>OZ024834.1:75906387-76506387 GCA_964016985.1 Anodontia alba
ACCTCGGTGATTTTAGTTACTAATGCTATTCTTAAATGACCAATGAACAGCGGTCTGAACCTTAGTCACGTGGTAACGAAGGTATATACTGAAGACGTTGCTGACTTAAATAATGGTGCTGCCTCTATGTGACTCAGTTGCCTGGTAGCGTTAAAAATCTGAACAGACAGCTTAAATAAGCTCTCAGAACCCCCTTAACAGTTGGAGAATACACATCGAAGGAAAAAGACAAACAAACAAAAAGACCAAGAAAATTATAAGGAAGAAAATATATTTCCCTGGGCTGAGTTCGATAAAACACTAGAATGCGCAGTCGATCGAGCGCCATCGCAAATCCCCACGCTCGTTGCTAATGTTGCTAATAGCATGACGGACGGATAACTTGCTTTCCCACACCCTTACCATGAGGGGAGGTCAAGTAGCAAGTCTGGCTAAATTCCGTCGAGTGGTTTAGGAGGAGAAAGCGTGACGGGCAGATGGACAGACGCCAGCCGGACGAACGGAACAATAATGTTGCTCTCGCGCACCCTTACCATGAGGGAAAGTGATGTTGCAAGTTTGGTTGAATTTCGCCCAGTGGTTTAAGAGGAGATAGCAGGTGAACGCACTACGGACGAATGGAAAAATAATGTTGCTCTCACACACTTTTACCATGAGGGTAAGTGATGTAGCAAGTTTGGTTGAATTCCGCCCAGTGGTTTAGGAGAGATAGCGTGACGGACAGATGGACGGACGATGGACGCACGGAAAAATGTTGCTCTCGCATACCTTTACCATGAAGGAAAGCGATGCAGCAAGTTTGGTTAGATTCCATCCAGTGGTTTAGGAGGAGATAGCAAGACAGGCAGATGGACGAGCGACAGACGCACGAACGGACGGACACACGGAAAAATAATGTTGCTCTCGCACACCCTTACCATAGGGGGAAATGATGAAGCAAGTTTGGTTGAATACCACCCAGTGGTTTAGGAGGACATAGCTTGACGGACAATTGGACGGACGACGGACGCACGGAAAAATAATATTGCTCTCGTACACACTTACCATGAGGGGAAGTGATGTCACAAGTTTGATTGAATTCCGGCCAGGAGCTTAGGAGGAGATAGTGTGACAGACAAATGGACGGACAATGGACGCATGGACGCACAAAAAATAATGTTGCTCTTGCACACCCTTACCATGAGGGGAAGTGATGTAGCACGTTTGGTAAAATTCCACCCAGTGGTTTAGGAGGAGATAGCGTGACGAAAAGACGGACGGACGGTCGGTCGGACGGACAGGCGGACGGACGGAGGAGTTAACAACATTCCCATCGCTTAAAAAAACGTAGGGATAAAAAGGCGCACGAAAGTTTTTACCAAACTATTTTGCATCTTTTGAATTGTTACTGTAACCCGTCTCATTCACCTCAAATTAGAGAGTGGTCGTTTTCTGGTTGACGATATTAGATCGAATCTTATATCAAAATATATTAATTTTATAAGGGATCGAACGTATTATATCAACCCACTGAGCATTTACATAATTTTGGCTACGAACAAGCATACAACTAGAAAAGTGTCCATGGGACATGGATGTCCCCACCTGGTGCTCTTTGTACTATAATATGCTTCTTACAGGCCAAGGGTGGTGGTCCAGAGAGATCATCCAAACAACATAAAAGAGACCTTCTCGGTAAGACAATAGAATCTATCACCGATGTTCAATAACGGTATATGAGTAAATTTTCAGCATTATACTACATGGACTTTAGGCAAGGGGGATAATTCCGAAACCAAAGAAGCTAGAGTTATCTTTTCTTACGACATGAAAGTCGTAACAAAGGAATGAAGCATAGCTGAAAAAATTTCCCATCGATCGTGGGATTCGAACCCGGTCCTCCCGGTTAAAAATCCAATGCTCTAACCACTGAGCCAAAGAGTCGACTCTCTGACGCAGTTGTCAGAGATTGAATATATACTTAGAAGCTATGCGTAATCTGCCAAGGCAGATAATCGAAGGCAGGACTGCTCGTTGTTCGCGGCACGTCCTCTTGATATGAATAAGCCGTCTGAGCCGGACACTACATGGATTTTAGGCAAGGGAAGTTACTTAGCCATCTATCGCTGACGTTCTATGGGGACGGGTAAATCCCAACCTAAGGATCCATTTTAAGCATGGGCAGTAAATTCAAAAACTGAATTAGCCAGAATTATGAGCCGGACTTGAATTTTCAGCAGTACACTACATAAATTTTAGATAAGGGGGAGGATAATTCCAAAGCCAAAATAGCCAGAGTTGCCTTTGTTGTTCGTGACACATCGTCTGGATATGAGTAAGCAATCTGTGAAGGTTCATGAATATATTTAATGTGGTTTAGGAGTTATGGCCCAGACACAATTTTTTGCTAGCACACACGAACAAACAGGAGTAAAGAGATATGGCCCGGATACAATTCAAAACCCGAAATAACCACAGTTATCTTCCTTGTTCGCGACACATCGTCTAGATATGGTTTAGCTATCTATGAAATTTCATGAATATATTCCTTACGCTTTAAGAGTTATGAGCCGTACACATGAATTTTATGCAAAGGGAGTAAATTCAACAAGAACTCCGTATGCGGGACATCATACGCCCGTGGCAAGTTATCAGATGTAGCACCAATACTGACATAGAGTATGAGGTGTTAGCCCGAAAAGAAAAATTTATACGGATGGACAGACAGACATAACTCTATTAATATTTGGTGGAAAGTAACCTCAAAACAAAATGCGCTGCTTCACATCATGGTCTAAACATAAATCACATTTCAGCTTGATGGAATGTAAACTGAAGGAGAAATATTGGTGGACTGTAACCTCAAAATGGTATGCGCTGCTCCACAACATGGTTGCTCCATATCATGGTGTAACTTTTTACAATAGGAGGAGTTAGCTTATGAATTTTTCATTTTCAAAGGATTATTACTGCATATATTACATGAACTGTAACCCCAAATCAATATGTGCTGCGCCACATCATGGTCTAACTATAAATCAAGTTTCAGCTTGATCGAATGTAAACTGCAAAAGGAATTAGCTAGAAACAAAAACATTTACAAAAATGTTCAAAGGGACATAACTCTGCTGCTATCTGGTGGACTGTTACTTCGCAATAATATGCACTGATCCACATCATGGTGCAACTATTTACAAAGATTCAGCTTAATATAATGTAATCCACAGGAGAAGTTAGCTGGAAACGAAATGCTTACAGAATTTTTCGAAGGGGCATAATACATGGAATAGTGGTGTACTGTGACTTTGAAAGAATATGCTCTGCACCACATCATGGTTTTACTATAAATCAGGACGACTGATGTAAATTGTTAGAAGAGTTAGCCGGAAACGAAAAGTTGACAGAAATGATAGGCGAATGTTATTTACACATTTACAAAATTTATGTTAAGCGTAGAGTTGCTAGGGGAAATCGGATCGTATCGATTAATAAGAGTATATTTCCCATATTTATTTTCTGTTATATGAAGACGAATAAATGAAAGACAGAACCATACCATTTTTTCCTATTAAATTTGACCGCTGTCGTGTATTTGATGACGATTTTTTCACTTATTCGGAACTAGATAAAACCCGGAACTAGCCAAATAACTGTAGTGGTTTTCTTAAGCTCTGACTGCCAGTGTCTGGGGTGTCACGAGTTTTCATCCTTGTTTTATCACAGTGATTTAATTTGATTTAACACGTTTTCAGTGACCTTTCACTGAGTTGAGGAGACTTTGTGCGATCCGGATAATTATTCTGTATTTTAACAGATGAAGATAGATTTGGTACCAGTAAAATCGATGTATACCCCCTTAGCAGTTTTACAGCTGACCGCTATAAGGTGGTATTTCTTATTTGGTTCGGTCTTTGTGGGCATTATGGATGCTCGCTGTGTGGCTGTTCTACACTGTTTAGTGTATTATTGTTGTGATTGGTGGGTGTTGTCTAACATTGTGATCGCCTCGTTGCTGATAAAGAAACTGGTATGTAAAATGTATGTTATCTAGTCTTCCTTTTAGTATCATTGGTAGGCTATGTTCTGTGATTGTGGTTTTCCTGGATATATTATATATTATTCTTATATATTTTTTTCTATTTTTGGTACGATTACAACCTAGTCTTATAAAAATACATTCAGTCCCTCAGATCATATTTGAAATTCAATCAGAACACTTTGAACAAATTTGGATGGGATGCTATTAAACTTACGTAGAACAGGTATGTCGCCGTTTGGATGTTCTAATGTTAGCGCAAATTAATGTTTTGTTGTTATGAAACAAAATAACAATATTGTACTGAACGAGAAATTTGCTATTTAGATGTTCTATTACAGATGTCGAAATAAAATCCTCGTCATCAGTTATTAAAGTAAGACATAATCTATCTTACCGCCGGCATATGCATGGCAGTACACGGAACAAAACTGTCGCTGTTTAGATGGTGTATCATTGACAAAACAACTTAGTCAACATGTGCAGTTAGTATTACTATATTTCATTATATGCCTACTGTATCACATACGGCAATCCAAGGAACAAGTATGCCATAGCTTGGAATTCGATGTAAAATCTTAGGAAAATATACTCTGTTGTTATTTAAGTACATCATATATCTTTCTGAACTCGCAACATGTACATATGCATTTCATCTTTCCCGGGATAGAATAACACTACATAATACACACTAATCTGGTGGCCACTTTGGGCTTCCATATATATGCATTTCCGTAAATACATGAGAAAAGTTCGTGTCGACTGATGATCCTGGCAAACGGCAAATTTGCCTCGTGTTAAATATATGCGAAAATATCATGTCTGTCCATAATCAATAAATTAAGGAACTTCACAGCTAAAGCAGAGAAAATCCCAAGCGAGTATTGGTTTTCCATAAAGGTCATTTCACATCAATGTGAGTTTCTCAGAAGCACGCAATGTATATGCAATTGACGAATAATATTGTCAGTTTCAATGAAGTACTCGGAATGTTAGCCTTTCTTTCAAACATAAAATTTATGTTAAAAATAATTTGTCTCGCTATTTTGAATAATTCAGTTAATAAGAGAAAATTGACCAATAAAAGACGTCGTGCTAGAAACTAATGTATTCGAGCCAACAAGCTATATCCTTCAATACATTGCGTCAAGTAGTTGAGTTTGTAATGGGAAAGATCAGTTGTATTTCAACAACTAATCTCATATTGTCACGACTTAAGTTACAAGAAGTGGAGAGTCCACACAGCGCTACATGTCGATAGAAATATCGCAGGGTGTTGTCTTAAGTCGAACTCCTGTCTTGAAGGTCTTATATATTAGCTACTTAATTTCATAAATGGCTTAGGAAACATTTAAATGGATTATGAGAAACATTGTATTTTACTCATCCACAAAGTAATAAATCTATCAAACGATTTAGACAATGTCTAGGAGTTTTTAATTGAACAGGACAATGTTGGATTAAGGTATTTGTAAAAATGACCGCCGATACTATGAGAGAAACGGTACCGGATTTCAACAACGGCTCGTCACTTTGCTGATAACCATATATATATATATATATATATATATATATATATATATATATATATATATATATATATATATATATATATATATATATATATATATATATATATATATATATATATATATATATATATATATATATATATATATATATATATATATATATATGTATGTATGTATGTATGTATGTATGTATGTATGTATGTATGTATTGGCAACAGGACGCCCAGCATCTATCAAACAGTGTACGTGTTGAAAATTATAAAATAAATCATGACGATAAGTTCAGACTTAAAATTGTACGTTTCATTTAGAAAGTTTCCAAGAAACTTCTTTTATAAAACTGATAAAATCACCCAAAGTCGCCTCAAGCCAAAATACACAAATTCACTTATCTATGTCTTCAAGCATTACAACGTCATTTTACCCTATTTTACTAGGATTCCCCGTTTTTTAAATGTCAAAATAATGTCGAAGGTCTATTTAATATAGTCTAAGTGAAACCCCCTTGTAAAGAAATACATCTGCCTTCTGTGTGTTAAGATTTCTGGTTGATATGATTATAGCAAAAATGAGAAGATGTAACTGATCATATGAATAACTATACACGATCTCATCTCTGTGATTGCTGGTCTCTTGAAATAATAAATTTAAAGACAGCTCATATTCTAAATATTGCGCACTATTCCCTGCTAGCTTCAACTGAAATTTGTAAAGGATCATTATTTGCCCGACAGGTTTGGAGACCTGTCGTATCGGTATAGTCGGGTTTTTCGATTTCTGTGTCTTGCAGAAAAAAAAAACGTAACCCTAGCTGTATAGCAGTGCAAAACTTATTACATTTTGGAGAAACGCATGACACTGGTTTAGAATTTTGCCAAGCAACTGTAAGTTCTATTAAGCGTATAGTACACATGTATATACTACACAGGTAAAATACACCCAATATACTCCAAATTCGCGATAATTTAATCTGTACAGTTGACGTCTGAATATAAATTAGCACTAACTGTTTAAAATTATTGTCGCGTTTTGTGAAACGGCTTATATTTTATTGAATTTGATGAACGGTTTAGTTTGCGGAAATTACGTCAAATATTAGTTTGTTCTTCATACATTCTTACCTAGTATAGTTCGTCAACAAAGGTTTTGAAATTTTGGACATGAAGAAATGCGCGGCGATTCCCCTCAATATACATGCTTAAGACTTACGTACGTAAAATTCAGTATTTTTATTCAAAAACCATAAGATAGAACGCCTGAAAGATGTTTGGTAAAATTTAAATGTGTCATTCAAAATGGTGTCATAAACTTTGCAATCAAACGTTTTTTTTCCGGTTTATTGTAGCGGCCATATTGGGCGAAAAATCTAATATTTTTTTTTTGTGGTTAATCCATTTCTGTACACCTTCTTATGAAGGCTAGAGAAAATGGTAGAGGGTTTATTTGCAACGCGATTTGTACGCGAAATTTAAAAATTAATTTTAGACAGGAAAACGGGGTACTTTCCCTTAAATGCGGAAAACAACCGGGCTGTCACTAATGACGTCATGTTTGCATATGTGCACACGAAAATAAACATTCTGCTTTCTGTTTTGAGCATTTATTTCTTTCTTTTCATATGATTTTAACCTGAATAGACAAGATTTTGTATACTTAAATTTGTTAAGTATGAACTTGGCCTCCATAGAAACGTGCAAATTCTCATAAAGGCAATGTATGCATATCTGCTATACAGTTGTTTTATATACAGACATGTCCAGGCTTTCTTCCTATATAAATAGTATATCTTTCCGATGTTAGGATTAGCAAAAGTTGAGTACTTAAGTCCGTACTACATCTGACTACTTAATTGTGGGTTCCTAATCATTGGCTATATAACCAATGCATGCACAGGTAGCTTGTGTTGTACAGTTGCCTTCTAAATGCACATTACTAAATCCTGCTTTATATCTGTAAAGTGCTGAGAGGATGCTGCATGTCTGCAACAAAATGCAGGCAGATGGCTACATATAGACCTATTAATTATACTGTATACTAAAATGAATATGCAAGGGCATAACAGGTTAGATAGGTCAATTAAAAACAGTTGTAATACTTTCCATGCTTAAAACTGCTACATTGTGTCACAGTCGCATTTTATAATTATGACACTAGAATTGTTTATAAGAGTAAATACGGTATGTACTCACTACCTCAGTTAATAACCGTGGGTTTTGTTTTAGTATCGATAAACCGGTTATAAAGGTAGCATAATTTATTTCGATTTCAATGCGAGAGGATACATGACAATATATTCAATTTTGGCAATTCTACTAGTTTGAAATTTTCATACAGTAATTTCACAACTTCTGCATTTGATAACATTGCATGGAAGCTGGAGGAGACGGCCCTGACTTTTTGGGTAAGTCTGTGTTCTATTTTCTGTTGTAATGACAAATTGAAGCAGACATGCAATAAAGTGACCCGGTGGTTAAAATTCTGTGCAATGGCGAGATATGTGGTAGAAAATTGATCTGTTATAGAGCGTTGACCATTTTGTAGTTTTTCCGCTATTTTCAGCATACTATATCCATAGTTCACTAAATCAATGTGTATAACCAGATACGTCAACTTGCGGTATTGGCGAGCAGGTTGATTTCGGTAGTGAATAGTTACATTGGCTGGGTTTCTAATAAATATTATGATAATAAAGTACTCAGAACCGGAATGTCTGTGTGTACGTATATTACATGTATCAGTTTAAAGCATTAAATACAGGAAAATGTCGTGGCGCTGTGGTAGAGTATTGGCAGGAAAATGTCAGTTATACAGGCTTGTTGTAGGCAGTAAAATGCTGGTATGTTATAAATGATATAGAATTGTGACAGGAAAATGCCGTGTGTGAGCTGTAACACATTTATATGCTGTATTGTTGTTTTGTATCACTGTGTGCAACCATGTACGTTCAAATCCGAGTTGAGCCGAGTATCATGTTCTTAGCGTGCTGTGTTATTTAAACCTAGGTTCCACTGTGCAGTCATGGTTCTATGGGTTATACAGTAGTGGTATGGTATGTTCTGCGCTATGGTTGGCAGCTAATTGTCTGACAGTCCTGTTCATTTACCGTCATGGATATCACCGTGTGATCAGTGAACAAGGAAGTATTTGTTCATATACTTTACTGTTAATAATTTTCATAAGCTGGAGATGTTAGTGGTTAAAATGTGGTAGTGTTGCATAGGGGGAGTATTGACTTGTGATTATCAACGTTGTGACGGCATTCATTGCTTGTGGACCAGCCTATCGAATAATTGCTGTAGTGTCGAACTTTTGCGTGATTTTTTTTATTGTATTCATATATTCATATATATATAATGAATACATGAATGTATGAGTTTTAGTCAACTGCTGTTTGTTTGTACTTGGGTTTACTAGGTGTACTATCAATAGTCCGTTTGGTCAATCCGTGACATTTGGTGTCAGAAGTGGGATTGTTGATAGGACAATAAAAACTAAGTACAAGCACCTTCTATTTTGTGATAAGTATAATCCATATGAAATGTATCGTTTCAGTGTACAAGATGCTTAAATATTGGGACCCAGAATTCTGGAGTGCTACTATGGTTTGTTGCTGGAAGGCTTTTCCGGAAATACAATGCTCTTCTTCTAGTTTCTATGCAGAAAGACTGTGAGTAGAAATCTGCCATGATTTGTATTGGGTGTACATTTGTCCTTTCACGCATTGCCTAAGGAACATATTTACATATTGTATTGTACAAGGTCAAGGCTTCAGTGTGTATATTAAATAACTGAAACGTTATCTTAGTCTCTATTGCATGGGAATCAAAATGAAATTAGTCTTGGTTTGGGAGTCTCTATTGCATGGGAATCAAAATAAAATTAGTCTTGGTTTGGGTGGCTGTAAATTTCATTTGTCAAATATGGATATTCTGCAATAATTAAAAGAAATGTGCGAGTCT
Organism: Anodontia alba; assembly: GCA_964016985.1. Classification (NCBI taxonomy): domain Eukaryota; kingdom Metazoa; phylum Mollusca; class Bivalvia; order Lucinida; family Lucinidae; genus Anodontia; species Anodontia alba. The sequence continues at coordinate 75,915,894 of OZ024834.1, forward strand.
CTTGGGTATGAAGGAGAGAACTTAAGAGACTTTATTAAGACACAACAAGATCAACAGAGGGAAGAACGGGCGGCAATTAGACAAAAAGACAAGGAAGAGCGTGAGTATAATTTGAAACTTCCAACAGTTCAATTAGAAAAAGAAAAGGCAGAGGCTCATTTAGAAATTGAAAGGCAGAAATTAGAAAGAGAGCTCAAGCTTAAGAGAAAGCAGTCAGAAAATGAGTTGAAATTAAAACAGGCCGAGCATGCGCATGAAATGGAGATGCTAGAACTTAAGGCAAAAAGTGGGGTAAGTACTGGAGGCACAGACACAATTAAGCCGAAATGCCCAAAGTTACCTGTATTTGATGAAGGAAAAGATGAGATGGACAGTTATTTACACAGATTCGAGCGTTATGCAACTGCCCAACTGTGGAAACAAGAGGTATGGGCCACTCATTTGAGTGCACTTTTAAAAGGTAGAGCTTTAGATGTTTATGCATTACTTCCGGTAGAAAAGGCTTTGGATTATAATGAATTGAAAAAGGCGCTTTTGAAAAGGTAAGAACTGACAGAGGATGGGTTTAAAAGAAAATTTAGATCTTGTAGACCTGAACTAGGTAAAAATTTTAGTCAGTTTTCTGTTAGGCTCTAAAGTTATTTATCAAAATGGATCGAAATGGCAGGGAGTTATAAGACATATGAAGGCTTATTTGATTTAATGATGAGGGATCAGCTCTTACATATATAAAATAAAGAACTTACTTTGTTTCTTAAAGAAAGATTTCCTTCCTCTTTGCAAGAAATGGCGTCTCTGGCTGATCAGTTTAAGGAAGCTAAATTGACTAGTGCGGTAAGTCTCACCTATCCCACTGGTTCAAAATCTCAAAGGAGCAATTCAAAATCCAGGCCAGTAGGTGGCAGTCAGTACGATGCAGGTAAGAAACAGGAACACAATTCAGTATTCAAAAAGAGTGAACGTCGTTGTTTCAGGTGCGGTTTTTCCTCACATATAGTCATAAATTGTCCATTGAAACATAACAAAGTAGGTAATGTTACATCAGATTCATACTCAAGGAGAGGATCGAGCAGCCCAGTACGTTGTAGGTCAAGACGTTTGTCTCCGTATCCACGGGTAAGATCTGAAGATTCAGATCATGGTAGGTCTAGAAACAGGATCAGTGACGAAAGTATAGAGAATTGTAGAGATGACCGAAACAAAACCGATATGCAAGCAACATGTGGTCCGTGTTCCTTGTATAGTGATAGTCTAGTAGATATCAAAATTGCAGGCAATACGCCAGTTTTGACTACAGCGTGCAGTACGAAACTAACAGGTATGCCAGTTGCAGAAGGTAAGATTGGTGAAGTTAAAGTGACAGTCTTGAGAGACACAGGCTGTAATGGAATTGTTGTAAGAAAAGATTTGTTAAATAAAAATCAGTTGACAGGAGAAGAGCAGACGTGTATGTTAGCTGATGGAAGCAGAGTAAAGGTACCTATGGATGCTATATATGTCAATACACCATATTTTGTAGGTAAAGCGGAAGCTTGGTGCATGGAGAACCCTATGTATTATTTGATAATAGGTAATATAAGGGGTGCTAGAGATCCAAATAATCCAGACGATAAGTGGAAGGTAAACGCAGTTCAAACTAGACAGCAGGTAAAGAATAAGCAAAAGCCTTATCCGGCATTAAAAGTACCAGAGGCTTTGAAGGATATAAATCCTGATGATATCAAAAGCGAACAGCAGCGGGATATAACTCTGAAAAAAAAAATACGCATGTTGGCCCAGGAAGGTAAATCTCTGACAGGCAAATTTGATGCCATAGTTGCTTATGTTGAAAAGAATGGTCTGCTATATAGAAAGTTTCAATCGCAAAAGGTACAAAACGGTAAGGAATTTACACAATTAATAGTGCCAATGCGATATAGGAATGTAGTGCTAAAATTGGCTCACGAATCCATTTTAGCGGGACATATGAGTACAGCAAGGACGATTAGTAGGGTATTGTCAGAGTTTTTCTGGCCAGGCGTCCAATCTGACACAAAGCAATTCTGTAAATCATATGATATATGCCAAAAAAACTGTTCCAAAGGGTCGTATAGGGAAAGTTCCACTTGGTAAAATGCCCTTAATCGATGAGCCATTTAGGAGGGTGGCTGTTGATATAATGGGACCATTGAGTCCCGTAATAGACAAAGGGAATAATTTTATTTTAACGCTGGTAGATTATGTTAATCGTTACCCAGAAGCGGTTGCTCTTCCCAGTATAGAAACAGAGCGTGTTGCAGAAGCACTATTAGACATATTTTGCCGTATAGGGTTTCCAGTTGAAATGTTAACTGATATGGGTTGTCAGTTTACATCCTCTCTTATGCATGAGATTTGTCGTCTGATCTCAATGAAACAATTACGCCATATCACCCCATGTGTAATGGGTTAGTTGAACGTTTCAACGGAAGTCTGAAATCAATGCTAAAACGAATCTGTGTTGAAAATCCTCATGACTGGGACAAATATCTCAATGGGGCACTTTTCGCATACCGAGAAGTTCCACAAGAAAGTTTAGGCTTCTCACCTTTCGACCTTATCTATGTTCTGTTCGTGGCCCAATGGCTATACTGAAAGAACTTTGGTCAAAAGATATTACAGATCCACATGTTGTCAACTTATCAATATGTCCTAGATTTAAGACAAAGACTAGAAAATGTTTGTGAATTAGCACAAGAACATTTGCAAAAGGCTGCAAAGAAACAGAAGTTCAATATGACAGAAAAGCTAAACAACGTAAGATCAAGGTAAGAGAAAAAGTACTTGTTCTGTTGCCTAAAAAGCCAATAAACTTTTACTGCAGTGGCGTGTTTCATATATAGTCAGTAGAGACACTGATGGCTAGGTAGGTGTTGCTGTGCTGGAGTTAAATTTAAACGAGACCGAAAGCGATGAGGAGAAAGATACTTTGCTAACCAATCCTAGTTTAGGTAAGTCAGAATCACCAGGGGATGTACATATTTCAGCTGATTTGACACCTGAAGAAATGACAGAAGTAGCTAGTCTGGTAAGAGAGTTTCCAGATGTCTTTATAGACAAACCAGGACTTACGCACTTGATAGAGCATGACATAAGAACAACTACTGAAACACCTATTAGACTGAAACCATATCCTATTCCCTTTGCTATGGTAGATAATATAAATCAGGAAGTAGAGAAAATACTAGAGATGCAAGTGGCAGAACCATCTGAAAGCGCATATTCATCACCAATAATTTTAGTAAAGAAAAAAGATCAGACATTAAGATTTTGTATAGATATGAGAGCTTTGAACAGGATCACAATATTTGATGCTGAACCCTTACCTAACATAGAGGAATAATTTTCTAAATTATCTGGATACAAGTTTTTCTCTCGTTTGGACCTTTCAAAAGGATACTGGCCAGTGCCACTTTCGGAGAGTTCAAAACATAAAACAGCTTTTAAAACACCTAAAGGCTTATTTTAGTTTAAAGTAATGGCAGTCGGTTTATTTTTAGCCCCGGCAACATTTAGTCGTTAAATGCACAAATTGCTTAAAGGCATGGATGATTTAGTTAACTTTCTGGATGACATTCTTGTATACTCCAAATATTGGGCAGATCATTTACAGGTTCTACGTCAGTTACTTTTGAGGCTGAGAGATGCCAATTTGACAGCGAGGCCAACAAAGAGTTTCATTGAATTCCAGAGGTTAGAATGCCTGGTTTATGAGGTAAGTGAGAGTAGGCTAGAACCGCAACTGGAGAAGCTGAAAGCTATTGATAATGCTCTGAGACCAACAAACAAGCGTCAGGTAAAGAGTTTTTGGGGTTAGTAGGATTTTATCGCCGGTTCGTGTCCAACTTTTCGCACGTGGCCGCTGCGCTCACTGATACCGTCAAAAAAAGTCAGCCAAACAAAGTTAAGTGGGGTGATGCCCAGGAAAATGCTTTTAGAAGTCTTAAAAGAGCACTGATTTCAAAACCCATACTGAAATTGCCAGATTTGTCAGGTACATTTATACTTCAGACCGATGCTTCTGTAGCAGGGTTAGGGGCAGTGTTGTTACAATATGAGCAGGGTATAAAACTGCCAGTCTGTTATGCAAGTAAAAAGTTGAAACAAAAGTGAAAAAGCATATTCTGTAATAGAAAAAGAATGTCTTACCGTGGTCTGGGTGATTAAAAAATTCTCCCGTTACTCATATGGCTAAGAATTCATATAACGGACAGATCATCAACCACTTGTCCATTTAAACCGTAAAGCGGTGGCAAACCAAAATACTTATGAGGTGGGCTTTACTGTTGCAGCCGTAAATATTTAAAATAGAGGCTATTAGAGGAAGAGATAACGTTGGCGCAGACTATTTAAGTAGGGTTTAATATTTCATGTATATAGCTCAGTTATTTTGGCAAACAAAATGCTCAGTGACATTGCAAAGTGTTCATATAGAGGTGAAAGGTAGCGTCACATTCGCATTTTATAATCAGTTATTATGACACTATAATTGTTTATAAGAATAAATACGGTATGTACTCACTACCGCAGTTAATAATCATGGGTTTTGTTTTAGTATTGATAAACCGGTTATACAGGTAGCAGAATTGATTTCGATTTCAATGCGAGAGGATACATGATAATATATTCAATTTTGGCAATTCTACTAGTTTGAAATTTTCATACAGTCATTTCACAACTTCTACATTTGATAACATTGCATGGAAGCTGGAGGAGACTGCCCTGACCTTCTGGGTAAGTCTGTGTTCTATTTTCTGTTGTAATGACATAAATTGAAGCAGACATGCAATAAAGTGTCCCGGTAGTTAAAATTCTGTGCAGTGGCGAGATATGTGGTAGAAAATTGATCTGTTATAGAGCGTTGACCATTTTGTAGTTTTCCGCTATTTTCAGCATACTATATCCATAATTTACTAAATCACTGTGTATAACCAGATACGTCAACTTGCGGTAGGGCGAGCAGGTTGATTTCGGTAGTGAATAGTTACATTGGCTGGGTTTCTAATAAATATAATGATAGTAAAGTACTCAGAACCGGAATGTCTGTGTGTACGTATATTACATGCATCAGTTTAAAGCATTAAAACAGGAAAATGTCGTGGCGCTGCGGTAGAGTATTGACAGAAAAATGTCAGTTATACAGGCTTGTTGTAGGCAGTAAAATGCTGGTATGTTATAAATAATATAGAATTGTGACAGGAAAATGCCGTGTGTGAGCTGTAACATATTTATATGCTGTATTGTTGTTTTGCATCACTGTGTGCAACCATGTACGTCCAAATCCGAGTTGAGCCGAGTAACATGTTCTTAGCGTGCTGTGTTATTTAAACCTAGGTCCCACTGTACAGTCATGGTTCTATGGGTTATACAGTAGTGGTATGGCATGTTCTGCGCTATGGTTGGCAACTACTACAGGAATTGTCTGACAGTCCTGTTCATGGATAGCACCGTGTGATCAGTGAACAAGGAAGTATTTGTTCATATACTTTACTGTTGATCATTTTCATAAGCTGGAGATATTAGTGGTTAAAATGTGGTAGTGTTACATAGAGGGAGTATTGACTTTTGACTATCAACATTGTGACGGCATTCATTGCTTGTGGACATGCATATTGGACCAGCCTATCGAATAACTGTAGTGTCGAACTTTTGTGTGATTTTTTTTTTTTTTTGTATTCATTTTATATATTAAGTTTTAGTCAACGGTTGTTTATTTGTACTTGGGTTTACTAGGTGTACTATCAACAGTCCGTTTGGTCAATCCGTGACACATTGATAGAGAAAAAAAATAGGGGCTTCCCCGTCCACTTGCCCCAGCTAGCAACTTACATATATTGTGTAAATTATGCATATACAAACGTCTGTAAAAGAATAAGCAGGGGCATAGGGGAGGGGAACAGTATTTTTTTAATTTTTCCATTTTCTATGCATTTCAACAGAAAAAAAGGAACAGTTTTATCCGAATTTAGTGTCTGATTACGTTTCATTTAGAAAAGTTGTTTTCTTGACAGTAATGATGTGGCTTTAGACGTTCACCACGCTGAAAATTATGCAGTAAACTGATACTTTATTTCCCATCATTTTGTAAGCAAATTTACATGGCTACTGTCTGAGGTCCTTTATCGGTTTAATCATAACAGCAATACGGTTTTAATTGTTTATTTTTTTATATACACATAGCACTACATATTTATTTTAGCTCAACATTTTAAAATAAAAAAAAAATCCGAAACGAAAAATAAAAAAAAGAAGTTTAAAAAGAAAAGTGTAAATATTTCATACTTCTAGATATCGATCGGCACTTGAGAGGTCTAAATCTTTTAACGATAATCGCCGAGTCTCATAGTGGAGATACGAATCCAAGAAGATAAGTAAAATGTTAAAAAGTATTTTAACATTTATTTATTTATTGCATTTATTGTTATTATCATTATTATTATTATTAGATCATTTTTGTCGTTTTTGTGGATTTACTCATGTTTACTTTTATTCCATTTTAACAGCTATATGACAGGTATATGAAACACGCACGTATGCATGCCCTCACGCAGAGTTTCTAAAACAAATATTTGATAATGACGAAAAAGGAAAACAAACCAGGAAGCATAGTCATGTCAATATATTACAACAGCTCTGTGTCAAAAGTAGTTTGTACAGGTATTAGCTTTTCAAACCTGCTTGGAATCTTTTAGCGCATTTATTCAAGATGTAGAAATATTCTTTCAGTCGACGGCTAGCTTTATATTATTAATATTGATTCAAAGAGGATCACTCACAAAAGGTGCTTACAATACTTCGTACCCTGTACACTCATTCTTTTCACGTTGCAGCTACATGCGTTTATTGACATCGTGATTTTTTTTTTTTTTTTTTTTTTTTTTTTTTCATGTATGTGGTCCCATTACGGTGTATTATCCATGTTGTCTCTGTGATTTTGTTGGTAACGCACAACCTAGGCAACTCACATTGTACTGCAACAGCTCTTAATGTACAAATCTTAAAATTCGCACATTTGAAAACATTGCTGAAATGATCTTAAAATTTGAACAGCGTGGTTTCACCATACACAGTTGTGAACTGAGTCCAAAAGATGCCAACAGAATAGCAAATAATGTAGACCCCAATCCGACTGCTTCTTTAATTTGCTCTTATATTTTCAAGACCCTTTCATGGATTTGGTTCATATTTATTGTGGTGGTAGGTATAGTCCAAACGTTTATTCAGTGCTACCCCTACCCGGCCAATCATCTTGAAGTCAAGGTCACGGACTTTCTTATAGCAAAATAAAACTTAGCTTTTCTCGATTTTGCAAATACACATGTATTAGTTAAAATCAATTTTGCATTTACTTTAGTTTAAGAAAGCAAAAAGGCAACGACTGTATCTTGTTTCTGCATCACTTACCTATTACAGCTGAAAATGGTCAAAGTCATGGATGCAGGAACTTAAGCATAAACACACATAGCCAAGCATTGAGTTTAGCTTCTCTTATCTTGAAAATTATAAATCACATTGATTTTTAATTGACCCATGACCTTAGTTATTACACTGCGTTTGCTTTTACATAGACTAGGGGTCCGATGATGAGATCATCAGTTGAGGACAGAGGTCAATAAGTCGGCAAATCCATTTTATTGTAAAAGTTTTGTTTTCGTGTTTCAGTATTCGTGTTTCAGTATTTGATTTGGCAATTTGATTTTTAAATTATTTAAATTTAGATTTTATTCTTTAAATTGGCTGCTGCTAAATGTCCGGGTTAAAGACAGGAATTATGAGAATAGGCTGTAGCAATGGTCGGGGGTATAGGTCACCCCACTGGGTACTTTGTCTTGTAGTCAAACAAACGACTATTTAGGACTTGCCCTTTGGTCTTTAGTTGTGTCATGACAACTGAGTAAACTTCTTTTAAAGGGAAGTGTTGTTCTTTTTTTTTTAATCAGAAGCTGGCTACCACATTTAATGTTCAACTGCAACTGTGTGTGCTTTATAGCATTATAACTGCAATTCAATGCAAAATTTAGTTACAAATGCATCCAATAAATAACTGCAGTTTCATCCAATGTATAGGGTTCTATACGAATATGTTTTACTGAAAAAAAAAAAACAACATAAGCACGAACGCCCGAAAAATGTCTGGTAAAATTTAAAACGTGTCATTCAAAAATGGTATCTTAAAATTTGCAATCAAACGTTTTCTTACAGGTTTATTGTAGCGCCCATATTGGATGAAAATTCGAGCACTTTTTTTTTGTGTTAATCCATTTCTGTATATCTTCTAATATAGGCTATAGAAAACGATAGAAGGTTTATTTTAAACTAGATTTGCATGCGAAATTTAAAAATTCATTTCAGACAGGAAAATGGGGTTCTTTCCTGGTTTTGCACACGCATATCATCTTGTTGACACGCATATCATCTTGTTGACGACTACACTTGTGCCAAATTTACACCAAAATCCCTTCATGCAGAACCGTTATGAGCCGGACAAACTTCCATAATTTTACCATGTTTACAGACAATTTGGACAAAGCTCCACAATTACCTTGACTTACTAGATAGGAAACTGGGTGTGGCACGGAACATACGATGTACGATCTTGGTCCGGGGGTACACTTTTGTCAAATCATTTTAAAATCCCTTCGTACAAGATGTTATGAGCCGGACAAGAAATGCGGACAGCAGACAGACGCACGGGAGGATGGTGCGATTACTGATTGCTCTAAAAGCCTAACTTCGGAGACGAAAAAATCTGCTGTCCGGCCTAAAATATGAGCTGCATGTATTTTGAACCCATACAAAGAAAAAGGTGATCGCGCAGTAGATTCACAACGATAACGCACATGTACAATAGTAATGGACAGTAAAAAATAAAATAAAATAAACATCATTGCTGAGTTGGTACTGAACCGCATTTTGAAATGTTTCCACCAAAAATGATCGAACCAAAACACTCTCTTATGCGATACTGTTGTAATTTATGCAGTAGCTACTGGCAAAATTCCTGAACGTAGATTCTATCAGCAGCACAGTCATTAAACAAGCCAGTTGGTAAGGGAAGCATGTTCAGCCTTACGATAGTTTACACTGAAATGGTGTTCCATAAGATTTAGTTTCCTCTGATTTTATGCTATAATTTCTTATTGCAACAATCACCTAGAACACATTACATTAATATTATACTAACCTGACCCCATGGCTATGAGTTTTAGTTAAATGTAACAAAGGTACAGTACTCTTCCTTGATCATTTTTCTGTATATATTATCTCCCTTACCCGTCAGAAGCTCATAACTGATCAGCCAAATCAGAGAGGAAGACATTTTAGAGGATAGAATTTTCAAAATATAAATCATTTTTACGTGATTCAAATATCAGTTAGACAGTAACCAGTCTAAAACTGTACAATCTTTATCCAAAGTATTCGGACAGGCAATCCTGAGCAAAGATTGTAGCCCAAATCAGCCGTCTGAGCAGGATTTATACTGTTACCAGGGATAAGACTACTAAGACTACTTAGTCCAGTATTTAGATCCCCAATTCATGTACTTTCTGAAGTTAAGGAGTTGGGTGATACGTTACATTCGCAACGTCAATTATATAAAGAGATATGTTTAAGTTGTTCCAGCAATAGGTATTTACATTTTTTTTCTCACTTCTCGTGAAAAAAAGGCGGAAAGTTTTGTTCTGGAACCAGATCTGTGACCTGTTGAATTTAGGGTGACTGTTTGGAAAGTTAATACTATTTTGAGTATACGCTCGTATATGTTTTTCTTACTTATGATATTGTTTGGGTACATTTTCAAAGCCCCGTATAAACATTAACGACATAGATACTAAAAATTGCATTCCCCACCCTCCCGCTCACTCGGCGTAAGGTCTTCATGTAAACTTTTCTCGGGACCCAATGTTGTTCATACTTCAATAAACGCTAAATAAATTACCTCTATTACTTATATTTATATTATTTTCCATCCATTATTTGAGGAAAAAATCTGGGTCGACGGGTAAAATTGAAACAAGAAAGCAGTGGAACAGCGTCTTTGACGTCATAGCGTCACCATCGTCCAGTCATATTGGAGAGAACCGTGGTTTATTTTGATGCGATTTAATGATCACGTGACTTTTTTGAGTCAAGATATTCATTGAAGTATGAACATCACGCCCCAATATTTATTTATTTATTTTTTTATTTTTTTTTTTTTTTTATTTATTTATTTTTTTTTTTTTTTTTTTTGCGTGGGGGCTGTATATATATATATGTGTGTGTGTGTGTGTGTGTGTGTGTGTGTGTGTGTGTGTGTGTGTGTGTGTGTGTGTGTGTGTGTGTGTGTGTTTTGTAAATACACTGATAAAGTAAATACTTATAGAAATATCTAGGCGCGTAAATGGCCGTCGACAGCCATATTTGTCGCGGACTGGAACCATTTTATTCAAACGCAATATGCTTTGGCAAGAAGGAAAGTTTAACAAAGCTCATCCAATGGACGATCGCAGGGGAGATGCAGTCATAAAAGCGTAGATGAGAACCGCGCCATGCGGAAAGATGTCTTAGGTCATATGCGAACAACAAAGGTTCAGATTAGTTTGTGCTTTCGCAAGTCTGATCAGAGCCTTTATTGTATGTTGATATATTATACATCTCATCATTCTGGAACCGGTCGGAGAAGGCCTTGATCAGACCGCTCGATCGAATGTACAGTTGATCTGTGCCTTCACTTTCCACAAGTTTTACAAACAAGTAGAAAGAATCTTGAAAAGAATGGAAGAAACGACGAAATACAACATGAAATTACATGTATTGAATTTATTATCCCTTATTTCATGCGTCACCCTTTTCTTCACACGACATAAAGATTTTACCAGCAAAAGTATCTGTACAAAATGTACGAAACAGTTCACCCTGTGTGCTAAGAGTTGACCAAGCATTTTAGCTCACCTGAGCCGAAGGCTCAGGATAAGCTAATGTGACCACTTGCCGTCCGACGTCGTCCGTCGTCCATCCACACCTTTGAACGATTTCTCTTCTGAAACCCCTGGGCCTATTTTCTTCAAACGTCATGTGGAACCTTCTGTTAAAAGGGGAATTGGAAATTTGTACAAATGGTCACGGTACCTTAATTAAGATGACCGCCATGTCCATATATGGTAAAAACACTTAGAGATCTTCTTCAGAACCAAGAAAGCTTTGGGGCTGAATCCTGGTATATAGCATTGAGGACTCAAGGTCTACCGAGCTTGTTCAAATGATGACCTTAGGCAGACCTTTGATTGTTTACGGCAAGGTCAAATTTGCGTCCTGGAAAATGTTGAAAAGTCATTTTCTAAAGATGTATTAAAGACTAATGGCTGAAAGTTACAATTTATTATTAAAGTAGTTACATTTTAGTAACAATCAAATTATTTTCCCCTGGGGGTTATCTGCCCTTGCCCCTGGGCTATATACATTTATAAAAATGTGTTAATTTTCAAAGTATTCTTCTCTGAAATTTCTCGAGCCAGATTTCACATGGGCCTTCTGGCGAAAGAGTATGGCCAATTTGGTCAAATGTTTCCGCGAAATTGAACAAGATGGCTGTCATGCCAATAAATGGTAAAAACACTAAAAATCTTCTCCTCCAGAACCAAGAAAGCTTTGAGGCTTAATCTTGATATACAGCATTGGGGACGCAAGGTCTACCAAGTTTGTTAGGTTCACTTTTGACCTTTTTTACGGCGAGATCAAATTTAAGTCCCTATACATTATATGGGAAAACGTTGAAAAGTCATTTTCTCATTATGTATAAAAGTCTAATGGCTGAAACTTACAATATGTGATTAAAGTAGTAAAACATTTTATTACAATCAAATCAAAATTTTCCCCTGGCGGTTGCCTGCCCTTGCCTCTGGGCTATATGCATGTATAAAATTGTGTTATTTTAAATGTGTTCTTTTCTGAAACTGCTTGTGCAATTTTCACCAGATTTCACATGGGGCCTTCTGTCGAAAGGATATTGAAAATTTGTACAAATGGTTTCGCGGCATCGAACAAGATGGCTGCCATGCCCATATATGCTAAAAGCACTTAAAAATCTTCTTCTCCAGAACCATGAAAGCTTTATGGCTGAATCTTGATATATAGCATCGGGGTCTCAAGGTCTACCAAGTTTGTTCAAATGATGGCCCCAGGTTGACTGACCTTTTTATGGCAAGGTCAAATTCGCGCCCCCATATATTTGTGTGGGGAAAATGATGAAAAGTCATTTTCTCGAAATGTGTTGAATTAGTCAATGGCTGAAATTTACAATGTATGATTAAAGTAGTAAAACTTTTTTAATTACAATCAAAATTTTGTCTGCCCTTGCCCCTGGGCTATATACATTGTATAAAATTTTGTATTTTTTAAATGTCTTCTTCTCTGAAACCGCGTGGGCAATTTTCACCAGATTTCACATTTGGCCTTCAGTTGAAAGGGTATTGACAATTTGTTTAAATGGTTCCGCACCACTGAAAAAGATGACCGCCCTGCCGATATATGGTAAAAACACTAAAAAAATCTTTTGCTACAGAACCAAGAGGCTGAATCTTGGAATTAGCATCGAGGATTCAAGGTCTACCAAGTTTAATGATGGTCGTGAGTTGACCTTTGACCGTTTTTCGCCAAGGTCAAATTTGCGCCCTCATACATTTGTATGGGGCAATGTTGAAAAATCATTTTACCAGTAAGTATTAAAGCCTATGGCTGAAATTTTCAATGTATGATTAAAGAAGTAAAACGCTCTAGATACCATCAAAATTTTGCAAGTTATCTGCCCTTGCGCCTGGGCTGTATATCTATATAAAAACGTGAAATCTTTAAATTTCTCCCCCTCTGAAACCTTTTGAACAATTTTCATTAGATTTCACTTGGTGCCTTCTGTCGAAAGGATGTTGAAAATGTGGTCAAATGGTTCGGCGCCATTGAACAAGATGGCTGCCATGCTGACATATGGTAAAACGCTTCTTTTCCAGAACTAAGAAAGCTTTGAGGCTGAATCTTGGTATACAACATTGGGGACTCAAGGTTCACCAAGTTTGTTCAAATGATGATACTAGGATGACCGTTGACCTTTCTGCGGCATGGTCAAATTGTGTCCTAGTTGCTGTGGCAATACTGGAAGAAGATGCACATGGTATTTGTAGATATGCAATAATTGTTTAAATCAGGTGAGCGAATCGTGGCATATGGGCCTCTTGTTATGAAAGCTAACACTTGTCATATATAGCCCTTGGTGTCTGTATGCGTTTTCACTGGTTCCAGTGATTAGCCTAATTCGTATCCTTTTCCCTACAGTGGACAAGGAACAAATTGTGTCAGTACTCCTCGGGGTACTTATTTTATGTAAGCGGTCTGTGATTGGTTAATGATAAAGATGAATTAAAACGTATTATTCTTATTTTGAAGAAAAAAATGTTTGTTTGTAATTTCCTGATTGTTTCAAAGAAATAAATGTTTCTGCTTGTATTTGTTGGAGCTAAAAGAAGAAGTGCTGGGGAAATTTCTAAATATCAATTTTGTATACCTGTCAATTGAGGGGTTGCAACGTTCAGCCTCCAAAACATCCCAGAAAGTGCCGGTGTATTTTGCTGTGCTAAGACTGGTCTTTGAATTAAAACAAAATTTGGAAGCACAGCCATAAGTAGTATAGGCTGTCGCCATACCTTGAAAAGAAGTCTTACGAGCACTAGAATTACTATGGAAAACTATTACTGTCCTTTTGACATTATTCGGAATCACATTTTTGCTTCTCTTAAAACTTTAAATGAAATATTTTGTTTTGATTGACTATATCTTATAAGAAACGATTTGTCTTTTCTATTTCTGTGTTTTATTCTCAAACATTTACCCTAAAATTAAATTTACGGCCAAAAATCGGTCTGACCCATTTTTTATAGTAAAGAGATTTGAGGGGGGTGGGGGTGGGGATTTTTTTTTTATCTGAGAAAATATTTTTTTCACATATTTTCTTTGCTGAATCTGAATTATTGATGTTAAAACAACACTATTGTGAAAAATTCAAATAAATAAATAAATAACAGCCGGAACTTTTTTGTGAATCTGCTTACCCTACAGATTTCTGCATAGTTTGCATTCGTTTTTACTTTGGGGTAAAAAGGAAAATATTTGTTTGTATTCGATTTCTTCCAAAGGGAAGGGGAATAACACACTTTTGAAAAGTTCACTCTTTAATAAATATTTCGGCCGATGGCCTTCTTCTATAAAAATGGCGCCCTTGAGTTATACCACAGTTAACGCAAAAATATGCGCATAAAGCGCTCAGTGAGGCCATAGAGCTAATTGGCGATATTTTACCGACCACCCCACGGACCACAGACCGCTACAAAGCTAGCCAAGACACAAGCAATAAAAACGCCCGGGATAATCACGACCAGGCTACATGGATCTGTGTAACTTGGGTAGATGAGACAGAGATACCAATATTTATGACTCAATAGAACCAGACCTGAGTATAACAAGAATAGTATAGTAGTATAGAAGAGAATAAGAGTTTAATAGAATAGAATAGAATTGTAATAGAATAGAATATCATATTGATGAGAGAGAGAGAGAGAGAGAGAGAGAGAGAGAGAGAGAGAGAGAGAGAGAGAGCAGAACAGAAATAGATAAGAAAATAATAATGTAGATAGAATAGATTGAACAGAATGGAATATAGCAGGATATGATGGAATAAAATAGAACAGAAAGGAATAAGATAAATAAAGATAACAATTAAAAATGAATAGAATAAAACAGGAAAACAATACAAGATAAAAAAAATAATGGAATAGAAAAGAACATGCTGGAATAGAACAGAGTAGAACAAATAGAACAAAATAGAGGAGACAGCCCACAATAAAACTTACAGAAATGTACATCTAAATAAAGCGTTTATTAGACATTAATTTCTATAAGTCCCACTACAAACCGTCTCCCCACCATTCCACTCCATCTTTTGACGTTTTAAAAACTATTTACTAGAATAAAACTTTTTATGGCTAGGTAGTTACGACAAGCTAAGCAAAAAACGATTTTTGAAAATTTCGAAAGCAAGAGGTGATTTAAAGGTATAGATCACTGCAGAATATAAATTAAAGCACTTCCGAAATATATTTTAAAACAATAAATCTGTCGGATCCTTTTTATGGACCTGATGAAGATTTACCGAAAGTCATGTTTAGTGAGCTGAATGTAGAAAATAAAGTATCAGAAATAGAAAATGCAAAACGTCAGCTCAAACTTGGTCGTAGCGGTGGCCCTGAATTGTTTATAAATCAGTTTTTATACCGTGGAAAGGATGCTTTGTTAATCACATTGTTTGCTGTATTTAATAAGTTGGGGTATTTCTCAAAGCTATGGTGAGAAGGATTAGTAATTTCCTTGCATAAAAAGGTAACTTGAATGATAACAATAATTGCAGAGGTATAACTTTGTTAAGTTGTATAGGTAAGCTTTTTACGCATATTATGAAGAAAAAATAGATTGTACGACAGGGGCTGAAATTATCGTGTATTCATTGGGGCTAAAGCTGATTTTCAAAAATTGTATGATAATGTTTTCTATTTTGCATGCTTTGCTATGACACTTGTTAAATAAAGATAAAAAGGGGGTAGGAGTAATTCTTGGAATAAATCAGTTGGATTATTAGATATTGGAAAATCCAACAAATTCCAAGTTGGAAAAGCGGGGGGGGGGGGGGGGGCGGGGGGGGGGGGGGGGCGGGGGGGGGGAGGGCGGGGGCGGGGGGGTGGTGGACCGGGGGCGGGGGGAGGGGGTGTAGAGTTCCTTGGATTATTACCTGTTGGACCATGTTTAGTAGACTGATTTATTTAATTGAATAATGTAAGAATATGCATCACCATCATCAGATATACGAGGGATGTTCGAAATGAATTGCTTATTGTCCTCTAGCTCGATATCCATGTGGGGCACGATAAAAACCAATACATACCTGTATAGGGCTATTCAATATCTACACAATGGTGTATAAATGTACATGTTAGACTAAGTGTAAGACATAAAATTTGCCATTTGAATACACGCAGTCATTGACCACTGCAGTAAAAAAAGGTTGGTAGAAGCGTCGACAAAAAAATGAGATATGGGCTTACATTAAAGCTCGCTCAAAACTTGTTGTTCTTTGAAGAAGCTGATGACTGAAATTTCTACTGCTTTTGGACCTTCTTGTGTGTCTTATGACACAGTTCGGCGGTGGAAAAAGAAATTTGAGTCTGGTGTAGAGTCCATCAAAAATGCACCAAAATCAGGTAGGCCAAAATCTGCATCTCGTAAAGAAATCGTTTCCAAAATAAAGGAAATCATTGAAGGAGATGCCAGATTTACAGTTCATGATATTGCACGAAAGGTACGCATATCACTATCAACGGTTCACCTTATTTTGAAGAAGCATTTGAAAGTCAGAAAGATTTCTGCTAGATGGGTGCCACATCTGTTGACTGACGAGCAAAAGAGGCAACGGGTTAAAATGGGCAAAAAGCTGCTTCAAATGTTTCCAAAATATGACAAAAAGCAGTTTGCCAATGTCGTCACAGGTGATGAAACCTGGGTCCATTATTTTGAGCCCGTCAGAAAGGTTAGCAATAAGATCTGGGCCACTTAACACAGCAAACGTCCAATAATTGCCAAACGTTCTTTGAGTACAAAGAAGGTTTTGTATGCAATCTTCTTCTCTGGTGAAGGGGTCGCAATAAAAGTGCCAGTGAAAAAGGGCAAAAGCATCACCGGAAAGTACTACAAAGACGTAGTATTGAAGAAATTAAAAAAGTATTATCAGAAACGACGCCCTGCCACTGGTTTTAAACATGTCCATCTTCTACATGGCAATGCCCCAGCTCATACCTCCGCAATAGTTACGGCGTTTTTGAAGAAAGAAAACGTAACTGTTTTGCCTCACCCCCCGTATTCCCCAGACCTTGCCCTATGTGATTTCTTTTTGTTTCCGAAATTGAAAGCATTCCTTACTGGGCGGAAATACCAGTCCCGACAGGCACTTGGATCTGCCATTCATCAGTACCTTATTACTGTGCCCAAATCAGCGTACCGTGACGCCTTGAACAAGTGAATACATCGGCTGAAACTTTGCATTTCTAGCCACGGGGAGTACTTCGAGGGCACGAAATGAGTACTTTTGGGCTAACTTGAAATGTGAAGTCTCCAGATAGAAATAAGCAATTCATTTCGAATATCTCGTAGTTTCATTTATGATACAAGCAACATTTTACATTAACCAAAGAAGGTGGAAATATACACATAAAGCATAAAATTCATATCCCTATTTATATATAAAAATGAATGACTGAAACATCATTATATATAATCAAAATGCATCTCACAAATTTAATGTCTTAAAAGAAAACGGGAATGGCATTGTTTGACGTGTTATGAAATGGGAATAGGCAAAATGGGAACTACCCAATAAAATCTATCAAATCTAAATTTTGCAAAATTGTTTGATTGTCTTGACAAAAGTGTGTTTGAAGACCGTATATGTACATCTGATTACGTAGATATTAATGTACTGTTTACTATTTCCAAGAGCAACAGGACTTTCATTCTAGTCCATCAGATAACTTGGAAAGTGGCTAAAACTCATTTACCATTTCTACCTGTGTTCTTTTGTTTCAAAACATAATTTTTATCTTCTTAACCTTTACCACTCTCTGGGCAAATTCAGCAGATGGCAAAATGGCGATATTTTTCTCGGAAAACAGGATTTGACATTTCATGCAAATGTCTCCATTTTCTCTATTGGAGACAATTTGCAAAAATTGTCAAATCCTGGTGAAAATATGACAAATATTTCGTGTCCCCTGATAATTTTATCCAGAGTGCTAAGCATTAAAGACACAATTTGGATTGCATAACACCCAAATGACTCTTTGCAGATTAAGATGACATTTTTGGTGATTTAGGCCACCCTTACAGGTAGGGGCCTGATAAGGGGTAATTAGATTAGGTATCAGCAAAGTTTATAATGAAGACAGATAAAGAGGGTAATTTGGTGATAATTTGATATTTTTTCTCTTTATTCAATAAAATGTATCTGGTTGTTATTCATTAGAATTGCCTCTACAAGGCAATTCTAATGAATAATTACGTTTTATGGAAAAATACAGATACTTATGCTTATATGCTAATTTATCATCAAATGTCCTCTTTATCTGCTTCTTTGGATCAAATACAGAAAATTGGTAAGATAGATAGTATTTATTTATATATTTATTTATTTATTTATTAAAAAGGCAAAGCTTTTTGGCATAAAATACACATTCTAAATTATCTAAGAACTTTCTGACATATTCCAGAATGTGATGTTTTACTGAAGTTAAAATATTTAGTTTTGAGGCAGCTATAGAATAATTGTGAAGTGTGCTTATTTACTTTAGAAAATTAATAAATAAATAAAAACTTTCAATTTTAAATTTCTATTTCAGTTTATTTCTATTTTATTTTCTCACAGTGCAAGAAAATAAACTACACCTTTGTATTCTGGAAAATCTATCAAAAAATGAATAAATAAATACATAAAGCAACAACAAATTAAATGCAAAATCTGCAAATGAATATATTTGGTTCTAAAGTAACATATTGAATACTTCTCAATTATATGAATTATCCCTTATAGGGCCCCACTTAGGGAGACTTAACATCCTTATAATCACTTCATAATCACTTAGATAAGATAATCCTTTGATGTGCGCTCTGATATCAGGACTGTATATTGGGGCTGATCATGAGAGTGGGGTCTAGCCAAAGAAGGAAAAAAATGGGTTCTTTAATATTTTTGGACTGTAAAGGATTATTTTGCATTTTATTCTGACATTCGGTATATCAGAAAACCATCAGGTCACAGTGGATGTGTTTTATCCTGTTAAGAACCCCAGCTTAAATTCAAATTCTGTAACTGTACCTGATGTGACCTGTCAGTCTCCTGATAAGACCTGTCAATCTTTTGATAATACCTGTCACTCATTCTGTATAACAGAATAAATCTACCGACCAATGAAAGCTCTGCCTTTGCTTGGAGATTTTTTGGTTAAAACAAAAAATCTCCAAGCAAAGCCTAATTAGTATTTCAAATCAAGGTTTTAAAAATATTTTGTTCAGTTTTGCAAATTTCACTATAAAAAAAAAAAATATTGATTGACACCAAATGAGTCACTGAAAGAAACAAAGATTAAAGAAGTCAAAAATACATATATTTAAAATGATTTCATCATCATTTGTGACATATAAACAACATAAACATTAAGTCTTTCCTTTTTTTTTTTTTTTTTTTTTTTTTTTTTTTAAATGAAGAAAGTGACGCATATTCTTACATGATTTTTTTTTTTTTTTTTTTTTTTTTTTTTTGAGTGTTCTTGTTTAACACTTAGCACTCTGGGTAAAATTTTCAGCAGATGACAAATTGATAATGCTTTATTTATACCAGAAAACAGGATTTGACACATGGAAACAATTTGTATGAACAGACAAATCCTGTTTCCTGGGGGAAAAAAAAAAAGAAAAATATGATCAATTTGTTGTCTGCTGAATTTGCCCAGAGAATAGTAATAGTTAAATGAAATATGCTTGAAAAGTTATCTTTTGGTAATTGTAATTAGATTTTTAACGTAGCTAGGCACCCCGAGGAACTTAGAAGTGTTGAGACCCTTACAGAAATATTATTAATTGTTAACTTTAAATTGACACCTGGCTTAGGCCTAAATCATATGAGGTAAACACGCAATCAAGCATTGCTGTTTATTTTTTTATTTTTTTTTTTTTATTATTATTATTTTTTTTTTTTTTGTTTTGTTTTGTTTTTTTGTCTTGTCTGATTCAGTAACTCATGTTTCTCTCACTTTGGGGATGTGTATTGTCATGTTTATTTAACCAGTCATTTTAAAATTCTATTCGTTCTTTTCTTCTCTACTTTTCCGTTCGCAATAAGCTTTCGCCTTATTAACTTATCATTAAAACAAACTAGAAAACAAACCAAAAATGAATTAACTCTTTACGCTATTTTACTGTATTTAGGCACACCCCAGCCTACAGGTTTCTGTTTCGGTAATTAGCAAGACCGGTTTTGGGAACCAGGGAGCGGCAATCGGATTACTTCAGTATTATTTGGTAGGAGGAGGAAGAGAAAACGAAACGAAAGTATCTTGTTTGTAGTGAAAACTAATGCCCTGGACCTGGAAAACTCAAAAGGAAGTATGTATATTGTAAATTTGTATTCAGAATCAGACTTTGTACTGGTGATACGTCTAATGGCATTCATTCACCATACATGTTTCCATACATGCCATTAGCTGTTGACAGAAATCTGTGAGATTTTGCAGATTTGTAAATTTTAGGGGAGATTTGATGAAATTCTGTGAGATTTTATGAAAATCACTTCCAAGCTTACATAAGTAAGTTAAAAGCCATTATTTTGATGAATTAAGCCAGGCTAATGTGTGATTTGTTTCTAGTTCTTCAAAAAATAGCTTATTAAATGATATGAAAATTCTGTGAGATTTGAAAATCTTATGGGAAACAGGATCCAGAAGGGCCAAAATTCTGTGAGATTTTGTCTCACAGTGTCTATCTATCTATTGATACTGCAGCACCCCCTCGTGGGGATTATGTGCAGGTGTCCTGTGTGCTTCAGACCTGGCGTCAGTGCAATGAAAGATTAAAAATCAGTACAGTCAGATAAAAACAGGTGAAGTTGAAATAAAGATGATGGGTTAAAATGTTAAAAGTCTGATGAAGACAAAGTGCAAAGATAAAATGCTTCCGGCCTAAGGCATGGAGTAGGTCAGACTGCTGACTGCAAGTCTGAAAGAATCAATATCTGGCAGTAATGCTATGCTTGGTGGCAGCCTATTCCATTGGACAATGGCAAGGGGGGGGGGGGAGGGAAAGAATACTTTTTAGTAGGCAACTGTATGGATCTGTCTGAAAGCTAGTGGGTGTGACTTTGAATTTCGTGTGGATACCTGGGAATGCACAACATATGATGGCTGTGGCACTGCTACAAGACCGTGCACTATTTTATAGAACAGACATACCGGGGTAATCTAGCATCTGTACGCCCGTCCTCGAGAGACCTCCACCCAAGCTCACCCAGCATGCTTGAAACACTATCATATGGAGATAAACGACCCAGTCCAGCGTACCTCTCTTCTCTGAACCATTTCTATCCTATGAATGTTTGACTTAGTATAGGGGCTCCAAACCGGGGATGAGTACTCAAGGATTGGGCATACAAGGGTTTTATAAGCAACTTCTCTGATGCCTGGGTCTTTTGTACGGATGTTTCTTCTAAGGAAGCCCATAGTTTCGTTTGCTGAGGTCACCATGTTCTGGATGTGATAATTCCAGGTCAAGCAGTCATATATTGTCACTCCCAAGTACTTGGAACTACTAACTGATTCCAGCGTTTCTCCATATAGGGTGTACTGAGAGGGGATTGCAGTCTTGGAGCGTGTCACATGGATAACTGTGCACTTACTGGGATTAAATTCCATGTCCCATTTAAAAGACCATTCTCCTAACCTGTCAAGATCTCCTTGAAGTACATTTAATTTGGCTTGCTCAAGGTTTGGTATGGCCAGGTAAACTGCAGTGTCATCGGCAAACAACCTTACCTTTGACCTAATATGATCTGGAAGGTCATTTAAGAAGACCAAGAATAAGATTGGTCCCAACACTGATCCCTGTGGTATGCCTGAGGTAAACGATACCTGAGAAGACTTTTCACCCTCCAAGACAACAGTCTGTGATCTATTTGCAAGGAAGGCTTTGATCCAGTGAAGAACATGCCCACGAATGCCATAGCGGTGAAGCTTAAGTAGCAACTTTTCATGGCTGACCTTGTCAAATGCTTTGCTAAAATCTAGCAAAATGAGATCAGTCTATGGCATTCTGGGACATGTCCTCCATCAGCATCACCAACTGTGTCTCACAAGACCTCTTGGACCTGAACCCATGCTGAAGGTTGTAAAGCAGCTGATGAGAGTCCAAATGGGTTACTAGGTTTGAAGCAACTATGTGCTCTAAGACTTTACAAAGTATACATGTTAATGATATGGGCCTATAATTGGAGGCAGTACTTTTGTCAGCTTTCTTAAATAAAAGGCACACATTTGCGTCATTCCAATCCCTTGGGACCTACCAGCCTCAATGGACCTTTGAAAAATGACTCTCATCATAGGGGCAATTACCTCGCTGAGTTCCTTTAGCACAAGGGGCTTCAGTTCATCTGGACCCGCTGCCTTATGGAGATTTAAGTCCTGTGAGGTGTTTCGCCAATCTGCTCCTCCTGCTTCGTTTCTGCTGGCCAATCTCTTTTTTCCTGCATTAATAATTCAACACTAGTTCTCTATCCTCAAAAGAGGTGTATTGTGGTAAGGGCTAATCCATTGAGGTTGGGGGAAATCGGCCGAAGGATGAATGAGCGCGGAGCATGTGCAGAGAAGATGGGGTGACGTAAGATGCTTTTGGGCCTCTGTGGAGAAGACGAGTCGAATGACAGAGATCATAGGAAACAAGACTTTCAGAATCAAAGGCAGTATTAGAGGGTTCCAGCATGCTACTGCTTGACAAAGGAATTAAGGTGATTGCTTGAAAAATGTGACCACTAGAGTGTTAACAAGGTTTTCCGCTGATCTGGCCAGGTGACCTAGTTTTTGACCCCAGGTGACCCAGTTTCAAACTTGACTTAAAAATCATCAAGACAAACATTTTGAGCAAGATTCATGATGACTGCTTCAAAAATGTGACCGCTAGAGTGTCAACAAGGTTTTCTGCTGGTTTGGCCTGGTGACCTAGTTTTTGACCCCAACTGACTTTTTATCACCTACTACATTGGTAATAGTGGTGGGATGGAAGAGAGTGTCCTTTTTGTGAATCTAAGGATGATTGGCATTAGACCTGCTGTTTTTGATGGAATTCTATGCCCGTTTGAAAAATACATATCTCTGACTCTTTCCTCATCCAAATGTAACTCTGTTGATAATCTGCCAGCTGACCAAACATGGCAGCAGAATTTACCATCTCTACAGGTCATCATAAAATAACAACAAAAGTCACAAATAAAATGTGTGTCTCACAAACTTAATCGATAACTTAAATGTCAGGGCGTATCAAGTGGTTATTAATAGATAAAAATGCATTTTATAAGTATGAAAAAACTTACATTCTAACTTGCATAAATTTGGGACGAAACATTTCCTTTTTCTTTTTTTATGAATACAATTTATCACATGACTGTCACGTTATTCAGTGAAATAACCCATGTCATAAAAATCATATAACCACACGTGTTATAACACCTGCAAGGCTTCCCATTGGTTAGCCTAATTACCCTCATTAATATTCGTATTACACCGCTTATTGATAGCAACCAAGATGGTGTCTGCGTTCGCCGATACAACTTTTACTTTTGAAACAGATCCTGCCTTCAGTTTTGAGATGATTTTGAGATGAACGATAAATGTCAGACCGATGGAGGGAGAAGACACAAAACAATCACAATGTGAATAACACGACTACCAGAAATATTCATGGTGGTAAAAATTCGATGTTTTCCCGCAACATATTTGGAGGCACTCGAGATCTCAACATCGATATCGTCAAACCGTCAATGAAAAAAAAAAAAATAACCTCCTCCAAAAAACATTGGAGGATGACATGGCTCAGATAGTCAATTAATGTGTCAAATTAAAATCCAAACTACAGTTAAATGTTTTATAGTTTTGAAATCTGTCGTTTACTTGAGTGTGTCAACCTCGGCATAAAACTATATTGATCAAGGTCAGTGACCTTTAAATATGACAGCTGACTGTGGGGGATTTCCCTACTCATTCTCAGTGACGTATTGACTCGCTGAATGACGTTGTTCAAAGGAATATTTAGTTTTGAATTGATTTATTCAAATGAAATATTTATTAGCTCAAACAAAAATCATCATTTTTTCCTTCAGTTTAACAAATGGCATATTTATCTTGTTTCTAGTTATTTTCGGTACTTATGCGAACTATTTTTGTTGCGTAGTACTATTGAATTCTTGGTAGCGATTTGTTCCGCTTAGCTATGGAAAGCTGTTATCTTTAAAAATATATTTTGTGCATTTTTTGTCATCGGAAGGGCCATGTGATAAACAGAATCTTACATTCGTGGTCATTTAATATGAAATTTATGAAACTCGTTGGGTAATTTCTGTATTTTGCTCGCTAAAGCTCGCAAAATACAGAAATTACCCAAACTCGTTTCATAAATTTCATATTAAATGACCACTCATGTAAGATCCTCTATGTACATAAAATACTAAGTTGTCATTTTGTCTAGGGCAGCCGGAAAATAAAATATCCAAATTCACTCAAATAAAGACACATTTAGGCTACCAAGACTCTATAGCAGCTCTATTAACAATGTACATTGACTGTACATATATATTGTACTTATCTGTCCCCCTTGCACATGCAGATAGAATACAAACCGGTATCCAGTCCATTATATACATGAAAGGACAAGATTTTAGCTTTGTGTATCAGTTAGGTTACCTACATGTATGGGCACAGACATATTGTGTTTTGATTTTAAAGCTTTTAGATATTTTAATTTCCAGCTACTCTAGACGGAACATTGTGAAACAAACTGATGTTAGTATTTTATGAATTCATGAACTTTTTGGAAAAGAAAAGGGAGCTTTTTTATCCCGAATTTGCACAAGTTAGAAGGTTAGCAAACAGTTCACATGAAATCACGTCTTATTTTTTTATGAAAATAAAGAAAGTGATTTAGGATGTCATCTGCTATAATTTTGCTTGGCAATTTATGTGGAATTATACACTTTTCAAGGGAGCCAATTGTGGCAAAATTGTTTTTGTCTCTTCTGAAAAGTGGTTGACTTCAAGGATCTTGCTCATAAGAGTAGACATCTTTCCAAAAGGGACTTGGTGTGAGGGAAAGACAAACGGGAAGTCACCAAAGTTGTCTGTCAGCAGAAATGGCAGATAATCTGCCAAGAGTATCAAGTAAGTTTGCTGAGAGGATATGATGTGACATGCATAACTTGTATTCTTTGTATGCTGTAGGTTGTTGAGAGTGCTGACTTGATAAGAACACCAGAATGGCATCTATTCTGGATCAGTATGAGTATGCTCAGACAGCTGTTTCTTCACCTATCTCCAGGACTGTACAAGAACCGGTAAGTGTTACCCACAATTATTAAGTGTATTATAGACTATACATGAATTTACCCTAATTATTGGGACACCTTACTGTATTTCACCTAAAACTGGAACAGCACTCTTGTTTTATTTATGTTCCTTTCAAGTTTGTAAGTAGCGGATTCTGTGACAGTGTACAAAAAGCTCTGATTTATAATGTAGAAAGAAGCTTTATTCAAAACAAAAATACAAACATTATGTTCTTGTTCTCTATTTGTCATCTCAAATAAGTTGTCCCTGTCCTTTCAGTGGTGCTTCAGTGAGTTACCAGTTTGTAGCAGGTACATTTCCTACAGTTTTAGGCTGATCCTTCTGAAACTTTACAGGTATTTGTATCATGATCTGGAGTTATGTGTGTGTTTTTGTTACAGAATGCTGGAGCTATTTTTTATCACTTTTTTCCTCATTTTTAACTAAAGACTTTTTTCATGCTCAAATACTGTGAAAGTGTATAGGTAGTAGGTACCTTATGAGCGCAACGTCTCCTACAGTTTTATTCCGATCTTTCTGAAACTTACAGGTGTTTTACTTATGGTCTGAGGATATGTAAGTGCTTTTTACAGAAGTCTGGATTGAAAGGCTTGGTGAATTGGATTGAAATTTTATACACAGGTATATAATCATAAAATGTAGGTCGAGTTCGATTTAGGGTAAGATCCACCAATTATTTTGGGAGTTACAGCCCTTTTCAACTTTGAAAAATGGTTTCCGTGCGATATCTTTTGAAAGGATTGGTGTATTGGATTGAAATTTTGTACACAGGTATATAATCATAAAATGTAGGTCAAGTCTGATTAAGAGTAAAATCCATCTATTATTTTGGGAGTTATGGCCCTTTTTCAACTTTGAAAAATGGTTTCCGTTTCATAACTTTTGGAAAGATTAGTGTATTGGATTCATATTTTATACACAAGCATATAATTATAAAATATAGGTCATGTTCAATTTAGGGTAAATCCACCAATTATTTTTGGAGTTACGGGCCTTTATCAGTGTTGAAAAATAGTTGAGAAATTGGTTTCCATTCGACATCTTTTGAAAAGATTAGTGAATTGGATTCATATTTTATACACAAACATATAATTATAAAATATAGGTCAGTTTGATTTAGGGTAAAATCCACAAATTATTTTTTGGAGTTATGGCCCTTTATCAGTGTTGAAAAATAGTTTAAAAATGGTTTTCGTTCGATATCTTTTGAAAAGATTAGTGTATTGGATTCAAATTTTATACACAGGTATATAATCATAAAATGTAGGTCAAGTACGATTTAGTAAAATCCACTGATTATTATTTTTGGAGTTATGGCCCATTTTCAGCTTTGAAAAATGGTTTCAGGTCCATAAAATTTGAAAAGATTAGTGAATTTGATTCATATTTTATACACAAGCATATAATTATAAAATATAGGTCGTTTGATTTAGGGTAAAATCCACAAATTATTTTTGGAGTTACGGCCCTTTATCTATGTTGAAAAATGGTTCCCGTTCGATATCTTAGTTGAAAAGATTTGTGTATTGGATTCAAATTTTATACACAGGTATATAATCATAAAATGTATGTCAAGTTGGATTTAGGGTTAAATCCGCTGAATATTTTTGGAATTATGGCCCTTTTTCAACTTTGAAAAATGGTTTCCCTTCCGTAACATTTGAAAAGATTAGTGAATTGTGAATATATGTACTTTAGACCTATAGCACCATAACAAATACCAATGAAATCAATAAGAGTCTTTATAATTTAAGCAAAACTTTGACATTTGTATGAAAAATCTAAGTCTGTGACCTTGACCTCAAAGCTATGCCCCAGCTTGGGGATGGTGCTGAAAAAACTTTAGACCTATGTATACCATCATGCCAAATATTAATGAAGTCAATCAAAGGCTTTTGATAATATAGCTATATACACTTAATATAAAATTCAAAGTCTGTGACCTAGACCTCAAGGTTTCGCCCGTAGTTTCTCTGTGTAAAAATTTCACCAACATGCCAAATATTAAATGAAATTCATCAAAAGGTCTTGACTGAAATGCAAACATTTTGACTAAGTTTATATGAAAATTCTAAGTCTGTGACCTTAACCTCAAGGTCACACCCAGGAGTGGGGATCATGCTGAGTATTTTAAAACTCTAAATCTATATATACCATTATGCCAAATATACATGAAATTCATAAAAGGTCTTGATAATATAGCTGTATAAACTTAAAAGCAAAAAATTTGACTTACATATATATGAAAATTCTGTGACCATAACCTCAAGGTCACGCTCTAGGGTGGGTATAGCACTGAGTAAAACTTTAGACCTATATCTACCATCACACCAAATAAAAATGAAATCCATCTAAAGTCTTATAAACTTTGACACAAAAACTTTAACCTCAGTTCCATGAACGTAACCAAAAGATCAACGAATGAATGAATGTACATACAAACAAACAGAAAGGCGAAAACTATATGACCCTCAACATACTTTGTTTGGTGGGGTATACATATGGCTATGTAAATTTTAATAAAAAAGTTCGACTTTTATATGAAAATTCTGTGAGCTTATCTTCAAGATCACACCCTTGGATGGGAATTTCTCTGAGTAAATCTTTCAACCTATATCTTTGTTTGTTTGTGTTGAAGTTTTACGGCCCAGTCAACCCAATGGGGTCATGTCAAGCGCGGTCAGTTTACCTAACCACACATTTACTGGGCAGGCTTAGCCCTCTAAGCGGTTAACCAGTATTGTGCACATTCTTTCGCCAGAAACTGACAGCTGCCCTTCTTGAATCAGCGGAAGGGAAAGTCTGACCGTAGAAAATATTTCATGATCAATCTCCACAAAAGAATGTTGCCGACCTCGGCGGGGGTTGAACCCGCGACCTCCTGGTCTCCAGTCGGACGGCGCATCCGACTGAGCCCCGAGGCCTGCTCAACCTGTATCTACCATCATGCCAAATATAAATGAAATTCATCAAAAGATCTTGATGATATAGGTATATTCACTTAAATGCAAACATTTTGACTTATATAAGTCTGTGACCTTGACCTCAATAACCTCAAGGTCACATCTGGGGGTGCAGATGAGCCAAGTTAAACTCTGTAGACCTATATCTTCCATCATACTAAATATACATGAAATTCATGAAAGGGTCTTGATAGTATAAATTTGTAGCTATATAAACTTAAGACTTTTATATGAAAATTCTGTGACCTTAACCTCAAGTCACACCCTGAGGAATTTCTCTGAGTAAAACTTTCAACCTATATCTGCCATCATGCCAAATATAGATGAAATTCATCAAAAGGTCTTGATGATATAGGTATATTAACTTAAATGCAAACATTTTGACTTTATGAAAAGTCTAAGTCTGTGACCTTGACCTCAACAACCTCAAGGTCACATCTGGGAGTGCAGATAAATCAAGTTAAACTCTGTAGACCTATATCTTCCATCATACTAAATATATCTGAAATTCATTAAAGGGTCTTGATAGTATAAATTTGTAGCTATATAAACATAAAGACTTTTATATGAAAATTCACAAATACAAAATAAATGATAGAAAGGCAAAAAAAGAACAAAAATAAATACAGATACATATATACCGAGCCGGTGGGGAGTGGATTCGAGTGGGAAGGATTAAATTTTAGTATCCCACAGTGGTTTCACCCGGACCGGTGGATCCGCTGCGTTCCCACGGTAAAAATCACCTGATAAAATTACTTTCGGACAGGTAAAATTCGATGCGATTATGACAGGCAATTGAAACAGCCGGGGATGCCACGTGGTGTTTCCACGATGAAGTGAGAAAGCTGTTTACAAAGGGGCGTGGCTAAAGCCATTCGTACTTTTTCGGCATGTACGGTTAAATAGGACCAAACTACCAACCTGATCAAATCAGTCTTTTCAACTCAATGTGTGACAGCAATTAACAAATTTTGATTGTAAGCATTCCCATTCACCAAGAGCTTACAGAATTGTTGGTATCTACGTACACAAAACGTACCGCAAATTTGTTGCGTTAATTGCAATATTCGTACGTCCTGCTTGAGTCAGTTTTTCGCTCATCAGCATCCTTTTGAATATTAATAAAGCATCGAAACACTGCAATTGCCGACGGACAGTAACGAATGCGTATGGCCAGTGCATAGAAACAGACGAGTTTTCCAAATTGCCACATTCCGATCCCCAAAATTAGGTTTACTCCCTTGTTCTCTTGAAATATTAACCAATGCTGCCCTGTTCCTTGAAATATATTTGGGTGTTCCCTTGGTCCACAGAAAACCCCGGTAGCCGCATTCACTGTTCGAGCAGGTAACATGGGCCGCAGCAAAGCTCCATATGAAAAAGTACCCGATTCTGTGGCTTAGTTTGGTCCGACCAACAAGTGGGCACGGCATGGTCATTTTACTTAATGTGCCATAAAAAACAAAACAAACACTCAAAAATCACAGAGAGAATCAAACATTTGCCCCGAATCCACGAATTACGTATTTACATTTGGTATTCCTGTAACTGCCTTTTCCCATGCAACAACCGCACACGCTCAATATAAATGACGTACTGTGGTAAAAGACCAGGAAATTCTCGATCGTGTGCAGCAACTGCACGTGTCTATATAAATTTACTTAAAGGGGCGCTTCTGCTATCAAAGAGGCATTGAATCAATAAGACAGCCCATGCAAAAAGGGTGTCTGTCATACAAAAAACACACTTTACGAACACAAGGGGCCACAGACGCTAATGACGATTCAAATGAGTGAGTGAGTTTTTTAACTAACAACTAGGTCATACGGAAGTGTGGACCTTGGTTTAAAGTCCCATATAAAAGAAACCTGGGATCGAACTCATGACCCCTGGGTGACAAGGCGTGCAGCTTTACCACTACACCACCAAGGCACCCTTTCCCAATATTTCAACTTGTTAAATATCTAATAAAAGGGCTGCAGACATTTCACCATGCCCCACCACTGCACTTCCATCAAACAAGTACCATAACTCTGTTAATAAATTAATTAAGTTTCAAGAAAATATCGCAAACAGTTTTCAAGTTACAGAGTGGACACAAATATATTACAGAACTCACTAAAATAGTTTTGGTGTTCAAAGGGCCATAACTCCAAAAGTAGGCTCTATCGTTAAAGTATATGAAAGAAAAGAAGGGTAGTTGTCAGTTTCTGCTGAAATTATTAATAGCTTATGAATAAGCCCGCTCCCGAAAAGTGCGCGGGCTCAACAAGACGAAAATAGTATTGACTGGGCAGTTTAACTCCAGTTCAAACAAAAATTATGTCAGTACAAAGTTCTCATGTCTGAAGTATGATTTACAATGTACGAACTTTGAACCGGATAAAACCTACAATACTACGATGTACATGCGACCAGCAAAGACTCAGGTTTGTCTGTGCATCGACCCACTATAGATAAAGCAAGCTTCTTGCATACTGTAGGATCAGCGAAGGGTCAGAACAGAATGTGCTGTTGCAGTCGCACTGTTTATTCCACTTTGGACAGCCCGGCTGTTGACGGTAAATAAGATCAGCTAATGCTCTTATCAGAATGTGCAGGCGCGTACTGACCCGAGTCTTCGCTCGTCGCACAAGACGTTTTGTTACACCCAGTGATCATAGGAGGTACTTAGGATTTGCGAAGGCTCTGATCAGACTACTGAGATCTACTGATGTGCAGTCTCAGAGTGTGCAGGCTGATCCATCTCTTCGTACAAGTTTTATTGTAGGTTTTGCCATGCACAGACTCATGCGCAAGTTGTTTGTGCAAACCTTAACGCTAAGCACCCTGGGTACAATTTTCAGCAGATGACATTTTGAAATATTTTTCTCATTCTTCCAAGAGAACAGGATTTGCACTTCATACAAATTGTCTCCACTGCATGAAATGTCAAATCCTGTTTTCTTGGTAATGAAAAGAAAAAAAAAAAAAAAAAAAAAAAATTCAATTTGTCGTCTGCTGAATTAACCCAGAGAGCCCATTTTGAAGACGCTTTCCCACCGATGCGCCAGGTTTATACAATGCGACTCTTTTACTCGTTAAATAAATTACGGTCTTGGTTTTGCATATCGCATATTGAAGCCACAAAAACAGATGTCTCCCAACTTTTGGAGTCATACTGCACTATACATTCATCCAGTGTTATATAAGTTTATATAAACAAGCAAGTTCAGAGAATTCATGCACACCCCACCCCACACCTTGCCTTTTAAAATTCTCAAAAAAAAAAAAAAAAAAATCAGATCAACAAAGTACAATGTACCTACAATCTATACACTTTACATATATTTGAGAGAAAAAAAAGTGGGAAAAACTTCAGGATCCTGTAAAAAGCACATGCAGAACCTAAGACCATGATTAAAACACCTGAAAAGTTTCAGAAGGATCAGACCAAAACTGTAGGAGGAGTTGCCCTCACAAGGTACCTACCCCTATACACTTCATAGTATTGAGGCACTAAAAACGTCTCAGTTAAAAAAAAAAGAATTGAAAAAGCTAGAAATGTGTCGTATTCAGTATTGTACAAATTTCAAGGAGTTGTTTAGCTGAGGTTTAATATCACTTCAGCAATATTTCAATCATCAATATTCATAGGACTTCTACCAGATCTGAGATGAATGACAAATTCAGGTGATCTGTCTACAGTTACTCTGGTATCTCTGTCCTTTTAGAGTAGATCCTTTTTCAGTTGAGACGCAAAAGCAATTTGACATGGGTAGCCTCCCCTGAGAGTATATCCATTCCCCTTAAGTGAACATTTGATGACAAATTTTTCCTGTAATTTTGATGATACTTGCCAAGGCACTTCCGTATCTGGATCATTTATGGATGTTCCAAAGATATTTCAGAGGGTGCAATATACAGTCGAATCTCAATAGCTCGAACACCGATGGCTCATTCACCATGGCTAATTCGAACTCATTTTTGAGTCCCTACGAAATTCTTCGAATGGTTCAAGAAAACAAATATTTAAGGAAGCTTTCTCATTTCATTGTGAAATTGTATGTTGTGTGTACTCATTAGAATTGCCTCTTTGAGGCAATTTGCCTCTTTGAGGCAATTCTAATCAGTACACTCAACATACAATTATTGTGAAGAAGATCGATAGATTTCCCAGAATTAGCGATATTTGCTTCCTGACCTGGCGCCATGATTAACCTTCCTTGATTCGAACTACCCATGGCTCGAACAATTTTCCATGGTCCCAAATGTGTTCCAGCCATTGAAGTTCGACTGTACATGTAAATACCAATATAATCTTTTGGAGAAAGAAGAAAACTCCTTATCAGAATACCCCTCTTATCTGCAGCTAGGTTGTTGCCTGTCAGTATTTGTACTTTTACTCATGTTTTTATACCCTGCCACACGATAGTGGCAATGTTTTATGGTTTCACGTTGGACGTCTTTGTGTCTGTCCTGGCAAAAGATAGGACACTAGTTGAGTATACCTATGTTGGATACTTATCATTTATTCCATTAGTGTCCAAAAACGTAGCCAACAAATTTAAGGGTTTGTTGGGTATTTTAGGGCCATTTTTGTTGCTTGCTGGGTAATTTTATATGATTGAAGTACCCAACTAGAGTGCATTCATGCGAACGTCCGTCCATCCGTTTTTCGTTTCGGGATGATAACTTGAGTAAACACCAATGGATTTTCACCAAACTTGGTATGTGCATTGATATTGTGGAGATCTGATTTGGGATTGTTAATGGGAATTTTGTCAAACTTTACCAGTTATCTGCCTGCAGCACGATAATGGCGGGGTATTATAGTTTAACATTTTTATTTATTTTTTTTCTTGTTTGTTTTTCAGCTTGGTCCGGGCTTCATTGATGCCAGATTTAATAATGTTGAAGTACCAATATTCAGTAAAAAGAAGATAAACTTCAAGTAAGTAGTTAGTTAGAATTTGTTCATCATACAGAATATTATTTCTCCAGCCTGAAAAAGGCTAGGGTGTAGTTTGATAAAACACCATCAGTAAATGTTGCAACAGTTAACACCTACTAAACCCTGTGGCTACTGAAATTTGATTCTATGTTGCCTATTTAGAGGGGCTACCTTTATCTGAGCAGCTGTAATTTCCTTCATGTTTGAGCAGTTTTACTGAAGCTGTCATGCATGATATGTTACACATAATATTTAAATAATCAGACTGTCATGCTTATTGTACTGAGCTGCTGTTTACTGTTGACTGTTTAACAAAAAAGACACCAGAAAAGAGTAGCTCAAAATATGGACAGTGCAGGTGAAATTTGAATTTTTTGTGTTGATTTGATGAAAAATAGCTAAAGTCATGCCGATTGGAATTCCAAACTGGCCACCGTAGCTGCCATCTTGAAAACCAATTTTTTACTTCTCCACCCAAACCACTGGGCAATTTGAGTTGAAACGCTGTAGCAACAGGATGATTTCGAGATCGAAAATAGCTGTATTATAAAAAAAATGACACACACACAAAAATAGCTGGTGTCTAAAACTTACAATATATGATTGAAGTACATGTAGCAAAAGTTTTAAGTTACAATCAACATTTTATTCTGCAAGGTTTATCTTCCTTGCCAGCCGGAATTGGTGGGCGCAGTTAGATGCGCATCCGACTAGAGACCAAGAGGTCGCGGGTTCGATCCCCGCCGAGGTCGGCAACATTCTTTCGTGTAGATTGATCATGAAATATTTTCTACGGTCATTCTCGCCTTTCCGCTGATTCAAGAAGGGCAGTTCAGTTTCTGGCGAAAGAATGTGCACAATACCGGTTAAAGGCTTAGAGGACTAAGCCTGCCCAGTAAACGTGTGGTTAGGTAAGCTGACCGCGGTCAACATGACCCCATTGGGTTGACTGGGCCGTAAAACCTCAACACAAACAGACAAACAAATCTTCCTTGCCCCTATGCTGTATACAAATGGGATTGAGAGTTTGTTCAAATGGTCACACTCCATTGACTGTCATGCCCATAAATGGTAAAATAATGATAATAATAATAAAAAAAAAAACTCTTCTACTTAAAAAACAAGACCTGCTCAAATGATTATCCTTTCATTTGTTGCAATGACAGGATTGGAAAATGTTGCATAACATCTGCATATCTGCAGTGGCTATTTCACTCAGGTAAATGAGCCCTGGCCCATGGTCCTCTTGTTTTATTATCTGGTTCTCGGGAAATTTCTGACTAGACCTAGAGTAGGCGGAGGAAATAAAATGAAAATAAAATGATGATTACGTCTAAGTCAGAGAAATAAAATTGACTTGATCGTCAAAAATTTTATATTTCTACCACTTTGAAGTTTTTAGTTTCGTGAAATTTTTGAAGAAAAAAAAGGTAAATGAAAAATTAGGCTCTCTTATGAGAGATAAATGTTTTTTAGCATAAATTATGTTAATGTTTCCACTCAGGCCGGATTTAATGCATTTAAATTGTTTATTATCCCCTCGCACAACAAAGTTGTGGAGGGGATATAGGGTTCTGGCACAACAAAGTTGTGGAGGGGATATAGGGTTTGTCCCATATGTAAGTACATGTATGTACGTGGGTACCTACATATGTTCACCTGTTGTCATCCTCTAGTGCCTACATTTATTGATGGAATTTAATATAACTTCACACAAATGTTGGGTATGATAATATCTCGAGCAAATTCGACTTTCAGGGTCCTGGGCTCAAGGTCAAGGTCGCTGTGCCCATTTTCAGAAAAATGTTATCATCACTCTAGTGGCCACATTTATTGATGGATTTTAATGTAAGTTCACACAAATGTTGGGTATGATAATATCTCAAGCATGTTTGACTTTCAGGTTGCTCGACTCAAGGGTTAGGTCACTGTGGCTATTTTTATGCCCCCAACTTCACAGAAGTTGGTGGGGCACTTTGCTTCTGGGGCATTCATCCGCCCGTCTGTCAGTTCATCATGCTTTTTTGACTTCAGACATGTGCATGCTACTGTTTTGAAATTACTTATATAGATTCCTCGTGAAAAAATAGCCAACACATAATATTTTTCTCGTCAGGACTATGCCCCTTTCCTGAGTTATTGCCCTTTGAAAAAAACATGGATGCAATCTTGTCAGCAAAATATCTCAAACACTTCAAAAGCTAGAGCCTTGAAACTTGATGAATAGACTGGTAGTGATAAGTAGATGAACTGATTAACTTTTGAATAAATTCTGAAAAATACTTCATCAATTATGGCCCTTTGTAACTTTGGGCATTTTTACCTTGTCAGCAAAATATCTCAAAAGTTGTTGGAGCTAGAGCCTTGAAACTTGATGAATTAATTTGTAATGATGAGTAGATGACCTGATTAACTTTTGAACAAATTCTAAAAAATACTTCATGAGTTATGGCCCTTTGTAATTTTGGGCTTTTAACCTTGTCAGCAAAATATCTCAAAAACTGTTGGAGCTAGAGCCTTAAAACTTGATGAATAGACTGGTAGTGATGAGTAGACAACCTGATTAACTTTTGAATAAATTTTGAAAAATATTTCATGAGTTATGGTCCTTTGTAATTTAGGGCATTTTTATCTTGTCAGCAAAATATCTCAAAAACCATTGGAGCTAGAGACTTGAAACTTGGTGAATTAATTCATAATAATGAGTACATGACCCGAATTACTTTTGAATAAATTCTGAAAAATTTCATGAGTAATGGCCCTTTGTAAAGTTGGGCATTGTTCACTTGTCAGCAAAATATCTCAAAAACTGTTGAAGCTGGAGCCTTGAAACTTGATTAAAAGATTGGTAGTGTTGAGTAAATAACCTGATTAAGTTTTGAATAAATTCTGAAAAATATTTCATGAGTTATGGCCCTTATAATTTTGGGCATTTTTACCTTGTCAGCAAAATATCTAAAAAATGTTGGAGCAAGAGCCTTGAAACAATGAAAAGACTGGTAGTCATGAGTAGACAATCTGGTTAACTTTTGAATAAATTTTGAAAAATATTTCATGAGTTATGGCCTTTGTAATTTTTTGGCATTTTTATCTTGTCAACAAAATATTGCAAAAAACTGTTGAAGCTAGAGACTTGAATCTTGGTGAATTGATTGGTAATGATGAGTAGGTGACCTGATTAACTTTTCAATTAACATTGAAAATATTTCATGAATAATGGCCCTTTGTAAAATTGGCCATTGTTCCCTTGTCAGCAAAATATCTCAAAAACTGTTGTAGCTGGAGCCTTGAAACTTGAGGACTAGATTGGTAGTGATGAGTAGATGACCTGTTTAATTTTTGAATAAATTCAAGAAAATACTTCATGAGTTATGGCCCTTTGTAATTTTGGGCAATTTTATCATGTCAGCAAAATTTCTCAAAAACTGTTATGCTAGAGCCTTGAAACTTGATGAATAGACTAGTAGTGATGAGTAGACAATCTGGTTAGCTTTTGAATAAATATTGAAAAATACTTCATAAGTTATGGTCCTTTGTAACTTTGGGCATTTTTGTCTTGTCAGCAAAATATCTTACTAAAACTGTTGGAGCTAGATATTTGAAACCTGGTGAATTGATTGGTCATGATGAGCAGATAACCTGATTAACTTTTTAATTAATTGTGAAAAATATTTCATGGTAATGGCCCTTTGTAAATTCGGGCATTTTTACCTTGTCAGCAAAATATCTCAGAAACTATTAAAGCTGGAGCCTTGAAACTTTAAGAATGGCCTGGAAGTGATAAGTAGATGACCTGATTAACTTTTGAATAAATTCTGAAAAATATTTCATGAGTAATGACCCTTTGTAATTTTGGGCATTTTTACCATGTCAGCAAAGTATCTCAAAAACTGTTAGAGCTGGAGCCTTGAAACTTAATGAATTTATTGGAAATGATGAGAAGATGGCCTGATTAATTTTTGAATAAATTCTAAAAAATATTTCATGAGTAATGGCCCTTTGTAAATGTGGGCATTTTTCTCTTGTCAACAAAATATCTCAAAAACCATTGAAGCTAGAGCCTTGAAACTTGATGAATAGATTGGTAGTGATGAGTAAATGACCTGATTAACTTTTGAGTTAATTCTGACAAATACAGGTACTTCATGAGTCATGACCCTTTGTAATTTTTGGCATTTTTCCCTTGTCAGCAAAAACTGCTGGAGCTTTAGCTTTGAAACTTGGTGAATTGATTGGTAATGATGAGTAGATGACCTGATTAACTTTTGAATAAATTCTGAAAAATATTTCAAGAGTAATGGCCCTTTGTAGTTTTGGGCATTTTTCCCTTGTCAGCAAATCTCAAGTACTGTTGGAGCTAGAGCCACCTTAACTTGATAAATAGATTGATAGTGATGGAAAGGAAATCGGAGGGGCCTATTGCTTCTGGGCATGAGTAATGTCCCTTTGTAAATTTGGGCATTTTCCCTTGTCAGCAACATATCTCAAAAACTGTTGGAGCTAGAGCCTCCTAGCTTGATGAATAGATTAGTAGTGATGAGAAAATGACCTGATTAAATTTGAATAAACTCTGAAAAATATTTCAGGAGTTATGGCCCTTTGTAGATTGGGCCTTTTTAGCTCACCTAAGCAAAAGCTCAGGGTGAGCTATTGTCATCACCCTCTGTCCCTGGTCGTCCAGCGTCCGTCGTCAACAATTAGTTTAACACTCTAGAGGTCACAGTTTTGACCCAATCTTGATGAAACTTGCTCAGAATGTTTGCCTCTATGAAATCTTGGTCAAGTTTGATACTGGGTTAGTTGGAGTCAAAAACTACGTCACCAGGTGAAATCAAAGGAAAACTTGTTAACACCCTAGAGGTCACAGTTTTGACCCAATCTTGATGAAACTTGCTCAGAATGTTTGCCTCTGTGAAATCTAGGTCAAATTCGATACTGGGTTACTTGGGGTCAATAACTAGGTCACCAGGTCAAATCAAAGGAACAACTTGTTAACACTCTAGAGGTCATAGTTTTGACCCAATCTTGATGAAACTTGCTCAAAATCTTTGCCTCTATTAAATCTAGGTCAAGTTCTAAACTGGGTCACTTGGGGTCAAAAACTAGGTCACAGGGCCAGATCAGCAGAAAACCTTGTTAACACTTTAGCGTTCACAATTTTGAAGCAATCATCATGAATTTGCTCAATTTGTTTGTCTTGATGAGTTCTAGGTCAAGTTTGAAACTGGGTCACTTGGGATCAAAAACTAGGTCACTGGGTCAAATCAGCAGAAAACCATGTTAACACTCTAGCGGTCGCATTTTTGAAGCAATCATCATGAATCTTGCTCAAAATGTTTGTCTTGATGATTTCTAGGTCGAATTTGAAACTGGGTCACTTGGAGTCAAAAACTAGGTCACTGGGCCAAATCAGCAGAAAACCTTGTTTACACTCTAGCGGTCACATTTTTCAAGCAATCCTCATGAATCTTGCTCAAAATGTTTGTCTTGTCGATTTCTAGGTCAGGTTTGAAACTGGGTTACATGGGGTCAAAAACTAGGTCACCAGGCCAAACCAGCAGAAAACCTTGTTAACACTCTAGCGGTCACATTTTTCAAGCAATCATCATGAATCTTGCTCAAAATCTTTGTCTTGATGAGTTCTAGGATATATTTGAAACTGGGTCACGTGGGGTCAAAAACTAGGTCACCGGCCCAAATCAGCAGAAAATTTTGTTAACACTCTAGTGGTCAAATTTTTGAAGCAATCATAGTGAATGTTGCTCAAAATGTTTGTCTTGATGATTTCTAGGTCAAGTTTGAAACTGGGTCACCTGGGGTCAAAAACTAGGTAACCTGGCCAAATCAGCAGAAAATCTTGTTATCACTCTAGCGGTCACATTTTTCAAGCAATTATCATGACTTGTTCAAAATGTTTGTCTTTATGATTTTTAGGTCAAGTTCAAAACTGGGTCAGTTGGGGTAAAAAACTAGGTCACCAGGCCAAACCAGCAGAAAACCTTGTTGACACTCTAGCGGTCACATTTTTGAAGCAGTCATCATGAATCTTGCTCAAAATGTTTGTCTTGATGATTTTTAAGTCAAGTTTGAAACTGGGTCACCTGGGGTCAAAAACTAGGTCACCTGGCCAGAGCCTTGTTAACACTCTAGTGGTCACATTTTTCAAGCAGTCATCATGTATCTTGCTCAACATGTTTGTCTTGGTGATTTCTAGGTCAAGTTTGAAACTGGGTCACTTGGGTTCAAAAACTAGGTCACCTGGCCAGATCAGCAGAAAACCTTGTTAACACTCTAGCGGTCACATTTTTGAAGCAATTTTATGAATCTTGCTCAAAATGTTTGTCTGATGATTTCTAGGTCAAGTTTGAAACTTGGTCACATGGGGTCAAAAACTAGGTCACCAGGCCAAATCAGCAGAAAACTACACTCCAGAGGTCACATTTTTTAAATAATCATCATAAATATTGCTCAAAATGTTTGTCTTGATGATTTCTAAGTCTAGTTTAAAACTGGGTCGCTTGCTCAAAATGTGTCTTGATGATTTTTAGGTCAAGTTTGAAACTGGGACACCTGGGGTCAAAAGCTAGGTCAGCTGGCCAAATCAAAGGAAAACCTTGTTGATGCCCTAGAGGTCACATTTTTGAAGTGATCATCATGAATCTTGCTCAAAATGTTAGTCTTGGTGATTTCAAGGTGATGTATATTTTTCTATCCAGTGACTTTCTTAATTTTTTATCTGTTTAGGTCAGTTTCTCAGTAATTATTGGTCCTACAGAGTGGTATTTGGTACTTGTGAAGTGTTTGTGTTTAGGTCAGTTTCTCAGTAACTATTGGCCGGCCTGGGTGGCGCACTTGGTCGGCAACATTCTTTCGTGGAGTTTGATCATGAAATATTTTCTACGGTCATTGTCTCCCTTCCGCTGATTCAAGAAGGGCAGTTGTCAGTTTCTGGCGAAAGAATGTGCACAATACTGGTTAACCGCTTGGAGGACTAAGCCTGTCCAGTAAACGTGTGGTTAGGTAAACTGACCGCGCTCGACATGACCTCATTGGGTTGACTGGGCCGTAAATCTCAACACAAACAATTCAGTAA
Source organism: Anodontia alba (assembly GCA_964016985.1). Lineage (NCBI taxonomy): Eukaryota > Metazoa > Mollusca > Bivalvia > Lucinida > Lucinidae > Anodontia > Anodontia alba. The sequence goes on from OZ024834.1 coordinate 75,956,130, forward strand.
CTATTGCTCCTACAGCCAGTGATACTTTGCATACATCTTAGTATGGCCTCTTGAGTGCAGTCATCCATATTTGACCTTGACCTTTATTTCACAGTCCATTAGACATGCTACATTGTCTTACTTGTTAATATAATCATTTTGACTTTGATCAGAATGTTTTCCTTGATCAGTTCTAGATCAGGTTTCTCAAAGTGCTATGTTGCTCAGGTGAGCATTACAGGGCCATCATGGCCCTCTTGTTTACCTTGTATTATCTTTAGAGGCAAGCACAAAGTTGGGGGGACAGTTTTTTTTTTGATGGATTTTAATGTAAGTTCACACAAATGTTGGGTATGATAATATCTCAAGCAAGTTTGACTTTTAGGGTCCTGGGCTCAAGGTTCAGGTCACTGTGGCCATTTTTATATAAAAAAAAAACTTTGTTATGGCTCTATTGTCAACATTTATTGATAGATTTTAATATAACCACATAGGTATTGGGTAAGATAATATCTCGAGCAAGTTCAACTTTCAGGTTGCTGGGCTTAAGGTCTAGGTAACTGAGTTTTTATTGGGGGGGGGTTGAAAAAAACTTTGTTGTCCCTCTAGCCCCTGCATTTATCCATTGATTTAAATATATCTTCACACAATGATTGGTATTAAAATATCTAGAGCAAGTTCAACTTTCAGGTTGCTGGGCTGAAGATCAAGGTACATGTAACTCTAGTTATTTTTAGGAAAAGAAAAGTTTGTCATCGCTCTAGTGCCTACATTTATCAATGGATTTCAATATAACTTCACATATATGTTGAATATGATAATATCATATCATATAATCATCATAATCGGATTTTTGATTTACGTGCAGGTACAGGGGCAACATCCACATCAGTGGGCCCCCTTCTAGACAGCTGGCTTGCTGCACGCATGGCAGGTCTCACACCAGAGCTCCAGGTACATCTATCATGAGGGTTGATAGCCGAGAGCTTCCACTCTCTACAATCCCTCTCTGTCAGCTGCTTCCATGTCATTTTGGGCCTCCCAGGCCCACGCTTTCCATCAACCTGTATGTCAAAGGCTGTCTTGACTGCACCATTGGAGCGTTCCACATGTCCATACCATCGGAGTCTTCTCTCCTTCAGAATGAGGTCCATATCCTCAATGCCAAGCCGCACAAGTAGCTCATTGGACCTGGTGGTGACAATGTCTTGCCGCCTGACATTGCAGATCTGTCTGATCATTGCCCTGTCATTTCGCTGCAGATGCTGGAGGTTCGGCTTTGTCAATGGCCAAGTCTTGCTGGCATGGAGCATTGCGCTCCGCACACAAGAGCTGTACACACGGCCATGTGTTTTGAAAGAGAGGTGGTGTGAAGAGAGAACTGGTAGCAGATCCTTGAACTTCTTCCAGGCTGTTTTCACACGTGTTGTGGTTGAGCGTTCACAGCCACCTGCTGCTGAGAGCATGTCTCCTAGGTAGCAAAAGGAAGCTACCACCTCAAGCTTGTCTGGTCCCACTTGGACTTCTTTCTGTGGTCTGCCATCCAAGGGGCGTGCAGTTCCCTGGCACCATGTACATCTGTAGTCAGGGTCCTTTTTCAAGCGCTTGAGCCCACTGCATTTCTTGTGCACCCAGTGCTTGCAGCCATTGCAGAAGATGCTGTTGCTGCCCACTCCAGTGCGACAGAGGGCGCATGGAAACTCGCCTGAACTCTGCAGAAGGTCCAGTCCCTTACCGCAGATCATGATCTTTGTCTTTCCTGCATTTACTCTCAGTCCTTTCTTCTCCATTGCTTCTTTCCAAGTCAAGAACCTCCTGACACATTCCTCAAGCGATTCAGCAATGATAACAAGGTCATCGGCATAGAGGTCCTCCCAGGGGACCCCAGGGGACCCCAGAGCGGAACTCTCGTGATAAGGCTTCAAGCACAATGATGAAGAGCAGCGGGCTAAGTACTGATCCTTGGTGAATACCAACCTTCACTTCAAACTCTTCACTGTACCCCTCACCAACACAGACACTGCTCGGCGCATTTGCATACATCCCCTGCACCAGTCGCACAATCCACTCCTTCACACCAAGTTTTCTCAGTGCCCACCAGATGACCTTCTGAAGTACTCGATCAAACTCGATCAAACACCTTCTCCAGGTCTATGAAAGCCATGTAGAGTCTCTTATTGGCAGCTAGATACTTCTCTTGCAGCTGCCTGACAACAAAGATTGCGTCTGTAGTGCCTCTGCCGACGAAGCCAAACTGGGAATTGTCGATTGACACCAACTGTCTGATGAGTCTGTCCACAATCCTCTCCATGATTTTCATAACCTGCTCTGTCAGCTTAAGACCGCGGTAGTTGCCTCTTTCCAATGCGTCCCCTTTTCTCTTGTAGAGGTAGACAATGAAACTCTGCTCCCAGTCAGAGGGTACCTTGCCATCACGAATGATTGCAACTGCGAGGTCACGGATCATGGAGGTGTCCATGTCACTGGCTGCTCATATCATCTCCACCACTATGCCTGATGGGCCTGGTGCTTTGCCAGCCTTCATCTGTGAGATAGCCTTCTTAACCATATCAATGTTGATTGGGATGGATGAGCCTTCCACTGGTGGTTGATATGACAGGTGGTCTGGGTCCCAGTCAAACTCAACATTGAGAAGCCTTTGGAAGTGCTCTAGCCACGCCTTCTCCTTTGAGTCTTCGCTCATTGACATCTCTCCTGCATCATTCTTCACAGGTTTGTCACCAACAACATCAGTGTTCTCTCTTCTAAACTGGTTAGCAAGGCAGTAGACTTCTGAAGACTTGGGGTCAATATTCTCGTAGACCTTCTTGTCGGCTTCTTGGGCAAATTAAACTTTCAGGTTGCTGGGTTCAAGGTCAAGGTAACTTTGGCTAAATTTAGAAAAAAAAACTTTGTCATCGTTCTAGCCCTTGCATTTATCAATGGATTTTAATATATCTTCACACAATTGATGGGTATTAAAATATCTAGAGTAAGTTCACCTTTTAGGTTACGGTAAATGTCCTAAAATTTTGAACAAAATTAAATAATTTCAGTTCTTGCTGTTCGAAATTTTAGAAATTATAATGTGCTAAAAAATTTACTGTTCGAAATTTTAGGACAGATTCACGGTACACTAATTAATCGCCAGATACGTTTGTTCGGCACTCCGGGAATGTACCACTTTCTTAAAATAGGCTGGCTTAGTCCACTGTCTTCTTACGTAATAACCCTCTTCCCTTTACCGCACTGAGATACACAAGCTGACCAAAAATACTTCAAACGGTTATCGCACATTTGTTCTTGTTTGAGCCACTACAGAAACACAAAAGTCCCTTTCCTCAAAGGTGAAGTGTACGTAGTTTTAATGTGAAAAGCGCAGACTGATTAGAATTTCCTCCGTTTTGAAGCACAGTATTCACACTGCTTCATAATGCATTCTGTTGGCGATATGATCCAGAGCAGACCGCCCCGATACATAGACTGCGCGGATGCGCAAGTTGATCTTGTCTATGCCGGTCTCATATGTCATAAGGTCGTTTCTATTGGAAAGGACTCATTCATAAATGAACAGTAGTACGGACAACCAGATCCCTGAGAACCAGATCTGAATGCAGCCTGATCAAGATCAAAGATTTTAGCTCAACACCAAACTGAACTACGTATGCCAAACCTGTGAACTGCCATTATCGTTTTTAGCAATATTTCTTTCTTTGAAAAATGTATTGTCATTTAGAATTCGGTACCGAAACTTATTGCAAGAATATATCTGTCATCAATAGTAATCCTTTCATTAGAGCCCTGTTCAGGCGAAAATGTCCCTTTGTGTATATGTGTAAGTCACATCAGAGTGCGAGACGCAGTCTAGTGCAGGATGGTGTCTACTCAATTCGCTGATAGGTCATTGGTACAAAACACTGTAGTACAAGAACCGCAGTCTCCAGCAAGTGCACAGACTGATCCCATTTGTAACAAATGATTAGGTTCATTTTGGATTGTTGGGACCTATCATCTCTGTAGGGACCATTACCTGTTCAAACAGGATGCATTGAGCATATCATGACAATCACGCGGTCAGACAGGAAATATTTTGCTGGAGGCGTTAATCCCCACGACGAAAACGGTTTCGGCTTGCTTATTGATACCTTTGGCACGCTAAACTTAAATATTAGTGGCAGATATTATCGAAGGGCACAGTGTACGACTCATGCACATGCTAATTTACAATTTCGCGTGTAGCGCTTTCTTACTATCGCATGTGCGTCACGCTTTGCTGAAATGATCAGATCAATTTTAGAATTCTGGTATAGCTGTCACACGACTTACCGAAATACCGGAATACTACCGAAATACCAGAATATCCGTGAAAAATACAGGAATACCTGTGAAGACACCAAAACTGGCTTTAATTAAGAAACGAATATTCTCGGAGGACGATCTTGAAAACACATTCCCCCAAATTAGTTTCATTCCCTTGTTCTCTTTGGCGTCTGATCTGGGTCTACGCTGTTTGCATAGGCCTATCTGTTCCAATATTTAGGTTCTTTAAATTTTTAATATGTGCCAGTTTCGTATACATTTCTAACGAGAAAAGGCTCTATAAAATGAGTTTATTTTTTCCCACCATCCGGGGGTGGTCGGGAGTGGCAATGGTGTCGTGTATCTTACGTCACCGGGGCGTCCAACTGAAATTGGCTTACAGTTGGGCAAGGCCTGCTATCCTTGTAGCAGGTAAGGGTAGAGGGGGAATGTTTTTATTTCTTCTGTTTCTTCACTTTCATTCCTGTTCCTATTTCTCCCCTAATCGTCTCTTTCATCTCCTCCACAATCTCTTTTCTCCCTTTCTCTGGGAGACGACACAAAATGACACACAAGGGTTGACGTGTCGTTAAACCCCAACACAATCAATCAATCAATTTCCCACCACGATTTCACGTGACATACCACTACGAGCACATGGTTTCTTAATGCGGGGAAAGGGAAATGTTGCTATGTGACTGTTCATTTTCTGGGTATTTTAATAGTTATAATGTTCTCAATATATACATAATGCAAAAGAATAACAGTACTAATATTTATTTATACCCTTGTAAATGCGGAGTAAGGTCCTCACGCTTTAGGTGTTTATTGTTTAAAGGGAGCTAATTGCATATGCCTTGATGAATATTACGAGTCGGACCCAGCATTTTTTTATTAATCGGGCGGATGCAGGATGATTTCTGAAGGGATTCGATTTGATCGAATTTCCGTACTTACTCTACGTATTCGGACAGACAGGCCTGAGCAAACAGTGTAGACCCAGATCAGACGCCGCAGAACGCATGTAAAACCTTCACTGAAACGGTGATGTATTTAACCAAAGATTCCTAAACTCTCTTTGAACTGGAGTTTACATGCCTCTTTGTTACCACAAACGGCAAAATCTGACTGCCCTTGCATCAGAAGATGATCTGAGTCTTTACTGGTCACACGTCTTATTGTCCTTAAAGTGTGTTCTATGTTCCCTGTGTGTTCCATGTTCCCTCTAACTAGTTTCATTCCCTTTTACTCTGCGGCGTCTGATCTGGGTCTACAGTTTGCATAGGCCTGTCTCAATAGGTTCTATTTTTAATACCTGTCAGTTTCATATGCATTTCTGACGAAAAAATGCTCAATAATTTAACGAACATAAGTGTGTTTTCCCTCTTACGGGTTTCCGCTACGATTTCTCGTGACGTTACGCGGTTTCTTCATGCGGGGCAAGGGAATGTGACTGTTGCATTTTCTGTTTTTTTTCACATATATTTTTGTAATCTATACTGGAAATGAGACTGTCCTAGAATTGCGTGTCGTTGCCCGGTGGAGTATCTGAGCAGACCCATGAAAATCTACGTAGGTACAGCAATAAGACATACGAAGTGGTGGTGATATACACGAACAAACAGCAAAAAGTCAGATCGTACAGCGCGGATCCATATAGATTTATCCTGGCCTTCGTTTTTCAACCGGAATATTTATCATGTCTGCCATAAAGTAACAACAGTTCTAGATCGCCTGCGCATAAGCTAACCCTTATCACGCGGACATCCACGTGACTGTCGCGTGGTAATGGCTAACATTGTGATGGAAGTCTCTTTTTTTTTTTTTTCTTGGGAATTTTCAGTCAGTATCTCCTGGGTCTGTATAAAATTAAGATACGGTTTTCATGCCATTTATGTACATAAAATTCGTTATGACACTGCCGTGTGCATTTACGTTTTGCGGTGGCTTTCAACACTACTACTTTAGTTTCCGGTTCCGTAACGAAAAAAAAAAAAAAAAACGTTACCGAAATTAGAATGTGCCGATAAAAAAATTACTTGAAGAAAGCTGTGTTCAAAATTTTAGAAAATCCCCTTTTTGCAAAACTGCTACTGTTCGAGATTTTAGGACATTTTCAGAAATTATTTTGGGCAAAAATATTAGGTGTTCGAAATTTTAGAGTGTTCGAAATTTTAGGACATTTGCCGTAATGGGCTCAAGGTCAAGGTAACTGTTGTCACTTTTAGAAAAAAATTTGTCATTGCTCTAGTGCCTATGTTTATCAATGGATTTCAGGATAACCACATAAATGTTGGGTATGACAATATTTCAAGCAAGTTCAGCTTTCAGGTTGCTTGGATCAAGGTCAAGGTAACTGTGGCTATTTTTAGAAAAAAAATTGTCATCACTCTAGCCGCTGCATTTATCTATGGATATTAAAATATCTTTACACATTGAAGGGTATGATAATATCTAAAGCAAGTTTGACTTTAGGGTCCTGAGCTCAGGTCAAGATTGACATGACTGAAATATTTTCTATCATGTGAGATCTAATGGCTCCCAATCTGAAAATCTGAATGTTTACAATACTGTGCCTTAATGTCAAGGTCATATATGACCTTTACATTTAAGGTCACAGGCTTTTTGTTTCTTCATTCACATAACTATTATATATCATGACATTCCCCAATTCAGTGTTTGCCCACATCAAGCAGTCTTGTGCAAGGGGATTTGTATTGCCTGTGATGCCTTGTTTTATAAGATTAGTTTAGGAAATACTTCACTGAAACTGCTATTTTATTTCATTTTGACAGAAAAACATAAGGTAGGAGGAATAAAAAAAATTGAAACTGATTGAATGCACTTTTATTTTTATTTAGATTTTTGTAAAAAGAATAGGGCAGGCTCTCCCGAGAACCAGAAAATAATAAAAAAGTCTCGCCTAACAGAGACTCAAGCAATACAGTTTCAATTTATGACCATGAGCTACTTTTCAGGGTCTAATGACTTCTGTCATTTTTTATATTAACCCTAGTTGCAGCCCCCTTTTTCTAAAAAAATGTGAGACCTAGAGAAACCTGATGTTCACTTACTTCCTAACATGGACTTATACACTGGTATCTTTTTGGGGTGCCTGACTTATATCTCACATCAACCCTGGTGTAAACTTCTTGAATACATGAACAGTCTGAACTTAAACTATGTGGTATCATGATATGTATTCAAGATGTTTGCTTCATAAAACTTACAGTATACTTTTATATATGGACAAGTTTTCATTTAGACTGTTCATATATCAAGATGTATGAGGGCCTTTAAAAAAGATCTCAGTCTTATAAAAGATAATTTTTAAATGTTGTCCAAAAAGAAACCGTTGTCCAAATGTATAAGAAAAAATCTGCATGTCCAGTATCATCAAATTACTCAAAGTTTATTATATGTTTTAAATATGATATGCAAATTTTTGACACTTCAAACATGATTGTATACATCACTACCTATCCAAAAAAATGTTGATGAAAAATAGCCAATGCAAAATTTGGATATGTAATATTTGTGAATTTATTACTTCTGGATGTAGAATATATTATTCATTACAAAATATCATGTCTTTGAATTATTATATCAGCTGTTATTTGTAAATCCCCCTTCTAGCATTGTAGCAAATAGCTTGTCTATTCTATTACCTAGCATTGTCCCAAGTGCAACATTCTGTAAGTTTGTGTTCAATTAAATGTTCACATCCTGTATTACCTATAATTTTTGTTTTTAGTTTCCAGGCAAGCAAGTCAGGCCAATACCATCAAAAGCAATTCTGAACATACATTGATGCATGGATATTCTACAGATGGTCAAAAGTGATATCCCAAGTGCAATGCATGTTGGACATATTTGGCTGAGTCAAACCATGCACATTTCCTTTACATCTAAATGATAAAAGTCTGTAGAAAATTGAAAAAATATGGATTTTTTTTTTTTTTGTCAAACGTAAGATTTAGATGATTTTTTATCCATGTATGCTAATGTTTTGAAATTTCATATATGGATTCCTCATGAAAAAATAGGTGACCCGTATTTTTTTTCTTATCCGAATTATCTCCCATTTTAGAATTATTTCCCTTGAGATAAAATAACATTGAAGTCTCGTTAGCAAGATATCTCAAAAGGTATTTGAGCTAGAATCTTGATATTTAGTATACTGATTGGGACTGAGGAGGAGATCACCTGATTAAATTTTCAGTCAGTTTAATGAAATGTTGTTGGAGTTATGACCCTTCACAATTTTTGGCCATTTGTTGCTTTATTATGCATAGCATAAATTTAGAACCATGTATGCTTATGTTTTGAAAATTCATATATGGATTCCTCATGAAAAAATAGATGACTAGTATTTTTTATCTGAATTATCTCTCATTTTAGAGTTATTGCCCTTTTGATAAAATAACATTGAAATCTTATTAGCAAGATATCTCAAAAGGTATTTGAGCTAGAGTCTTGATATTTGGTATAGTGATTGGGACTGAAAAGGAGATCACCTAATTAAATTTTCAAAAATTTAATGAAATTTTGTTGGAGTTATGGGCCTTTGCAATTTTTGGCCATTTATTGCTGTCATGTGCATAGCATACATTTAGAACCATGTATGCTAATGTTTTGAAATTTTATATATGGATTCCTCATGAAAAAGTAGGTGAACCGTATTTTTTTTCTTATCCGAATTATCTCCCATTTTAGAGTTATTTCCCTTGAGATAAAATAACATTTAAATCTTGTTAACAAGATATCTCCAAAAGTATCTGAGCTAGAGCCTTGATATTTGATATACTGATTGGGACTGAGGAGGAGATCACCTGACTAAATTTTCAGCCAGTTTAATGAAATTTTGTTGGAGTTATGGCCCTTATCAATTTTTGGCCATTTGTTGCTTTCATGTGCTTAGCATAAGTTTAGAACCATGTATGCTAATGTTTTGAAATTTCATATATGGATTCCTCATGAAAAAATAGGTGACCCATATTTTTTTCTTATCCGAATTGTCTCCCATTTTAGAGTTATTTCCCTTGTAATAAAAGAACATTGAAATCTCGTTAGCAAGATATCTAAAAGTATTTGAGCTAGAGCCTTTATATTTGGTATACTGATTGGGACTGAGGAGGAGATCACCTGATTAAATTTTCAGCCAGTTTAATGAAATTATGTTGGAGTTATGGCCCTTTGAAATGTCTGGCCATTTATTGCTTTTATGTGCATAGCATAAGTTTAGAACCATGTATGCTAATGTTTTTATGCCCCCACCTATTCGAAGAATAGCGGATGGGCATTAAGCATTACCCCTGTCCGTCCCGTATGTCTGTTCGTCTGTCAATCCCACTTCGTGTCCGGGCCATAACTCCCAAACCATATGGAATATATTCATGAAACTTCACAGGTGCGTACATCCCATTGAGACGATGTGTCATGAACAAGGAAGACAACTCTTGCGTTTTTGGTTTTTGAATTATTTCCGCTTGACTTAGTTCCATACAGTTAACTCTGTCCGGGCCATAACTCCTAAACCATATGAAATATATTCATGAAACTTTACCAGTGCATGCATCACACTGAGAAGATGTGTCTTGAGCAAGGAAGAAAACTCTTGCATTTTTGGTTTTTGAATTATTTCCCCTTGACTTAGTTCCATATAGTAAACCGTGTCCAGGCCGTAACTCCTAAACCATATGGAATATATTCATGAAACTTTATGGGTGCATGCATCACATTAAGACGATGTGTCATGAACAAGGAAGACAACTCTTGCATTTTTTGTTTTTGAATTATCTTCCCTTGACTAAGTTCCATCTAGTAAACCGTGTCCGGGCCATAACTCCTAAACCGTATGGAATATATTCATGAAACTTCACAGGTGCATACATGTGTCATGAACAAAGAAGACACCTCTTGCATGTTTGGTTTTTGAATTATTTCTGCTTGACTTAGTTCCATAAAGTTAACTGTGTCCGGGCCATAACTCCTAAACCGTATGAAATATATTCATGAAACTTTACCAGTGCCTGCATCACACTGAGACGATGTGTCATGAACAAGGAAGACAACTCGTGCATTTTTGGTTTTTGAATTAATGTGTCCGGGCTATAACTCCTAAACCGTATGAAATATATTCATGAAACTTTACCAGTGCATGCATCACACTGAGAAGATGTGTCATGAGCAAGGAAGAAAACTCTTGCATTTTTGGTTTTTGAATTATTTCCCCTTGACTTAGTTCCATATAGTAAACCGTGTCCGGGCCATAACTCCTAAACCATATGGAATATATTCATGAAACTTTATGGGTGCATGCATCACATTGAGATGATGTGTCATGAACAAGGAAGACAACTCTTGCTTTTTTTGTTTTTGACTTATCTTCCCTTGACTTAGTTCCATATAGTAAACCGTGTCCGGGCCATAACTCCTAAACCGTATGGAATATATTCATGAAACTATACAGGTGCATGCATCACATTCAGATGATGTGTCATGAACTAGGAAGACAACTCTGGCATTTTTGGTTTTTGAATTATTTCCCCTTGACTTAGTTCCATATAAGTAACCGTGTCCGGGCCATAACTCCTAAACCATATGGAATATATTAATGAAACTTTACAGGTGCATGCATCACATTGAGAGGATGTGTCATGAACAAGGAAGACAACTCTTGCATTTTTCGTTTTTGAATTATCTTCCCTTGACTTAGTTCCATATAGTAAACTGTGTCCGGGCCTTAATAATAACTTCATGGTATACCTGTTACAATTACATATAAACCCTTTTTCTGAATGGCATTTTGCGGGGGCATCCAAGTCCTATGGACACTTTTTCTAGTTAAATTTCATATATATGGATTTCTCATGAAAAAATAGGTGACCTGTATTTTTTTCTTATCCGAACACTGAAATCTCGTATACTTGTACTGTTATTACTGTCAAGGGCAAGCAATGTTAGAGTCAGGCAGTGTTGGGGGCATAGTGGTTTACAAACACCATTTCTAGTTTAAACGAACATTTTAAGGTAGATTTTAATTGTGCTGGTCTTGACTTATTGACAGAAGAGGTGAAATATTTTAGAAGTGTATCCTTTTGAAAGTCAGTTTAGCCACAGTATGTAGTTTTTTATGAATATATACAATGTTGCATTTGGGACATAAAAAACAGAACAGTAGTAGTGTAAAAGTTTTTTTGTGTTCAGGAAATGAATTGGTTTAGTTACAATATGGGGAGATTGATTTGTTAAACTACCATTTGCTTTGAAATCAGCCATGACTAATGAGCAAAATGTATGAAAAGAGAAAACTACATCTACTGAACACTTTAGAAAATATAGACAAAAGCTGAACACTGATCCTGCTCTGAAAGAAAACTTTGAAGAACCTGAAAGCTTAAGAAAAAAGCAGAAACCAAGTCTACTTAAAAATAAATAAAGAATACCATAAAGAAAGTAAATAATATGATGAGTACCTAGAAAAAAAGAGACAGGCTCAGAAAAAAGGATGCAAAGAAAAGTGAAAACAAAGTAATGAAAAAACAAAGAAACTAAAGTAAACTTAAATGCCAGGGAGCCAGAGAAAATCACCTGCAAAGGGAAAAAGCAATGTAACAATTCCCAAAAGAGCAGAAGAGCTAGAAATAGTTTGCCAAAAGATTCTGAAAGCTGGCCTGAGAAACTAAACCACATACTGGTAGTTAAAAAATGCAAACCTGTTTATTTGGCCTCCCAACTTCACACATTCCAACTACTTTATCAACTTGATGGCAAGTTTCATTGCTGTTTGAGAATTTGAATAACAACTTTCTTCTTCTGGTTGCATTTTAACTACATGTGTGTGGTTTAGTGTCACATCCTAACTGTCCGAATCTTTTGGCAAACTATTCCTAGATCTTTTGTGAATTATTAAACCCTCGGCATATGAAGTATGCCGAAGGGGTATATAGTTTTCGTCCGTTCCGTCTGTTCATCTGTCCGTCCGTCCATCCTTCCGTCTGTCTGTCCTTCCATCCGTTAACCCTTTCTATAACCAAGTTTTACTTCAAAGTTTTTTGATTACTTATAACTCTGCAGCCACTGATCAAAAACTTTTCATGTTTGGTATAGGGGGAACCTGGGAGGGGCACTCTTCCATTCTACATCTATGAACCCCTGGGTCATGCCCCAGGGTGGGGCTAGAGGTCAAAATCTAGGACACCCCAGTAAAGTAGTATATTGCCCTTTTGTTTATACAAACAATCTCTTAATAAGAAGGATGAGCATCAGACATGTTTATCACATCAACATTCAGTGTAAAAAGGTCAAGGTCATTGTGACCTTATTTTCAGGCTTCAATGATTTTGACATATTTTGAAGCCTATTTCATGGATTAATGCCTCAATAAAGTAGTATATTGCAGTTTGTTTATACAAACAATTTCTTAAAGAAGGATGGGCATCAGACATGTATATCACATCAACATTCAGTGTAATAAGGTCAAGGTCATTGTGATCATATTTTCATGCTCCAGCAATTTTGCCTTATATCTTAAAGACTATTTCATGAATTAATGTGATACTTGGATATTGGTTCTGTGTGACACCACGGTTGACAGCATAACAAATGTAGGTCACATTGACCTATATTTCAGGGTCCAGTAATTTTGCCGCAAATCTTGAATGTTAATTGATGCATGAACATCATTCTTTAGGATTATAAATTAGTAATATCCAACAGTTGACCTAAAAGTAAATGTAGGTCACTTTGACCTATTTTTCATAGTCCACTGATTTTATGTTACATCTTGAAGTCAATTTGATGTATTACTATCATATTTTGGGATTATGTGACCTGTATTTCATAGCCCTGTTATTTTGTCTTATATCTCCCATTGTAAGATACCTAAATGTCATATTTATATATAATGACACAATGTGACCCAAACTTTCACCTCAAAGTAAATATAAATAAGTATGACCTAAATTTCATGGTCTAGTGACTTTGCTTAAGATTAATCTTTTAGATTATTTAATGGATTAACATCATAGTTGGTATAATGCATCAGTGTGACCATCAGATTAATTTCTCAAGTATATGTAGGTCAGTGACCTATATTTTATGGCCCAGCAAATTTGCTTCATGTCTTGAAGACGATTTACTCCAAGGAAAGTTGTACTTGGGATGATAGATCAGTGTCACTCAGAAACTGACATTGTAAACTATATCTTGCCTTACATCATTGTTATTAACTTTAAAATATTTTATAATTAAGAAATGGCACAGGCGGGGGGGTATTCCTGACCCTCTGGGCACTTGCTCCAGTTGCATTTCATTTTCCCTTTGCAGGTGGGGTGGTTTTCTCTGGCTGCTTGGTGTTTTAGTATGTTTCTTTGTTTCCTCATTAGTTGGTGGGGTTTCTTTTTTTTTTTTTTTTATTTGTCTTTTGTTTTTAGCTCACCTGAGCACGAAGTGCTCATGGTGAGCTATTGTGGTCAGTCAATGCCCGTCGTGGGGTGTCAACAATTGCTTTAAAAACCTACTCCTCCTACACCCCCGGGCCAATTGACTCGATACTTGGTCGGAAGCATCAGGGTGACTTGTAGATAAAAAATAGCTAAAATCAATCTGATCGGAAATCCAAGATGGCCACCATGGCAGCCATATTGAAAATCTATTTTTCGCTTCTTCTTCTGAACCGAAAGGCCAATTGACTCCAAACTTGCTACGAAGCATTGGGGTGACTTGTATATCAAAAATAGCTAAAATCATGCTGATCGGGAGTCCAAGATGGCTGCCATGGTGGCCATCTTGAAAATCTATTTTTCGCTTCTTCTTCTGAACCGAAAGGCCAATTGACTCCAAACTTGCTAGGAAGCATCGGGGTGACATACCGTAGATCAAAAATAGCTAAAATCGTGCCAATCGGAAATCCAAGATGGCCGCCATGGTGACCATCTTGAAAATCTATTTTTCGCTTCTTCTCCTGAACTAAAAGGCCAATTGACTCCAAACTTGCTAGGAAGCATTGGGGTGACTTGTTTAAGCAATCATCATGAATCTTGCTCAAAATGTTTGTCTTGATGATTTCTAGGTCAGGTTCGAAACTGGGTCACCTGGGGTCAAAAACTAGGTCACCTGGCCAAATCAGCGGAAAACCTTGTTATCACTCTAGCGGTCACATTTTTCAAGCAATCATCATGAATCTTGCTCAAAATGTTTGTCTTGATGATTTTTAGATCAAGTTCTAAACTGAGTCACTTGGGGTCAAAAACTAGGTAATCTGGCCAAATCAGCTAAAACCTTGTTAACACTCTAGCAGTCACATTTTTGAAGCAGTCATCATGAATCTTGCCCAAAATGTTTGTCTTGATGAGTTCTAGGTCAAGTTTGAAACTGGGTCACTTGGGGTAAAAAACTAGGTCACCGGGTCAAATCAGCAGAAAACCTTGTTAACACTCTAGTGGTCACATTTTTGAAGCAGTCATCATGAATCTTGCTCGAAATGTTTGTCTTAATGAGTTCTTGGTCAGGTTTGAAACTGGGTCATTTGGGGTCAAAAACTAGGTCACCAGGCAAAATCAGCAGAAAATTCTGTTAACACTCTAGTGGTCACATTTTTGAAGCAACCATCATGAATTGCTCAAAATGTTTGTCTTAATGATTTCTTGGTCACATGGGGTCAAAAACTTGGTAAACCAGGCCAGATCAGCAGAAAACTGTAAACACTCCAGAGGTCATATTTTTTAAATAATCATCATAAATATTGCTCAAAATGTTCGTCTTGATGATTTCTAGGTCTAGTTTAAAACTGGGTCACTTGATGTCAGAAACCTGGTCACCTGGCCAAATCAAAGAAAAACCTTGTTGATGCTCTAGAGGTCACATTTTTGAAGTGATCATCATGAATCTTGCTCAAAATGTTTGTCTTGATGATTTCAAGGATGATGTATATTTTTCTATCCACTGACTTTCTTAAGTTTTTCCGTTTAGGCCAGTTTCTCTGTAATTATTGGTCCTACAGAGTGATATTTGGTACTTGTGAAGTGTTTGTGTTTAGGTCAGTTTCTCAGTAACTATTTCTCCTACAGCCAGTGATACTTAGTACATGCATACATCTTTGCATGCCCTCTTGAGAACAGTCATCCATATTTGACCTTGACCTTTATTTCACAATCCATTAGACATGCTACATTGTCTTACTTGTTAATATAATCATTTTGAATTTTAGTCAGAAAGTTTGCCTTGATCAGTTCTAGATCAGGTTCTCAAAGTGCTATGATGCTCAGGTGAGCGTTACAGGGCCATCATGGCTCTCTTGTTTTTGTTTTGTTTTGCATCCTTTTCCTGAATCTATCTCTTTTTTTTTGATGTACTCTTAATATTTGTTAAGCCATTCTTTAACTTGGTTTAGGTAGGCTTGGTTTACTGCCTTTCTAGCTCACCTGAGCACGAAGTGCTCATTGTGAGCTATTTGTGGTCAGTCAATGTCCGTCGTGCGTCGTCCGTTGTGCGGCGTCAACAATTGCTTTAAAAGCCTACTCCTCCTACACCCTAAGCCAATCGACTCGATACTTGGTAGGAAGCATCAGGGTGACCTTAGATCAAAAATAGCTAAAATTGTGCCGATCAGATATCCAAGATGGCCGCCAGGGCCGCCATCTTGAAAATCTATTTTTCGCTTCTTCTCCTGAATTGAAAGGCCAATTGACTCCAAACATGGTAGGAAGCATTGGGGTGACTTGTAGATCAAAAATAACTAAAATTGTTCCGATCGGAAATCCAAGATGGCTGCCATGGCAGCCATCTTGAAAATCTATTTTTTGCTTCTTCTCCTGAACCGAAAGGCTAATTGACTCCAAACTTGCTAGGAAGCATAGGTATGACATGTATCACATCAAAAATTGCTAAAATTGTGCTGATCATAAATCCAAGATGGCTGCCATGTGGCCATCTTGAAATCTATTTTTCGCTTCTTCTCCTAACCCCAAATGCCAATTGACTTGAAACTTGGTAGGAAGCATCAGGGTGACTTATAGATCAAAAGTAGCTAAAATCGTTCTAATCGGAAATCCAAGATGGCCGCCATGGTCCCCATCTTGAAAATCTATTTTCTCTTCTTCTCCTGAGCCGAAAGGCCTATTGACTCCAAACTTTGTAGGACGCATCAGGGTAACGTGTAGATCAAAAGTAGCTAAAATCATGCTGATTGGCCGCTTCTTCTCCTAAACCCAAATGCCAATTGTCTTGAAACTTGGTAGGAAGCATCGTGGTGACTTATAGATTGAAATTGGCTAAAATCCTTCCGATTGGAGATCCAAGATGGCTGCCATGGCAGCCATGTTGAAAATCTGTTTTTCACTTCTTCTCCTGAACCAAAAGGCTTATTGACTTTAATCTAGGTAGGAAGCATCAGGGTGACCTGTAGATCAAAAATAGCTAAAATCATCCCTATCAGAAATCCAAGCTGGCCGCCATGACAGCCATCCTGAAAATCTATTTTTCGCTTCTTCTCCTGAACTGAAAGGCCTTTTGAATCGAAACTTGGTAGGAAGCTTTTGGGTGACTTGTAGATCTAAAATAGCTTAAATTGTTTGATCGGAAATCCAAGATAGCCAAGTTCATTGAAAGTATCGAGGTGACGTAGATCAACAGTAGCTAAAATCATTCTGATTGGAAATCTAAGATGGCTGCGATCTTGTTTATGTTTATTATATTTCCCTGCTACCGTGCTGTTTACTTGTATATAATCATAATTCTTCAGAAACCAATTAGCCAATTGCCTCCAAATTTCACATTGATCCTACTGTTGAAATGTGATTGAGAGTTTGTTCAAATGATCATGCTCCATTGACTGTCATGCCATATATAATATTCTTCTTCAAAATTAAGAACTGCTTGAAGGTTGATCTTTTCATTAGCTGCGATGACAAGACTGGAAAAATGTTGCATAACATCTGCATATCTGCAGTGGCTATGTTACTCAGGTGAGTGACCTGTGGCCCGTGGGCCTCATGTTCTTAAGCTTCTGACAGTTCTTTACTCTTTTACTCTTTTAGAGCAGGAATAGTTTCCACCTTTTGTCTGTATTTTCTGCTGCATTCAGTAGATGTACATTTCTCTTTTCATACATTTTGCTCATTAGTCAACACTGATTTCCAAACAAAAGGTAGTTGAACAATCAGTCTTTCCATGCGTATCTAAATCAGTTCATTTCCTGAACACAAATACACATTTACATTACTACTGTTCATTTTTTAGCTCACCTGGGCAGAAGGCCCCAGGGAAGCTTATAGGATAGTGGTTTGTCTGTCATCTATCATGTTTCATCTATAGCATGCTTCTGATGGGGCATTGATTGTATAAGCTTTCATGGAAGTCTAATGTAAACCTTGGTTGTTATGGCAACAACAATGTCCCATAAGCTTACAATGGGAAACTGCTTTTCATCTCCATAACTCCTTCAGTTTTAATCAGATGTTCCTGAAACTTGCAGTTAATATGGACATGAACTAAATCTGGGACAAGTTTGAAAACTGGCCAGATTGGATCATTAATCTTAGAGTTATGTCCCCTTGATTGCTGAAAAAAAGCCTCTGTTTGATGTTGTCATCACATAACGCCTTCCTTTTTGATCTGATGTTCCTGAAACTTGTAGGTAATGTGTATACGGATGCTCAGAGCAGACCAGATCCAAAACTGGCCAGATCGGATCATTAATCTGGGAGTTACATCTCCTCGATCGGTGAAAAAGCCTCTGTTTGACTTTATCATCAGCGTAACTTGTTCAATTTTGATTGGAGCTTCCTGAAACTTGAAATTAAGATGGTCACAGATCAAAATCTCAGACAAGTTTGAAAACTGGCCAGATTCAATCATGGTAGAGTTACGTCCCCTTGATTGCTGAATTCTGTTTGACTTTGTCATTAGTATAATTCCTTCAGTTGTGATCGGATGTATCTGAAACTTGTAGATAATGTGGACAAGGATAAAATGTCAGACAAGTTCAAAAACTTGCCAGATGGGATCATTAATAGAGTTATGTCCCTTAGATTGCTGAAAAAGCCTCTTTTTGACTTTATCACTAGCATAACTCATTCAGTTTTGATCAGATCTGACTCTTGGAGAAGTTTAAAAACTGGTCAGATCTTATGGTCACTTCGCCTGCATTGCTGAAAAAGCCTTAGTTTGACTTTATCAGCCTAAATTGTTCAGTTTTGACCTTGGTTACAAGCCAGGCATAACGAGAAAGAAATGAAATTGAAACCAGCATCAAGCTTTAAAATTGTTTACAATATTTATTAACAACAACAACAAAAAAAAAATAAATAAATAAATAAAAATAAAAAATAAGACAATGTGCAAAACAGAAAAATATAGATAAACAGACCTTCAAGTTTTATTGTCACAAAGTCCCTCATAACTAATACACAAGAATTTCTAAAACAAATCGTTTGAAGAACAGTTTCAGATCCCACATTTATAGCACCTGAATTCAGAGTTTAATTCCAGAATGAATAAAATATTAAAGTAATCCAGTTTAGAATAGTTTCCAATGAAAGTATACAAAGATGCCCATATGAAAATGTTTTCCCCAGATAATATATTACGAAAGAACATTCTAGAGAAATGCAGGTACAGGGGCAACATCCACATCAGTGGGCCCCCTTCCAGATAGCTGGCTTGCTGCACGCATGGCAGATCTCACACCAGATCTCCAGGTACGTCTATCATGAGGGTTGATAGCCGAGAGCTTCCACTCTCTGCAATCCCTCTCTGTCAGCTGCTTCCATGTCATTTTGGGCCTCCCAGGCCCACGCTTTCCATCAACCTGTATGTCAAAGGCTGTCTTGATTGCACCACTGGAGCGTTCCACATGTCCATACCATCAAAGTCTTCTCTCCTTCAGAATGAGGTCCAGATCCTCAATGCCAAGCTGCACAAGTAGATCATTGGACCTGGTGGTGACAATGTCTTGCGGCCTGACATTGCAGATCTGTCTGATCATTGCCCTGTCATATCGCTGCAGACGCTGGAGGTTCGGCTTTGTCAATGGCCAAGTCTCACTGGCATGGAGCATTGCGCTCCGCACACAAGAGCTGTACACATGGCCACATGTTTTGAAAGAGAGGTGGCGTGAAGAGAGGACTGGTAGCAGATCCTTGAACTTCTTCCAGGCAGTTTTCACACGTGGTTGAAAGTTCACAGCCACCTGCTGCTGAGAGCATGTCTCCTAGGTAGCAAAAGGAAGCTACCACCTCAAGCTTGTCTGGTCCGACCTGGACTTCTTTCTGTGGTCTGCCATCCAAGGGGCGTGCAGTTCCCTGGCACCGTGTACATCTATAGTCAGGGTCCTTTTTCAAGCGCTTGAGCCCACTGCATTTCTTTTGCACCCAGTGCTTGCAGCCATTGCAGAAGATGCTGTTGCTGCTCACTCCAGTGCGACAGACAGCGCATGGAAACTCGCCTGAACTCTGCAGGAGGTCCAGTCCCATACCGCAGATCATGATCTTTGTCTTTCCTGCATTTACTCTCAGTCCTTTCTTCTCCATTGCTTCTTTCCAAGTCAAGAGCCTCCTGACACATTCCTCAAGTGATTCAGCGATGATAACAAGGTCATCGGCATAGAGGTCCTCCCAGGGGACCCCAGAGCGGAACTCTCGTGATAAGGCTTCAAGCACAATGATGAAGAGCAGTGGGCTGAGTACTGATCCTTGGTGAACACCAACCTTTACTTCAAACTCTTCACTGTACCCCTCACCAACACGGACACAGCTCCGTGCATTTGCATACATCCCCTGCACCAGTCGCACAATCCACTCCTCCACACCAAGTTTTCTCAGCGCCCACCAGATGACCTTCCGAGGCACTCGATCAAACGCCTTCTCCAGGTCTACGAAAGCCATGTAGAGTCTCTTATTGGCAGCTAGATACTTCTCTTGCAGCTGCCTGACAACAAAGATTGCGTCTGTAGTGCCTCTGCCTGGGACGAAGCCAAACTGGGAATCGTCGATTGACACCAACTGTCTGATGAGGCCGTCCACAATCCTCTCCAGGATTTTCATAACCTGCTCTGTCAGCTTGAGACCGCGGTAGTTGCCCCTTTCCAATGCGTCCCCTTTTCCCTTGTAGAGGCAGACAATGAAACTCTGCTCCCAGTCAGAGGGTACCTTGCCATCACGAAGGATTGCAACTGCGAGGTCACGGATCATGGAGGCGCCCATGTCACCGGCCGCTCTGATCATCTCCACCACTATGCCTGATGGGCCTGGTGCTTTGTCTGCCTTCATCTGCGAGATAGCCTTCTTAACCATATCAGAGGTGATTGGGATTGGGATGGGCAGGCCTTCCACTGGTGATTGATATGACAGGTGGTCTGGGTCCCAGTCAAACTCAACATTGAGAAGCCTTTGGTAGTGCTCCAGCCAGGCCTTCTGCTTTGAGTCTTCACTCATTGACATCTCTCCTGCATCATTCTTCACAGGTTTGTCACCAACAACATCAGTGTTCTCTCTTCTAAACTGGTTAGCAAGGCGGTAGACTTCTGAAGACTTGGGGTCAATATTCTCGTAGACCTTCTTGTCGTCTTCTTGACGAGCATGGTGCACTGCATGTCTGTCATTTCGTTTGGCTGCATCGTATGATGCCCTAGTTCCTTTACCAGCCTTCCAGGCCTTGAAAGCTGTCCGCTTGGCAGCAATGGCCTTTTCCATGTGTTTGTTCCACCGCCAGGTTTCACGCTGCCAACGGTGTGGCCGAATTGTGCCACATACCTCCTCAGTTGTCTTGAGCAGTCCAGTCTTGATGTTGTTCCAGATATCCTCAGTGGCCCCATCAGCTACAGCTGCAGATGTGCTCACATGCAAGTTGAAGACCTCTTGGAAATGATTGCTTGTCTGAGGGTCTTTAAACTTCCAAACTTTGAGGCAAGGGGTGAACTTGCACTTGGATTTTGGAGGCACATCAATCCTCATGTCACATACAAGAAGCTGATGTTGCAGAGCTACTTCCTCACCAGGGATCACTTTTACATCTGTGACAAGTTTGCACATGGTCCTACGGAAAAGGATGAAGTCTATCTTATACAATATTAAAATATTTCACCTCTTCTATTTGATTTTGGCTTCTTGTTCCCATTGCCCAACTTACTCTCCCCAGGTGTCTTAGATGATTATTTCCATTCAGTTAGGGACATTTGAAAAAAAACAACTTTAGACAAAGTGCTTGTTTGTGTTAGCTATGTATGCATAGGACGAAACCTATGGCAAAATCATATGTGATGGTTGCTTGGAGTTTTGAACTATATTCATACCCTCAGTTTACTGTTCCTCATGTGAGCCTTAGTAGCCCTCTTGGGCTACTTGTTCCACATATGTTGTAGGTACTTATTAGAAGCACCTCAGTGATCATATCTTTTTGGTTTCTGGAGCTATGCTTCAGACAACAGGTGACCTTTGACCTTTGATCATTTATATTTCACGCATCTTCAACAAACACTTGTTTGTCATTTAACTGGCTTTCACATAGAGGTCATGTGATCACTGCTGTTTCTGCTAATATCAAAGCTTATTTTCAAGATTAAAAAGCTCTATGTCTAATTTTTTGTTTCTTTTTACTTTAGACCAGATGATGCAATCAGCCATTTGACCGTGTGTAACAATTTTCTTGTTATGGCAATGAACAATGGTGTTATCATGCGACTAGACCTGGAACATGCTGATGAGCCAGATAGTAAGTAAGACTGGAATGTTGCTGTTTATTTTATTAAGGGAAATGGATACACTTTCAAGAGAAGTTATTTGGACATTAGTATGTTAAGTTGCTTCCTCCAGGGGCCTACTCCTTCCTTCAAGAGAAGTAACTTGGACATGAGTATATTAAGTTAAGAATTTGCTTCCTCATAGGGCCTACTCTTTTTTTTTCTTCAAGAGAAGTAACTTGGACATTAGTACATCAACCCCTGTCATGCCAAATAAATTAAGAAGCCACACCCACTTCTAATTTTCAGCCAGTCAGATTACTTGATCCATATTTTTTATATAAATTCACATACTGAATGGCAAAAACTGCATATCCAGATCAGTTGGCATCTTCAGAAGCCAACTGATCTGGATCTACACTGTTTGCAAAGGCAGGGATATCCAGGTTCAGGAGGACAAGGGTAAAGTTAAGAATTTGCTTCCTCCAGGTACCTACTCTTAAAAGAAAGATTTTGTTTCCACTGTGGGCTTACCTTAAAAGGAAAAGCTTTGCTTCCACTGTGGGATTACTCTTAAAGGAAAGAGTTTGCTTCCACTTTGGGATTACTCTTAAAGAAAAGAGTTTACTTCCACTTTGGGATTACTCTTAAAGAAAAAAGTTTGCTTCCACTGTGGGATTACTCTTAAACAGAATGGACTCTAGTACTCAATTTTTGCTAACCATAGCATTGGAAAGATATACAATTTATTACAATACAGGAAGAAAACCTGGACATGTCTGTATATAAAACAACTGTATAGCAGATATGCATAATTTGTATTTTGCGAGAACTCACACCTTTTTATGGAGGCCCAGTTGATACTTAAAAATTTCAAAGTATACAAAATCTCGTGTATTCAGAAAAAAGGAAGACAAAAATGCTCCAAACAGAAAGCAGAATGTTTATTTTCTCATGCCATTATGCAAACATGACATCATTAGTGACATCCCAGTTTTTTTTTCTGCATTTAAGGAGACTACCCCATTTTCCTGTCTGACATGAATTTTTTAATTTTGCATGCAAACTGCATTTCAAATAAACCTTCTACCATTTCCTATAGTCCATTTTAGAAGATATACAGAAATGGATTGACACCAAAAAAAAAAAAAAAAAAAAAATCAATTTTTCAATCAATATGGCCGCTACAATAAATCTGTAAGAATACAATTGATTGCAAATTTTATGATACCATTTTGAATGACACATTTTAAATTTTACCAGACATCTTTCAGGCGTTCGTGCTTATGTTTTTTCAATAAAAGATGTTTGTATAGAACCCTGTATTGTACTTACCTAAGTCTTAAACATGCATGTTTAGAGGAATCACCACACATTTCTTCATGTTCATAATTTTAAAACCTTTGTTGACGAACTATACTTTGTAAGAATGTATGAAGACCAAACATAATAACTGATGTAATTTCTGCAAACTAAAATGTTTATCAAATTTGGTAAATTACACACTGTTTTATGGCCCTATTCAACACAGACCACGAATTCCAGGAATCACTATAATTGATAAATTTTAGGATTTGTGTGGATTCATGGAATTTTGTAAATTTTCTGGTCCAATTTGTGACACTCCATGATTCAGTTATGATACAGGTACAACATTACAAATATTTGTGGGATTCGATTGGATTCACTTGAAATTGCACAATTATTGTGTAGAATTCACTACTATTTACAAGCATCTATTGAGACTACTGCATGAATGTTAGGAATAAGCTACGAATCAGTTAAGAACATGCATGTATCAGTCCCGTACAAATAAAAAAGAATTTGTGATAATTCTTGACAACTCATGGCATTTTCTCTTAACATAGATTTAAAAAGGCCCTCAACCCTGCTTGGGCATCATTTCGAAAATAAATGTTCAACATAGAGCAGCTGTAGGATTGGCCCTGGAAACAGAATATCAACACCAGCTGCTGAGAGCTGGAAGGATTGCATCGGAGAAGAAGGAGAAGAGCCCCCACAAATTCACATATTCCTGAATTAGTTAAGAATACATACAAATGCATACAAATCGATTACGAATCAGTTACAATGCCTAAGAATACACTACAAATTTGTTACAAATTAACTATGATTGTTTAGAATCAGGAGTTTGAGGCAAAAATTTTGAAAAGCTCAGAACTTTTGTCACAAATTCCTGATTGCTAAAGAATTGCAAGAACAGACTACGAATATATACAAATCAGTTAAGAGCTTCATGACTGATAATGATTCAACTACAAATCCTTAAATTTTTCAATTTGTAGCAATTTGTGGGATTCTTGGTCCATGTAGAATAGTAGCATTACTAAACGTGACAAGAATTTTAAACAATCAGTGCTAATTTATATTCAGACATCAACTGTACGGATTAATTTATCATGAGTAGGGTGTATATTGTGTGTAATTTACCTGTTAGTATATACACGTGTACTATATTATGCTTAATAGAACTTACAATTGCTCCGCAAAACTCTTAACCAGTATGATGCAAAATGCATGCATTTCTTCAAAATGCAATTAGTTTAGCATTGCTATACAGGGATTTTGTATGAACCAATATCCAAGCTTTATATATACAAAAATTCAGCCGTATATCTTTCAGATGCTAAGGTTATTGTTTTTGCAAGGTACAGGAATTGAGAAACCTGACTAAAAGGAAAGAGTTTGCTTCCAATGTGGGATAACTCTTTA
Organism: Anodontia alba; assembly: GCA_964016985.1. NCBI lineage: Eukaryota > Metazoa > Mollusca > Bivalvia > Lucinida > Lucinidae > Anodontia > Anodontia alba. Next base: position 75,980,821 of record OZ024834.1, read on the forward strand.
AAGAAAGATTTTGCTCCCACTGTGGGATTACTTTAAAAGCAAAGAGCTTGCTGCCACTGAGGGATTACTCTTAAAGGAAAGAGTTTGCTTCCACTGAGGGATTACTCTTGAAAGAGTTTGCTGCCACTGTGGGATTACTTTTAAAGGAAAGAGTTTGTTTGTACCATAGGATTAATTTAAAAAGGAAGAGTTTGCTTCCACTGAGGGATTACTCTTAAAGGAAAAGTGGCTTCCATTGAGGGATTACTCTTAAAGGAAAGAGTTTGCTTCCATTGTCGGATTACTCTTAAAGAAAAGAGTTTGTTTCCTCTGTGGGACTATTTAAGGAAAGAGTTTGCTTCCACTATGAGATTACTCTTAAAAGAAAGAGTTTGCTTCCACTGAGGGATTACTCTTAAAGGAAAGAGTTTGCTTCCACTGTGGGATTACTCTTCCACTGTGGGATACATACAAATGCATACAACTCGATTACGAATCAGTTACGATGCCTAAGAATACACTACAAATTTGTTACAAATTAACCATCTACTGTGGGATTACTCTTAACGGAACGATTTTGCTTCCACTATGGGACTACTCTTAAAGGAAAAATTTTGCTTCCACTAAGGGACTACTCTTAAAGGAAAGAGTATGCTTCCACTATGGGATTACTCTTAAAAGAAAGTTTGTTTTGGATGAGGGATTACTCTTAAAGGAAAGAGTTTGCTTCCACTATGGGATTACCTTTAAGAGAAAGAATTTGCTTCCACTGAGGGATTACTCTTAAAAGAAAAAGTTTGCTTCAACAGAGGGACTACTCTTAAAGAAAAGATTTTACTTCTACTAAGGGACTACTCTTAAAGGAAAGATTTTGCTTCCACTAAGGGACAACTCTTAAATGAAAGAGTTTGCTTTCACTAAGGGACTATTCTTAAAGGAAAGATTTTGCATCCACTAAGGAACTACTCTTAAAGGAAAGATTTTGCTTCCACTAAGGGACTACTCTTAAAAGAAAGAGTTTGCTTTCACTAAGGGACTACTCTTAAAGGAAAGATTTTCCTTCCACTCTGGGATTACTCTTAAAGGAAAGATTTTGCTTCCCTTCTGGGATTACTTAAAAGAAAGATTTAGCTTCCACTGATGGTTTACTCTTAAAGGAAAGAGTTTGCCTCCTTAGAAGGGACTCCTCTTGAAAAAAAGATTTTTTGCTTCTTCTGGGACTACTCTTAAAGGAAAGAGATTGCTTCCACTTAAGGACTACACTTAATGGAAAGATTCTGCTTCCTTTGTGAATACTCTTAAAGGAAATATTTTGCTTTCTCCAGAGGCCTACTCTTAAAAGAAAGACTTTGCTTCCACTGAAGGAATAACTCTTGAAGGAAAATTATTCCTGCTCTTAAAAGAAAGATTCTGCTTCCAGTAGGGGATTACTCTTACAAGAGAAATTTTGCTTCCACTGAGGGCTATTCCTAAAGGCAAGATTTTGCTTCCACTGAGGGCTATTCCTAAAGGCAAGATTTTGCTTCCACTGAGGGCTATTCTTAAAGGCAAGATTTTGCTTCCACTGAGGGCTATTCATAAAGGCAAGATTTTGCTTCCACTGAGGGCTATTCCTAAAAGCAAGATTTTGCTTCTACTGAGGGCTTTTCCTAAAGGAAAGATTTTGCTTCCACTGAGGGCTATTCCTAAAGGAAAGATTTTGCTTCTATTGAGGGCAATTCCTAAAGGAAAGATTTTGCTTCTATTGAGGGCAATTCCTAAAGGCAAGATTTTGCTTCCACTGAGGGCTATTCCTAAAGGCAAGATTTTGCTTCTACTGAGGGCTATTCCTAAAGGAAAATTTTGCTTCTATTGAGGGCAATTCCTAAAGGCAAGATTTTGCTTCCACTGAGGGCTATTCCTAAAGGAAAGATTTTGCTTCTATTGAGGGCAATTCCTAAAGGCAAGATTTTGCTTTCACTGAGGGCTATTCCTAAAGGCAAGATTTTGCTTTTACTGAGGGCTATTCCTAAAGGCAAGATTTTGCTTTTACTGAGGGCTTTTCCTAAAGGACAGATTTTGCTTCTACTGAGGGCTATTCCTAAAGGCAAGATTTTGCTTCTGCTGAGGGCTTTTCCTAAAGGAAAGATTTTGCTTTCTCCAGAGGCCTACTCTTAAAAGAAAGACTTTGCTTCCACTGAAGGAATAACTCTTGAAGGAAAATTATTCTTGCTCTTAAAAGAAAGATTCTGCTTCCAGTAGGGGATTACTCTTACAAGAGAAATTTTGCTTCCACTGAGGGCTATTCCTAAAGGCAAGATTTTGCTTCCACTGAGGGCTATTCCTAAAGGCAAGATTTTGCTTCCACTGAGGGCTATTCTTAAAGGCAAGATTTTGCTTCCACTGAGGGCTATTCATAAAGGCAAGATTTTGCTTCCACTGAGGGCTATTCCTAAAAGCAAGATTTTGCTTCTACTGAGGGCTTTTCCTAAAGGAAAGATTTTGCTTCCACTGAGGGCTATTCCTAAAGGAAAGATTTTGCTTCTATTGAGGGCAATTCCTAAAGGAAAGATTTTGCTTCTATTGAGGGCAATTCCTAAAGGCAAGATTTTGCTTCCACTGAGGGCTATTCCTAAAGGCAAGATTTTGCTTCTACTGAGGGCTATTCCTAAAGGAAAATTTTGCTTCTATTGAGGGCAATTCCTAAAGGCAAGATTTTGCTTCCACTGAGGGCTATTCCTAAAGGAAAGATTTTGCTTCTATTGAGGGCAATTCCTAAAGGCAAGATTTTGCTTCCACTGAGGGCTATTCCTAAAGGCAAGATTTTGCTTTCACTGAGGGCTATTCCTAAAGGCAAGATTTTGCTTTTACTGAGGGCTTTTCCTAAAGGAAAGATTTTGCTTCTACTGAGGGCTATTCCTAAAGGCAAGATTTTGCTTCCACTGAGGGCTATTCCTAAAGGCAAGATTTTGCTTCCACTGAGGGCTATTCCTAAAGGCAAGATTTTGCTTCTGCTGAGGGCTTTTCCTAAAGGAAAGATTTTGCTTCTACTGAGGTCTATTCCTAAAGGCAAGATTTTGCTTTCTCTGAGGGACTACTCTTAAAAGATTAAGCTTGCACTGGGACTACGCTTAAAAGAAAGATTTTACTTCCTCCAGGGGCCTTTTCTTAAAAGAAAAAGTTTTTTTCCACTGAGGGACTACTCTTATTAAAGAAAAGATTTTGCTTCCTCTGGGGGACTTCTCTTAAATAAAGAATTTGCTTCCTCCAGGGGCCTTTTCTTAAAGGAAAGAATTTGCTTCCTCTGAGGGTCTCTGCTTCCACTGAGGGATTACTTGCAAAGGAAAGATCATGCTTCTTCTAAGGGATTACTCTAAAAGCAAAGATTGTGCTTCCACTGAGGGATTGCTCTTAAAAGAAAGAGTTGTGTTCCTCTTGGGGACTACTCTTTTTTCCTTAAAAGATTTACTTCCTCTTGGGGACTACTCTTAAAGGAAAGATTTTGCTTCCTCTTGGACCACTCTTAAATCAAAAGAAAGATTTTGCTTTTTCTGGGAAGAAATTCTTTCTTTTAAGAATTGTTTGCATTTTTGAAGGTATTCAAGGAATAATTTTCCTGTCTCCAAAAGTTGTCACTTTGGAAAATGTTCACATCCAGTCTCCTTAAAAACTTCTGCATGAATAATACTGTATAGTTAGTTTTCTGGCTGGCTATCGTGCATGTGTGTGGTGTTCTAGCTGGTTATTGTGTGCTTGTGTGTGTGTGCATGCACATGTGTGCATGTGTGTGTGTGTGTGTGCATTTATGTATGCATGTGTGCATGCATGTGTGTGTATGTGTGCGTTTGTGAGAGAGAAAGGGGCATCTGTTTTTCTCGCTAAAAACATTTCTGTTTTCTGTAGTGATCTACCTCAGATCTTATATAATTGTTCTTTTATATTTATCAGGAGTGGAAATATTTAAACCAGGAGAAGAGAAAATACACAAGATATTTCTTGACCCCACTGGAAGACACCTCATTATTAGCCTGGTTTCAACAGAAAATCTGTATCTGTCTAGAAATTCAAAGAAAGCTAAACCTGTAGGAAAATTAAAGGTAGGAATTGTTGCTTTTGCCTTGTCATGTCCCTACTGCTTGACTTGGAAAGTGTGTATGTGCATGCGCTTATATGTGTGTATAGACTTTTGCTCTTGAATAGGGAACTGCTGAAGGTAATAGACCCAATTTTAAGGTTTTAGTAGTTGATAAGTGTTAAGTTGATATTCACATCCAGGGATATAAATTAGCCAGTTTAAGGGCACAAGTTATTTCATAGAATTTCTGCCCTTTTTGACAAGGAGATCTTTTGTGTCTTCTTATTCACTTTTCTGCACTCCATGTCCCTTCTGAAAAGTGGTCTGCTCTAAAAGGAAGTGATTTGATCCCCTTCAGAATTGATTTGACAGAGGTGCCTCCCGTGTATCCATTCCTCTTAATTTTAACATAGTAGTCCAGTCTTTATGAACATGTGCATGAAGGAGCTTGATGTGGTTTGAGATTGCTAAGGTGCAAAAATGAAATAGCTTTTTTTTTTCACTAACCTGACCTACCCGGTTTCAAACACCCGACTCTGCTATTTTTTATCAGTAAAAATGCAAAATAAAAAAGTAAAGCACAGACCCTCAACAAAATACCTGTATTTCCATAACCCTACAGGCCCGACCCTGTCCTTTTCTGGAGAAAAAATAGAAAAATAAAAAAAAAGTTTCTCCAACCTACCAACCAAATTTTTTTCAACATGTTAGTGGAAACACAGCTGGTTTTTTTTTATGCCTAATTGGTAAGTTTAGTCAGTTTTTGATAAGGTTGTCTGCCATCCACACATCCGTATTTTTAGCTCACCTGAGCCTTTAGGCTCAAAGGTGAGCTTCTCCATCCATTGTACGTCTGTGCATCTGTTCACACCTTTGAAACCTCTGGGCCACATTTCTTCAAACTTCATGTGGAGCCTTCTGTTAAAGGGAGACTGAAAATTTTTACAAATGGTCATGGTCCTTTAATTAAGATGGCCATCATGCCTATATGGTAAAAACACTGAAAAATCTTCTTCTCCAGAACTTACAAAGCTTTGAGGCTGAGTCTTGGTATATAGCATATTCACGGTCTACCGAGTATGTTCAGATGAAAGTGTTGAAAAATGAAGTTTTTAAAAATAAAATGTATTTTAATTAACAATACTTAACCTATAGATAATGTGCTATTCTATTCTGTTTTCACACCTTCCACAGAAAAAACGACAGTTCAGTCGTTTGAAAGAGTCTTAATCTTGAAGGTCCCTTAGGCAGTCACCTGTGTGACGTCACTCTTCCCGCTCTTTTGATCATGTGTCAGTTTATTAAACCTAGCTAAGCAGGGATAGAAAGGGGGGAATTATCTATAGGTTAAGTATTGTTAGCTAAAATATGTTTTATTTTTAAAAACTTCATTTTAACTTCGTAATACATTAACCTATAGATAATGTGCTATTCTCTTCTGTTTTCACACCTTCCACAGAAAAAACGACCTTTCAGTCGTTAATTAAAGTCTTAAACCAGAAGGTCCCTTAGGTAGTTACCTGTGTGACATAACTCTTCCCGCTCAATTGATCATGTGTCAGTTTCAGACAAAGAAATTCAACAAGAATTATTTACCTGTGATAGAAATTTGGATTATTTCTTTTCCTCACGGATAAATTTCTGTATCCTTGTGTTTCTTTTGTTTATTTATCACTCCTTTCACTTTCTATGTTATTATTTAAAATTTTCAATTTTTGATTTCACGTATGTTTTGACTGGCCTTTTCTTGACATGCGTTTTCGTGACTCTCGCTATTCGGCACAACGCTCATGCGCCATTGGTTCGGAAGTCGTGTTTATATATGCAGAATATTTTTGTTCTTTTCGTTCCAGGTTATTCAGCATTTACGATATGATTTTCCTGGACTTTTATTTGCAGAGATCTTTAGTTGGCTAAAGATTCTCATGGTGGAGAAGCTGAGTGTAAAGAACTTGTCAACCCTTGATAGGTTATAAGACAATTCTTTACTGATGGGAGCCCCACCCCATATGGCTCTACTGCCGGGGTAAGATCCATCAAGGTGGCATCTTTGGGTACTTAGTATCCGATAAAGTCTAAGTCCAGCAGTCACCAGTCAACCAGGCACCAATCAACCAGGCACCAGTCAATCAGCGTCACCAGTTACCAGTCAACCACACCGGTCAACCAGGCACCAGTCAACCAGTCACCGGTCAACCAGGCACCAGTCAACTAGTCTCCAGTCTGTCACCCGGGGCGTCCAGCTGATATTGGCTGATAGTTGGGCAAGGCCTGCTATCCTTGTAGCAGGTAAGGGTAGGGAGGAGATGTTTTTATTTCTTCTGTTTCTTCACTTTCATTCCTGTTTCTCTTTCTTCCCTGTCCCTCCCTTTCATCTCTTCTGCTATCTCTTCTGTCTATTTTCTCCCTTTCTCTGGGAGACGACACAAAATGACCCACAAGGGTTGACGTGTCGTTATACCCCAACTCAATCAAAAAAAAAAAACAAACTAGTCTCCAGTCAATAATTTAATTATTCTCTGGAAAGACTTAGTTTTTTGACATATTTCACTGGACAAAATAGTCACGTATACCAACTTCCGGTCATTATGTCTAATTATTAAAATATTTCACCGGGCAAAGTATCAGTAATATTTCTGATACTTATACCCGGTCATATTATCATATTATTTCTGATTTTTCACCAGGCAAACTTTTACAGAAAAGTGTCTGGTCAATTTTGCCTAATAATTAATTATCACCGGGAAAAAGTTTCGAATACTTGTGCCCGGTCAGTTTCATATATAATTTCTTTTTTCATCGGACTAGAGTTACGAATACTACTATCCGATCAATTTGTCTAATTATTTGTAACTTTACCGGGCAACAGTTACGAATACTAGTGTCCAGTCATTATTTCGGGTAACTAGTGTCAAAATAGTGATCACTAATTCCCGAACAATCAATTATCGTTCATAGAGCTCCATACACATTTAAGTCAATGGATATAGGTTATTAAGTGAAATACATAGTAACCTTTTATACATAAAATTCTGTACAGTCTTTCCCGAATCAGACTAGAATCTTTAATATTTCATTGACTTATTATAGGAGTGTAATTCCATTAATATTTTAAATTAACTTATGTTTTATCTCTTTCATCCGCTAGAAAGAGTTAAACTTCCGACTATAACAAATTTTTTACCGGGCAGCAGTTCGTAGACTAGTGCCAGGTCATTCAAATTATGTTTTATCTCTTTCATTCGCTAGAAAGAGGTTAACTTCTGACTCTAACGAAAATTTCACCGGGAGGCAGTTCGTAGACTAGTGCCAGGTCATTCTAACGAAATTCCACTGGGCTGTAGTTTCGTAGACTAGTGTCACGTTATTGTGTCAGATTACTAGTGAACGAGTAGTAGTCACTAGTACTCGCTCAACATATTTTTATTTTTTAAGCACTATAGACATGTATAGTCTTGGGTTATAGGTTATTGAATGACAGCGATGGGTTCTTATACCTAGTAGCCCCTTATATTGTTGAATTCTGTCCAGTCACTTTTGAACTAGATTTAAAATTCTATATATATATTTATTCTTGAAAATGAATTAAGAATTATAGGTTATGATCAAATATCCAATTCATTCACTAAGTGTAGAAGATACTTCCACCTATAATTATATCTCTTTTATTCGCTATAAAGAGATTAACTTCTTACACATTCACCTTATTCGGCTCTAAGGCAAAGGTGAACTCTATAAAACTATCTTTATTTATAAGAAGAAAAATATACACGAAATCTAAAAAATTTTCTTCTTTCCTCCCCTGTTTTTTCTACATGCTCCGATATGTAATCAGCATGTAATCTAAGGAGTAAATTGACAAGAAGGTAGCAATCAATCTTTTCTACTTTCTTTTAATATTTCATTCATAAGATATCAGAAATCTACACAAATCAGATAAATAAATTAAAAGTTTATTTATTTATCTGCTACCTCTCTAGTTTTTTACGATTAAAAAAATTCTAGTCGAGGTACATATTTCCTTTGCCTTTGTACATGGAAAATAGTTGATTCGTTAAGCTATTATTCTATTTTATACTATCTTTGATTGATTATAAGAATCTAGGTCAGTCGTGATCTGTCTAAACTCTACTATAAAATAAAACAATAAGAAGAAAATTTTTATTTAGGCATATATATAATTCGATATGTTCTTTACTTTGCCCTTTTTATTTTTCTTCTGGATCTTTTAAGACTACGAAAACAATATACCAGAAAATTTTGTCTCAGTTAGAATCTATTACGCTGAAGATTCTTAATCTGGGAATAATAATTTTATAATGATTACGACTAGAAATCATTTAGGAAGGTTTAAAACTTATAATTCCTAGACCCAATTAATTCACGTATATTATAGGTCTACCTTATTCTTATTGAGGAATAGCCTTGCTTCGATTAGCTCTATACCTCTAATATTTTACTTTTAACTAGAGTCCATGTCAATAAAAATTTTCTCGCCCCCCCCCCCCCCCTTGGTATTGACAATGGATACATATTTAGTAAAGGCTTTAATTATTCGGTATGTGACCGATTATTATTTCCTAAATTAAGTATTATATACAATACTTTTTCTTTTTAAATTTCTTATTGACTTTGTAATTATTCAGAAACGGCCAAAGTCAATCTTTTCCTTCCTCTAAATTTACCGAAGCCTTAGATTATGTTTATATATATATATATATATATATATATATATATATATATATATATATATATATATATATTTAATATATGCTTAGAGGTTAATTTACGGTAGTTTACCTCATAATAGCAGATGTTATCATTTTCATTTTAATCATCCCTTTCTTCTACTAAGTGCGTTCTAGGTTTAGAAAAGAGGGAAGACATCCTTAATTACGAGTCGGTAAAGAATTAAGATACACTTCTTTATCTCTTTATCCCCTTTTTATGTTTATATTCATTAAAGGGATCATACTCCTTCTCTCTAAGAGTTCAAGTTCAGTTTGCGAGTAATGCAAAGATTAGTATCTTGATTTTCAGTTCGCATTAAAAATGGTCTATATATAGAGATAAATATCCTTTCCGAAACTGGATATTTATTCTTTCCACAAAATAAGTCATTTCAACACTTTTCGATGATTTTGAAATGCACTACCTCAATTCATAATATAGAAATTTTTATATATAAACTTTACAACGTAGTAAGTGCTGCACCTACGTTCCTGGTCAAATCTTACTTTTGTGATACTTTTCGAACATTTAGACTATTTGATAATAGTTGGAGATAATATATTTTACCGATAGTTATATATCTATCTTCATTATTTATCTTTCTCAACTTATTTTTTAAGTTAGATTGACCTTCTCGCTGCGTTCCAGGTCTAAATCTAGCTAACGTTATAGACTAGTCACTTTTTTGTTACAGATAAAATTTTTCCAAACAATATTTTATAGTTTTCTCAGTATTCAGAGCGCAACAACTTCATGAATACTTGAAAATAATTCAATTCTACGCTTGTTAAGCTAAGCCTAAACAAGCTCTATTTTTTCGAATGGATATTATCCTCCGATTCAGTTTATGAAGATACATCCAATTAGATCCCTTTATCTCTATTTCAATCATACAAAATTCTAATGACTAAGTACTCATTTTCTACATACGAATACAGAATAACTAGTCACTGTTGATGCATATTGGTTAAAGATTAAACGAAATTTATCTTAAACCTATATGACGTTAAATTAATAATTATTTATATTATTTTCATATTTATACATACTTTTACCCTGCTTCAGGGATCGTGGTAATAATATTATTCAGCTACTCTCTATGGTTTACGCATAGATCTCGAAAGTATATATATATATATATATATTTTCTTCCTGATTATCATTTCTGAGTACGTAATTTGATATGTCAGGAATTACCAAATATGTAGAAATAGATTTTATTCTACTAATATTCAATTCTAAAAATTTAATTGAATATTTATCTATAAAATTCCAGGCAGTAATTTTATATCAAGTTGTATGTTTAATAATTCCTTGCTTAATAAATAGTTACGCTTAACTTTTTATTTATAGCAGGAATTTGTTCAGTAGTATAATTTTAATTTAGTATTCATATTTTTCTTACTATTCTTAAATATGTCTATAGAATAGTAATACTATCTCTTAACTTATAAATTAAGTGTTTTAGAGATTATTAATCAGTACTATTGTATAATCTTTCTTTATAGATTATTACACTATTACTTTGTCTCTAAGTCCTTCTCTTTTTCCGAACATCTGATTCATCATTACTAAATGGACTCTTATCATTTCTTGATTTCCATGATTATTTACATAGGAATACTTTTCATGGCAATCTTCTGGCATAGAAAGATTCTATCCAGTTTATTTATTTTTGCTTAATCTTAGCATACAGTAAGATTTAACCAAAATATGGCCATCTTACAGTTAGCTACGATCAGTCTTATTCTTATCTCTTTAGTGTCTGTCAAACTCTAAGTTATGATGTTGACAGTCTCTTCTTTATTATTTTGTCAGGACATCAAACACTTTTATATGTCCATAACAAAACTTATTATCAATGATTTAGGTTGCTTTTCTTCCCAGCAGTCTTATGCAACCTTTGTATTATCTTATTTCTTGACTAAAAATTTGTAATACATTTCGTCTAGCAATAATTTTAACCATTATTTTTGTGTATACCTTTTTCTTTTGATGGATATCTGAGCTACAGTTAAGTTAACTCCATCTACCTTTATTTTTCTCCCCTTCTTTAATTTGATCAAAGGAGAATAATTATACAACATTATGGTTATTTTAAGTCCATGTCTGTTCATCGGAAATGGTCCTATCGCTCCAATTAACAGAATCTAATTACTTTATAATTCTAATAGCTTAGACTATTACACTTAGATAGCTTCACATATCTAGAATTTTATCCAAAATATCTACATATGTCAGTTATCTATAGGAAACTCCATCTAGTAGACATTTCCTTTATTAATTCAAGACCCTAGATAGACTACTTATGGTCTTGGCCTTTGTTTTACAAATTTTATTTCAAAAATATTATCTCTATATTCCTAGCTTATCTTGCAATGGAATATTTAGGTTATGTCTCAATGACTCCTTTTTCTTTTTGGAGCCAATTGTTGTTTCCCAAAAAGAAAAAAGGGGGGGTGGGGGGGGGGGGGCAATGTTAGGTCTCTGAGACTTAAGAAGTGGCTTCCTCTAGAGTCTACTATTATATATAAGGTTGTTAGATCATAACACCTTAAAGATATGCTATATTGTGAATCTAGATCATTCTTTCTATTAAATATAGAATTAGAATGTATCTGATTCCTTAGAGTTTCCTGAGTCTTTAACCAGAAGTGGTGAGATATTATTTATTGGTGTTATATATAATTAGGAGAGCACCTCCCTCCTATTCTGCAAATTCTAGCACATTATCTATAGGTTAATGTATTACGAAGTTAAAATGAAGTTTTTTAAAAGTAAAACGTATTTTAACGAGTAATACTTAACCTATAGATAATCAATTATCTCCCTCCTCCCACCCTCGCTTATCTCTCCTAATTGTGTCTATTGTTTTTACACATAAAAGAAACTGACACGTGATCAATTGAGCGGGAAGAGTTACGTCACACAGGTAACTACCTAAGGGACCTTCTGGTTTAAGACTTTAATTGACAACTGAAAGGTCATTTTTTCTGTGGAAGGTGTGAAAACAGAAGAGAATAGCACATTATCTATAGGTTAAGTATTACTCGTTAAAGTACGTTTTACTTTTAAAAACCTTCATATTAACTGCACAATACATTAATCTATAGATAATGTGCTAGAATTTGCAGATTAGGTGGGAAGGAGCTCCGTATTCTAACACAAAGTATATAGATCCCTCCACTTCTGGATTAAGGCTCTGGAAACTCTTGGAATAAGATCATTCTTGATATAAGTCCTAAGAATGAGCCCATTCCAAACATATATATAAGATATTAATTACATTAATATATATATATATATATATATATATATATATATATATATACGTTTTGGAGGCTGTCAGTCTTCTTTAGTCGTCAAAGGCACTGTTTTCCTGACCCCCACCACTTTTTTCCAGTTGCTGAGACATATTTCTTAGATAGAACTTAGCAAAGGTAGAAAATTGATTCCAGACTGCTGCTTTGAGAATTTCAATGAGCAGAACCTTATCAAAAAAAGCCCAAGAAGAAGATAGTGCCCTAACTTCATGGGCATTGATCTTTAAGAAAGAAATGTCTCTATGAGTGAGTTTCCTATAGGCAAGCTTAATCATATAAGATATCCATCTCAATACAGAAGCTTTAGAAATATCTTGTTTCTCGCTACATCATTTGGCAGTGGCAAGAGCTAGAAGAAAAGCTGTCTTTAATGTGACATGAAGCTTAGAAGCCTTATGTAAAGGTTCATGCGGGGCTTTCGGAAGTCAGACTAAGACCCAAGATAAATCCCATTTAGGGGTAAGAGATCTTTGTACAGGTCGTTGTAATTCAAAAGATCTTATTAATTCTGAAGACAGGGTTAGATCTGATTCTATTGCGAGTCTTAAATTTAAGAGTATTAGATATCATAGACCTATGGCCCTTAATAGTAGTTATTTGATACTTTTTCTCAGAGAAAAGGTAAACGAGGAAGTCAGCTATTACAGTAAGAGGGGCCGAGACCGGATTAATCTTTCTTCTATGACACCAATTGGAATGTACGATCCATTTTGCATCATAGACCTTCTGAGTTGATGTTCGTCTTGATTTGGAGACAACATCTGCAACGTTTTGCAAAAATGTTTTATCTCTGATTGGTTGTTTGATAACTCCCAAACTTGAAGGTCGAGTAGTGGGAGATTTTGATATTGAAACTTTCCTTTTACTTGTGTCAGTAGTCTTGGAAAGAGCGGAAGACGAACTGGAGCTGAAACTAGTAGTTGTAGTACCTCTGAGAACCATGTTTGTTGAAGCCAAAGAAGAGCTATAAGAACTATTCTGCACTGAGATTGACGTATCTTGACCAGGACAGAAGGAATCAATATTGTTGGAGGAAATGCGTAAGCATAGAGACGATTCCAGTTCATAGAAAATGCATCTATCGTGAAGGCTTGATTGTCCAGAACTGGGGATACATAAAGTGGTAGTTTGTGATTGAAATGTGTTGCAAACAGATCCACATTGGGGTAATTGAACATTTGGAAAATTGAATTTGCGATCGATTGATCCAATGCCCATTTTGTTTTGAGAGGTTTGTCCATTCTTTATAGTCTGTCTGCCAAAACATTGAATTTGCCTGGGATATTACAAATCCTGACGACTACATGTTGTTTTAGGCACCATTGGAGGATCTTCCATACCTCTACACAGAAGTTGGGAGAATGTGTTCCTCCTTGCATGTTGATATAAGAGACCACTGTTGTGTTGTTGGTAGAAATCATGACACAAGAACGGTGAATATATTTCAAGGCTTTTTTCAGTACGAAACGAATGGCCATTATTTCTAACATGTTGATATGGAGCTGGACTTGGTCTTTCGACCAGTGACCATGAAAGGATAGACTCATCGGTTCTAGATGAGCTCCCCATCCGAAATGACTGGCATGCATTTAAAGGAATACATTGGGATCTGGAGGGTGAATGGGAATTCCTTGAACGAAATGATTGGTGTCCATCCACCATTTCAAATGGAATTTGATCATACTGTTGATTGTAACCTGATGATCTAAAGGAAGAATGTGAGGTCTCCAGACCGATAACAGACACATTTGCAGAGGTTGTAAATGAAGTCTGCCTAGTAAAATGAAGTTCGCTGCTGCACTGAGTTTGCCCAAAAGAGAAAGGAAAGTTCATGCCTAAACTTGAGTCTGAGAAAGAAATGTTTTGATAGTCAGAATAAGAGTTCTACTTGGTCTGCTGGTACCCTGACTATATTCTCTTGAGTCAGAAATTCCATACCTATAAAGGTGAATTTCTGTGCTAGTATCAAATCTGACTTCTTTAGAGCCAATTTTGCTCAAATTTCGTATGGAGCCCCCTTAGGTTGGGGGAAGGAAAGATTGCTAAAATGGTTATGGTCTGTTGAGCAAGATGGCCACAACGCCCATATATGGTAAAAAGCTTTAAAAATCTTCTTCTCCAGAACCGAGGATGCCTTATTATTGGAAAAATGTTGAGAACTTCAAATGACTTCTCCTCTGAAGCCTCTAGGCCAGTGTTGCTCAAATTTCATTTGGAGCCTCCCTGGGGCAGGGAAATGAAAGATTGGTAAAATGGTTACCGTCCATTTACCATGATGGCGGCCATGCCCATAAATGGTAAAAACCTTTAATTTCTGTGCTAGTATCAAATCTGACTTCTTTAGATTTGGTATGAAACCTATAGTTTGTACTGTCTGAAGGCAATATTTTGTGTGAGAGATTAGTCGATTGCGAATCAAATCTCTTATCAGCCAATCATCTAGTTATGGAAACAGAGATATGGCACATTGACGTAAGTGCACTGCTATTACTTCCATTAATTTTGTGAAAATCCACAGACTTAGGGACATTCCAAAGGTTAAGGCCATGAATTGGAAGACTTGATGTCCATAGACGAACGGAAGGTATTTCTGGATATCAGATGTATCGGAACATGAAGATATGCATCCATCAGATCTATGGAGACAGCTCAGTCGTTGACCATTATCGATTGTCTTCCTGACTTGACTGTCTCCATCATGAAAGGCTGTTTGTTTATATATTGATTTAGTAAAGAAAGATCTATTATTGGGCGTAACTTTCCCTTCTTTTTTGGCACTAAAAATAGCCGAGAATAAAAGCCAGGAGTTCCCGGATCCTGTACCCTTTCCACTGCCTGTTTCTTGAGAAGTTTTACAATCTCTTCTTGTAACAATGGGGAGGAAGGTTGACTCAGACTTATCCGAACTACCAAAAGAGGAGGAATTGACTTGAATGGAATCTTGGAACGGTTTTGAACGATAGAAAGGACCCATTTGTTGTCTGTCAATTCTTCCCATTGTTCCACAAGTGGGCCAACCTTCCTCCCACTGGAATGTCTGGGAGTGGTAGGATGGGCAGTGGAAAGGGTTTAATTTCAGAACTTTGTGGAAGATGAGGCTTGCTTAGAGGAGGGGAACTGCTTTGGATATCCACTCTTCTTAGCATAGTCTTTTTAGCTCACCTGACCAAAAGCTCAGGGTGAGCTATTGTCATCACCCTATGTCCGTCGTCCGTCGTTCGTCATCAACAATTAGTTTGTTAACACTCTAGAGGTCACAGTTTTGACCCAATCTTGATGAAACTTGGTCAGAATGTTTGCCTCTATGAAATCTAGGTCAAGTTTGATACTGGGTTACTTGGGGTCAAAAACTAGGTCACCAGGTCAAATCAAAGGAACAACTTGTTAACACTCTAGAGGTCATAGTTTTGACCCAATCTTGATGAAACTTGCTCAAAATCTTTGCCTCTATTAAATCTAGGTCATGTTCGAAACTGGGTCACTTGGGGTCAAAAACTAGGTCACCTGGCCAGATCAGCAGAAAACCTTGTTAACACTCTAGCGGTCACATTTTTGAAGCAATCATCATGAATCTTGCTCAATGTATTTGTCTTGATGATTTCTAGGTCAAGTTCGAAACTGGGTCACCTGGGGTCAAAAACTAGGCCACCTGGCCAGATCAGCAGAAAACCTTGTTAACACTCTAGCAGCCACATTTTTGAAGCAATCATCATGAATCTTGCTCAATATGTTTGTCTTGATGATTTCTAGGTCAAGTTCGAAACTGGGTCACTTGGGGTCAAAAACTAGGTCACCGGGCCAGATCAGCAGAAAACCTTGTTAACACTCTAGCCGTCACATTTTTGAAGCAATCATCATGAATCTTGCTCATTATGTTTGTCTTGATGAATTCTAGGTCAAGTTTGAAACTGGGTCACCTGGGGTCAAAAACTAGGTCACCGAGCCAAATCAGCAGAAAACCTTGTTAACACTCTAGCGGTCACATTTTTGAAGCAACCATCATGAATCTTGCTCAAAATGTTTGTCTTGATGATTTCTAGGTCGAGTTCGAAACTGGGTCACTTGGAGTCAAAAACTAGGCCACCGGGCCAAATCAGCAGAAGACCTTGTTAACACTCTAGCGGTCACATTTTTGAAGCAATCATCATGAATCTTGCTCAAAATGTTTGTCTTGATGATTTCTAGGTCAAGTTCGAAACTGGGTCACTTGGGGTCAAAAACTAGGTCACCTGGCCAGATCAGCAGAAAACCTTGTTAACACTCTAGAGGTCACATTTTTGAAGCAATCATCATGAATCTTGCTCAAAATGTTTGTCTTGATGATTTATAGGTCGAGTTTGAAACTGGGTCACTTGGAGTCAAAAACTAGGTCACCGGGCTAAATCAGCAGAAAACCTTGTTAACACTC
Source organism: Anodontia alba (assembly GCA_964016985.1). NCBI lineage: Eukaryota > Metazoa > Mollusca > Bivalvia > Lucinida > Lucinidae > Anodontia > Anodontia alba. Next base: position 75,997,316 of record OZ024834.1, read on the forward strand.
TAGCGGTCACATTTTTGAAGCAATCATCACGAATCTTGCTCAAAATGTTTGTCTTGATGATTTCTAGGTCAAGTTCGAAACTGGGTCACGTGGTATCAAAAACTAGGTCACCAGGCTAAACCAGCAGTAAACCTTGTTAACACTCTAGCGGTCACATTTTTGAAGCAATTATCATGAATCTTGCTCAAAATGTTTGTCTTGATGAGTTCTAGGATATATTTGAAACTGGGTCACTTGGGGTCAAAAACTAGGTCACCGGGCCAAATCAGCAGAAAACCTTGTTAACACTCTAGCGGTCACATTTTTGAAACAGTCATCATGAATCTGGCTCAAAATGTTTGTCTTGATGATTTCTAGGTCAAGTTCGAAACTGGAACACCTGGGGTCAAATACTAGGTCACCTGGCCAAATTAGCGTAAAATCTTGTTATCACTCTATGGGTCACATTTTTCAAGCAATCATCATAAATCTTGCACAAAATGTTTGTCTTGATGAGTTCTAGGTCAAGTTCGAAACTGGGTCATGTGGTATCAAAAACTAGGTCACCAGGCCAAATCAGCAGAAAACTTTGTTATAATCATTTTGAACTTTGATCAGAATGTTTGCCTTGATCAGTTCTAGATTAGGCTCTCAAAGTGCTATGTTGCTCAGGTGAACGTTACAGGGCCATCATGGCCCTCTTGTTACTGGATGAATATGTCTGTGTCTGACTTTTAGGCCTGTAAGGCTGTGCCTGCTTAGGCCTAGAAGGTTTAATCGGCTGCTTAGGTCTCTTAAAGAACGGAGGAGCCAAATAAGCCACTTTTTGTTGTTGTTGTTGTAGATTAGTGGCAGTTGAGGAAGATGCCAAGAACCTTTGCTGCTGGGCCTCAAAATTGCCCTTGGCAACTTCCTTGATCTTGTTTCTAAACAGTCCTTGAACTTATTGGAGCATTGTGCAACTCATAGCAGGAATTCTGCAATAGGAGTTTAGACATGGCCAGCGCCGCATCATGTCTAGCTTGAAATATTTCAGTAGCTAAGATCGTCTACATAGCCGTAGCATGTTTGATCGACTTAGCTACTGCTTCAAGTAGTCTAGAGAGAGCTTACACGGACATTGGCTGCTGCAAACATAAGTAAGCAGCGGAAGAAAATAGATTTGCATGCGAATTAATTGCAATGTGTTTGTGAGCTCTTTTTTCTCATGTTTCAATGTTTCTAACAGGAATGGAACATCTTCCTTTACGGGACAGATCCAGCAAGGAAGCGTCCAACTCTAATGGTGAAATGTTATCAGTCGGGAAAAATTGATTCTGGCTTTTGTAAAATTTAGTCTGCGTAAGGGAGGAGACTAAATTTTGGGAGCATAGCCAATCTTTGCCACATTTCTCCATATCAGTCTTATTTTGGAGAAATTTGGCAGTGTTCTCTACTAACTTTGATTGTGGCAATACTAATAATTGAGTCGCATGCGAATCCATCAAATATTCAATGCCAGAGAGAGGTTTTGCGGAGTATGTTCCTGGGTCAGCTTTGGACATAACTCCGGAAGCAAGAGCCTAAAAACTTCATTTATCACTCTATCAAAGGACCACGTCACCTGCTCTGAATCTGAGCCTAAGTCCTTTGTAGAGCGCTGGTTGAAATGTTCCGGTTGAGTTATAGTAGGGACATTAGTTATTTCTGCAGGCTGTACAGTAATCAGAGCATCTACAGCCTGTGGACTATGTCTACTTCTTTTGTATCAGCCATAATCATACGAATGATTACCTGATGATGAAGAAGAAGAAGAAGATATCGATCTTCTTCTTCCCTTCCTGTGAGACTGTTTGGATCTTTTAGACTCTCTGCTGTGCTTACGAGAGTCTGAAGATGATGACCTAGAAGAGGAGGAAGTAGAAGACAAACTATGTCCCCTCCTCTTCTTAGATTTGTGTTTTCTTCTGGACTGGTCTCTCCTGGAGACATGTCCAGAATGTGAAGTCTGTCTATTGTCTGTTGTTAGGAGGTTCAATGGCAACACTGGGATCGGACATATTGCTGAAGTCCGGCTCCAGGGGTAATAATACTCTTCTTGAGGTATTTGTTGGGTTCTGAGAGTCGTGTCCCAAACCCAAAGTGTTCAGAACCCAAATTTGCTTTTTTGTTGTAAACTCCATGCCAATGGCATGAGTATAACCAACTGGTCTTATATACAGGTTGATGACCTGTGACTGGTGGCCGGGTGACCGGTTGACTGGTGAATATTGACTTCTACCTGGAGTCTGAAAGTCCAGTGATCGGTGACCAGCGATTGGCTGACTTGTATTTGTTTGACTAATGATCGGTTGACCGGTGACCCGTTGACCAGTGACCAGTGATGCCTTTTTGTTCTGTAGGTGAATGACCGGTGGCCTGTGGACCGGTGACCCGTGGCTGGATGACCGGTGACCAGTTGGTTTACACTTCTTTGGGTACTAGAAGTACCCTTGAAGTTGCCACTTGGATGGGTCCTACCCTGGGCAGCAGGGCCATGAGGGTGGTCATCCCATCCATTAAGTTGTCGTCTGATTAATCAGACACAACTTGTTGCTTCTTGTTGTGCTTTTTCTTCACCACCCACTTCCTTGATGAATAAGTTCTTCTCTTATCGGCTTATTTCCAAATCTTATTCGACCAGTTGACGCACGTTGAACAGGTTGATTCCCTAGAACAAGAAGAACATTTTAGACATTCATCATGATTATCCCACCGTGCTTTGATATGACCACAATTGCCACAAACAATCATCATGAAAGTTGCAAAAACTCATTACAATAAATGAGAGATGAATAAATACAAGAAATCGAAAAATGATTTACAAAAAGAAATAGGATGAACAGTTGAAGGCATGATAGAGGAACATGAGAAAGACAAAGATTTAGAAATATGACCGAAGAAAAGCAGAGATTTTTACTTTCTTGCCCACAGAAAAGAAACTGACATGTGATCAAAAGAGGGGGAAGAGAGACCTCACACAGGTGACTGCCTAAGGGGCCTTCTGGATTAAGACTCTTTAAAACGACTGAACTGTCGTTTTTTTCCATGGAAGGTGTGAAAGAATATAATAGCACATTATCTATAGGTTAATGTATTGTGCGGTTAAAATCATTTTCTCGAAATGTATTAAAAACTGATGCCTGAAACTTATCAAGTATGATTAAAGTAGTGAAACATTTCAGTTACAATTAAAATTTTGTCCCTGGGGGTTATCTGCCTTTGCCTCCGGGCTATATATCCTTTCGACGGCGGTAGCATATTTATGGATAATTGCTGTCCAACGCTTTTTGAATGACACTCACAGCGAGATTAATACAGGCAATTCCACAGTTCTAGTACCATTTAATATGGTTATATGCGGTGTATTAATAGAATGAACAACAGCTCTCTAACATGTAAAGGAGGGGTGCAAAAAGCTTCCAAAGTAAGAAAAAATGGTCAAATGTTTGGACCAAAAATGTTCGTTTTAATTTTGTTCCTTCGTAATGCAGCCCGGTCAACGCCAATCAAGCACAGCTCAAATGGCCCAGCATACAAAATGCGCAAGAAAAGACAAAAGAAAAAGGAGGAAAGAGAGAAAAAGGAGGAAAAATGGGGGATTAAATTGCAAAAAAACAAAACAAAAAAAACAACAACTCCTTGTGCATACATTTTCCCACCGTGACCCCCTGCACCATGACTTTTCGTGAGTGTAAAATTTTGGCAGTGCTTGATTGTGAAGAATAACATATCTACTTTCATTTTCAAGTAAGCTACGTTTGATCAGTTGCTTATGTTGTATTCCAGAGGTAAATATCCAACCCTATCTCCAATTTGGCTGCATTTTTCAAAACCCTTGGCCTTTCTAAGGATATGTGTAAAAATTTATCTAATCTTAAAACATCTTCTTCTCTGTTATCATTTGACCAGTTTTCACCAAATTCCACATAGGGCCTTCTGTTAAAGGGGGATTGAAAATTTGTACAAATGGTCATAGTTCTATAATTAAGATGGTCACCATGCCCATTATATGGTAATTATATGGTACAAAGCTTCTCCAGTCCTGAGAAAGCGTTGAGGCTGATTCTTAATGTATAGCATCAGGAACTCAAGTTTGTTCAAATGTTGATGGTAGGATGACCTTTGACCTTTTTACAGCAAGGCAGTCTTCTGAGCAATATATGTGTAAAACATTTGTGTAATCTTTTAACATCTTCTGTTCTGAAACCATTTTACCAATTTTAACTTTGTAATACATTAACCTATAGATAATGTGCTATTCTCTTCTGTTTTCACACCTTCCACAGAAAAAACGACCTTTCAATCGTTAATTAAAGTCTTGAACCAGAAGGTCCCTTAGGCAGTTACCTGTGTGACGTAACTCTTCCCGCTCAGTTGACCACGTGTCAGTTTCTTTTCTGTGGACAAAGAAATTCAACAAGGATTATTTACCTGTGATAGAAATTTGGATTATTTCTTTCCTCACGGATAAATTTCTTTATCCTTGTGTTTCTTTTGTTTATTTATCACTCCTTTCACTTTCTGTGTTATTATTTAAAATTTTCAATTTTCGATTTCATGTATTTTTTGACTGGTCTTTTTCCACATGCGTTTTGGCAACTCTCGCTATTCGGCACAACGCTCGTGCGCGCTCGGTTCGATAGTTGTGTTTATATATGCAGAATATTTTTGTTCTTTTCGTTCCAGGTTATTCAGCAATTACGATATGTTTTTCCTGGACTTTTATTTGCAGAGATCTTCAGTTGGCTAAAGATTCTCATGGTGGAGAAGCTGATTGTAAAGAACTTGTCAACCCTTGATGGGTTATAAGGCAATTCTTTACTGATGGGAGCCCCACCCCATATGGCTAACTGCCGGGGTAAGACCCATCAAGGTGGCATCTTTGGGTACTTAGTATCCGATAAAGTCTAAGTCCACCAGTCACCAGTCATCCAGTCACCAGTCAATCAGCTTCACCAGTCACCAGTCAACCAGGTGCCAGTCAACCAGGCACCAGTCACCAGTCATCCAGGTGCCAGTCAACCAGGCACCAGTCACCAGTCAACCAGTCACCAGTCACCGGTCAACCAGGCACCAGTCAACTAGTCTCCAGTCAATAATTTAATTATTTTCTGGAAGGACTTAGTTTTTGACATATTTCACCGGACAAAATAGTCACGTATACTAACTTCCGGTCATTATGTCTAATTATTAAAAATTTTTTCACTGGGCAAAGTATCAGTAATATTTCTGATACTTATACCCGGTCATATTATTATATTATTTCTGATTTTTCACCAGGCAAACTTTTATAGAAAGTGTCTGGTCAATTTTTGGCTAATAATTAATTATCTTCGGGAAAAAGTTTCATATACTTGTGCTCGCTCAGTTTTCATATATAATCTTCCTTTTTCATCAGACTAGAGTTACGAATACTAGTATCCGATCAATTTGTCAAATTACTTGTAACTTTACCGGGCAACAGTTACGAATACTAGTGTCCGGTCATTATGTCGGGTAACTAGTGTCAAAATAATGATCACTAATTCCCGAACAATCTATTATCGTTCATAGAGCTCCATTCACGTTTAAGTCAATGGATATAGGTTATTAAGTGAAGTACATAATAACTTTTCATACATAAAATTCTGTACAGTCTTTCCCGAATCAGACTAGAATCTTTAATATTCCATTGACTTATTATAGGTGTGTAATTCCATTAATATTTTAAATTAACTTATGTTTTATCTCTTTTATCCGCTAGAAAGAGTTAAACTTCCGACTATAACAAAATTTTTACCGGGCAGCAGTTCGTAGACTAGTGCCAGGTCATTCAAATTATGTTTTATCTCTTTCATTCGCTAGAAAGCGGTTCAATTCCGGCTCTAACGAAAATTTCATCGGGAGGCACTTCGTAGAGTAGTGCCAGGTCATTCTAACGAAATTCCCCCAGGCAGTAGTTTCGTAGACTTTGTGTCGGATTACTAGTGTCCGAGTAGTAGTCACTAGTACTCTCTCAACATATATTTATTTATTAATCACTATAGACATGTATAGTCTTGGATTATAGGTTATTGAATGACAGCGATGGGTTCTAATACCTAGTAGCCACTTATATTGTTGAATTCTGTCCAGTCACTTTTGAACTTGACTTAAATTTTGTATATATATTTATTATTGAAAATGAATTAAGAATTATCGGTTACGATCAAATTCGCAATTCATTCACTAAGTGTAGAAGATACTTCCAGCTATAATTATATCTCTTTTATTCGCTACAAAGAGATTAACTTCTTACATATTCACCTTATTCGGCTCTAGGGCAAAGGTGAACTATAAAACTATCGTTATTTATAAGAAGAAAAATATACACGAGATCTAAAAATTTTCTTCTTTCCTCTCCTGTTTTTCTCCTACATGCTCCGATATGTAATCAGCATGTAATCTAAGGAGTAAATTGACAAGAAAGTAGCAATCAATCTTTTCTACTTTCTATTAATTTTTCATTCTTAAGGTATCGGAAATTTACACCAACCAGATAAATAAATTAACAGTTTATTTATTTATTCGCTACCTCTCTAGATTACTACGATTTAAAATTCTAGTTGAGGTACATATTTTCCTTTTGCCTTTTCTACATGGAAAATAGTTGATCCGATAAGCTATTATTCTATTTTATACTATCTTTTGATTGATTATATAAGAGTCTAGGTCAGTCGTGCTCTGTCTAAACTCTGCTATAAAATAATAAATAAGAAAAAAATCTTATATTTAGGCATAGATATAATTCGATACGTTCTTTACTTTGCCTGTTTTATTTTTTCTTCTGGATCATTTAAGACTATGATAGCAATATACCAGATATTTTTGCCTCAGTAAGAATCTATTACGCCGAAGATTCTTCATATTGGAATAATAATTTTATTATGATTATAATTTCTAGACCCAATTAATCCTCGTATATTATAGGTCTACTTTATCTTATTGAGGAATAGTTTTGCTTCGACTATCTCTATACCTCTAATATTTTATTTATAACTAGAGTCCATGTCAATCAAAATTTTCTTGCACTTTGGTATTGACAATGGATACATATTTAGTAAAGGCATTAATTATTCAGTACGTGACAGATTATTATTGCCTAAATTAGATATTATATACAATACTTTCCTTTTGATATTTTTTTTATTGACTTTGTAACTATTCAGAAACTGCCAAAGTCAATCATTTCCTTCCTCTAAACTTACCGAAGCTCTAGATTATGTTGATATATATTTTTGATATATGCGTAGAGGTTAATTAACAAGAGTTTACCTCATAATAGCAGATATTATTATATTTATATTAATCAATCTATAGTCTAGGCTTAGACAAAAGGGAAAACATCCTGAATTACGAGCCGGTAAAGAATTAAAACACACTTAATTATCTCTTTACCCCTTCTTTATGTTTGCATTCATTAAAGGGATCATAGTAATTCTCCCTAAGAGTTCAAGTTCAGTTTGCGAATAATCCAAAGATTAATATCTTGATTTCCAGTCCGCATCAAAAATGGTCTATATATATAGATAAATATCTTTTCCGAAACTGGATATTTATTTATTTTTCCACACAATAAGTCATTTCAAGACGTTTCGATGATTTTGAAATGCACTGCTTCAATTTATAATATAAAATATGTTTATATTAACTTCACAACTTAGTAAGTGCTGCACCTATGTTCCTGGTCAGATCTTACTTTTGTGATACGTTTTTGAACATACTGAAAGTTTTCTCCGATTATACATTCGGTAAATAAACTTTCGAGTAGTATTTATGCTTTTAAACATTCAGATTATTTGATAATTGTTGGAGATAATATATCATACCGATATTTATATATCTGTCTTCATTATTTATCCTTCTCATCTTACTTTTAAATTAGATTGACCTTCTCGCTACGTTCCAGGTTTAAATCTAGCTAACATTGTGGACCAGTCACTTTTTTATTTCCTAAATAATATTTTAACATTTTTCTCAGTATTCAGAGCATAACGACTTCATGAATACTTGGAAATAATTCAATTCTACGCTTGTTAAACTAAGCCTAAAACAAGCCCTAGTTTTTTAGAATGGATATTATCCTTCGATTCAGTTCATGGAGATACATCCTTTTAGATCCCATTATCTCAATTTCAGTCATACAAAATTCTAATGACTAAGTACTCTTTTTCTACGTACGAATACAGAATATCGAGTCACTGTTGCTGCATATTGGTTAAAGATTAAACAAATTTTATCTTAAACCTATATGACGTTAAATTAATTATTATCTCTTTCATATACATGTTTTTTTTTACCCCACCGTCAGGGATCGTGGTAATAATATTATTACTCTATGGTTTACACATAGATCTCGAGAGTATATATATATATTTTCTTCCTGAATTCATTTGCGAGTACGTAATTTGATATTTCAGGAATTACCAATTATGCAGACATAGATTTTATTCTATTAATATTCAATTCTAAAAATTTGATTGAATATTTATCTATAAAATTTCTGGGCAGTAATTTTATAGAGAGTTATATGTTTAATAATTCCTTGCTTAATAAATAGTTACGCTTAACCTTTTATTTATAGCAGGAATTTTGTTCCGTAGTATAATTTTAATTTAGTATTCATATATTTCTTACTATTCCTAAATATGCGTATAGAATAGTAATACTATCTCTTAACTTATAAATTAAGTGTTTTTTGAGATTATTAATCAGTATTATTGTATAATCTTTCTTCAGAGATTATCACACTTTTACTTTTTCTCTGAGTCCTTCTCTTTTTATGAACATTTTGATTCGTATCAAAGTGGATTTTTTAACATTTCTTGATTTCCATGATTATTTACTCAGGAGTACTTTTCATGGCAATCTTCTGGTATAGAAAGATTCTATCCAGCTTATTTATTATTGCTTAATCTTATCAATACGGTAAGATTTAGCCAAACTATGACCGTCTTACAGTTTGCTGCGATCAACCTTATTCTTATCTCTCTTATTCTCTGTCAAACTCTTAAGTTATGATGTTGACAGTTTATTCTTTATTATTTTGTCAGGACATCAAACGCTTATATATGTCTATGACAAAAGTAATTATCAATGGTTTAGGTTGTTTTTTCTTCCCAGCAGTTATATGCAAACTCTGTATTATTTTATTGCTTGACTAAAAATTCGTAATACAATTAGTCTAGCAATAGTTTTAACCATTATGTTTGTCTATACCTTTTTCTTCTGATGGATAACTTAGTTATAGTTAAGTTAACTCCATCTACTTTTATTATCTCCCCTTCTTTAATTTGATCAAAGGGAAATAATTACACATTATGGTTATTTTAAGTCTGTGTCTGTTCATCGGAAACTGTCCTGTCACTCCAATTGACAGAATCTAATTAGTTTATAATTCTAATAGCTTAGACTATTACAATTACATAGCTTCACATATCTAGAATTTTATCCAAAATATCTACATATGTCAGTTATCTATAGGAAACTCCACCGAGTAGACTTTTCCTTATTTATTCAAGACCCTACATAGACTACTTACAGTGTATGGTCTTGGCTTTTTGTTTTACAAATTTTGTTTTGAAAATATTTCTATATTCCTAGCTTACCTTGCGATGAAATATTTATGTTATGTCTCAATGACTCCTTTTTCTTTTTGAAGCCAATTGTTGTTTCCCAAAAAGAAAAAAAGGGGGGCCCAATGTTAGGTCTCTGAGACTTAAGAACTGGCTTCCTCTAGAGTCTACTATTATATATAAGGTTGTTAGATCATAACACCTTAAAGTTATGCTATTTTGTGAATCTAGATCATTCTTTCTATTAAATATAGAATTAGAATGTATCTGATTCCTTTGAGTTTCCTGAGTCTTAACCAGAAGTGGTGAGATATTATTGGTGTTAGAATTAGGAGAGCACCTCCCTCCTATTCTGCAAATTCTAGAACATTATCTATAGGTTAATGTATTACGAAGTTAAAATGAAGTTTTTTAAAAGTAAAACATATTTTAACGAGTAATACTTAACCTATAGATAATCAATTATCTCCCTCCGTCCATCCTCGCTTATCTCTCCTAATTGTGTCTATTGTTTTACACATAAAAGAAACTGACACGTGGTCAATTGAGCGGGAAGAGTTACGTCACACAGGTAACTGCCTAAGGGACCTTCTGGTTTAAGACTTTAATTAACGACTGAAAGGTCGTTTTTTCTGTGGAAGGTGTGAAAACAGAAGAGAATAGCACATTATCTATAGGTTAAGTATTACTCGTTAAAATATGTTTTACTTTTAAAAAACTTCATTTTCACCAGATTTCACATGGGGCCTTCTGTCCAAGGGTTATTGAAAATTTGTTTAAACGGTTCTACATCACTTAACAAGATGGCCCCAATGCTCATATATGATAAAAAACCTTTTAAAAATCTTCTTTTTTAGAGCCAAGAAAGCTTTAAGACTGGATCATGGTATATAGGATTCGGGACTCAAGGTCTACCAAGTTTGTTCAAATAATAATCCTAGGACAACCTTTGAAATTTGTATGGCAAGGTCAAATCAAAATTTGTCACCAGGGGGTTATCTGCTCTTATCCCTCGGCTATATATATGCATAAAATTAACACCTTTGAACGACTTCTCCTCTGAAATACCTGGGTCAAATTTTTTCTAACTTCATGTGGAACCTACTGTTAAAGGGGGATTGAAAATTTATACAACTGTTCAAGGTCTGTTAATTAAGATGGCAGCCATGACCATATATGATAAAAATACTTAAAAATCTTCATCTTCAAAACCAAAAAAGCTTTAAAACATTTTAGTAACAAATCAAAATTTGTCACCCGGTGGTTATATGCCTTTGCCTCTGGACTATATACATGTATAAAATTGTGTAATCTTTAAAAGTAATCTTCTCTGAAACTACTTAACCAATTTTCCCCAGATTTCTTATGGGGCCTTCTGTCAGAAGGGGTATTGACAGTTTGTTCAAATGGTTCCGCACCTTTGAAAAATATAGCCACCATTCCCATATTTGGTAATTAAAACACACTTAAAATCTTCTTCTCCAGAACCAAGAAAGCTTGGAGGCTGAATCTTAGTATATAGCATCAGGGACTCCAGGTCTACCAAATTATTCAAATGATGATCCTAGGATGACCTTTGACCTTCCAAAAAGTTTTTATGGCAAGGCCAAATTTGTATCCCCATACATTTGAATAGGGAAAATGTTGAAAAATGTACAAAAGACTAATGACTGCAACCTACAATGTATGATTTAAGTAATAAAACTTTCAGTTACAATAAAAAATTTTGTCACCCTGGGGTTATCTGTCTTTGCCCTTAGGCTATATACATCTATGTGTAGTCTTAAAACATCTTCTTTGAAACAGATTGACAAATTTTCAACAGACTGCACATGGGGCCTTCTTTGAAAGAGGTATTGACAATTTGTTCAAATGATCTTGGACGCTTTGCCCATATTTTGTAGAAAAACTCTTAAAACTCTTCTTCTGCATAAACAAGAAAGCTTTGAAGCTGAATCTCTGTATATAGCATTGGGGACTCAAGATTTACCAAGTTTGTTTAAATAATGTTCCTGAGATGACAAACCTTTTTACAGAACAGTCAAATTTGTGTCCCAATTGATGTGGCAATACTTGAAGAATATTGCATGGCATCAGCATAATATGCAATGGCTGTTTTAGTTGGGTGAGCAAATTGGGGCTGGTTCTCATGTTTTACATGGACAGAGAAAAACCTATACTTTTCAAACCTCTTCTCAGAAACCACTGGGTCAATCAAAGCAAAATTTTATACGGAGCCTCCATGGGCCGGGAGAACGAAAGTTGGCTTGCCACATCTCAGGTATATTAGCAAGATGGCCATCATGCGCCTATATGGTAAAACCCTGAAAAAATCTTCTTCACCGGAACCAAAGGGCCAATGACCCTGGGGCTTAGTATTCAGCATTGGGGACATGGGCTCAATAAAACTTGAAAAAAAAAATGATAATCTTGGGTTGCGTTGACTTTTGTGTATGGAAAGGCCAACTTTTTAGCTCACCTGAGCTATGCTCAGGATGATCTATAGTGATCATTTTTTGTCTGTCCAGCCGTTAACATTTTCAAACGACTTCTCCTTTGAAGCTGCTGAGCCAATTTTGCTCAAATTTCATATGGAGCCTCCTTAGGTTGGGGGAACAAAAGATTGCTAAAATAGTCACGGTCTGTTGACCAAGATGGCCACCATGCCCAGATATGGTAAAAACCTTTAAAAATCTTCTTCTCCAGAATCAAGGATGCCTTATGTATTGGAAAAATGTTGAGAATTTCAAATGACTTCTCCTCTGAAGCCTCTAGGCCAGTGTTGCTCAAATTTCTTTTGGAACCTCCCTGGGGCAGGGAAATGAAAGATTGGTAAAATGGTTACCATCTATTGACCATGATGGTGGCCATGCCCATAAATGGTAAAAACCTTTAAAAATCTTCTTCTCCAGAGCCAAGGATGCCCTATGGCTGAATCTTGGCATAAATCATTGGGGAGGGGAGGTCTACCAAGGTTGCTAAAATAATGGTTGTACATTGACATTTGACCGTTTTAAGGCTAGGTCAAGTTTGCTTCCCTATGCATTTGATTGGGTAAAATGTTCAGAATTTCAAATGACTTCTCCTCTGGAGCCTCTGGGCCAGTGTTACTCAAATTTCATTAAGAGCCTGCCTGGGACAGGGGAATGAAAGATTGCTTAAATAGTTGCCGTCCATTGATGAAAATGCCCATATATGGTAAAAACCTTTAAAAATCTTCTTCTCCAGAACCGGGGATGCCTTGTGGCTGAATCTTTGCACAAATCATCGGGGACGGGAGATCTACCAAAGTTACTAAAATGATGGTTGTACATTGAAAACAAAAATATTGAGAATTCATATTTTGTACATCTCCTCAAAAATCCAGTTGAATTGAAACTTGATGATGAGCATTAGTGTGCCTAGTAGACACAAAATAGCTAAATGAACCAATAGAAAATCCAAGATGGCCACCACAGCCGCCATCTTGAAAATCCATTTTCGACATCTCTTCCGGAACTTTTGGTTGCTTTAAGCTGAAACTTGCTCTGTAGCAACAGGATCAAAACGAGCTAAAATTTTGTTGATCGGAATTCCAAGATGGCCGCAATGGTTCCACTCCATTGAACAAGATGGCCGCCAGAGCTACAAATAGAAAATCTTCAAACGACAGCTCGTTCTTGACCAATGGCCCGATTTCAAAATATTTGCACAGAAGTGTTAATCCAGTGACCCTCTACCAAAATTGCTAAAATGGTTCTGCTTGGCTGAACAAAATGGCGGCCAGAGCTAAAAATAGAAAAAACCTTTAAAAGACATCTGTTTCAGTGGCCTGATTTCAAAGTAATTTCATAGAAGTGTTTTTCTAAAGGCTCTTTACCAAAATTGCTAAAATTGTTCTGCTCAGCTGAACAAAATTGCCACCAGAGCTAAAAACAGAAAAAAAAAGATTAAACGACATCTCCTTGGCCAGTGGCCTGATTTCAAAATGATTTCACAGAAATGTTCCTCGGCCAGTGGCCTGATTTCAAAATGATTTCACAGAAATGTTCCTCTTATCCCCCTTTTTTTTGACTAAATATGGCCCTTTGAAAATTTCAACATTTTATTCTTGTAAGCAAGATATCTCAAAAACTGTTTAAGCCATGGCCTTGAAACTTGACAGGCTGATAGGGAATGATGAGTAAATGACCTGATTAACTTACAGCAGTTAACTCAGGTGAGGGTTGTGGCCCATGGGCTTCTTGTTTTACATAGACTCCTACAGGCAAAACTTTAAAAATCTACTTGTCTGAAACTAGAAGGCCCAGGCCTTTGATATTTGATATGTGGCTCTATATTGTGGACCTCTTCCAAGATTGTTAAAAAATGTAGCCCTTGGGTAAAAAATGGTCCCATCCCAGGGGTCACTTGTTTTATATAGGGAAAATTTTTAAGATCTTCTTGTCTGAAAGTGGAAGGTTGAGGCCTTTGATATTTGATACTTCATTTAATGGGTCTCTACCAAGATTGTTCAAAATATAGCTCTGGTGCCAAAAATGCCCCAGCCTAGGGCTCACTTAATTCCATACAAAGTTACTATATGATACAGAGACAAAAAGGTAGAAGATAGTGGCATGGTATTATGGTATACCCTCTGGTGTCTGTCCACACTGTCTCCAGATAACTCTTCTTACAGTTTTCATCGGATCATGGTGAAACTTGGTAGGCATTTAGACCATGAAGTGCTACAGAACATATTGTTTCAAGGCTACAGTACACCAAATTTTTATAGAGTTATTATACTTTTTTAACAATTTTTGGGACATGACTTCTGTTTCCAGATAAATGCTTCTGTAGTTTTCATTGGATTGCGTTTAAAAATTGGTGGACAACTAGACCATTAGGTGGCACAGTGGATATTGTTTTGGGGTTACTGTACATCAAATTTTGATAGAGTTATACTTTTTAAAGAATGTTCAAACATGATTTCATATCTCTTTAAAGATTGTTCAAACATGATTTCATTTTGAACTCACTCTTCATGTAGCTTTCATCTGATCAAGCTGTTATTTGTATTTTGTTGGATAGAAAAAAGGATGTGGAGAATTGTAGTACACCAAATTTTCACAGTTATTACTTATTAAAGCATCCTCACTTGCTTTCAGGCTAACTCCTTCTGCAGTTTTCACTAGAACCAGTTGAGACTATGAAGTGATACAGCACATATTGTTTCGAGGTTACAGTACACCAAGTTTTTGGTAGAGTTATTACACATCAAACACAGCCAACTTCTTTACATGTTTTGTTACTAAGTAGTGGCGGGGTATCATACAGTGTCTGTGATGCTTTTATTGCCAGCTACTATACCCATATGTTTCAGTCTTTTAAAATTTTTACCATAAATTTGCTCACAACAAATAGTGTCAAGTGAGCAACAGGAGCATTGGTCCTCTGGTTGTGTTGGTATGATAAATTGAGTAAACATCAATGGATTTCACCAAACTTGGTATGTGTATTGATATTGTGGTGATCTGGTTTGGGATTGCTAATGGGCAAATTTTTCAGTTTTTGACAGAGTTATTTGCCTGCCACAAGTTTGTATTTTCATTTCCAGATGATTACTTGAGTAAATATCAATGGATTTTCTCCTAACTTGGTTATGTGCATTGATATTGCATAGATCTGGCTTAGAATCTATATATATATAGAGAGAGAGGGAGAGAGAGAGAGAGAGGGGGGGAGGGGGGGCAGGGAGGGAGAGAGAGAGAGAGAGAATTTTGTCGATGTTTTGTGATATTTATAAATATCAATATGCTGGTATCATTTTTGACAGAGTAATCTGCCCACCATATGATAGTGGCAAGGTATTATCATTTCACATTTTTATTTTTATTTCCGTCAGTCATATAGCAAATCTCAGACTTTATCCATGAGTAAGAGTGATATTTTATACAAGTAAAAGTGGTCTAGGACCCCTGTTATGTGTTTTGCTGACCATTCCAAGATTTCCACTGTTGCAGCTCTTCTTTTCTCATATGTCTGATAATGTAAATTTGCTGTTTTTATTTTGTCATTGTTTTTTCTCCATCTCTTCTTCTCTTGTTACCTCAGGAAGGCTTTGCTTATTGATTATGGCCCTTCCTGGGTAATTTTTCATATATATATTTTATAGGCTGATAATCTGGGCCCAGTTCAAAGCATCGTTAGCTTAACGAGCTCATTAAGAGTCATTTCGTTAACTGTTTTAGCGATTCAATACACAATATTCTGATATTTTTTGCTGAAAAAATGATAAAAGCTACTCACATTTTTTCAGCAAAAAATTTCTGCGTATTTGCTTATGGCTCGATGTAAATTTTAACAAATCGTTAACTAACGATGTCATTAGCTTTTAACAACTGGGCCCAGGGCTGTAAAATGTAGCTGTGCATCAAAATATTATGACAAAGACATAACAATAAAAGCCAAGATCAACCAGCACTTTTATTTATACAAATTATTTGGACAGATAGGTGTGTAAGCCAATGGATGTAAAATTAGGGGATAACTGCATTCAAATTTGTCATTTGGGCAGGTAAATGAGCGGTTTCACGGTTGGCAATTTCGTTTTATGGGGATGTGTCAGCGGAGCAGTAAAACATAATTTGCGACCGTAAAATCGCCAATTTACCTCCCCAAATGACAAATTTGAATGCAGTTATCCCCATTCTAATGCATTAATACATTTTTTTCTGTTGTAAAAATGTGCTATTTACACAAAGCGACAAGTGCTGTGAGCTGCGTAAAACCAAATGCTAGCCAGTGAGAAGCGATGTTATGTGATGACATCGGATTTCCGACAGTATATCGCCGAATATACTGTCGCAAATTTTTGACATTATCCAATCAGACGTCGCATTACATACGCAAGTGCATTAGAATTCCAAATTGTCAATCCACACTTTCTCCACATTGAACTATATTAATGTCAGTAAATAAATAAATGTAAAAATAAGGGCTGAGAGGCATTCTCTTGAAGCCATCCAATATTTGGTTGATTGGCATAATGAAAAACTCTTACATGGCTTCTGCTGATACTTATTTTGCATGGCTGTTTCACTCAGATCATGAGTGTTGTCATGGTTTAGGGGCCTCTTGTTTTATTTGGCCCCTTAGCTGACAACATTGCATTGGATGCTTCAGGTTGTTACATACAAAGCATGATTGTTATCCCCATGCTTTAGGAATGGGAAATTGAGAAGGCCTCCATCAGTCCTTTCATCTGTCACGCTATATCCTCTTAAACCAATGGGCGGAATTTAACCAAATTTGCTACATTACTTCCCCTCATGGTAAGGGTATATGAGAGCTACATTATTTTTTCCATCAGTCCATCCATCCCTCTATCAGTCAATCTGTCCATCACACTATCTTCTCCTAAACCACTAGGCAGAATTTGACCAAACTTGCTACATTACTTCTCCATGTGGTAAGGGTTTGCAAGAGCAACAATATTTTTCCGTCCGTTCATCCGTCCGTCAAATATATAATAACATAAGCACAGAGCATGGGGATTTGTGATGGTATGCCATCCACTGCACAATCTAGTTTTCTTTATGTGTATTGCAGGGTCACCACATTGATTCCGTAGGATGGAACTGGCAGAATGCTAGTGAAACTACAACAGGTGCTATACTCTTAGGAAGCAGTAAAGGTAACTTTAATGTACTTGAGCCCTTGTACAGACGTACTTTAATCCAATCAGAAAAAGTGAGGCATAGGTGGATAACACAATAGGAATTGCTGAACAGCCAAAATTCAGTACTCAAACAATCAAATGATATTCCACTTTATACTTAAAAACCTCATTGAATATGTTTGAGTAAATACTGTTACGAGCCAGGTGTAACGTGAAAGCAATGAAAGTGAAACCGGCAACAAGCTTAAAAATTATTTATATTTATTGGTAACAAAAAAAAATAAGACAATGTGCAAAACAGAAAAAATATAAGTAGACAGGTACTTTTCAAGTTTTATTATTCAAAAGTCCCTCAGAAACAATGTTGGTCGGTAAATACCAGTGGCGGGAATTCCCACTGGTATTTACCGGTAATTACCGTCCTGGGAAATACTCCAAATTTCAGTAAAAATGGGAAATAGTGGGAAATATGATTTTTTTTTTTTTTTTTTTATTTCATTGAAAAGCACTACTAATATTTGTGTAATTCAATTGAAATAATGAACAATTAGTTATTTTGCAACATTTTTAGGGTACAGAGACTTATTTAAAATCACTCATATGCTATAGAAGATGAATACCATAATGATCCTAAGATTTGGGACAGACAGGCCTGGGCAAACAGTGCAGACCCAGATCAGACAGCTCCTTCAGGAGGGTTTGCCATTGGAACTATGTGTTTTGCATGCTTTAGTGTAATGATAAAACTACATTGCTCAAATTTTTGGAGAATTAAAACAACTTTTTGGATGTCTGAATATTTAAGATGTTTACACTAGGCCATGTATCAGTGAAAGGTCTGTTTGCAAGTTTGTCAAGTAATTTGTGAATAGTATTCCTACTGCTAAAAGATGTGAGAATTTAATTGTTTGTTTAAGACAGGTGTTAAAAGAACACAAGTAAGCCTATAGGTTTCTTAAATAATCTAAAGGTACTCTCAAAAGTATTTTTAAAGTCAAGTTAAATAGCTGAAAGTTAAAAACTAATATTTCAGAATCACAGTTTTGAAAAGAAATTATATACATACTATATGAAGGTAACAAACAATACGTCTTTCAGGTAATTCAATATGAAATTGAAATGCTTTTGCTTTCAAATAGCTAGGTAGGTGGAGTTATATTAAGCAGTTGGTACCATCTCCATAAATGTTTAATTTCCCAGTATTTCCCATGCATTCTCTGTATTTCCCGCCATCCTGGGAAGTATGAGTATTTCCTGCTTTTTGCCAACCTTGCTCAGAAATAATCCACAAGAATTTCTAAAACAAATCCTTTGATAACAGTTTCTGATCCCACAATTTAAAGTCCCTGAGTTCAGAGTTTAATTGCAGAATGAATAAAATATTAAAGTAATCCAGTAGAGAATAATTTAGGATGAAAGTATACAAAATGCCTATTTGAAAATGTTTTCCCCTTATATAATATGAAAGAACTAGAGAAAGAATTTGCTAGAGGCATCACTCTTTTTCCAGTTTTAGTCAAGAATATTCTTAATGTTCTATGACATATCTAAAATAGCTCAGTCCAGAATATTCCCCCCTGGAAAGTTCTAAAAAGAGCATAAACAACTTGTTATGGTAAACATGATTTTAACTTCATAATACATTAACCTATAGATAATGTGCTATTCTCTTCTGTTTTCACACCTTCCACAGAAAAAACGACCTTTCAGTCGTTAATTAAAGTCTTAAACCAGAAGGTCCCTTAGGCAGTTACCTGTGTGACGTAACTCTTCCCGCTCAATTGACCACGTGTCAGTTTCTTTTCTGTGGACAAAGAAATTCAACAAGGATTATTTACCTGTGATAGAAATTTGGATTATTTCTTTCCTCACGGATAAATTTCTGTATCCTTGTGTTTTTTTTGTTTATTTATCACTCCTTTCACTTTCTGTGTTATTATTTAAAATTTTCAATTTTCGATTTCATGTACTTTTTGACTGGTCTTTTCCACATGCGTTTTCGCGACTCTTGCTATTCGGCACAACGCTCGTGCGCGATCGGTTCGATAGTCGTGTTTATATATGCAGAATATTTTTGTTCTTTTCATTCCAGGTTATTCAGCAATTACGATATGTTTTTCCTGGACTTTTATTTGCAGAGATCTTCAGTTGGCTAAAGATTCTCATTGTGGAGAAGCTGATTGTAAAGAACTTGTCAACCCTTGATGGGTTATAAGACAATTCTTTACTGATGGGAGCCCCACCCCATATGGCTATACTGCCTGGGTAAGACCCATCAAGGTGGCATCTTTGGGTACTTAGTATCCAATAAAGTCTAAGTCCACCAGTCACCAGTCATCCAGTCACCAGTCAACCAGGCACCAGTCAATCAGCTTCACCAGTCACCAGTCAACCAGGTGCCAGTCAACCAGGCACCAGTCACCAGTCACCGGTCAACCAGGCACCAGTCAACTAGTCACCGGACAAAATAGTCACGTATACTAACTTCCGGTCATTATGTTCATCGGACTAGAGTTACGAATACTACTATCCGATCAATTTGTCAAATTACTTGTAACTTTACCGGGCAACAGTTATGAATACTAGTGTCCGGTCATTATGTCGGGTAACTAGTGTCAAAATAATGATCACTAATTCCCGAACAATCTATTATCGTTCATAGAGCTCCATTCACGTTTAAGTCAATGGATATAGGTTATTAAGTGAAATACATAATAGCTTTTCATACATAAAATTCTGTACAGTCTTTCCTGAATCAGACTAGAATCTTTAATATTCCATTGACTTATTATAGGTGTGTAATTCCATTAATATTTTAAATTAACTTATGTTTTATCTCTTTTATCCGCTAGAAAGAGTTAAACTTCCGACTATAACAAAATTTTTACCGGGCAGCAGTTCGTAGACTAGTGCCAGGTCATTCAAATTATGTTTTATCTCTTTCATTTGCTAGAAAGTGGTTAAATTCTGGCTCTAACGAAAATTTCATCGGGAGGCACTTCGTAGAGTAGTGCCAGGTCATTCTAACGAAATTCCACCGGGCAGTAGTTTCGTAGACTTTGTGTCGGATTACTTTTGTGTCGGATGACTAGTGTCCGAGTAGTAGTCACTAGTACTCGCTCAACATATATTTATTTATTAACCACTATAGACATGTATAGTCTTGGATTATAGGTTATTGAATGACAGCGATGGGTTCTAATACCTAGTAGCCACTTATATTGTTGAATTCTGTCCAGTCACTTTTGAACTTGACTTAAATTCTATATATATATTTATTATTGAAAATGAATTAAGAATTATCGGTTACGATCAAATTTGCAATTCATTCACTAAGTGTAGAAGATACTTCCAGCTATAATTATATCTCTTTTATTCGCTACAAAGAGATTAACTTCTTACATATTCACCTTATTCGGCTCTAGGGCAAAGGTGAACTATAAAACTATCGTTATTTATAAGAAGAAAAATATACATGAAATCTAAAAATTTTCTTCTTTCCTCCCCTGTTTTTCTTCTACATGCTCCGATATGTAATCAGCATGTAATCTAAGGAGTAAATTGACAAGAAAGTAGCATTCGATCTTTTCTACTTTCTATTAATTTTTCATTCTTAAGGTATCGGAAATTTACACCAACCAGATAAATAACAGTTTATTTATTTATTCGCTACCTCTCTAGATTACTACGATTTAAAATTCTAGTTGAGGTACATATTTTCCTTTTGCCTTTTCTACATGGAAAATAGTTGATCCGATAAGCTATTATTCTATTTTATACTATCTTTTGATTGATTATATAAGAGTCTAGGTC
Source organism: Anodontia alba (assembly GCA_964016985.1). Classification (NCBI taxonomy): domain Eukaryota; kingdom Metazoa; phylum Mollusca; class Bivalvia; order Lucinida; family Lucinidae; genus Anodontia; species Anodontia alba. The sequence continues at coordinate 76,018,361 of OZ024834.1, forward strand.
AGTCGTGCTCTGTCTAAACTCTGCTATAAAATAATAAATAAGAAAAAAATCTTATATTTAGGCATAGATATAATTCGATACGTTCTTTACTTTGCCTGTTTTATTTTTTCTTCTGGATCATTTAAGACTACGATAGCAATATACCAGATATTTTTGCCTCAGTAAGAATCTATTACGCCAAAGATTCTTCATATTGGAATAATAATTTTATTATGATTATAATTTCTAGACCCAGACTAGTATATTATAGGTCTACTTTATCTTATTGAGGAATAGTTTTGCTTCGACTATCTCTATACCTCTAATATTTTATTTATAACTAGAGTCCATGTCAATCAAAATTTTCTTGCACTTTGGTATTGACAATGGATACATATTTAGTAAAGGCATTAATTATTCAGTACGTGAGAGATTATTATTGCCTAAATTAGATATTATGTACAATACTTTCCTTTTGATATTTTTTTTATTGACTTTGTAACTATTCAGAAACTGCCAAAGTCAATCATTTCCTTCCTCTAAACTTACCGAAGCTCTAGATTATGTTGATATATATTTTTGATATATGCTTAGAGGTTAATTAACGAGAGTTTACCTCATAATAGCAGATATTATTATATTTATATTAATCAATCTATAGTCTAGCCTTAGACAAAAGGGAAAACATCCTTAATTACGAGCCGGTAAAGAATTAAGACACACTTAATTATCTCTACCCCTTCTTTATGTTTACATTCGTTAAAGGGATCATAGTAATTCTTGCTAAGAGTTCAAGTTCAGTTTGCGAATAATCCAAAGATTAATATCTTGATTTCCAGTCCGCATCAAAAATGGTCTATATATATAGATAAATATCTTTTCCGAAACTGGATATTTATTTATTTTTCCAAACAATAAGTCATTTCAAGACGTTTTGATGATTTTGAAATGCACTGCTTCAATTTATAATATAAAATATGTTTATATTAACTTCACAACTTAGTAAGTGCTGCACCTACGTTCCTGGTCAGATCTTACTTTTGTGATACATTTTTGAATGTACTGAAAGTTTTCTCTGATTATACATTCGGTAAATAAACTTTCGAGTAGTATTTATGCTTTTAAACATTCAGATTATTTGATAATTGTTCGAGATAATATATTATACCGATATTTATATATCTATCTTCATTATTTATCTTTCTCATCTTACTTTTAAATTAGATTGACCTTCTCGCTACGTTCCAGGTTTAAATCTAGCTAACATTGTGGACCAGTCACTTTTTTATTTCCTAAACAATATTTTAACATTTTTCTCAGTATTCAGAGCATAACGACTTCATGAATACTTGGAAATAATTCAATTCTACGCTTGTTAAACTAAGCCTAAAACAAGCCCTAGTTTTTTAGAATGGATATTATCCTTCGATTCAGTTCATGGAGATACATCCTTTTAGATCCCATTATCTCTATTTCAGTCATACAAAATTCTAATGACTAAGTACTCTTTTTCTACGTACGAATACAGAATATCGAGTCACTGTTGCTGCATATTGGTTAAAGATTAAACAAATTTTATCTTAAACCTATATGACGTTAAATTAATTATTATCTCTTTCATATACATGTTTTTACCCTTCCGTCAGGGATCGTGGTAATAATATTATTACTCTCTATGGTTTACGCATAGATCTCGAGAGTATATATATATATTTTCTTCCTGAATTCATTTGCGAGTACATAATTTGATATTTCAGGAATTACCAATTATGCAGACATAGATTTTATTCTATTAATATTCAATTCTAAAAATTTGATTGAATATTTATCTATAAAATTTCTGGGCAGTAATTTTATAGAGAGTTATATGTTTAATAATTCCTTGCTTAATAAATAGTTACGCTTAACCTTTTATTTATAGCAGGAATTTTGTTCTGTAGTATAATTTTAATTTAGTATTCATATATTTCTTACTATTTTTAAATATGCGTATAGAATAGTAATACTTTCTCTTAACTCATAAATTAAGTGTTTTTTGAGATTATTAATCAGTATTATTGTATAATCTTTCTTCAGAGATTATCACACTATTACTTTTTCTCTGAGTCCTTCTCTTATTATGAATATTTTGATTCGTATCAAAGTGGATTTTTTAACATTTCTTGATTTCCATGATTATTTACTCAGGAGTACTTTTCATGGCAATCTTCTGGTATAGAAAGATTCTATCCAGCTTATTTATTATTGCTTAATCTTATCAATATGGTAAGATTTAGCCAAACTATGACCGTCTTACAGTTTGCTGCGATCAACCTTATTCTTATCTCTCTTATTCTCTGTCAAACACATTCTTTCGTGGAGATTGATCATGAAATATTTTCTACGGTCATTCTCTCCCTTCCGCTGATTCAAGAAGGGCAGTTGTCAGTTTCTGGCGAAAGAATGTGCACAATACTGGTTAACCGCTTAGAGGACTAAGCCTGCCCAGTAAACGTGTGGTTAGGTAAACTGACAGCGCTCGACATGACCCCACTGGGTTGACTGGGCCGTAAAACCTCAACACAAACAAATCTCTGTCAAACTCTTAAGTTATGATGTTGACAGTTTATTCTTTATTATTTTGTCAGGACATCAAACGCTTTTATATGTCTATGACAAAACTAATTATCAATGGTTTAGGTTGTTGTTTCTTCCCAGCAGTTATATGCAAACTCTGTATTATTTTATTGCTTGACTAAAAATTCGTAATACAATTAGTCTAGCAATAGTTTTAACCATTATGTTTGTCTATACCTTTTTTCTTCTGATGGATAACTTAGTTATAGTTAAGTTAACTCCATCTACTTTTATTATCTCCCCTTCTTTAATTTGATCAAAGGGAAATAATTACACATTATGGTTATTTTAAGTCTGTGTCTGTTCATCGGAAACTGTCCTGTCGCTCCAATTAACAGAATCTAATTAGTTTATAATTCTAATAGCTTAGACTATTACAATTACATAGCTTCACATATCTAGAATTTTATCCAAAATATCTACATATGTCAGTTATCTATAGGAAACTCCACCGAGTAGACTTTTCCTTATTTATTCAAGACCCTACATAGACTACTTACAGTGTATGGTCTTGGCTTTTTGTTTTACAAATTTTGTTTTGAAAATATTTCTATATTCCTAGCTTACTAGCGATGGAATATTTATGTTATGTCTCAATGACTCCTTTTTCTTTTTGAAGCCAATTGTTGTTTCCCAAAAAGAAAAAAAAAGGGGGGGGGGGGGCAATGTTAGGTCTCTGAGACTTAAGAACTGGCTTCCTCTAGAGTCTACTATTATATATAAGGTTGTTAGATCATAACACCTTAAAGATATGCTATTTTGTGAATCTAGATCATTCTTTCTATCAAATATAGAATTAGAATGTATCTGATTCCTTTGAGTTTCCTGAGTCTTAACCAGAAGTGGTGAGATATTATTGGTGTTAGAATTAGGAGAGCACCTCCCTCCTGTTCTGCAAATTCTAGCACATTATCTATAGGTTAATGTATTATGAAGTTAAAATAAATTTTTTTAAAAGTAAAACATATTTTAACGAGTAATACTTAACCTGTAGATAATCAATTATCTCCCTCCGTCCACCCTCGCTTATCTCTCCTAATTGTGTCTATTGTTATACACATAAAAGAAACTGACACGTGGTCAATTGAGCGGGAAGAGTTACGTCACACAGGTAACTGCCTAAGGGACCTTCTGGTTTAAGACTTTAATTAACGACTGAAAGGTCGTTTTTTCTGTGGAAGGTGTGAAAACAGAAGAGAATAGCACATTATCTATAGGTTAAGTATTACTCGTTAAAATATGTTTTACTTTTAAAAAACTTCATTTTCCAGAAAGTTCTATAGAAACTTGCAGTAAACAAAAAGTGATGATATTTAAAATAATTAAACATCTTATATATAATAATACCGCAATGATAAAGTGCTGCCTTCTCAAATGAACACAGTGCACAACTATTGCAAAATCCCCATGCTCTGATGCTAATTTTGCTAACAGTGTGACAGATAGACAGAAAAATAATGTTGCTCTAGCACATCTTTGCGATGATGGGAATTCATAAAGCAAGTTTGGTGAAATTCCATCCAGAGGTTTAGAAGGAGACAGAGTGATGGATGGACAGAGGTGTTCATTTTATCCCTATTGCTAAAGCATAGGGATGATAAGTGCTATGCATTAAGCATTCACTGATTCTACGCAAATGCCTCCCTGATACAGTGATAGCACTTCTGGTGGACACAATACACAGTCACTGACTGATATACATGAAGAAGTCACTGATTCTAGGCAAATGCCTCCCTGATAGTGATAGCACCTCAAGTGGACACAGTACGCAGTCACTGATATACAATCATTGATTCTGGGCAAATTCCTTACTGATACAGTGCTAGCATATCTAGTGGTGACAGTGCACAGACTTTGATACATAGTAAGCTTTCACTAATTCTGGAGAACTGCCTCATTTATACTGTGGTAGCACCTCTGCTGGATGCAGTGCACATTCACTAATGCACTTGAAGCAATTACTTTTTCTAGGCAAATGCTGTATTAATACAGGGCTAGCAGCTCTACTGGAAACAGTGCACTATCACTGATATACAGAAAACATTCAGTTTTCTGGTCATATGCCTTACTGATACAGTGCAAGTACCTACAATGTATACTGGACTCAGTGCACAATCACTGATATACATGAAGTATTCACTAGTTTAGGCTAATGTCTCACTGATACAACACAATACCTCCACAGGAGACAGTGCACAGTCAGTGATACACAGTAAGTGTACAATATTCTGGACACATGTTTTACTGATACAGAGCTAGTACCTATATAGGGCACATTGTACAGTCATTGGTACACAGTAAGTATTCACTTGTTCTGGACAAATGCCTAACTGATACAGTAGGAGCACCTCTACTGGACACAGTGCACAATTCACTGATTCTGGAAGCATTCACTGATTTTGGGCCACTGACACTGCTATAGTGCAAGCATCTGTACTGGACACAGTGCTATCAGTTATACACATGAAGCAGTCACTATTTAGGCAAATACTCCACTGATACAGTTCAAGCATATCTACTGGACACTGTGCAATCACTGATACATTTGAAGCATTCACATGCTGTGCAGCTGGCACTGCTATAGGGCAAGTATCTCTACTGGACAGAGTGCATTCAGTTATTAGCTCACCTGGAGCTTTGCTCCAGGTCAGCTTATGCAATGGCCTGTTGTCCGTCATTCGTTCATCCGTCTGTCTGTCGTTAGCTTTCACATTTTCAACATCTCCTCCAGAACCTTAAGTTTGATTAAGCTCAAACTTAGTGGGAGGCATTGTGGCAGTATGGAGATTTGGAATTGATCAAATTGTTTCGTTCCGATATCCAAAATGGCCGTCATGGCAGCCATCTTGAAATTCTTCAGAAGACATCTCCTCCCAAACCATAAGTCCGATTGAGCTGAAACTTGATGGGAAGCTTCACAGTGACACAGAGATACAGAATTGCTAAATCAAAATCATTTCGATATCCAAGATTGCCACCATGGGGGCCATCTTAAAAGTCTTCAAGCGGCAACTCCCCACAAACTGTAAGTGGCATTGAGCCAAAACTTGATGGGAGGCATCACAGTGACACAGAGATTCCAAATTGGTAAATGGTTCTTTTCCGATATCCAAGATGGCCACCTTAGCGACCATCTTGAAATTCTTCAAACAACATCTCCTCCCAAACCATAAGTCAGATTGAGCCGAAACTTGATGGGAGGCATTGGAGCATTATAGAGATTCAAAATAGCTAAAATCGTTCCTATATCTAAGATGGCCGCCATGAGGCCCATCTTGAAATTCTTCAAACGACATCTCCTCCCAAACCTTTGGTGGGATTGATCCAAAATGATGGGAGGCATCAGAGAGATATAGAGAATCAGAATTGCTAAAATTGTTCTGTTCCAATATCCAAGATGGTTAGCATGGTGACCATCTTGAAATTTTTCAAACAACATCTCCTCTCAAACTGTAAGTTGGATTGAGCCGAAACTTGATGAGAAGCATTGAAGGCCATCTAGAAACTCTTGAAACAACATCCAGTGATTTTTTTACAATTTTGCCTTTATGGGTCCTGGGACTCGTTAGGTCCAGAATTTATGCATCCTAAACTCAAACTATGCATCCAGCCTGGGACTCGTGGTGAAATATTTTGTTGCACCCTAGACTTTTCATTTAAACTTGTGTAACAGTGTTTTATAATTACTTTCTTAGTATTTTAATTGGATGTGCAATAAAAGTAAATAGTGGTGACTGAGTTGCTTTAATTCTTTCCAGAAAACTTCCTGAGAAATATGAAACTATAGTACCACTGTCTATTAAAACAGAAGTGTTAAGAAAATGTTTTCACCTACAGGTTTATGAAAATGTTGTCATAAAACTTCAGTTTTTGTGACAGATGATCAAATACCTGTGATACATGATTCAAGAAGGGCAGTTGTCAGTTTCTGGCGAAAGAATGTGCACAATACTGGTTAACTGCTTAGAGGACTAATCCTGCCCAGTAAACATGTGGTTAGGTAAACTGACCGCGCTCGACATGACCCCACTGGGTTGACTGGGCCGTAAAACCTCAACATAAACCTGTGATACGTAATTAAGGACAGACATTTTGTCTGTTTTGACTAGACCGTAATACAAAGCAGAGACTTTTTTTGTCTGTTGCTATGTGGGTTCAGTTTGGAACTGGGGGTTTCCGTTATCGAGATCGCCATCATCGGCAGTCACAGACTTTGTTGTCCGTGTTGACCAATCTGATTTGCTGACGTAGCAGACCGAACAGAGTTTGCTGTAAGGGGTCTAGTTTTATTGTTTTATTATCTTTTTAGGGTGCATCTTTTTCTTCTTTCAAAAAAAAAAAAAAAAAGAAAAAAACAAAAAAAACGATGGCTGTTTCCTGTTGACAATTGCAATGTCAATGTCGGTGTGACGATAAAAGTTCTCAACAGACTAAAAACCAATACTTTAGTGTCTGCTACGATTTCCTCTGGTACTGGACAACTTGGTATTGATTTTTGACTGTATAGGTAAAATCTGTGTACCGTAGAGATACGACGCCTTTCAGTATTGGCTTTTACCAAACACGGTACTGAAACACCGCTTGCGCATTTGCTTTTTCCAAAAATGAAAGTAGATTTCAAGAAGCAAACCGTGCGTACATTCGAGAATTTTATGAGTCCACGGGACTCACTGAGACTAATTTTTTGCGTCCTCTGGCGAAATTATGCATACAGGACGTGGGACGCACACCTAAAAAAATCACTGAACATCTGCTCCCGAACCCTAAGTCAGATTGAACCCAAAACTTGGTGGGAGGCATTGGGGCCACATGGAGATTTAGAATTGCTGAAATCATTCCATTCCAATATCCAAGATGGCCGCCATATCAGCCATCTTGAAAATCTTCAAACAACATCTCCTCCGGCCATCTTGAAAGTCTTCAGTTGTTATCTGCTCTCGAACAGTAAGTTGGATGGAGCAGAAACTTAGTGGAGGAATCGGGGCAGCATGGAGATTTAGAATTGCTAAAATGGTTTGGTTCTGATGTCCAAGATGGCCACCATGATAGCTCATCTGATTGAGCTTAAACATGATGGGAGGCATTGGGATGTTATGGAAATTCAGAATTGCTAAAATCCTTCTATTCACCATCTTGAAATTCTTCAATCCACCTCTCCTCACAAACAGTAAGTCAGGTTGAGCCGAAACTTGATGGGAGGATTTGGGGTGACATGGAGATTTAGAATTGCTGAACCCATCAGGTCCAATATCCAAGATGATGGCCATGGTGGCAATCTTGAAACTCTTCAAACAACATCAGATTCTGAATTGCTAAAGGTAATCAGATTTGATAGCCTGATGGCCACCATGGTACAGTGTAACATATCATGATCAGCCTAATCCAGGTGAGTGATTTCTGGCCCATTTGGGCCTCTGGTACACCTGAAGCAGTGACTGATTTGGACAAATATTTCACTGATATAGTACAAACTTCTCTTCTGGACACAGTGCAATCACTGATACATATGAAGCATTCACTTATTCTGGGCAAATGCCTCACTGATATGGTGCAAGCATCTCTCCTGCATGCATCGCAATTAGTGATAAACATTAAGCTTTCACTGATTCTGGGGAAATGCCTCACTGATATAGTGCAAGCATCTCTACTGGACACAATGCAATCTGATAAACATTAAGCTTTCACTGATTCAGGGCAAATGCCTCACTAATATGGTGCAAGCATCTCTACTGGACACAATGCTTTCAGTGATAAACATTAAGCTTTCACTGATTCTGGGCAAATGCCTCACTGATATAATGCAAGCATCTCTACAGGGCACAGTGCAGTCAGTGATACTCATTAAGCCTTCACTGACTGGGGCATCCAACTGATATTGGCTTTCATTTGGGTAAGACCTGCTATCCTGCTACGACCTGCTATCCTTGTAGCAGGTAAGGGTAGAGGGGTAACGTTTTTATTTCTCCTGTTTCTTCACTATCATTCCTATTCCTCTTTCTTCCCTGTCCCTCTCTTTCATCTCCTCTACTATCTCTTCTATCTCTTTTCTCCCTTTCTCCTGCAATCAGTGATAAACATTAAGCTTTCACTGATTCTGGGCAAATGTCTCACTGCTATAATGCAAGCATCTCTACTGGACGCAGTGTAATAAGTGATCACTGATTCTGGGCAAATGCCTCACTGATATAGTGCAAGCATCTCTACTGGATGCAGTGCAATTAGTGATACACTTTAAGCTTTCACTGATTCTGGGCAAATGCCTCACTGATATAGTGCAAGTATCTCCATTGGACGCAGTGCAGTCACTGATACAAATGAAGCATTCTTGCACACGCACACCAAATAAGGAAATCTTGGATTTAATCCTGGGATAGGAATTCTTTCCTACCCAGGTTATCCTACCCAGGGTAAGATAAAATTGAGAATTCTCACATGTTTGATATGCACTGGTTGTAATGGACCTCAAGTATGCAATTATTAAGATTTACATTACTGAAGGTAATGACGTCATTAAATAACACAGTGCCAGCCTCTATGGCTCAGTTGGATGCGCGTACGACTGGTGATCAGCAAGTTGCAGGTTTTAACCCCTGCCGGGTCGGCAACATTCTTTCATGGAGATTTGATCATGAAATATTTTCTACCTAAGGCTGATTCAAGAAGGGCAGTTGACTCTTCAAACATCTTCTTTTCAGAAACCACTGGTCCATTTGGAGCCAAACATCATATGGATCCTCAATGGATAGGGGGAATGCAAGTTTATTTGCCGCATCTGGGTCACATGACCAAGATGGCTGCCCATATATGGTAAAAACCCTTTAAAAATCTTCTTCTCCGGAACCAAACATTTATTGGGGAATGGAAGCTTATTCGCCACATCTGGGTCCATCTACAAATATGGCCGCTTTTGTCCATCTTGGGTTTTTCCAGTTATTCCATCTCCAGTGGAGGAATCTTGTCGAAACTTTGCATATGGATTCCTCTCTGGTCCATTGACTAATATGACCACCAGACAGCCATCTTACAAATCACAACTTCTCCCTTTACTTAACAGTGTAACAACCTTGTTATTGCATATCCTGCAAGACCACTCTTGAGATTTTTTTGTCTTGGATGTTCTCCTTCTGGTCTGTTTGTGCCAGTCTGAATTTGGTTCAGGTCCATCAACAAATATGGCTGCTGTCTGCCATCTTGGATTTTTCCCATCATAGCATTTCCTCCGTAACCAGTGGAAGAACCTTATTGAAACTTTTAACCCCTTGATACGTCATCCCAAAAATGATTCCAGTCTTTCAGCTTATATGGCTACCAGATGGCCATCTTCAAAATCACAACTTCCCCTTTACTTAACACTGTATCAGTATCGCATGCTACCTTACCCTACCCTACCCTACCCTACCTTGCCCTGCCCTGCCCCTACTCCTACCCCTACCCCTACCCCTACCCCTACCCCTACCCCTACCCTACCTTTACCCCTACCCCTACCCCTTACCATACCCTACCCTACTCTAAGCCTACATCAACCTTTTCTCTTCACTTGCCTCACCTTTTAAATGAAAAAAAAAAATTACAGTAGAGCGACTGTTTCATAGGAAATGCTGGTATTGTTTTGTACGCAAAGGAACCAATTCAATGTTTTTATCTTCACTTGCCTCACCTTTTAAATAAATGAAAAAAAGAATATGGTAGGGCAAATGTTTCATAGGAAATTCTGGTATTGTTTTGTATGCAAAGGAGCAAGTAAAGATGTGTACATTGAAAATGAGGAGGTAACACCAAAAAAAAAAAAAAAAAAAAAAAAAAAATGTAATCAAAATTGAAGTTGTACAGACTTTAGGAGACTTCCTTAAGGTTCTACATGTAATTCCTCTCAGGCATTACCTATAAGGGAATGTTACTGCAATCAGATGTCATAGTACTTTTTTTCAAGTACGTAGTCAAGTTAAAATGATAAATGCCAGTTTAAGAAGAACAAAGGCTGATAAGAGGCTGAAAACAAAGACAAACGCAAAACTAGATTGTGCAGTCATGCATCTCAAAATCCCCATGCTCAGTGCTAAAAGCTTGACAGATGGATGAACAGACAGAATAATAATGTTACTCTCACACACTCTTGTGTGTGGAAGTCATGTAGCATATTTGATCCACTCAGTGGTTTAGGAGGAGATAGTGTGATGGACAGATGGATGGATGGAAAAATAATGTTGCTCTGGCACACCCTTACTACACGGGGAAGTGATGTAGCAAGTTTGATAATTCCACCAAGTGGTTAAGGAGGTGATAGCATGGTGGACAGACAGACAGAGGGATGGATAGGGGCATTCACAAATATCCCCATTGCTAAAGCATTGGGATAACAACTTCAAAAAAAACAGCTGTTTGTGCCTCATGATACTGTCTAGCAGAGGTTGGTTACTCTTCCTCATGGTGTCATTGGTAGGCTATGTACTATGATTGTGGCATTTTTTAGGACATCATTTCTACTATTTTTGTCGCACCTGCTTTAGCATGGGTGTCTTAGGCGTGCAAGTTTCCGTCCATCCGTCTGTCTATTCGTCTTTCCGTCAACATTTACCCTGGGTGTCTTGTGAGCGCAACTCCTCTTACAGTTTTGTACCGATCATTTTGAAACTTTGCATGTGTTTTTCGTCATGGTATGAAGCTGTGCATGTGGTTTGGATATAATTGTCAGATTATTTTTTGTCACTTTTTCCACATTGTGAACTTAGTCATTTTTCATCTCATCTCAATATATAGACAGTGGGTACCTCATTTTTCACCCTCAATATATAGACAATGGGTACCTCTTGTGAGCGCAACTCCTCTTACAGTTTTGTACCAATTAATTTGAAACTTTGCATATGTTTTCTTCATGGTATGAGGATGTGCATGTGGTTTGGATATAATTGTTAGATCATTTTTTGTCTTTGTATCTTTTTGTCATTGTGAATTTAGTCATTTTTCACTCTTTATGTATAAACAGTTGGTACCTCTTGTGAGTGCAACTCTTACAGTTTTATACCGATTATTATGAAACTTTGCATGTGTTTTCTTCATGATATGAGGATGTGCATGTGATTTGAATGTAATTGTTAGCTTATTTTTTTCACTTTTTCCACATTTTGAACTTAGTCATTTTTCACCCTCAATAAATAGACAGTGGGTACCTCGTGAGCACAACTCCTCATACAATTTTATACTAATCTTTTTGGAACTTTGCACATGTTTTCTCCATAGTCTGAACATGTGCACACGCTTTTCATATAATCCTTGCCATATTTTTTGTCATGTTTTTGTTCTTTTTTAACTTTGTCATTTACTGACCTCAGATGTATGTAGACAGTGCGAACCATGTCATTGCAACTTTTTATACAATTTTAAACCGCTCTTTTTGAAACTTTGCACATGTTTTCTCCCAGGTCTGCAGAAGTGCACATGGGTTGGGTATGATTTTATTTTTATTTTTATCACTTTTTCCACTTTAACTTTGTCATTTTCTTAACCTCAGATTTTTTTCCACATTGTGAATTTAGTCATTTTTCACCCTCAGTATATAGACAGTGGGTACATTGTGAGCACAACTCCTCATACAAATTTATACCAATCTTTTTAAAACTTTGGACATGTTTTCTCCATAGTCTGAAGATGTGCATCTGTTTTTCATATAATCATTGTCTTAATTTTTGTCACTTTTCCAACCTAGCACTGCTAAGAATGAAATAAACTTATTTAATAACCACGTTCTGATTGTGGCTCCTGTGACTTTTGCCCCAGCAGGTGTGACGCTGCCTTCCACGGAATTCTGGTTCTGAAACTAAAAACAACTAGAATGGGCAGTCAATGGGATGCCATCGCAAATCCCCATGCTCCAGGCTGATGTTGCTAATAACATGATGGATGAACAGACAGATGGATGGACAAACAGACAGATAGATTGACTTGCTCTCACACACCCTTACGATGAAAGAAAGCCATGTAGAAAGTTTGGTTAAATTCTGCCCAGTGGTTTGGGAGGAGATAGAGTGACAGACAGATGGCTGGACAGCAGACTGATGGATGCTGGATGGAAAGATAATATTGCTCTAGCACACCCTAACCATGAGGGGAAGTCATGTAGCAGGTTTGGTTAAATTTCTCCCAGTGGTTAAGGAGGAAATAGTGTGAAGGATAGATGGACAGACACTGGATGGACAAATGGAAAAATAATATTCCCCTGCACACCCATACTGTGAGCTGAAGTTATGTAGCAAGTTTGGTTAAATTCCACCTAGTTGTTCAGGAGGAGATAGTATGATAGATGGATGGACAGACAGAGGCATTCACAATATCCTCATAACTTTTTAAAATAAAACGTGAAACTATAATACCCTACTATTATTCGGTCTTGGGCAGATTACTCTGTCAAAAATTAAAGAAATTTGCCAATGAGCAATCCCAAAGCAGATCTCCACAATATCAGGGCACATATCAAATTTGATGAAATCTATTGAGATTTACTGTATTGCGGGCAGATATCTCAGTCATGAAATTTGCCCATTAGCAATCCCAAAATCAATGCAAAATACTGTTTGGTGAAAATCCATTGATATTTACTACAGTTATTGTCCAGAAATGAAAATAGAAATGTGTAATGGGCAGATAACTCTGTCAGAAATTGACAAAATTTGCCCTCAGCAATCTGAAAGCAGATTTCCACAATATCAATGCACACACAAAGTTTGGTGAAAATCCATTGACATTTACTAAATTTATTATTGGGAAATGAAAATAGGGACCTGTCGTTGGTAAGGTAACTCTTGTCAAAAATTTACAAAATTGGCCCATCAACAATCCCAAACCAGATCTCTACAATATCAGTGCACACACAGAGTTTGTTGAGAATCCATTGACATATATTCAAGTTATCATCCAGAAAGGAAAATACGGATGGATGTACAACAGATGGACAGCTGGATGGATGGATGGATGGATGGATGGACAGACAGAGAGCCAACATGATACCACAATACCCTGCCACTATCATGTGGCAGGGTATAAAAAGTATGGGGATAAAAAGAACAATAATTTCTTAACTATATATTTTTATGCTGAGAAATGGAACTCTACCTAAACAACGTCCAGTGATAAATGTGCACAAATGGTAGATGAATCAACACAAATACTCAATCCTGCCTGCAATACCCACAGATAGTGGCTCTAAGTTCTGTAGTTCAATGCAGTGCTGTACAAATGAGTAGTGCTATATAAATGTATGCATTAACACATCAACTGTGTGATATACTGGCACTACTGTTGAAAGGGCAATAATACTCTTAAACACTTTCACACAAACAGACCAGCAGGCTTTTGGTGTACTGAATAAACATTTGGACCAAGACTTGTCACCACCTACAGGCCAACCAAATGGCTAAATATGAATTTAATGTTACATTTTTTGTTAGCTCACCTGAGCTGATGGCTCAAGGGGAGCTATTGTGGTCACTCACCATCTGTCGTCATCGTCATTGTCATTGTCATTGTCAGTCTATCCTTCCATCAATCCACAATTTCTTTAAACAACACCTCTTAAACCACTGAGCCGATTTTAAACAAATTTCACAGGTTTGATCCTTGGGTGATACTGACTGACAACTGTTTAATGATTTGGAATATATGCAGGATTCTGGTTGCGATGGAAACCAAAAGAGAAAAAAACTAAAACTCTGCTTATTAGAAACCACTTGACAGATTTCAATATACTTTGGCTGAAATGTTCCTTTGGTGACACTCTACCAAGATTTACAAACCATCATGTTTCATGGTCACCAGGGTGTGGGGCTTATTAGCTCACCTGAGCTATACTCAGGATGAGCTATAGTGATCACTTTTTGTCTGTCTTCCATCCATCCGTCCATCCATCCGTCTGTCTGCACCCATGGGAGAGACAATAAGTGGCTAGAAATTTGGAGAGTTTGCCACTTAAGTAGTCAGTCATGAGTAAAAATGTGGTTTAATCCATATAATTGACATATAAGTGGCTAAAATTGCCTCTTACGTGGGTAACCGTTTAAGAGAATTTTGCCACATAAGTGTCTATTTTGCCACATAAATGTCCACAGTTGTCCGTCCGTTAACACTTTCAAACAACAACTCCTCCAAAACCATCGAAGTGATTTGTCCCTAACTTGGTAAGAATGTTGCTTGGGTTGGGGCCTTTTAAAAAAGATGAAATTATGGTGATCTGCCCTTTGGTTTGGTTGCCATGACAACAGAAAGCTCCCATAGACTTATAATGGGAAAATTGTTAAACTGCATTTTCTCCATAACCAGTTAAGTGATGTGAACCATATTTGGCAGTTATGATCATTGGATGATTGTCTACCCAATTCATGTGTTTTATGACCAATGGCCATTTTTTTGGTTGCCATGGCAACATTAAATTTCAAAAAAGGAATTTTTTTAAATGACATCTCCTCCAAAACCTTTGAAGCAGTATGACTAATTTTGTACAAATGTTGCTCGGGTAATGATAATTCAGAATAGCTAAAAGTATGGTGATCTGCCTTTTGGTTTGGTTGCCATAGCAACAGAAAGTTCCCATAGACTTATAAATGGGAAAATGGTTAAATTGCATTTTCTCCATACCCAGTAAAGTGATGTGGACCATATTTGGCAGTTATGATCATTGAATGATTGTCTACCTATTTCATTTGTTTTGTGACCAGTGGCCATTTTGTTTGGTTGCCATGGCAACTTTAAGTTTAAAAAAAGGACTTTTTTTAAATGACATCTTCTCCAAAATCACTGAAGCAGTATATCTCTAATTTTGAACAAATATTGCTCGGGTAGGGATAATTCAGAATAGCTAAAATTATGGTGATCTGCCTTTTGGTTTGGTTGCCATGGCAACAGAAAACTCCCATCGACTTATAATGGGAAAATGGTTAAATTGCATTTTCTTCATAAATAGTGAAGTGATGTGAGTCATGTTTGGCAGTTATGATCATTTGCTGTTCTTCCCTGTTTGTGCATTGCATGACCATTTTGTTTGGTTTCCATGGCAACATTAAATTAAAAAAAAAAAAGGATTTTTTTTTTGATAACTACTTTTCCAAAACCACTGAAGCAGTAGGACTCTAATTTGGTATAAATGTTAAATAGGTAAGGGCAGTTGAAAATTACTATAAGTCTGCCAATCTGCCTGTTGGTATGGTTTCCATGGCAACAGAAAACTTCCATAGACTGATAATGAGAAAATGGTTAAATTGCATTTTCTCCATAACCAGTGAAGTGGTGTGAAGAATCATATTTGGGAGTTATAATCATTGGATGATTGTCTATCCAATTTATGTGTTTTATGACCAGTGATGATTTTGTTTGGTTGCCATGGCAACATTAAATTTAAGAAAAAAAATGATTTTTTTAAATGACAGCTCCACCAAAATCACAGTAAGCAGTGTTGCAAATTTCATTACTGCTTATGAAGAATAAATAAAACCAAGACTCCCATTTTCTAATCTGTTGTTTCTCAGGGCAATTTTTTATGTTTATTATATTTCCCTGCCCCTGTGCTGTTTACATGTATAAAATCATGATATTGTTAAGTAACTCTTCAGAAACCACTTAGCCAATTTCCACCAAATTTCACATTGATCCTACTGTTGAAATGTGATTGAGAGTTTGTTCAAATCATCACGCTCCATTGACTGTCCTGCCTATACTAGTCTTCTTTAAAACTAAGAACTGCTTAAATGATGATCCTTTCATTAGTTGCAATGATAGGATTGGAAAAATGTTACATAACATCTGCATATCTGCAGTGGCTGTGTCACTCAGGTGAGCAAGCCGTGGCCCATGGGCCTTTTGTTTTCCTTATATATCTGTATAGAAAACTTTAAAAATCTTTCTGTCAGAAACCACTGGAATGACATCAATATAATACATCAGAAATGTTCCTTTGGTGACCCTCTACCAATTTTGTTCAAGCCATCATGATTCATCAAAAAACATGGAGGTCAGGGAGCTGGGCTTATTTACCCTATACAATTATATAGAAAACTTTAAAAATCTTCTTGTCAGAAACCACTTGACAGATAAAAATATAAATTGACAGAAATGCAAGATTGTTCAAGCCATAAAAAAAGTGTGGCGGCCAGGGGCCAAGGTTTATTTTCCCTGTATATCTCTATAGGAAACTTTAAGAATCTTCTTGTCAGAAACAGCTTGACCAATTTCAATATAATTTGACAGAAATGTTCCTTTAGTGATATTAATGAAAGATTGTTTGAAAAAATTTTTTACCCTCTTACTTTTTGTGATGGTGTTTGGGTGTTTTCCATAGACATATAGGCAAAATTTAAAATTTTTCTTGTTTGAAACTAGAAATCCCAGGCCTTTGATATTTGGCATGTAGATTCATCTTGTGGACATCTTATAACCAATATTGTTCAAATTATAGCTCTATGTTTGAAAATATCCTGACCCAGAGGATCACTTGTTTTACATAGAGTCATACAGGGAAAGAAATAAAAATCTTCTTGTCTGAAACTAGAAGGTCTAGGCCTTGGATATTTGGCATATAACTTCATCTAATGAGCCTTGCCAGGATTGATTATAGCCCAGGGGTAAAAAATGGGGTTACTTATTTTACATAGACTCATATAGAGAAAAACTTTTAAAATCTTCCTGTCTGAAACTAAAAAGCCCAGGCCTTTGATATTTGGTATGTCTACCAAGATTGTTCAAATTATAGCCCTGGGGTCAAATTGGGCCCAACCCCAGGAAGTCATTTGTATAGGACCATCATGTCACTCTTGGACATAAACTTTTTACAAAACATCTTAAAGCAGTCTACTTGTGTGAAACCTCAATATTAAGTATATAAATCTGTTAGCTAAGGTGAGTGATACAGGACCTTCATTTTCCTCTTTTTTGTTTTCTTGCAGTGGCTTTGAAAGCTGTAATTGTGGTCTTATCTAGATAGATTTGTTTCCAGTGTTAATTTTACCAAATCATTATTAGAATTGGCAAACCCACCTTTAGAAATATACTGGTTTATAGCAGCCAGTAACAGGAGGAACCAGACTACTATTGAAATCATAGTGGTATGGTATTGAGGTCATAGTGGTATGGTACCATGACAAAAAACAGTGAATAAGAAAACAATCATTTTGCTGATTTCATGACTCATATGACGAAAATTGAGACATTCTGAACAATTTCGTCCGTTTCAGATGCAGGCAAACATTCAGTGGGGATGAATTAGAGGTGCAGAAAAAAATCCTTTTTAAGAAAACTTTATTATTTATTTTGTAGGTGTGATATTTGAGACAGAACTTTCAGCAAATGATGACAGTAGATTTTGGCAGGGTAATCTAGATCAGTACCTTAGACAGGTGAGACTATATATATATATATATATATATATATATATATATATATATATATATATATATATATATATATATACACAGGTTGCAACATTTCATGCATGGGAGACAGTTTGCATGAAATGTCAGACCCCTTTTCTGGGGGGAAAAAAAAGGAAAATGTTTCAGAGAGAGAGAGAGAGAGGTTCCCCATTGAAACAAAGAACACATCAAGAATGAACAAAAAGTTCCCCTTTGAAACAAAAATACATCAAGAATGAAGAAAACAAATCAGTCTCATTTTTTTAGACTCTTAATATGACAGCAGGTAAAGATATATATACAAATACATAGACTTTTTTTTAATTTTAAACTTCTTTAGTTATAGATTTCTAAAGATTTGTATCTCATGAATGCCAGGATCTGTTGAATACATGCTTAAATTTATCTCAACCTTTATCAGTGACCTTAAAGTCAGTGTCATGAATTTAGATCAAGTTTACTTTAAAGTTTTTGGTAAATTTTGATTCTGTGGTATGAATGACAGATGACAGGAATGACCCTCATATGTTGATGTGTCATTAAACCTGAACTCATCATCATGATTGAGAGATGAGCTGGCAGGCAGTATTACACATTAAAAGTAATTCAGTACAGCTTCTTAATGGAGAAATGTCAAAGAAAAAATCTAAATATAAGTAGGAGGGCTGTTTCAAAGGTTCATAGACTTGCTTTGTACTTGAATGAAAATTTGAAGAACATAATCAAAACTGATGTAAACATAATTTTCATATTTCCTTTTTCATATCATGTGAAATGTTTAAGACACAAATGTAAATAAAGCACACATGACTTTTCTTGTAAGGCCAATTGTGTACCTAGAGCACAAATATATTGTTTGATGGCATTTTGCATAAATATATCAGCATTTCCCTGTCACATACACCCCCAAGATTGAGCTTACTAATGCGTAACTTTTGTTTCTGCTCCTCCACCTACAGTTTCAAGGGAGGCAACTCTTTCAAAATATGGCTTCTTCTGAAAAGGAGTCTGCTCTGAAGGGAAAGAATTTGCTCTCCTTGGAAGCAGAGTTGTTTCCTTTTAGAGGAGACCCCGTTTTAGAATGGGTTTGATGCACAGAAAAGCAAACAGGATGTGACAAAATTATCTCCCTTGTAAACAGAGGTTAAAAATTGACCTAGTATAGAAGGTCCCCTTAATGCAGGAAGCCCAGAACCTAATGGGCAAGAACAAATATAAGTGACCATATGTGGATGCATGAGTATAAAGTGTAAGATTTTGCCGTATTTTTTCTCAAAATAAACTAGGACCACTTATCTTTGCATTCCAGTTGTGTGAGTTATTCTGCACTTCTTAGATCTCATGTAATTAAAGTTACAACATCATGGTAGTCACAGCATTTTCTTCCAACATTGTTACTGTTTCTGTGTAAGTGTCGGACCCGGGTAATTGTGTTGACCAATCAGATAACTCTAGTCTGTGTTTTCTTACTCTGTTGAGGCTCCATATGGGGGGAAAAAAGAAAACTTTCAAGGCTCATTTTTGCAAGAAATGGCTTTTTGGATATGTAATAAGATATTGAAATAATAATTCTAGCATGCATTTTATTCCCTGGAGACTCAATATTTTTAAAGCTGTTAAAACTCTGTTTTTCATGAGAATGTCGATTCTTCTCTGATATTTTCATTTTCTATTATTTTTAGATGTGGATACATCCCTATATAGGGACGACAGTGTGGATATATTTTTTTTTTCGGCTTTACATATAAATGATAAGTTTTCTTAAAATGTGGATACATCCCTATATAGGGACAACAATGTGGATACATTAATTTTTGGGCTTTAAATATATATATATGAGTTTTCTTCAAAATGTGGATACATCCCAATATATGAAGAGCATGATTTCCAGATGTGTGAATGTTGCTAATGAAGAAAGTGCCTGTATATAATATTTACGGATTCCCATTTTTTATAAAAGCTACTTATTCCGTTATTTTTATTTATTTTTTTTTAATACTAATTTTTCTTAGCCTAAATTGTTCACTTAATGCACCCCATAATTTTGCACATGCCATACAAAAACTTGTTAACAATATTTGCAGAAAAATGGCAGACATCCAGATGGGTTTCAATCCCAGGTCACTTTGAAAGGCCATCAGCAGCACACTTTTTGTCAAACCAAAATACTTTTGCTCTGTAAACGTAGTTGATATTCTCAAGTTAAATTCTGGGCCAGATTTGGTCTGAAAGTCTCTTAATATGTGTGAATCCACATACGGCCATCTATATTTGTGTTTTACCAACATAATCAGTCATTTTCAAGAAGACAACACACACACACACACACACACACACACATACACGCACACATGGTGCCACATGAAGCTGAAAACCTACATTTTACCTTCATTCCAGATTTATTTCTGCATCAATGTGTTCTTTGGACAGATGCACAATTAATGTTTTTAAATTGCCCTACTCAGGTCTAGGCAGCAACAACAGTTTCTTGCAATATTTTGGCTAGCACCAGTTTTGAAATTTGTCTTGTAATTTTCAACAAGCAATCTGGGCCCAGTTGTTCAAAGCGTCGTTAGCTTAACGAGTTTGTTAAGGATAATTTCCTTAACTGTTTTAGCAGATTCAATGTACAATATTCTGATATTTTTTTGCTGAGAAAATGTGAGTAGCTTTTGCACTGCAAAAGCTACTCACATTTTTTCAGCAAAAAATTTCAGCATATTTGCGTATCACTCGATGTAAATTTTAACGAATCATTAACTAACCACATCGTTAGCTTCGAACAACTGGGCCCTGTTGTTTATGCTACCTTAGAATGTTTAGCTTTTATGTACTATTCTAATATTACCATGTTGCTTTTCATGTGTTGCTATGGCAGTGAATTACATAGTCACTGGGTAAAACACAGCATTTAATCAAACCTTGAGCCAGAGATACAATTTTATTACATCATAAAATTTGAAAGAAAAATATTAAAAAGTTATGAGAAAAGTATACCACCTACTGAAACACTTCTAGCTTTTTTTTTTTTTATGTAAGTTCCTATTGGGACAGACAGGCCTGAGCAAATGGTTAAGACCCTGATCAGATGCCACAGAAGGCAGTGTCTGATCAGGGTCTGCTCTATTTTGCACTCATCAAGCAGCATAGGAAATATTTTCTGGTCCTTAATGAACCCTTTCTGGGAATCTGAAAAATTTTGAGGGTCACTGATCAGACCTGACTGGCCAAAACTAGCCAGCCTGGCCCAGATTGCTTCAGCTTTACAGCTATTTTTATTGTTAGCTCACTTGAGCACGAAGTCCATCGTCCGTCGTGTGGCGTCAACAATTGCTTTAAAAGCCATGGCGGCCATCTTGAAAATATATTTTCGCTTCTTCCCCTGTACCAGAAGGCCAATTGACTCAAAACTTGGTAGGAAGCATAGAGGTGACTTGTAGATCAAAAATAGCTAAAATGGCTCCAATCAGAAATCCAAGATGGCCCCCATGGCAGCCATCTTGAAAATACATTTTTTGCTTCTTCTCCTGAACCAAAATGCCAATTGACTGGAAACTTGATAGGAAGCATCGGGGTGACTTGTAGATCAAAAAGAGCTAAAATTGTTCTGATCAAAAATCCAAGATGGCCGCCAAATCTATTTTTCACTTCTTCTCCTGAACCAAAAGGCCATTTGACTCGAACCTTGGTAGGAAGCATTGCGGTGACTTGTTGATCAAAAATAGCTAAAATCGTTCCGATTGGAAATCCAAGTTGGCCGCCATGGCGGCCATCTTAAAAATCTATTTTTCACTTCTTCTCCTGAACCAAAAGGCCAGTTGTTTCGAAACTTGATAGGAAGCATCGGGGTGACTTGTAGATAAAAAATTGTTCCGATCGGAAATCCAAGATGGCCGCCATTTTTCGCTACTCCTGAAGCTAAAGGCCAATTAACTTGTAACTTAGTAGGAAGCATTGGGGTGACTTGATGATCAAAATTAGTTAGAATCATTCCGATCTGAAATCCAAGATGGCCAATCTTGAAAATCTAATTTTCGCTTCTTCCCCTGAACCAAGTCCAATTGACTGGAAACTTGGTAGGAAGCATCTGGGTGCATTTTAGATCAAAATTAGCTAAAATCCTGTTGATCGGAAATCCAAGATAGCATCCAGGATGGCCATTTTTAGCTCACCTGAGCACGAAGTGCTCATGGTGAGCTATTGTGGTCAGTCAATGTCCGTGCATCCTGCGTCGTCCGTCGTGCGGCGTCAACAATTGCTTTAAAAGCCTACTCCTCCTACACCCCTGGGCCTATTGACTTGATACTTGGTAGGAAGCATCGGGGTGACCTGTAGATCAAAAATAGCTAAAATCGTTCCGATCGGAAATCCAAGATGGCCACCATGGCCGCCATCTTGAAAATCTATTTTTCGCTTCTTCTCCTGAACCAAAAGGCCAATTGACTCCAAACTTGCTAGGAAGCATCAGGGTGACTTGTAGATCAAAAATAGCTAAAATCATGCTGATCGGAAATCCAAGATGGCCGCCATGGCAGCCATCTTGAAAATCTATTTTTCGCTTCTTCTCCTGAACTGAAAGGCCAATTGACTCCAAACTTGCTAGGAAGTATCAGGCTGACTTGTAGATCAAAAATAGCTAAAATCGTGCCGATCGGAAATCCAAGATGGCCGCCATCTTGAAAATCTATTTTTCGCTTCTTCTCCTGAACCGAGAGGCCAATTGACTCCAAACTTGCTAGGAAGCATCGGGGTGACTTGCAGATCAAAAATAACTAAAATCGTGCCGAACAGAAATCCAAGATGGCCGCCATGGCAGCCATCTTGAAAACCTATTTTTCGCTTCTTCTCCTGAACTGAAAGGCCAATTGACTCCAAACTTGCTAGGAAGTATCAGGGTGACTTGTAGATCAAAAATAGCTAAAATCGTGCCGATCAGAAATCCAAGATGGCCGCCATGGCCGCCATCTTGAAAATCTATTTTTCGCATCTTCTCCTGAACCGAGAGGCCAATTGACTCCAAACTTGCTGGGAAGCATCGGGGTGACTTGCAGATCAAAAATGACTAAAATCGTGCCGATCGGAAATCCAAGATGGCCACCATGGCAGCCATCTTGAAAACCTATTTTTCGCTTCTTCTCCTGAACTGAAAGGCCAATTGACTCCAAACTTGCTAGGAAGTATCAGGGTGACTTGTAGATCAAAAATAGCTAAAATCGTGCCGATCGGAAATCCAAGATGGCCGCCATGGCCGCCATCTTGAAAATCTATTTTTCGCTTCTTCTCCTGAACCAAAAAGGCCAATTGACTCCAAACTTGCTAGGAAGCATCGGGGTGATTTGTAGATCAAAAATGGCTAAAATGGTGCCAATTGGAAATCCAAGATGGCCGCCATGGCGGCCATCTTGAAAATCTATTTTTCGCTTCTTCTCCTAAACCCAAAAGCCAATTGACTCCAAACATGGTAGGAAGCATTGGTGTGACTTAAAGATCAAAAATAGGTAAAATCATTCTGATAGGAAATCCAAGATGGCCGCAATGGCGGCCATCTTGAAAATCTATTTTTTGCCTCGACTCCTGAACCGAAAGGCCAGTTGACTCCAAACTTGCTGGAAATATCGAGGTGACTTGTAGATCAAAATTGGTTAAAATCGTAAATCCAAGATGGCCACCATGGTGGCCATCTTGAAAATCTATTTTTCGCTTCTTCTCCTAACTCCAAATGCCAGTTGACTCGAAACTTGGTAAGAAGCATTGGGGTGACTTACAGATCAAAAATAGCTAAAATCGTTCCAATCGGAAATCCAAGATGACCGCCATGGCCACCATCTTGAAAATCTAATATTTTTTGCTTCTTCTCCTGAACCGAAATGCCAACTGACTCCAAACTTGGTAGGAAGCATCAGGGTAACTTGACGATAAAAAATAGCTAAAATCATGCTGATCAGAAATCCAAGATGGCCGCCATGGTGGCCATCTTGAAAATCTTTTTTTCACTTCTCCTAAACCCAAAAGCCAATTGACTTGAAACTTGGTAGGAAGCATCGAGATGACTTATAGATTAAAAATGGCTTAAATCGTTTTGATTGGAAATCCAACATGGCCGCCATGGCTGCCATCTTGAAAATCTATTTTGCACTTCTTCTCCTGAACTGAAAGGCTTATTTACTTTAAACTATGTAGGAAGCATCAGGGTAACCTGTAGATCAAAAATAGCTAAAATCATCCATATCAGAAATCCAAGATGGCTGCCATGACAGCCATCTTGAAGATCTATTTTTCGCTTCTTCACTTGAACTGAACGGCCGTTTGACTTGAAACTTGGTAGGAAGCATTCCGGTGACTTGTAGATCTAAAATAGCTTAAATTGTTTGGATCGGAAATCCAAGATGGCTGTCATGGCGGCCATCTTGAAACTCTTTTTTTTTTTTTTGCTTATTTTCCTGAACCAAAGGGCCAGTTGATTTGAAAATTCGTAGGAAGCATCAGGATGACGTGTTGATATAAAAATAGCTAAAATCGTTCCGATCAGAAATCCAAGATGGCAGCCATCTTGAAAATCTATTTTACCCTTCTTCTTCTGAACTGAAAGGCCAATTGACTTGAACTTGGTAGGAAGCATCGGGGTGACTTGTAGATCAAAAATAGCTCAAATCGTTGCGATAGGAAATCCCGAATTGCGGCTATAGCGGCCATCTTGAAAATCTGTTTTGAACTTTTTCTCCTGAACCGAAAGGGCAATCGACTCAAAGTTGATGGGAAGTATCGAGGTGACTTGTAGATCAAAAGTAGCTAAAATCTGTTGATGTTGAAATCCAAGATGGCTACCATCTTGTTTATGTTTATTATATTTTCCTGCCACTGTGCTGTTTACATGTATAAAATCATGATTCTTCAGAAACCACTTAGGCAATTGCCACCAAATTTCACATTGATCCTACTGTTGAAATGTGATTGAGAATTTGTTCAAATGATCACGCTCCATTGACTGTCATGCCATATATAATATTCTTCTTCAAAATTAGGATGATCTTTTCATTAGTTGCGATGACAGGATTGGAAAAATGTTGCATAACATCTGCATATCTGCAGTGGCTATGTCACTCAGGTGAGCGACCCGTGGCCCGTGGGCCTCTTGTAAAAATCTATTTTTCTCTTTTTCTCCTGAACCAAAAGGGCAGTTTACTCGAAACTTGGTAGGAAGCATTACAGTGACTTGTAGATCAAAAATAGCTAAAATCATTCAGTTTGGAAATCCTTTTTTTTCGCTTCTTCTCCTGAACATAAAAACCAGTTGACTCTAAACTTGGTTGGAAGCATGGGGATGACTTGTAGATCAAAAATAGCTAAAATTGTTCTGATGGGAAATCCAAAATTGCCCCCATGGTGGCCATCTTGAAACTCTTTTTTAGCTCGCCTGAGCTATGCACAGGATGAGCTATTGTGATCACTTTTCGTCCGCCGTCCATCTTTCCGTGTGTCCATGCATCTGTGCATCCTTGCATCCGTCCGTCAGTTAACATTTTCAAACGACTTCTCCTCTGAAGCCCCTGAGCCAATTTTGCTCAAATTTCATATGGAGCCTCCTTAGGTTTGGGGAACGAAAAATTGCTAAAATGGTCACCGTCCATTGACCAAGATGGCCGCCATGCCCATATATGGTAAAAACCTTTAAAAATCTTCTTCTCCAGAACTGAGGATGCCTTGGGGCTGAATCTTTGCGTAAATCATCGGGGACGGGAGGTCTACCAAAATTGCTAAAATAAAGATCGTACATTGGAATTTGACCTTTTTATGGCAAGGTCAAGTTTGCTTCCCTATGCATAATTTTGTATGGGAAAAATGTTGAGAATTTCGAATGACTTCTCCTCTGGAGCCTCTGGGCCAATGTTGCTCAAATTTCATTTGGAGCCTTCTTGGGGCAGGGAAATGAAAGATTGCTAAAATGGTTGCCGTCCACTGACCAAGGTGGCCGCCATGCCCATATGTGGTAAAAATCTTTAAAAAATCTTTTCTCCATAACTGAGGATGCCTTTTGGCTGAAACTTTGCACAAATCATCAGGGGTGGGTGGTCTACCAAAGTTGCTAAAATAATGGTCATACATTGACATTTGACCTTTTTACGGCGAGGTCAAGTTTGCTTCCCTGTGCATTTGTATGGGAAAAATGTTGAGAATTTCAAACGACTTCTCCTCTGGAGCCTCTGGGATAATGTTTCTCAAATTTAGGGCAGGGAAATGAAAGATTGCTAAAATGGTTGCCGTCCATTGACCAAGATGGCCGCCATACCCATATATGGTTAAAACCTTTAAAAATCTTCTTCTCCATAACCGAGGATGCCTTATGGTTGAGTCTTTGCATATATCATCAGAGACTGGAGGTCTACCAAAATAGCTAAAATAATGGTTGTACATTGACATTTGACCTTTTTTTGGAGAGGTCAAGTTTGCTTCCCTATGCATGTTTATGGAAAAAATGTTGAGAATTTTAAATGACTTCTCCTCTGGAGCCCCTGGGCCAGTGTTGCTCAAGTTTTATTTAGAGCCTCCCTGGAGCAGGAGAATGAAAGATTGCTGAACTACATGTAATTGCTGTCCATTGACCAAGATGGCCACCATGCCCATATATGGTAAAACCTTCAAAAATCTCCAGAACCGAGGATGCCTTTTAGCTGAAACTTTGCACAAATCATCAGAGACGGGAGATGTACCAGAGTTGGTAAAATGATGATCGTACATTGACATTTGACCTTTTACGGCGAGGTCAAGTTTGTGTCTGTATGAATTTGTATGGGCCCCATACATTTGTATGGAAAAAATGTTTATAATTTCAAATGACTTTTCCTCTGAGGCTTCTGGGCCAGTGTTGCTTAAATTTCATTTGGGCAGGAGGATGAAAGATTGCTAAAATGGGCATGGTCCATTGATCAAAATGGCTGCCATGCCCATATATGGTAAAAACCTTTAAAAATCTTCTTCTCCAGAACCAAATAAGCCCTGGGTTGTAATCTTTGCACAAATTATGGGGGGCAGGAGATCTACCAAAATTGCTAAAATGATGGTCCTATGTTGACGTTTGACCTTTTTATGGCAAGGTCAAATTTGCTTCCCTATACATTTGTATTGGAAGTATTGAGGTGACTTGTAGATCAACAGTAGCTAAAATCGTCCTGATTGGAAATCTAAGATGGCTACCCTCTTGTTTATGTTTATTATATTTCCCTGCCACTGTTCTGTTTACATGTATAAAATCATGATTCTTCAGAAATCACTTAGCCAATTTCCACCAAATTCCACATTGATCCTACTGTTGAAATGTGATTGATAGTTTGACTGTCAGACCTAAATATTCTTCTTCAAAACTAAGAACTGCTCAAATGATGATCTTTTCATTTGTTGCCATGATAGGATTGGAAAAATGTTGCATAACATCTGCATATCTGCAGTGGCTGTGTCACTCAGATGAGCGAGCCATGGCCCGTGGGCCTCTTATTTTCCCTTCGTTTCCTGAACCAAAGGGCCAGTTGACTCGAAACTTGTAGGAAGCATCGGGGTGACTTGTAGATCAAAAATAACTCAAATTGTTCTGATAGGAAATCCCAAATGACGGCCATGGCGGCCATCTTGAAATTTGAACTTTTTCTCCTGAACCAGAAGGGCAATTGACTGAAAGTTCATAGGAAGTATCGAGGTGACTTGTAGATCAACTGTAGCTGAAATTGTTCTGATTGGAAATCTAAGATGGCCACGATCTTGTTTATGAAATTCTATATTTCGCTTCTTCTCCTGAACCAAAAGGCCAGTTGACTCGAAACTTGGCAGCTGAAATCGTTCTGATTGGAAATCTAAGATGGCCATGATCTTGTTTATGTTTATTAGTTCACCTGAGCATGAAGTGCTCATGGTGAGCTATTGTGGTCAGTCAATGTCATGCTTGCGTCGTCCGTCGTGGGGCGTCAACAATTGCTTTAAAAGCCTACCCCTCCTACACCCCTGGGCCAATTGACTCGATACTTGGTAGGAAGCATCAGGGTGACTTGTAGATCAAAAATAGCTAAAATCATGCCGATCGGAAATCCAAGATGGCCGCCATCTTGAAAATCTAGTTTTCGCTTCTTCTCCTGAACTGAAAGGCCATTTGACTCCAAACTTGCTAGGAAGCATCAGGGTGATTTGTAGATCAAAAATAACTAAAATCATGCCGATCGGAAATCCAAGCTGGCCGCTATGGCCACCATCTTGAAAATCTATTTTTCGCTTCTTCTGAACCAAAAGGCCAATTGACTCCAAACTTGCTAGGAAGCATCGGCGTAACTTGTAGATCAAAAGTAGCTAAAATCATGCCGATCGGAAATCCAAGATGGCCACCATCTTGAAAATCTATTTTTCGCTTCTTCTCCTGACCCAAAAGGCCAATTGACTCCAAACTTGTTAGGAACCATCGGGGTGACTTGTAGATCAAAAGTAGCTAAAATCATGCCGATCGGAAATCCAAGATGGCTGCCATGGCCGCAATCTTGAAAATCTATTTTTGGCTTCTTCTCCTCAACTGAAAGGCCAATTGACTCTGAACTTGCTAGGAAGCATCAGGGTGACTTGTAGATCAAAAATAGCTAAAATTGTGCCGATCGGAAATCCAAGATGGCCGCCATGGCCGCCTTCTTGAAAATCTATTTTTCGCTTCTTCTCCTGAACCAAAAGGCCAATTGACTCCATAGTTGCTAGGAAGCATCGGGGTGACTTGTAGATCAAAAATAGCTAAAATAGTGCTGATCAGAAATCCAAGATGGCAGCCATCTTGAAAATCTATTTTTTGCTTCTTCTCCTGGACCGAAAGGCCAATTGCCTCCAAACTTGCTAGGAAGCATCGGGGTGACTTGTAGATCAAAAATAGCGAAAATCATGCCAAATGGAAATCCAAGATGGCTGCCATGGCAGCCATCTTGAAAATCTATTTTTTGCTTCTTTTCCTGAACCGTAAGGCCAATTGACTCCAAACATAGGTGTGACATGTAGTGCTCATGGTGAGCTATTGTGGTCAGTCAATGTCCATTGTCTGTCGTGCGGCATCAACAATTGCTTTAAAAGCCTACTGACTCGATACTTGGTAGGAAGCATCAGGGTGACCAGTAGATAAAAAATAGCAAAAATCGTGCCGATCAGAAATCCAACATGGCCCCCATAGCCGCCATCTTGAAAATCTATTTTTCGCTTCTTCTCCTGAACCGAAAGGCCAATTGACTCCAAACTTGTTAGGAAGCATTGGGGTGACTTGTAGATCAAAAATAGCTAAAATCATGCAAATCAGAAATCCAAGATGGCCGCCATGGCCGCCATTTTGAAAGTCTATTTTTCGCTTCTTCTCCTGAACCGAAAGGCCAATTGACTCCAAACTTGCTAGGAAGCATAGGGGTAACTTGTAGATCAAAAATAGCTAAAATCATGCCGATCGGAGCTCCAAGATGGGCGCCATCTTGAAAATCTATTTTTCGCTTCTTCTCCTGGACCGAAAGGCCAATTGCCTCCAAACTTGCTAGGAAGCATCTGGGTGACTTGTAGATCAAAAATGGCGAAAATCATGCCAAATGGAAATCCAAGATGGCTGCCATGGCAGCCATCTTGAAAATCTATCTTTTGCTTCTTTTCCTGAACCGTAAGGCCAATTGACTCCAAACTTGCTAGGAAGCATTTGGGGTGACTTGTAGATCAAAAATAGCTAAAATCATGCCTATCTGAAATCCAAGATGGCCGCCATGGCTCCAGACATGGTAGGAAGCATTGGGGTGATTTGTAGATCAAAAAAATCTGAAATTGCTCCGATCGGAAGTCCAAGATGATGGCAGCCATCTTGAAAATCTATTTTTTGCTTCTTCTCCTGAACCGAAAGGCCAATTGACTCCAAACTTGCTGGGAAGCATAGGTGTGACATGTATCACATCAAAAATAGCTAAAATTGTGCTGATCATAAATCCAAGATGACCACTAGGTCAGGTTCAAAACTGGGTCACCTGGGGTCAAAAACTAGGTCACCTGGCCAAATCAGCGGAAATCCTTGTTAACACTCTAGTGGTCACATTTTTCAAGCAATCATCATGAATCTTGCTCAACATGTTTGTCTTGATGATTTCTTGGTCAAGATTGAAACTGGGTCACTTGGGGTCAAAAACTAGGTCACCGGGCCAGATCAGCAGAAAATTTTGTTAACACTCTAGCAGTCACATTTTTAAAGCAGTCATCATGAATCTTGCGCAAAATGTTTGTCTTGATGAGTTCTAGGTCAAGTTCGAAACTGGGTCACTTGGGGTCAAAAACTAGGTCCCCAGGCCAAATCAGCAGAAAATTTTGTTAACACTCTAGTGGTCACATTTTTGAAGCAATCATCATGAAAAGTTCGAAACTGGGTCACAGGGGCTCAAAAACTAGGTCACCAGGCCAAATCAGCAGAAAACTGTTAACACTCCAGAGATCACATTTTTTAAATAATCATCATATATACTGCTCAAAATGTTCGTCTTGATGATTTCTAGGTCTAGTTTAAAACTGGGTCACTTGATATCAGAAACTAGGTCACCTGGCCAAAACAGAGGAAAACCTTCTTGATGCTCTAGAGGTCACATTTTTGAAGTGATCATCATGAATCTTACTCAAAATGTTTCTCGATGATTTCAAGTTGATGTATATTTTTCTATCCAGTGACTTTCTTAAGTTTTTCAGTTTTGGTCAGTTTCTCAGTAATTATTGGTCCTACAGAGTGATATTTGGTACTTGTGAAGTGTTTGTGTTAAGGTCAGTTTCTCAGTAACTATTGCTCCTACAGCCAGTGATACTTAGTACATGCATACATCTTAGCATGGCCTCTTGAGTGCAGTCATCCATATTTGACCTTGACCTTTATTTCACAGTCCATTAGCCATGCTACATTGTCTTACTTGTTAATATAATCATTTTGAATTTTGATCAGAATGTTTGCCTTGATCAGTTCTAGATCAAGTTCTCAAAGTGCTATGATGCTCAGGTGAGCGTTAAAGGGCCATCATGGCCCTCTTGTTATATTTCCCTGCCACTGTGCTGTTTACATGTTTAAAATCATGATTCTTCAGAAACCACTTAGCCAATTTCCACCAAATTTCTGGTCCTACTGTTGATATGTGATTGATAGTTTGTTCAAATGATCACGTTTTATTGACTATCTTGCTCATATATTCTTCTTCAAAACTAAGAACTGCTCAAATGATGATCTTTTCATTAATTGCGATGATAGGATTGGAAAAATATTGCATAACATCTGCATATCTGCAGTGGCTATGTCACTCAGGTGAGCGAGCCATGGCCCGTATGCCTCTTGTATGTGTATATGTTAATTGCTATCAAGGGTCATTCCTTTAAGGAACTATGTTTAAATGTTAGGACAAGAATGGTAAGGAGTCCTAACATTTAGAGAAATTGTATCAGTTTTTATGCCCCCACCTGGAGAAGGAAGGAGTATGTTATGTCCGTACATGCATTTGTCACATTCGTAACTATTGTCATAACTTGTTGATCTTTTATGCTAGGAAGTTGAACTTTGGTATGCTTCTTACCCAAACCTAAACTTTTAAATCTGTGCTAGAGCTGCTCCTGGGTCATGCCTGGGGTGGGACTAGGGGTCAGTGTTTAAGTTTACATTCAAGTTCACATTGACATTTACGTCCGCATTTCTCTTGGAGGTCATAATTATGGTACCTTCTAAGCTAAGACCATGAAATTTGATACGCTACTTACCCAGACCTAAACCTTTAACTCTATACAAGAGTTGCCCCTAAGTTTTCCCTAGGGTGCAGCTAGGATTCAAAATGTATAACAGGTCAAACTTGGATATCTTTTATACTAGGAAGCTGAATTTGGTATGCTACTTAGGTCATAACTTGGGTACCTTAGATGCTAGGAAGTTGAAATTTGGTATGCTACTTACCCAGACCTTTATGCTAAAGTAGACCCTGGGTCATGCCCTTGGGTGGAGCTAAGGCTCAAAATGTATTAACAGGTCAAACTTAGATACCTTTTATGTGAAGAAGTTGAAATTTTGTATGCTATTTACACCCAGACCTAACCTTCAACTCTATGCTAGAGTTGCCCTTGGGTCATGCCCTGGGGTGAGGCTAGGGGTCTTAATATATATAACAGGTCAGATTTTACATTGTCATTTACATCAGCATTTCTCTTGGAGGTAATAACTTGGGTACCATATAAGCTAGGAATTAAAATTTGGTATGCTACTTACCCAGACCTAATGTAGGTTACTCTGATTTACATTTCACAGTCCCGTAATTTTGCCTTATATCTTAAAGAGTTTTTGATGTATAATCATCATATTTTAGAATTATGAGTCAGTATGACTCAAAGTTTGACCTCAGAATAAAAGTAGGTCACACTGACCTACATTTCACAGTCCAGTAATTTTGCCTTATATCTTGAAGAGTATTTGATGTATAAAAATCATACTTATAGATTATGAGTCAGTATGACCCAAGTTTGACACCACAATAAATGTAGGTCATAGGGACCTATATTACTTACTATATTGATTTTGTCATATAGCTTGAAGAGTATTTGATGTATAAAGAGCATACTTATGGATTATGAGTTGATATGACCTGTAAAAAGATCTGTTTATATTGACATTTATATCCCTGTTTCCTTTGGAGGTCATAACTTGGGTGCCTCTTATGCTAGGAAGTTAAAATGGGGTAACTACTTACCCAGACTTAAACTTTCAACTAGAGTTTCCCCTGGGTCTTGCCCTGGCTAGGGGTCAGAATTTATAACAGTCAGATTGAGCATTTGTAAAATAGTTGATGCCATATGGGCAAAGAGCAGGGGCATTTGTGTACTTTGGACACGTGTCCAGTTTGGTTATTAAAAAAAAAGCATACACTGTGTATTTTCAGTTATTCAGCCTGAGCCATGAGCATGAAGATATTGAACCTGTAACAGGGTTGGAGTTTGACAGGATGCCGTCAGATTCTATGACAGAGTATCAGTATT
This sequence comes from Anodontia alba, assembly GCA_964016985.1. Taxonomy (NCBI): domain Eukaryota; kingdom Metazoa; phylum Mollusca; class Bivalvia; order Lucinida; family Lucinidae; genus Anodontia; species Anodontia alba. Next base: position 76,051,366 of record OZ024834.1, read on the forward strand.
ATATACTAGCTACAACACCTAGGTATGTGATTCTATAGGAAAACACTGCAGATGACAGGGTCATGGTACCTTTCTTATATCTTGCTTATTCTTTCCCAGAAAACAGGATTTGACAGTTCATGCAGATTGTCTCTTAAGGAGACAATTTGCATGAAATGTCAAACCCTGTTTTCTTAAAAAAAAATAGTAAAAACATTTCAAAATGTCATCTACTTTCCCCAGCCTGCTAAGCACCCACTTTTCATAAGTTTGATAAGTCTGTGCCATTGTGTAAACAAGTCTGTATAATGAACACCCACATGTTCCTCTATGATATATATTGAAAACCACATTAGAGGGTACACATTATTAGGCCATTGTTCACAAGCTCATTGTTTTCAGACCTTGTTAATCTTATTAACATCAGTTCGCTACTTTATGCTATGACATCGCATTAAGAAATGTCAGACTATTCCATTCTTTCTCAATGTGCATGTGTGACATGCTTGTTTTTCTTTGCAGAAGAATAAAATAAAATAAAATAGGTCATAGGGTGCACACGATAGTGGCAGGGTATTATGGTATACCCTATGGTGTCTGTCAGTCAATCTGTCTGTCCGTCAGTCCACACTTAGTTTCCGGATAACTCCTCCTACAGTTTTCACTGGATCATGTTGAAACTTGGTGGACAGTTAGACCATGAGGTGGTAAAGGGCATAATGTTTTGAGGCTACAGTACACAGAATTATGATAGAGTTATTGCACTTTTAAATGATTTTTCAGACTTGAGTTTGTTTCTAGATAACTATTTCTACAGTTTTCATCCAATCAGGTTGAAACATGGTGGGCAGTTAGACTAAGAGGTGATGCAGTGCATATTATTTCAAGGTTACAGTACACCAAATGGAGGTTGATCATGTTTTTCTACAGTCATTCTCACCCTTCCTCTGATTCAAGAAAGGCAGTTGTCAGTTTCTGGCAAAAGAATGTGCAAAAAACTGGTTAACCGCTTAGAGGACTGCCCAGTAAAAGTGTGGTTAGGTTAACTGACCATGCTCAACATGACCCCATTGGATTGACTGGGCTGTAAAACCACAACACAAATACAAACAAAAGTTCACTTAATTGCTGTGAAAGCCTCTGTTTGGGACACATCAGCATAACTCATTATGTTTTGATTGGATCTTCCTGAAACTTGTAGATAAGGTGGACATAGATAAAATCTCAGACGAGTTCAAAACCAGGTCAGATTGGATCATTTGTCTTAAGAGTTGTATCCTCTTGATTGTTAAAAAAGCCAATACTTGACTTTATCATCAGCATAACTCATTCAGTTTTGATTGGATCATCCTGAAACTTCCAGATAAGTTGGACATGGATGAAGACTTCGATAAGTTTGAAAAATGTCCACATAAAATTATTTATTTTAGAGTTACTACCATTTGATTGCTGAAAGTATCTATTTTCGACCTTGTCATTGGCACAGCTCCTTCAGTTTTGATCACATCTTCCTGAACCTTACATATAAGATGGGATTGAAACATAGTGGACATTTAGACCATGAGGTAATACAGCACATATTGTCTTTAGGTAAAAGTACACCAAATTTTGATAAGAGTTATGAATATGTTAAGAGTTATGTCTTCCAGATTAATAAATAGTGTAGACATTGAGAGATCTTGATCTACTTTTCAGCACAGGTGAGGGTTAAGGACCTCCATGGTCCTCTTGTAAAAGTTTAGAAGATTCATTTATTTACACATATTTATAAAATTTGGTCATTGTGTCAAGGATGATTTTTTCACTGGTTGATAAATATGGATGATGTTTAGGGTAGGAATCCATGCCTACGTGGATCTCTTTGTTGTTTACTTTTGGTACAATGTTTTTTAACTGCACAATACATTAACCTATAGATAATGTGCTATTCTATTCTGTTTTCACACCTTCCACAGAAAAAAACGACCGTTCAGTCATCTTATAGAGTCTAAATCCGGAAGGCTCCTTAGGCAGTCACCTGTGTGACATATTTCTTCCCGCTCTTTTCATCACGTGTCAGTTTCTTTTATGTGGACAAGAAAGTAAACAAGGATTTTTACCGGGTGAAAAATATATGTTTTCTTCCTTTTTCTTCCGTCAAATCTTTGTTTTTCTCATGTTCCTCTATCAAGCCTTCCACCATACATCCTATTTCTTTTTGTAAATTGTTTTTCGATTTCTTGTACTTATTCATCGCTCATTTGTTGTAAAGAGTTTTGGCAACTTTCATGACGATTGTTCATGGTAATTGTGGTCATATCAAAACATGGTGGGATAATCATGATAAATGTCTAAGATGCTCTTCTTGTTCTAGGGAATCAGTGTGCATCATCTGGTTGAATAAGATCCGGAAGCTTGCTGAGAAGAGAAGAACTTATTCATTAAGAAAGTGGATGATGACAAAGAAGCAACACAAGAAGCAAAAATTTTGTCTGATTCATCAGACGAAAATTTAGTGGATGGGATCACCACCCCACATGGCCCTGCTTCCCTGGGTAGGACCCATCCGGGTGGCAGCTTTAAGGGTACTTGTACCCAGGAAAGTGCAAGTCCACCGGCCACCCGTCACCAGTCAACTGGCCACCGTCATTCACCCACAAGACAAGAAGACATCACTGGTCAACCAGCCATCACCGGTCAACCAGTCACTGGTCAACCAGTCATTACTCAGATAAATACGTCAGTCAATCACTGGTCACCAGTCACCGGTCATTGGACTTAGAAATTCAGACTCCAGGCACCGGTCATCAGTCTGTATATCAGCATTCAGTTGGTGATACTTATGCCATTGGCATTGAGTTCACAACAAATAAATCAAATTTGGGTTCTGAACACTCATACAGACACAAAATTCAGAACCCAACAAATAACTCAAGAAGAGTTCTGTTACACATGAAGCCGGACTTCAGTAATATGTCCAATCCCAGTGTTGTCATTGAACCTCCTGACAACAACTGGACAACAGACAGACTTCAAAGACTTCACATTCTGGACATGTCTCCAGGAGGGACCAGAAGAAAACATAAGTCTAAGAAGAGGAGGAGACATAGATCATCTTCTACCTCCTCCTCTTCTAGGTCATCATCTTCAGGCTCTCGTAAACGCAGTAGAAAGTCTAAAAGATCCAAATAATCTCACAGGAAAAGAAGAAGATCAACGTCTTCTTCTTCTTCACCATCTGATAATCATTCAAATGGTTATGGCAGATACAAAAGAAGTAGACATAGTCCGCAGGCTGTAGAGACTCTGATTATGCTACAGCCTGCAGAGATAACTAATATCCCGACAATACCTCAACCTGAACATGTCATCCAGTGCTCTACAAAGGACAGGCTCAGATTTGGAGCAGGAGACCTGGTCCTTTGATAGAGCGATAAATGAAGTTTCTAGGCTTTTGCCTCCAGAATTATGTCCAAGGCGGTCAGAGGAACATATTCCGGCTAAACCTCTCTCTGGCACTGAACATTTGATGGAGTCGCGTGTGCGACTCCATTATTATACGCCCGCTTGAAAAACGGGACGTATTATGTTATGGGGTATGACGTCCGTCCGTAAACTTTTTCATTTCTGGCTAACTCCTCCTACAGTTTACATCCGATCAAGCTGAAACTTGGTATATAGTTAGACCATGATGTGGCGCAGCGCATATTGTTTCAGGGTTACAGTTCACCAAATGTTTGCAGAGTTATGTACCTTAGAAAATTTCTGTAAACTTTTCATTTCCGTTTAACTCCTACATTTTACATCCAGTCAAGCTGAAACGTCATATATAGTTAGACCATGATGCGGAGCAGCGCATATTATTTCAAGGTTACAGTCCACCAAATATTAGCAGAGTTATGCCCCTTTGAAAATTTCAGTAGACTTTTCGTTTACGGCTAACTCCTCCTACAGTTTACATCTGATCAAACTGAAACTTAATTTGTAGTTAGAACATGATGTGGAGCAATGCATATTGTTTCAAGGTAACAGTCCACCAAATAGTTAGACCTCTTTGGAAGAGTTATACCCCTTTGAAAATTTCTATTAATTTTTCGATTCTGGCTAAATCCTCCTACAGTTTACATCCAATCAAGCTGAAACCTCATGTATAGTTAGACCATGATGTGAAGCAGTGCATATTGTTTCGAGGTTACAGTCCACCAAATATTAGCAGAGTTATGCTTTTTGAAAATTTCAGTAAACTTTTCGTTTCAGCCTAATTCCTCCTACAGTTTACATCCTATCAAGCTGAAACTTGATTTGTAGTCAGAACATGATGTGGAGACCATGATTTGGAGCAGCACATATTGTTTCAAGGTTACAGTCCACCAAATATTAGCAGAGTTAAACCCCTTTGAAAATTTCTATTAATTTTTTGGTTTTTTTTGGCTAAATCCTCCTACAGTTTACATCCGATCAAGCTGAAACTTCATAAATAGTTACATGATGACGTGGAACAGCACGTATTATTTCGAGGTTACAGTGCACCAAATATTTGCAGAGTTATGGCCCTTTGAAAGTTTTTGTAAATTTTTTGCAGCATATTGTTTAGAGGTAATAGTGTGCAAAATTTATTTTCTAATAGGTATATTTTGTGCAAATAACTAAAGTTATGGTCATATGGGCAAGATATTGATTTTTTTTTTTTTTTTTTTTTTTATTAGCATCTTTTATTAGATTTGCAAGGAAATGTTGCCATTATTAAATCTTTATAAATACATTTATTAAATGATACAGAATTAAGAAGCTTGACTAATATCAAAACTTATAAACATAATTTTGTTTTGATTTTTTTTTTTTTTTTTTTTTTTTTTTTTAATACTCTTCTGAGTTGGCTCCCTTGAAGAACAAAAATAAAATCAGTATTAAACAACTTAATTTACAAAAAAAATTCTTGCAGCATTTTTTTTTTTTTTTTTTTTTTTTTTTTTTGTTGTTGTTTATTAGCCCACCTGAGCACGAATTGACTCCAAACTTGCTAGGAACCATCAGGGTGACTTGTAGATCAAAAATAGCTAAAATCGTTCCGATCAGAAATCCAAGATGGCCGCCATGGCCGCCATCTTGAAAATCTATTTTTCGCTTCTTCTCCTGAACCAAAAGGCCAGTTGACTCCAAACTTGCTAGGAAGCATCAGGGTGACTTGTAGATCAAAAATAGCTAAAATCGTGCCGATCGGAAATCCAATATGGCCGCCATGGCCGCCATCTTGAAAATCTATTTTTCGCTTCTTCTCCTGAACCGAAAGGCCAATTGACTCCAAACTTGCTAGGAAGCATCAGGGTGACTTGTAAATCAAAAGTAGCTAAAATCATGCCGATTGGAAATCCAAAATGGCCGCCATGGCGGCCATCTTGAAAATCTATTATTTGCTTCTTCTCCTGAACCGAAAGGCCAATTGACTCCAAACATGGTAGGAAGCATTGGGATGACTTGTAGATCAAAAATAGCTAAAATCGTGCTGATAGGAAATCCAAGATGGCCACCATGGCCGCCATCTTGAAAATCTATTTTTCGCTTCTACTCCTAAACCCAAAAGCCAATTGACTCCAAACTTGGTAGGAGGCATTGGGGTGACTTATAGATCAAAAATAGCTAAAATTGTGCCTATTGGAAAAATCAAGATGGCCACCATGGCAGCCTTCTTGAAAATCTATTTTTAGCTTCTTCTCCTGAACCGAAAGGCCAGTTGACTCCAAACTTGGTAGGAAGCATCGGGGTGACTTGTAGATCAAAAATAGCTAAAATCATGCCGATCATAAAACCAGGATGGGCACCATGGCAGCCATCTTGAAAATCTATTTTTCGCTTCTTCTCCTGAACCAAAAGGCCAGTTGACTCGAAACTTGGTAGGAAGCATTTGGGTGACTTGTAGATCAAAAATAGTTAAAATCATGCCGATCGTAAATCCATGAGGGCCGCCATGGCGGCTATCTTGAAAATCTATTTTTCGCTTCTCCTAAACCCAAAAGTCACTTGACTCGAAACTTAGTAGGAAGCATCAGGGTGACTTGTAGATCAAATGTAGCTAAAATTGTTCTGATCAGAAATCCCAGATGGCCATTATGGCCGCCATCTTGAAAATCTATATTTAGCTTCTTCTCCTGCACCGAAAGGCCAATTGACTCCAAACTTGGTAGGAGACATTGGGGTCACTTGTAGATCAAAAATAGCTAAAATCGTGCCAATCGGATATCCAAGATGGCCGCCATGGCAGCCATCTTGAAAATCTATTTTTCACTTCTTCTCCTGAACTGAAAGGCCAGTTGGTAGGAAGCATTGGGGTGACTCGTAGATCAAAAATAGCTAAAATCGTGCCGATCTTTAATCCAAGCTGGCTGCCATTTAGAGTTTGTTCAAATGATCACGCTCAATTGACTGGCATGCCATATATCTTCTTCTTCAAAATAAAGAACTGCTTAAATGATGATCTTTTCATTAGTTGCGATGACAGGATTGGAAAAATGTTGCATAACATCTGCATATCTGCAGTGGCTATGTCACTCAGGTGAGCGACCAGTGGCCCGTGGGGCTCTTGTTTTTGTTTTGTTATTGTTTGGTCCAATATTGAAGTATAGGAAAAACAAATCAGCCAAAGGCTCATACGAGCTTATAATATATCCATGCTTCTGTGTTGTGTCCTCAATCAAAAAGCACTTCTCCCTAGATGCAGCAAACTTCTCCCTATTTTACTAGGAGGAAGAAGTCACTTCTCCCTTAATTTCTGGGCCAGCTTGGACCCTTAGGTTACAGTTCACCAAATATCAGCAGAGCTATGCCCCAATGAAATTTTGTTTAAATTTTTTTTTTGTAATTCCACTTACAGTTTATATCTGGAGCTCTGAATTATACAGGAGCCAGTTTATGTGCTACATCTTATTACTTGCCACGGGCGTATAATGCCCGGCTTGGCAGAGCTCTTGTTAGTATTGCCACAGTCAAAGTTAGTAGAAAACACTGCCAAATTTCTGCAGAATAAGATCGACATGGAGAAATGTGGCAAAGATTGGCTATGCTCCCAAAATTTAGTCTCCTCCCTTAGGCAGACTTAATTTTACAAGATCCAGAATCAGTTTTTCCCGACAGATAACATTCCACCTTTGGAGTCGGATCTGTCCAGTAAAGGAAGATGTTCCATTCCAGTTAGAAACATTGAAACATGGGGAAAAAGAGCTCACAAACTCATTGCGATTAATTTGCATGCAGATTTATTTTCTTCTGGTGCATACATATGTTTGCACCAGCAGACAGTGTCTGTGCCAGCTCTTTCTAGATTACTTGAAGCTGTAGCTAAGTCCATAAGACATGCTATGGCTATGTCTACGATCTTAGCTGTGGAGATCTTTCAAGCTAGACGTGATGTGGTGCTGGCCACATCTGAACTACTATTGGAGAATTCCAGCTATGAGTTGCGCAATGCTCCAATAAGTTCAAAGACTTTATTTGGGAACAAGATCAAGGAAGTTGCCAAGGGCAATTTTGAGGCCAGCAGCAAAGGTTCTTGGCATCTTCCTCGACTGCCACTAACATACAACAACAAAAAGTGGCTTATTCAGCTCCTTCGGTCTTTAAAAGACCTAAGCAGCTGACTAAACCTACCAGGCCTAAGCAGACACAGCCTTACAGGTCTAAAAGTCAGACACAGTCATATTAATCCAGTATAAAAGACTATGCTAAGAGGAGTGAAAATTCAAAGCAGTTCCTCTAAGCAAGCCTTAACTTCCACAAAGTTCTGAAAACCAACCCTTTCTACTGCCAGTCCTACCACGTCCAGACATACCAGTGGGAGGAAGGTTAGCCCACTTTGTGGAACAATGGGAAGAATTGACAGACAACAAGTCTTTCATCCGAAACAGTTTCAAGATTCCATTCAAGTCAATTCCTACTCTTTCGGGAGTTCTGATAAGTCTGAGTCAATCTTCCTCCCCGTTACTACGAGAAGAGATCGGGCAGTGGAAAGGGTACAGAATCCGGGAAATCCCAGCTTTTATTCAGGGCTATTCCTAGGACCAAAAAAGAATGGAAAGTTATGCCCAGATCTTTCTTCACTGAATTAATATATAAACAAACAGCCTTTCAAGATGGAGACAGTCAAGTCAGTAAGACAATCGATAATGGTCAATGACTGGGCTGTCTCCATAGATCTGACAGATGCATATCTTCATGTTCTGATACATCTGATATCCAGAAAATACCTTTGGGTCATCTACGATCATCAGGTCTTTCAATTCACGGCCTTACCCTTCGGAATGTCCCTAAGTCCGTGTATTTTCACAAAGTTAATGGAAGTAATAGCAGCGCACTTATGTCAGCGTGTCATATCTCTCTTCCCATTCCTAGACGATTGGCTGATAAGAGATCTGATTTGCAATCGACTTATCTCTCACACAAAATATTGTCTTCAGACGGTACAAAATCTAGGTTTCAAACAAAATCTTAAGAAGTCAGATTTGATACCAGCACAGAAATTCACCTTTATAGGTATGGAATTTCTGACTCAACAGAATATAGTCAGGGTACCGGCAGACCGAGTAGAACCTCTTATTCTGACAATCAAAACATTTCTTTCTCAGACTCAAGTTTTGGCACAAACTTTCCTTTCTCTTTTGGGCAAACTCACTGCAGCAGCAGACTTCATTTTACTAGGCAGACTGCATTTACAACCTCTGCAAATGTGCCTATTATCGGTCTGGAGACCTCACATTCTTCCTTTAGATCATCAGGTTACGATCAACTGTATGATCAAATTCAATTTGAAATGGTAGATGAACAACTAGTTTCAGCTCCAGTTCGTCTTCCGCTCTTTCCAAAACTACTGACATGAGCAAAAGGAAAGTTTCAGCACCCAAATCTCCCATTACTTGACCTTCACTTTTGGGAGTTATCAAACAATCAATCAGAGATAGAAAATTTTTGCAAAAGGTTGCAGATTTTGTCTCCAGATCAAGACAAACATCAATTCAGAAGGTCTATGATGCAAAATGGATCATATATTCCCGTTGGTGTCATAGAAGGAAGGTTAATCCAGTCGCGGCCCCTCTTACTGTAATAGCTGACTTCCTCATTTACCTTTTCTTTGAGAATAAGTATCAAATTAGTACTATTAAGGGCTATAGATCTATGATATCTAATTCTCTCGTTTGGGACTGGTAATAGAATCAGGTCTAATCGTGTCTAATCAGAATTAATAAGATCTTTTGAATTACAACAGCCTGTACAAAGATCTCTTACTCCTAAATTGGATTTATCTTGGGTCTTAGTCTGTCTCCAGAACGCCCCATATAAACCTTTACATAAGGCTTCGAAGCTTGATGTAACGTTAAAGACAGCTTTTCTTTTAGCTCTTGCCACTGCCAAAAGATGTAGCGAATTTCATGCCTTGGCAATGGATTCAAATCATTTAAGATTCAATCAATCTGATGGATCAGTATCATTGATAGTTCAAACTGGGTTCCTGGCAAAGAATCTTCTGTCCATTTGCCCAGATACTATAGTTATCCCTAATCTAGCTTGTGTATGCAAAAGGGAACACTCGGATAGACTTTTATGCCCAATAAGAGCCTTAAAATTTTATCTTAAAATGACTAGACCTTCCTTATCGTCAAAATAGAACTAGACTATTTCTACCAATTAAAGGCAACCAAGATATTTCTTAATCCTCTGTCTCGAGATGGATATCCTATACTATTAAACTTATAGGAAACTCACTCATAGAGACATATCCTTCTTAAAGATTAAAGCCCATAAAGTTAGGGCTCTTTCTTCTTCTTGGGCCTTTTTTGATAAGGTTCCACTCAGTGAGATTCTCAAAGCAGCAGTCTGGAATCAATCTTCTACCTTCGCTAAGTTCTATCTAATGGATATGTCTCAGCATGTGGAAAATCTTCATACTTTGGGCCCTATAGTGGTGGCCCAAAAAGTGGTGGGGGTAGGGTTGGGGGTGGGGGGGGGGGTGTCAGGAAAACTGCCTTTGACACCTAATGAAGACTGACAGCCTCCAAAGCATACAGTTCATATATTAAGGTGCTTAATATCTTATATATATATATATATATATATATATATATATATATATATATATATATATATATATATATATATGTTGGAATTGGATCATTCTTAGGATTTATATCAAGAATGATCTTATTCCAAGAGTTTCCTGAGCCTTAATCTATTTACTTCATGTTAGAATAGGGAGGTCCTTCCCACCTAATCTGCGAATTCTAGCCCATTATCTATAGGTTAATGTATTTTGCAGTTAAAATGAAGTTTTTAAAAGTAAAACATATTTTAACAAGCAATACTTAACCTATAGATAAGACAATCCCCCCTCTGTATCCTTAGCTCTGTTTTAGGGTTTTTTATCATCAAAGAAACTGACACCTGATCAAAAGAGAGGAAGAGTGACATCACACAGGTGACTGCCTAAGGGGCCTTCTGGATTAAGACTCTATAAGACGACTGAATGGTTATTTTTTCTATGGAAGGTGTGAAAACAGAATAGAATTGCACATTATCTATAGGTTATGTTGCTTGTTAAAATACATTTTACTTTTAAAAACTTCATTTTTATTATGCCCCCAACTTTGAAAAAGTTTAGGGGGTATATTGATTTGAACCTGTCTGCTGTTTGTCCGTCGGTCTGTCCATCCGTCCATTACACTTGCACTCGGTCAGAGTTAGAGCTAGGATCCTGAAATTTTATATATAGCATCAGCATGAAAAATTAGGGGACCTGTATTTTTTCATTTTTCAATTGGAGTTCTCCTTGTGGAGTTATTCCCCTTTTTATTCCCCGCCCTTTCACGTTGGATGTCTGTGTGTCTGTCCATCCATCTGTCCATCTGTATTTCATTTCCAGATGATAACTTGAGTAAACATCAATGGATTTTCAGCAAACTTGGTATATGCATTGATATTGTTGAGATCTGGTTTTTGATTCTAATGGGCAAATTTGATGGAGTTATCTGCCCAAGACATGCTGACAAAAAGAAAAATGGACAAGTAAAAGGAATGATAAGCATGAGGATGCTGATTCTCTCTTATAGGATACAAGTAGTAATATCCAATATTTTTACCAAATTTCAAAATCCTAAGTGCAGTAGTTCCTGAGAAACCTTTGACACAAATTTCCCTATGCATTTCATTGGAGTGAGAGATGGAAAAAGGAAAAGGTAAAATTAATTTCAGCATTGTGAATTTATTTTACAAAATATACTTTAATCCTGACTATTTGAAGACTCTGGTTCTCATAGGAGCTGAGATAGCTGTGATGAAAAATTTGATTGGAGAAAAAGAGAAATGCTCAAATAAAGGGAAAGACAAGCTGTACAAAATTTCAGAATCATAGGTGCAGTAGTTCCTGAGAAATCCTTGATGAAAAATTTTATTGGAGAGAAAGAAAAAATGGGCAAATAAAGGCATTAGGATGCTGATTCTGTCATACACAATACAACATGTCATACCCAATGTTTTACCAAATTTCAAATTCTAGGTTGTAGTTCCTGAGAAATCTTTGACAGAAAAAAAAGTTAACACACACACGCTTGCATACACGCATGCACGCCCACACACACACACACACACACACACAAACATTGTTACTGAATAAGACGAAACCTATATACCCCCTATATCCTTATTATGGTAAATGTTCTAAAATTTCAAACCCACTAAAATTTCGAACCCCTAATATTTTTGCTCAGAATAATGTCTGAATATGTCCTAAAATCTAGAACAATAGCAGTTTTGCAAAAAGGGGATTTCTAGAATTTCGAACACAGCTTTCTTCAGGAAATTTTTTATCAGCACATTCTAGTTTCTGTAACTGTTTTTGTTTGTTTTCTGTTACAGAACTGTAAACTAAAGAAGTAGTCAGTTGAAAGCTATCACAAAACTTAAATGCACACAGCAGTGACATAATGAAATTTATGTAATACTACATAAATGGCATGGCAACTGTATTTTAATTTTGTATAAACCCAGCAGATACTGACTGAAAATTCACAATAGAAAAAAAAAAAAAGAAAGAAACAACAGAAACTTTCAGCATAATGTTAGCCTTTTCCATGCGACAGTCACGTGGATGTCTGTTTAGATTATGCACAGGCGATCTAGAACTGATGTTACCTTGTTGCAGATATGATAAATATTCCAGTTGAAAAACCAAGGCAAGAATAAATCTATGGATCCACGCTGTACGAGCTGACTATTTGCTGTTTGTTCGTGTATATCACTACTTCGTATGTCTTATTGCTATACCCTGATTCCAAAGCTGATTTGATCATTTCTGCAAAGTGTGACCCACATGTGTTACAGTAATATGAAAGCGCTTAATGCAAAATTGTAAATAAGTATGTGCATCCGCGCATTCTGATCTGGGTCATTCCTGCTCGTCTGTACACTGTTTCCTTTGATAATATCTGCCGCTAATATTTAAATTGAGCGTGCCAAAGGTTTCATGGGAGTTTACACGCCTCCAGCTAATATTGACTGTCTGACCACATGATTGTCATGATATGCTCAGTGCATCCTATTTGAACAGGTAATGGTGCCAACAGAGAATATAGGCCCTTACAAGCCAAAATGACTTTTGTGCATCAGCTGGAGATTGCAATTCATGTACTACTGTGTTTTATACCAATGATATAATCAGTGATTTGAGTGGACATCATTCTGCACCAGACTGCATCTCACACTCTCATCTGAATTACATGTGCTGTGCAAAGGGACATTTTCGCTTAGATAGGGATCTAATGATGACTGATAATTCTTGCAAGACGTTTCGTCTCGGTGTGTTAGGCCACCAAATTCTAAATGACAATACATCTTTTTTAAAGAAAGAAATATTGCTAAAAACAATAATAGCAGTACACAGGTTTGGCATATATTGTTCAGTTTGGTGCAGAGCTAAAATCTTTGATTTTGATCAGGCAGCATTTAGTGCAAGCTGTTGTTTGCACTGTTCGTTTATGTATGAGTCCTTTCCAATAGAAACAATGTTATGACATTTAAGACCAGCATACACAAGGTCAACATGCACATCTGTGCAGTCTATGTATCGGGGCAGTCTGATCTGGGTTGATGCATATCGCTAACAGAATGCATTATGTTAACTTTACAGGTGTCCTATCAAAACACTTTATCAATATGTTTTTAGCGACAGATGTATAGGTAATATGAAGTTTTGATTTTGATCAGACAGCAGATAATCTTGTGATGGTTAGTCTGATAGGTAAATTGACTCGGTAGGTAGAAATGGTCAGTTGGAGAAAAATACCACAGAAAAATTTTCTCGTCAAGAGATTTGCTTCCCGATTAGCAGATTGTACTGTTGGGAAAATACAACAAAATTGTGAGATATCACATGTATAATTCCCCAGAATTCCATGTTTTTTGCAACCAAATATGTTGGCATAGTCAGAACGTCAACTCCAAACACATTACACACGTAATTATCTCCTCAAAATTTACACTTTCTAAATTGGGATACACAATTGTTAACACATGCATCCTAATCTCGTGTTGCTTACCTGTAGAAAATCGGTTTTCATTGGATTCATAATGGTGATAGGTGGAGCATAGGGATGTGGCACGAGTCAGTGATTGATAAATGGATGCCTTTTCACATCATTTGACATTCATGGGGTGATTAATTGATGTTACTGATGTGCAATCACCTGTTTATTATTACTTTACCCGGCAGCAAAACAGTCAGCTGATTATAGGAACGTCAGCACCTGTTTGTCGCTTTACCATTACTATTCACCAGGAAGGCATCGGCAAAAATTTCAGGGCAAAGTTGTTTGGCTCTTCGAGCCCAAGTCGGTGAGGTGAACCCCCATAGGGCGATTTCTTCGCTCAAGTCACCCTGTATCTTATTCCCTGGTCTGTAGATATGTGCATGTGGTTTTTGCATTATTGTCAATTTAATTTTTGTCACTTTTTTTTTTTAATTTTGAACCCAGCCATTCTGGGCGCTTAAGTATTACTGTCAAGGCATGTTTAAGGGAAAGCATATAATTGGGGGCATAGTGTTTTACAAACGCATTGTTTAGTTGACTTATTGTTGTGTTGGTTTTATTTGACAGACGACTCTACCAGTTTATTGGCAGTGTATCAAAATCAGCAGACCCACCGATGTTTCAACATTTATTCCAACAGTATGAAGGAGAAAAAGGTAAAATAATGTTGATTATTATTAACCTTTAAAGCGCCAATCACAACTGCAGCAGATGATATTTTTTTTTTTTTTTTTTTTTTTCTTATTTTCAGAGAAAACAAGTCTTGACATTTCATGTCACATTTAAGTCAAGACTTGTTTTCTCTGAAAAATAAAAGAAAAAAATTTTTTGAATGTTGCTTGCTACAAATTTTGCTTGGCGCTTTAAGGGTTAAGTTATTATGTGGGCCATACCAAGTGATAAGGTGTCTGTGAGCAAGGCAAAATGTACAGATTCAGATTCATCCCACACACATGCACAGTCTTATCTGGCCATTCACTCTCCACTGATAATTCTATAGTGTCCAATGATTCTGTTAAGCAGACAGCAAAGGCCCTGATCTTGGCCTTCACTGTCCGAAGACATGTTTTAGCATGGCGTGGCCCATATAACTGTCCAAAACAACAAGAATGTTCAGTTTAGTTAATACTGGTTCCAACACTTTTCACAACATTATGTACATGTAATTGTTGCATTTATTCATTATTATTATTATTATATCATCTGTTAAAAATTCATTTTCTGAGATTATGAAGAGAGCATAGACTGTAGCATACTATACATACTATACATACCATATTGTGCCAATTATCAAGCAATTTATAAAACACAACAGCAACTAGTAAAATGGACTTTTTTAGGGCATTAAGGTATCCGAATATCTACAGTTCTCATAGACATCTCTTTTTGCTTGAAATTTTATTTGATATGGCATGCAAGTTTCCATCCGTTTGTCTGTCCATCCGTTCCTCTGTCTGTCAACATTTACCCTGGGTGTCTTGGGAGCACATTTCTCCTACAGTTTTGTACTGATCATTTTGAAACTTTGCATATGTTGTCTTCATGGTATGAGGATATGCATGTAATTTTAATATGATTGTTAGAATATATTTTGTCACTTTTTCCACATTGTGAACTTCATCATTTTTCACCCTCAATATATAGACAGTAGGTACCTCTTGTGAAAGTAACTCCTCTTACAGTTTTGTATACAGTTTGATGTCTATTCCATGTCTAAACATAGTGAACACCAAGTGCACTAGGTGTAATGTTTAGTTTTAGCAAAATTTTGAAGGTCACAGGAGGGCTTAGATTGTTGGAAAATGGCTTGTCCGCACCCTATCTCTTGAAGGAATGAATAGATTTTGACCAAACTTGCACATCTACAATGCTGGGACATGTAAAAGAACTGATAAGATTTTGGTGACCTTGACCCCATTTTCAAGGTCACAGGAGTGCTTAGATTTGTTGGAAAATGGTTTGTATGCACCCTATCTCCTGAATGAATAAATGGATTTTGACCAAACTTGTACAGCTATATTGTTGAGACATGGAAAAGAACTGATTAGATTTGGTGACCTTGACCCCATTTTCAAGGTCACAGTAAGGCTTAAATTTTTGGAAAATTGCTTGTCTGCACCCTATCTCCTAAATGAATGAATGGATTTTGACCAAACTTCTACACCTTAATTGTTGAGACATGGAAAAGAACTGATTAGATTTTGTTGACCTTGACCCCATTTTCAAGGTCACACTAAGGCTTAGATTGGTAGAAAATGGCTTGTCTGCACCTTGTCTCCTGAAGGAATGAGTCGCTTACAACCAGACTTACACAGCTATCTTACGGCAGAGATACCCTGACCAGACTGCATACAGCCAGTGCAGTCTTCAGCAGAGATACCCTTACCAGACTGCACACAGCCAGTGCAGTCTGCTCAGCACTCTCGATAATAACCACAACCTATGCAAACTCTGGGGAAATTCCAACCAGACTGCACACAACCAGCGCAGTCTGCTTGGTACTCCCAACAATACTTCTGTAACATATGCGGAATCCAGTCAAACTGCACACAACATTTATCATCTGCAAGTAATGATTAGAAGGTTTTCATTTACCAGTCTGGATATGCAACCTGCCTTTTCAGAATTTGCACTGAAAACCAACAAATAAAGTATTTTAATGAAATAAAATACCACTCACCAAACAAATCTGACAAATGTCACTGGAGATATTTAGCGCCATATATTGGTTTGCCCTCTGCTGTATTCTTTCAATGAGGTTTATTTATAGTCAATAGTGAGTATCAAGTTTGCAAAAGCACGGAGAAATTGATATTTTGCAGTTTCGTAAGATAAACATGATTCACATGATTCAAGTATTATGTAACATTAGTGTTGGAAATTGGAGAGGAAAATCACAATCGATAATCGGGAAAGTAAAACCAATTGATTATTGATTGTACAATCCTATATCCCATAACTAGCATCAGAATTCAACAATTAATCTGCCTAACTAGATACAGGTTATTTCAAGACAAAGCAGATGTTTGCAGCCATGTTTCTAGTCAATAATTCTTTCATGATACTCTTACTTTGTGAGTCTTGTTATGTGACCTATGGCCCACGTTTCTAAAAATAGAATTTCAAATAATCGAAAGTGAAAAGAATCAATCAATACTTGCCAATAGTAGGCTCGTCTGATTAGTTTTTGATTATTTTGATTGATGGGCACAACATTATGTAATATTTGTACTTTGTACTTGCAGATAGAAAATGCTCTTAGGCAATAAAAAAGGGACCTCACATCCTAAAAACATGTCCAGTATATTGCTCTGTATCATATGAATATTTTTATGCAAATTGTCTCCTTTGGCTTGTTTTCTGTGAACAAAGTTTTTCAAAATGTCATCGGTTTAATGTTTTACCCAGCATCTTAAGTGTTAATCTAGTGAGTATTAGGATGTTAGAGAATTGTTATTTGATCTTTCTGGTGTTTTAACCCTTAAATCCCCAATCATAACAGCAGCAGGCAACATTCTCAATTTTCTCTCAAGTTAAGAAGACAGTTCACATGAAAGATCAAGCCTGATTTTCTCTAAAAAAAGAAAAAGTCATCTGTTACAATTTGGCTTGACATTGTAAGAGTTAAATTAGATATTCTGAAGCTGATCCTCAGTTCTGTAATTATGCCCCCAACTTCGAAGAAGTTGGAGGGGCATATTGCTTCTGGGTTTGTTCGTCCCTCGGTCCGTCCCTTCATATTTTTTCTTGACAGGATTATGCCCCTTTCCTGAGTTATGGCCCTTTGAAAAAAAATTAGATGCAATCTTGTCAGCAAAATATCTCAAAAACTATTGAAGCTAGAGCCTTGATGGATAGACTGATAGTGATGTGTAGACGACCTGATTAACTTTTGAGTAAACTTTGGCTTGGCCCACCATGGTTCAGCTATTGGTTTTCATTTACTCTGGCATACAGTAGAATTAGCCATGAGTACTCGTCTTTGTTTATTATAGTGATAAATTTGATTTTTATGTTTTCGCTTTGATGCATTGACTGAGTTGGGAGCCTTTATGCGAACCGAATTTTAATGTATTTCTGTATTAAGAGTGGCATCGGGACCCAGGGTGAAGTTGGCTAGCTGTAAAAGTGCTTTAAACCCCCTGGTGGTTTACTCTACTGACTGTTCTAAGGCGGTGGTCCTGTGTTAGTCGTACTCTTTGTTGCTTAGTGGTTTATTCTTCGAGGCGATTCATTTTATGTCTTACCTTGTGTCATTTTGTTCTTGTGTTTTTCAGTCCTTTTAGCATTGCAATTACCTCGCTTGGGGAAGAGAGAGCTAATCTTAGTGCTTTTCATACATTTGTTCGATTTGTGCTTGTTTGGATTTGTTGGTTTCCTCTTCCTCTTGGTATCTGGGAAGGGCTGGGGTTTGTGATTGTGGCACTCCCTGGACTTTTCTCTTAACTATTTTTGAAAGATACTTCTTGAGTTATGGCCTTTTGTAATTTTGGGCATTTTTCCCTTGTCAGCAAAATATCTCAAAAACTGTTAGAGCTGGAGCCTTGAAACTTATTGAATAGATTTGTAGTGATGAGTAGATGACCTGATTAACTTTTGAATAAATTCTGATAAATGCTTCATGAGTTATGGCCCTTTGTAATTTTGGGCATTTTTACCTTGTCAGCAAAATGTCTCAAAGACTGTTGGAGCTAGAGCCTTGATGAATAGATTGGTAGTGATCAATAGATGACCTGATTAACTTGTGAATAAATTCTGAAAAATACTTCATGAGTTATGGCCCTTTGTAATTTTGGGCATTTTTACCTTGTCAGCATTATATCTCAAAAACTGTTGGAGCTAGAGCCCTGAAACTTAGTAAATTGATTGGTAATTATGAGTAAATGACCTGCTTAATGTTTGAGTAAATTCTAAAAATATTTCATGAGTTATAGCCCTTTGTATATTTGGCCATTTTCCCTTGTTGGCAAAATATCTCAAAAGCTATTGAAGCTAGAGCCTTGAATTGCCCTTTGTAATTTTGGGCATTTTACCTTGTCAGCAAAATATCTCAAAAATTGTTGGAGCTAGAGCCTTGAAACTTGGTGAATTGATTGGTAATGATAAGTAGATGACCTGATAAAACTTTTGAATAAATTTTGAAAAATATTTCATTAGTAATGGCCCTTTGTAAATTTGGGCATTTTTCCCTTGTCAGCAAAATATCTCAAAAACTACTGAAGCTAGAGCCTTGAAACTTGATGAATAGATTAGTAGTGATTAGCAGATGGCCTGATTAACTTTTGAATAAATTCTGAAAAATACTTCATGAGTTATGGCCCTTTGTAATTTTGGGCAGTTACCTTGTCAGCAAAATATCTCAAAAATTGTTGGAGCTAGAGCCTTGAAACTTGGTGAATTGATTGGTAATGATAAGTAGATGACCTGATAAACTTTGAATAAATTTTGAAAAATATTTCATGAGTATTGGCCCTTTGTAAATTTTGGCATTTTTCCCTAGTCAGCAAAATATCTCAAAAACTATTGAAGCTAGAGCCTTGAAACTTTATGATTAGATTGGTAGTGATGAGTGGATGACCTGATTAACATTTGAATAAATTCTAAAAAAATACTTCATTAGTTACTGCCCTTTGTAACTTTGGGCAGTTTTACCTTGTCAGCAAAATATTTCAAAAACTGTTGGAGCTAGAGCCTTGAAACTTGGTGAATTGATTGGTGATAATGAGTAGATGACCTGATTAACTTTTGAATAAATTTTGAAAAATATTTCATGAATAATGGACCTTTGTAAATTAGGGCATTTTTCATTTGTCAGCAAAATATCTCTAAAACTATTGAAGCTATAGCCTTGAAACTTTATGAATAGATTAGTAGTGATGAGTAGATGACCTGATTAACTTTTGAATAAATTCTGAAAAATACTTACGAGTTATGGCCCTTTGTAGACTGGGCCATTTTTACCTTGTATTTTCTTTTTTCATAGCATTTATAAGTGTGTCCAATGGAACTGCGCAGTTCGGCGTTCAGATGCACTACTATAGACTAACGATGTGACCAGTGATGTGTGTGACCAAAAATGTGATGGTCCAACAAACGCTTGGGTGGTTCGGTGCTTATCCTGAAAAACAAAAAGTGCTCCGTGATTTGGCAGAGACTATTGACACGGGCGGCCGTGCAGATAATAGCAACAAAACAGCAAATAATGCCAAGTATTCCAGTTGCAAGGGGTTGAATCACGAGACTTATGATGTCAGCCTACAAAATTTGTGATCGCGGCCATTTTGAATTTTGTCCCCACTTCAAATTTTATTTTTATCCATTCTCCGTCTGTTTACAAGCTAAACACGATTCGTTTTGTGCATAAGGTACACATTGATGTAGATTTTTAGATAACACATAGAGCTTATGCTCATTGCACTTGGTTATCTGAAAAAAAAAACTTCGACACAATAATGTGTTTGTTCGACCGGTTTGTAAATTGTTGTTATTTTATGTTGTTTTATTTTTGCTTTTCATAATGTGTAGACTTGCAAAAAAAAGACAAAAATGCACAAATTGTCAAAAATCTTAGGAAAAATCTTGAAGCAGTAACATGGATTTCAGGTTGCGAACGATAGTGTATTGTCATTGTACCTGTCACCGGCATACACTAGTCTTAGGGGCCCACGAAATAGATGGGCTGCCTAAAGCCTCCATGGCAGAGCTGCTGTATCTAAGCAGGACCCAAATCCATGTGATCGGGTCGGGTAAAGGTCCACAAATTTGGAGGCAATGTCTCTAAATTACTGAAATATTGTTGACTTGGACGTTATATCACAATTCATGCGGTGGATTCAGAAGTCAAGCATGGTCTGAAAACAAATTCATTTAGATCTGGCCAACCCACCTATGAAGCATGTGATGTTAATTTGGATGCACGGATATAGGTAGCACCTATTAAATTCATATTAGTTTAGAATCATGTATGCTAATGTTTTGAAATTGCACACATGGATTCCTCATGAAAAAAATAAGTGACCTGTATTTTTTTCTTATCCGAATTATCTCTCATTTTAGAGTTATTTACCTTTTAATAAAATAACATTGAAGTCATTAGCAAGATATCTCAAAAAGTATTTGAGCTAGAGCCTTGATATTTAGTATACTGATTTGTAGATCTGAGGAGGAGATCACCTGATTAAATTTTAAACCAATTAAATGAAATGGTGTTGGAGTTATGGCCCTTTGCAATTTCTGGCCATGTAATGTTAATGCTTTATTGTGTATAGCATAAATTTAGAACCATGTATGCTAATGCTTTGAAAGTTCATATATGGATTCCTCATGAAAAAAATAGGTGACCGTACTTTTTTCTTATACAAATTATCTCCCATTTTAGAGTTATTTTCCTTTTAATAAAATAACATTGAAATATTGTATATTTGTACTGTATTTACCGTCATGGGCAAGCAGTGTTGGAGTCAAGCAATGTTAGAGTCAGGCAGTTGGGGGCATAGTGTTTTACAAACACCAGCTCTAGTTTTAGCATTGTGGTTGTCTGATATAGGGCTGCACACTTTGCTTTCTGCTTTGTTTTCATGTTGAGAATTTTCATTGTGATGCTAACATAGTGGTTATCAAGAGCTTCCACTTCTTTGTGTTAATGTCTGGAGCTGCTTTAGGGGCTAAGAATGAGATTTTGCACTAGCTAAAGTGGTTTAAGCCCCCTGTAGGCTTCTGCTGACCATTTCAAGGTGATTCCCCTCAGTTCATTACTTATACATTCCTTGTTGCAAATCTGCCATTTTGGTTTGTCCTTGTTGTTCTTCATCCTTTCTTTTGGTGCCTTTGGAAATTTGTGTTTCATGATTGTGGACTCTCCTGGGTAATTTGATTTATATTCTTATTTTCAGTTCAGTTCCAGGAGTTACCAGGAGACTTTGGTTACAGTGAACTCAAATTGTTTTTCCCTAAATTCAGAGACCCAGCTAAAACATTTGCCTGGATGACTGGTAAGAAACCTTTGATCTGGAAAATCTACATATTCCAATATTATATATTCAAACTGAAGGCCTAGAACAGCTTGCACAAATGATGACCAGGTGCAACATGGTGAACAGGCTA
Source organism: Anodontia alba (assembly GCA_964016985.1). Classification (NCBI taxonomy): domain Eukaryota; kingdom Metazoa; phylum Mollusca; class Bivalvia; order Lucinida; family Lucinidae; genus Anodontia; species Anodontia alba. The sequence continues at coordinate 76,072,992 of OZ024834.1, forward strand.
ATCATACATAGCATTTCTGTCACCTCACCCTTCACCTCGCCAGCATATACGCACATACATACATAATAGGTATGCATTAATATATTTGTGAATCCTACTTCTTGCTTTCAGCTTAGTCCCTTTCTGTTCTGAGTGAAGACTATGCACTTAAGATAGCTCCTAACAACTGTTTATTTTGCTTTTATTCTCTTCTTAAATAGCATTGTTTGAGCTAGAGTGCCTTATGTAACTTATATAAAATATATGTTAACACTTACAATATAGTATTTTTTGCATTCTGAACCCATCTACTGAAGTTTTTCCCAATAAAACAGCCATAGGTATCCATGTTTAGCTGCAGAATTTGCACAAATTAGACAATGAAAAATTAGACAATGAAAATATATAAAATCTTTAACATAGGTATTGTTCACTGATTTTCCCACAAGTATATACAAATTTTGTCAGCATTTTCCCAAAATCCAAAATACTGGCGACATTGAATATATGGTCAAATAACCAAGACCTTATCTCATCTACAAGTGTTGTTTTGCGTATTAATTATAAACTGCAAACTTTATATGTGGTGGGGTATACTGTTTTCATGTTACACATCCATCAGTTTGTCCATCCATTCGTCTGTGACACTTTGGTTTTTATACGCCCGTTTGAAAAACGGGACTTATTATGTTACGGGGTATGGCGTCCGTCCGTCCGTCCGTCCGTAAACTTTTTCGTTTCCGGCTAACTCCTCCTACAGTTTACATCCGATCAAGCTGAAACTTGGTATATAGTTAGACCATGATGTGGCGCAGCGCATATTGTTTCGGGGTTACAGTCCACCAAATGTTTGCAGAGTTATGCCCCTTAGAAAATTTCTGTAAACTTTTCATTTCCGGTTAACTCCTCCTACATTTTACATCCGATCAAGCTGAAACTTCATATATAGTTAGACCATGATGTGGAGCAGCGCATATTATTTCGAGGTTACAGTCCACCAAATAGTAGCAGAGTTATGCCCCTTTGAAAATTTCAATAGAATTTTCGTTTCCGGCTAACTCCTCCTACAGTTTACATCCGATCAAGCTGAAACTTGGTATATAGTTAGACCATGATGTGGCGCAGCGCATACTGTTTCGGGGTACAGTCCACCAAATGTTTGCAGAGTTATGCCCCTTAGAAAATTTCTGTAAACTTTTCATTTCCGGTTAACTCCTCCTACATTTTACATCCGATCAAGCTGAAACTTCATGTATAGTTAGACCATGATGTGGAGCAGTGCATATTGTTTCGCGGTTACAGTCCACCAAATATTAGCAGAGTTATGCCTCTTTGAAAATTTCAGTAGACTTTTCGTTTCCGGCTAACTCCTCCTACAGTTTACATCCGATCAAGCTGAAACTTCAAGTATAGTTAGACCATGATGTGGAGCAGCGCATATTATTTCGAAGTTACAGTCCACCAAATATTAGCAGAGTTATACTGCTTTGAAAATTTCGATTAATTTTTAGTTTATGGCTAAATCCTCCTACAGTTTACATCCAATCAAGCTGAAACTTCATGTACAGTGAGACCATGATGTGGAGCAGCGCGTATTGTTTCAAGGTTACAGTCCACCAAATATTAACAGAGTTAAACCCCTTCGAAAATGTCTATTAATTTTTTGTTTCCGGCTAAATCCTCCTACAGTTTACATCCGATCAAGCTGAAACTTGATTTGTAGTAAGACCATGATGTGGAGCAGCACATATTATTTCAAGGTTACAGTCCACCAAATATTAGCAGAGTTAAGCCCCTTTGAAAATTTCTATTAATTTTTTGTTTCCGGCTAGATCCTCCTACAGTTTACATCCGATCAAGCTGAAACTTCATAAATACTTACATGATGATGTGGAGCAGCACATATTATTTTTAGGTTACAGTGCACCAAATATTTGCAGATTTATGCCCTTTTGAAAGTTTTTGTAAACTTTTCACAGCATATTATTTAGTGGTAATAGTGTGCCAAAGGCTCATATGAGCTTATAATATAGCCATGCTTCTGTGGTGTGTCCTCCGTCAGAAAGCACTTCTCCCTAGAAGCAGCAAACTTCTCTCTTAATTTCTTGGCCAGCTTGGACCCTTAGGTTACAGTTCACCAAATATCAGCAGAGATTATGCCCCAATGAATTTTATTAAATTTTTTTTTTTGTAATTCCACTTACAGTTTATATCCGGAGCACTGAATTATACAGGAGCCAGTTAATGTGCTGCATCTTATTACTTGCCACGGGCGTATAATGCCCCGCTTGGCGGAGCTCTTGTTTCCAGAAGTATTTGCAAATTTTGTCAGCATTTTCCCCAGTATCTTATCTATTAAACTGGAGAAATTGAATGGTAAAAAAAAAGACGACCTGATCTCATCTGCCTCACCCAAATTCTTGGTGTTATTATGTAATTTATTATATGACCTGCAAACTTTGTTTATACTGGGGTATACTGTTTTTTGTTGTCTGTCTGTCTGGTTGTCCATCCATCCCTGACACTTTGGTTTTTCCTAATATCTTGAAAATGCTCTGATTGATATTCATCAGTTTCTGCAGACACGTTGATATCAATAAGGTGTATCTACATAAGAGAAAGTAAAGGCTAGTGGCTAATTCTCTTAGTGTTAGTGCCCTTTGTAAAATTTCCTAATGCAGTAAATAACTTGTGTTTACACTATCTAACCAATGGCTGGAATTTGACCAAACTAGCACAGATACATCATTAGCACGGGGGAAAGAAGTGATTAGGTTTTGGTGACCTAGACCTTATTTTCAAGACTCTAAAAATGAGCCTTGTGTGCACTCTTCATGTGCACTCTATCACATAAATCAATAGATTGAATCTGAACTGGCCGGCCTCGGTGGCTCAGTTGGATGCGCCGTCCGACTGGAGACCAGGAGGTCGCGGGTTCAACCCCCGCAGAGGTCGGCAACATTCTTTCGTGGAGATTGATCATGAAATATTTTCTACAGTCATTCTCTCCCTTCCCCTGATTCAAGAAGGGCAGTTGTCAGTTTCTGGCGAAAGAATGTGCACAATACTGGTTAACCGCTTAGAGGACTAAGCCTGCCCAGTAAACGTGTGGTTAGGTAAACTGACCGCGCTCGACATGACCCCACTGGGTTGACTGGGCCGTAAAACCTCAACACAAACAATTTAATCTGAACAAACTAGCACAGATACATCATTGGGATTAGGGAAAGAAGTGATTAGATTTTGGTGACCTTTGTCTCATTTTAAAGGTCACATGGGCACTCAAATTTTGATAGAAAAAAAGCTTGTGTGCACATTTCTTGGACCAGTAGCTGGAATTTTACTAAACTAGCACAGATACATCACTGGGATTAGGCAAGGAAATGATTAGGTTTTGAAGACCATGACCTCATTTTCAAGGTCATACTGACAATTTGTAACTCAAATTTTCATGGAAGAAAGCTTGTGTGCACACTATCTCTTGAATCAATGGCTGGACTTTGACCAAATTGGTTCTTATTATGCTGCTTGGGGGAACTACAAATCTTACAAATCAATATCATCCATTTTGAACAATAATTTGTCCCATGCCAGTTTTCTATACTGGTCATTACTGTGTGTGGGAGGGAGTATCTAATAAACATTTCTTATTGACTTTTTTTCTGCCCCTGCCAGTGGCAGATGGGCATTTAGTGTTTACCCTGTGTGTGTGTGTGTGTGTGTGTGTGTGTGTGTGTGTGTGTGTGTGTGTGTGTGTGTGTGTGTGTGTTACCAAAAACACTGTCTTGTCCATAACTTTGTTATTCCTTGATGGATTTTGAAGTTACTTGGCAGAAATGTTTACCATCATGAGACGATGTGTTATGCACAAGACCTGAGTCTGTAGCTCCAAGATCAAGGTCATAAAGGTCAAAGGTCAAAAATAGAGTCTATTTTTTGTGTCGGGTCTATAACTTTCTCATTCCTGGATAGATTTAGAAGTTACCATGCAAAATTTTAACCATCATGAGATGATGTGTCACACGCAAGACCCAGGTTCGTAGCTCCAAGATCAAGTTCACATTTAGAGGTTAAAGTCAAAAATGGGATCTATCTTTCGTGTCCAGTCCATACGAGGGATGTTCGAAATGAATTGCTTATTTCTATCTGGAGACTTCAAATTTCAAGTTAGCCCAAAAGTACTCATTTCATGCCCTCGAAGTACTCCCCGTGGCTAGAAATGCAAAGTTTCAGCCGATGTATCCACTTCTTGAAGGCGTCACGGTATGCTGATTTGGGCACAGTAATAAGGTACTGATGAATGGCAGATCCAAGTGCCTGTCAGGACTGATATTTCCGCCCAGCAAGGAATGCTTTCAATTTCGGAAACCAAAAGAAATCACATGGGGCAAGGTCTGGGGAATATGGGGGTGAGGCAAAACAGTTACTTTTTCTTTCTTCAAAAACGCCGTAACTATTGCGGAGGTATGAGCTGGGGCATTGTCATGTAGAAGACGGACATGTTTAAAACCAGTGGCAGGGCGTCGTTTCTGATAATACTTTTTCAGTTTCTTCGGTACTACGTCTTTGTAGTACTTTCCGGTGATTCTTTTGCCCTTTTTCATTGGCACTTTCATTGCGACTCCTTCACCAGAGAAGAAGATTGCATACAAAACCTTCTTTGTACTCAAAGAACGTTTGGCAATTATTGGGCATTTGCTGTGTTTAGTGGCCCAGATCTTATTGCTAACCTTTCTGACGGGCTCAAAATAATGGACCCAGGTTTCATCACCTGTGACGACATTGGCAAACTGCTTTTTATCATATTTTGGAAACATTTGAAGCAGCTTTTTGGCCACTTTAACCCATTGCCTCTTTTTCTCATCAGTCAACAGATGTGGCACCCACCTAGCAGAAATCTTTCTAACTTTCAAATGCTTCTTCAAAATAAGGTGAACCGTTGATAGTGATATGCCTACCATTCGTGCAATATCACGAACTGTAAATCTGGCATCTCCTTCAATGATTTCCTTTATTTTGGAAACGATTTCTTTACGAGATGCAGATTTTGGCCTGCCTGATTTCGGTGCATTTTTGATGGACTCTACACCAGACTCAAATTTCTTTTTCCACTGCCGAACCGTGTCATAAGACACACAAGAAGGTCCAAAAGCAGTAGAAATTTCAGTTGTCAGCTTCTTCAAAGAACAACCAAGTTTTGAGCGAGCTTTGATGTAAGCCCGTATTTCATCTTTTTTGTTGACGCTTCTACCAACCATTTTTACTGCAGTGGTCAATGACTGCATGTATTCAAATTGCAAATTTTATGTCTTACACTTAGTCTAACATGTACATTTATATACCATTGTGTAGATATTGAATAGCCCTATACAGGTATGTATTGGTTTTTATCGTGCCCCACGTGGATATCGAGCTAGAGGACAATAAGCAATTCATTTCAAACATCCCTCGTAACTTTGTCCTTCCTTGATGGATTTAGAAATTGCTTTGCAGAAATGTTAACCCTCATGAGATGATGTGTCATGCGCCAGGTCTGTAGCTCCAAGGTTAAGTTCACACTTAGAGGGCAAAGGTAAAAAATGTATTCACATTATGTCTGTCACACAACACTTATTTCTGTGTCCCATTTCATATAGTGGGGGCATCTGTGGCATATGGACACAATGCTATTTGTTATGAACCTAAATTTAAATGGTCTTTCTCCTACTCAAAAACTATACTTTTTCATTATCTAGAAACTGCTAAAATACTGTTTTTTGGGTTTTTTTTTTTTGCCGGCCTTGATGGCTCAGTTGGATGCGCGTCCGACTGGTGATCAGGAGGTGGGGTTCGACCCCTGCAGGGTTGGCAACATTCTTTCATGGAGATTGATCATAAAATATTTTTCAGTGTCATTTTCTCCCTTCTGCTGATTCAAGAGGGCAGTTGTCAGTTTCTAGAGAAAGAATGTGCACAATACTGGTTAACCACTTAGAGGATGAAGCCTGACCAGTAAATGTGTGGTTAGGTAAACTGACCGTGCTCAACTTGACCCAATTGGGTTGACTGGGCCGTAAAACCTCAACACAAACCCAAACAAAATACTGTTTTATCTTGTCTTGTTTAAAATGTAGGCAATTTTTTTTTGTGGAAATTTCCCATGGAATGTTAATGTACCAGGAATTCATTTTTTTTTTAGCTCACCTGAGCAAAAGCTCAGGGTGAGCTATTGTCATCACCCATGTCCGTCGTCCGTCGTCCTCCGTCGTCCGTCGTTCGTCGTCAACAATTAGTTTGTTAACACTCTAGAGGTCACAGTTTTGATCCAATCTTGATGAAACTTGGTCAGAATGTTTGCCTCTATGAAATCTAGGTCAAGTTCGATACTGGGTTACTTGGGGTCAAAAACTAGGTCACTAGGTCAAATCAAAGGAAAAACTTAACACTCTACAGGTCATAGTTTTGACCCAATCTTGATGAAACTTGCTCAAAATGTTTGCCTCTATTAAATCTAGGTCAAGTTCGAAACTGGGTCACTTGGGGTCAAAAACTAGGTCACCGGGCCAGATCAGCAGAAAACCTTGTTAACACTCTAGCCGTCACATTTTTGAAGCAATCATCATGAATCTTGCTCAATGTATTTGTCTTGATGATTTCTAGGTCAAGTTTGAAACTGGGTCACCTGGGGTCAAAAACTAGGTCACCTGGCCAGATCAGCAGAAAACCTTGTTAACACTCTAGCAGTCACATTTTTGAAGCAATCATCATGAATCTTGCTCAATATGTTTGTCTTGATGATTTCTAGGTCAAGTTCGAAACTGGGTCACTTGGGGTCAAAAACTAGGTCACCGGGCCAGATCAGCAGAAAACCTTGTTAACACTCTAGCGGTCGCATTTTTGAAGCAATCATCATGAATCTTGCTCAAAATGTTTGTCTTGATGATTTCTAGGTCAGGTTTGAAACTGGGTCACTTAGGGTCAAAAACTAGGTCACCTGGCCAGATCAGCAGAAAACCTTGTTAACACTCTAGCGGTCACAATTTTGAAGCAATCATCATGAATCTTGCTCAAAATGTTTGTCTTGATGATTTATAGGTCGAGTTCGAAACTGGGTCACTTGGAATCAAAAACTAGGTCACCGGGCCAAATCAGCAGAAAATCTTGTTATCACTTAGCGGTCACATTTTTCAAGCAATCGTCATGAATCTTGCTCAAATTGTTTGTCTTGATGAGTTCTAGGTCAAATTTGAAACTGGGTCACTCGGAGTCAAAAAACTAGGTCAATGGGCTCAATCAGCAGAAAACTTTGTTAACACTCTAGCGGTCACATTTTTCAAGCAATCATCATGAATCTTGCTCAAAATGTTTGTCTTGATGATTTCTAGGTCAAGTTCGAAACTGGGTCACGTGGTGTCAAAAACTAGGTCACCAGGCCAAACCAGCAGTAAACCTTGTTAACACTCTAGCGATCACATTTTTGAAGCAATTATCATGAATCTTGCTCAAAATGTTTGTCTTGATGAGTTCTAGGATATATTTGAAACTTGGGTCACTTAGGGTCAAAAACTAGGTCACCGGGCCAAATCAGCAGAAAACCTTGTTAACACTCTAGGGGTCACATTTTTGAAACAGTTATCATGAATCTGGCTCAAAATGTTTGTCTTGATTATTTCTAGGTCAAGTTCGAAACTGGAACACCTGGGGTCAAAAACTAGGTCACCTGGCCAAATTAGCGTAAAATCTTGTTATCACTCTAGCGGTCACATTTTTCAAGCAATCATCATTAATCTTGCATAAAATGTTTGTCTTGATGAGTTCTAGGTCAAGTTCGAAACTGGGTCATGTGGTATCAAAAACTAGGTCACCGGGCCAAATCAGCAGAAAACTTTGTTATAATCATTTTGAACTTTGATCAGAATGTTTGCCTTGATCAGTTCTAGATCAGGCTCTCAAAGTGCTATGTTGCTCAGGTGAGCGTTACAGGGCCATCATGGCCCTCTTGTTTTTATATATCCCAAAATTAACTTTTCTCATCCTTTTTCTGCCAAGAAAACACATTTTTAATGATAAATCTAGACAACTTCTGCCTATGTAATAAAAGTACAAGCTGGCTAAATACATGACTAAACATGTATAACTGTCATTTGTAGGGGATAAAAGACTTTGTTATCCATGTTTTGCCATTGTAAATGTTTATCAGTCTGTATGTACAATCTGCTTTATTCCTGCATTTCTTTATATATAGGTGAGTATCATAAATAAAGGTAAAAGGTAAGTTAGTGGTAATGATTTTTTTTTCAAAGGTCCTGGTGTGTATTATGGTTCAATAGAAACTTCAGGAAAACTGGGACCATACACAGTCACTACAAACCAGATGTTGATGAGATATCCAAAGGAACCTGATTCTAAATCTGCCAATCCATTTGCCATGGTCCTTACAGAATTCCACACATTACTCCTTTTCCCTGATAGGTAAGTACCATGATATCCTTATTGGGACAGAGAGCCCAGAGCAAACTGTGTAGACCAAGGTCAGATGCCACAGAATGTAGAATATGGCATCTGATCAGGGTGTACACTGTTCATCACTCCAACAATTTTTAGACAGATCAACATCTACTAAAATTGACGTACAAACTTTAGAACAAGTTAGGTAAGAGGTTAAGGTGTCCCAGTATTTGGTGTCCCAGTATTTATGAGTTTGAAGCTAAGAAATGGGGAGTATGTATCAGTCTAGTATCATTGCATGAATCTTGTTTCTATATCATATGCTATATCAATCTTGTTTCTGTATCATATTGTTGTGAAAGCTAGATAAACAATACATAAATTGAAACTGGCATTCCTAGTATATAACTACATTTGTGAGGGAGAGAACTGTGAGTAAAGAGATGTTGGTTAGTGTTTTATGCATTACAGTGAGAAGCCATGGAATTATGGCATTTTAGAAGTTAATAAAAATCTAAAAGATTGCCTTAGGAAACAAAGAGCATATTACAGATAGACAATGTGAGTCTTGGTTTTATTGTGACCCTTCATAAGCAGTAATGAAATTTGCAACACTTCTTAAGCCCTGTCGAGTATACATGTGCAGAATTACATTTTCAGTGCTACAGCAATGGGCCCAGTGATCCCAAAGGAAATGAAAGTATAATCTGCACTATGGAGAAGTACAGGAAGACATTCTACAGCCACTACAGGGCACTAATGCCAGCTGCAGTGAGCTAAAATAAAAATCTAAAAGGTTGCCTTAGGAAATAAAGAACACATTACAAGTAGAAAATGGGAGTCTCAGTTTTATTGAGACTCTTCATAAGCAGTAATGAAATTTGCAACCTTGCTTATGCCATGTAGGTATACATTTGCAGAATTCCATTTTCAAAGCTACAACAATGGGCCCAGTGATCCAAATGGAAATGAAAATATATTCTGCACTATGGTGAAGGGTTCTACTGCCACCACAGGGTACTAACACCAGCTGCAGTGAGCTAAAATAAAAAATCTAAAAGGCTGCTTTTGGAAACAAAGAACACATTACATATAGAAAATGGGTGTCTCCGTTTTATTGAGACTCTTCATAAGCAGTAATGAAATTTGCAACCCTGCTTATTCCCTCTAGCGTATACATGAGCAGAACTCCATTTAAGAAACAACAATGGGCCCAGTGATCCCAGTGGAAATGATAATATAATCTGCACTATGGTGAAGTATGGGGAGACATTCTACGGCCACCACAGGGCACTGACACCAGCTGCAGTGAGCTAAAATCGGTCTGCTAAAATCATGTAATTTGCATGTGACTGAGGCTGAATCTTGATATGTACCATGGAGGAAGGGAAATATTCTAAGTTCCTTCCAATGATGTTCCTAGCCTGACCTTTGACCTTTTTTTTTAGCTCACCTAAGCCAAAGGCTCAAGATGAGCTATTATGATTGTCTGTCTGTCTGTTCACACCTTTCAATGACTTCTCCTATGAAACCCTTAAGCCAGATGTCTTAAAATTCATGTGGAGCCTTCTTTCAAAAGAAGGGGATTGAAAATTTATACAGATGGTCAAACATTCTTTAACTAAGATTGCTGCCATGCCTATTTGGCATAAAATCGCTTTAAAAGGTCAAGGTCAAAATTTTGTCTCAGTACATTTTGTATGGGGAAAAAGTTGAAAACCATTTTCTCAAAATGTATTAAATACTATTGGCTGAAACTTACAATGTATGATTAAAGTAGTAAAGCTTTTTAGTTACAATCTAAATTTTGTACCCTGGAGGGGTTATCTGCCCTTGCCTCTATATAAAAACTTGTAAGCTGTAAACTTCTTCTCTGAAACTGCTTGACCAATTTGCACCAGATTTCACATAGCGCCGTCTATCTAAGGGATATTAAAATTTGTTCAGATGGTACCACATAATTGAACAAAGTTGGCTGCCATGCCAATATATGGTACAAAAAACCTTAAAATCTTCTTCTTCAGAACCAAGAAAGGCTGAATCTTGGTATATAGCATTGGGGACTCAAGCTCTATCAAGTTTGTTCAAATAATGATCCCAGGTTGATCTTTGACAACAAGGTTAAATTTGTGTGAAGTTTATTGACATTTAAACCCTGGTGACTCACAGATTGAATAAAGCCCAAAGGCTTTATGTTAAGTTTGTGAGTGATTTTCTGGCTTTTATACATTGATAAAATCCACAAAAATGAAATTCATTCCTACAGAAGAAATCAGTTGAAATAAGACAAGAAACTGAAGTCATAAAAAATTGCCAAAAGAAGACAGTGTCATCAATTGAATTCTTAAATAATACATCTTGGGAAATCTGAAAGAGCAAAACAACAACGTGTATATCCCAAGTTTTCTAGAACACATTGACATTGTATTATGGGAAATTTTTTATTGCATTTTCTCTTCATTTACTCATTTTAATTTTGAGGCAGTGTTATTTTGTGTTGTGATTTAATGTCATTCTTTTTCTTATCTGGAACTGTGTTCCATAATGGAGGATCTTTATTTATTTTCTGAATCTTGGGGTCAGACCAAACATTTAAGATGTCTCTACACAGCTCCAGATAAGGTGCTTTCTATACCCTGTCAAACTTTGTTTGTGGTGGCGTATACTGTTTTCACATTGTCCGTCTATCCATCCATCATCCTGATGAATGACTTCTTCTCTGTCTGCGTCAGTACACAGTACCCTTGTGTGCTGGCACACAAGTCATGATTTTCGACACACAAGTCAGTCGGTTTGTGTGTCTACATAATAAATCTCATTATAATACATTGAAGTGTCTATAATTTTAAACATACTAGTATACATTTGTGAGTGTGGAAAAAAGTTTGTGTCTAATATTTTGAAAATGCAGTGATGGCATTTCATTAATTTTTGTACACACATTGATATCAATAAAGTTTACCTATATAAGAAAAAATAAGGGCTATGGGCCAATTCTCTTAGAGTAATTGCCCTTTGTAAAATTTCTTAATGCAGTAAAAAGCTTGTTAATTGGAGCACCAACCATAAAAAATAAGTTTACCCTACACGGAGAGCCCCTCATTTTTTTCATTGTAAGTGATGGGGAAAAATATGCTGATAATGGAACAGGACTGTGCACATGAAAGAAAAAAGGTGCAAAAGCAGTCAGTTTTTGAGAGAGTATTTTTGATTAAACTCCTAAATTTCTGTAAAAGATTTTTGAAATTAATATATGTTTTGAAATTTTAATTTTGTCTATGCATTTATGTTGTACTGGTCAGTATGTATTAAAATAGAAATTGCAGCCCCAGTTAGAAAGCACTATAGGCTGTTTTCGGGTAAAAAGTGATAGATTTGAATAAAAACTTCCGATTTCTGTGATAAATTTAAAAAAAAACATACTGATCTAAAAATTTTAGCTTCTTTTCAATGGTATTATGTTTTTACAATACAGAAGTAAATTTTGATATATTTTTCTGGGCCCAAGGTGTGAATATGAAACCACAAATTTAGATAATATGGTAATTTTAATAATGCAATCTGTATTTTTGCATTTATTGTTATAAAAGGCAACCAAAATCGCTGCTGCTAAATGTTTAAGAATGCAAACCATTTTTATGGAACCCCCAAATGTGTTAAAATGAATGCTATAAACATTTCTTCTTTTTTTTTCATTTGTTTTGAATTTATTTTTATTTTTATTGAATATGCTTATATTACATTTTCAGCAGTGATTTACTGAGATTAGTCAGTGAATTATAATCGATAATTCACCAAGTGAATTATTTCATTTCGAATGTTTGTAAAGTAACAGTCCATCTTAGTTTGTTCAGAAGGATATATATTTTGGTTGTCATAGCAGCCACAGTGTGCTATAGATGCAAAATACCTACAATAAATAGTTCCAGACATAATTCCACTTTCACTAAAGATAGCCTCATGAAACTCAAGACAAAAACAGAAAACAACAAATTGATAATGTACCATCTTTTATTTGCACATAAAATAAAGATTTTGATTGCTATGGCATCAGAAATATAAACTTATTACATAGGTCTATCATTTAATAATACAAAAAAAGACTAAATAGGTGTCCTTTGGGTATACAGAACAAATCAAAAACAAACTATAAACCACATTACAGTAAACACTTCATATTATTCCTAATATCATGGGCAGTATGCAAAGATTTTGCAATCAATGTCTGTGGTCAGTCCCATCATGATCCTGTTTGTAATTTTCTTGAATTCTGACATCAGATTGCCACAGAAACATCAAAGAAATCAGCAGTTTCATATTTATCACTTTTTACCCCAAATCAGCTCATAGTGCTTTCTAACTGGGACAGCAATTTCTATTTTAATACATACTGACCAGTACAACATGAATGCATAGACAAAATTAAAATTTCAAAAAGCATATTAATTTTAAATTTTTTTTTGTAGAAATTTGGAATTTTATTCAAAATTACTGAGTTTTCTCTCAAAAAATGACTGCTTTTGCACCTTTTTTCTTTCATGCTCAGTCTTGTTCCATTATCAGCATATTGTTGGTCACTACACTACAAATACTCTGTAGGTGAGCCTGTGCACTCTATCTCATGAATAAATAGATGGAATTTGACAAAACTACTACAGATACTTCATTGGGATGGGGGAAAGAAATAATTAGATTTTGATGACCTTGACCTCATTTTCAAGGTCACACTGGTGCTTTGAAACTCTTTTATAGAAGAAAGCTTAGCTGCCTCTTGACTCAGTGACACTATTTCTTGATTCAGTGTCACACCAGCACTTTGAAACTCATTTTTTTATGGAAAGAAGCTTGTGTGCACACTATCTTTTGAATGTTTATAGAAAAAAAGAAACAAATTATCTATCTCTTGATTCAGTGACACTATTTCTTGATCCAGTGTCACACCAGCACTCAAATTTTTATGGAAAGAAGCTTGTGTGCACACTATCTCTTGTAATGTCTATAGAAAAAAAGCTTATTTATCTCTTGATTCAGTGACACTATTTCTTGATTCAGTGTCACAACGACACTTTGAAACTCAAATTTTTATGGAAAGATGCTTGCGTGCACACTATCTCTTGAACCGATGGCTGGAATTTGACCAAAATTGATTCTCATTATGCTACTTCAGTGAACTACAAATCTTACAAATCAATGTCGTCCATTTTGAACAATAAGTTGTTTTAAACCAGATTTCTATACTGATCATTACTGTTTGCGGGGTATCTAATAATCATTGCTTATTGACTTTTTTCATTTCATCCGAAAAGTACGGATATCTTTCTTATTTCTGCATGAAAAGATATGTTGTGGATATGCATAAGAAGTGCCTTGGTGAGGTGCCTCTAATGAGTAACCTCAACATATGTTTTCTTGCAGAAATGAAAAAAATGAAGTGTGGATAACCCCTCTTATCTGGAACTATGTCTGTACACATCTATATACCTATCATAAGCTCAAGTTGCAGGTTTATAACCATAATAGTCTAGAAACTTGAAACATTCAGCCATATTTGTGTTAATATATGTAGATTTACACAGACATATTAAAAATTGTTTCATCCTCTTAGTGTACAGTTGGATGTTGCCAGAATTTCACATTTTTTCAGAACATGAACATGGAGCATGTCAAACTGAATGGGATGAAGAGTAGAAGAATTTTTCACCAAAATTGTTTCCCTGCTGTGAAGTTTTTGTGAGTTGTTCAGCACAGGGAATTGTGATAGCCTTTGCAGCCAACTGCAATCAACTGCACCATCTTGTTATAAGTGTTAGAATAATAAGTATGTTGTATTTTACAGGTTAAAGGCCTTCTGTTTGTTGAATGAACAGCAGATTTATGATGATTACTTTCCTGATGTGAGTAGAAGTTGTTTTCAATGTATATGTTCATAAAAATACTAAAATTGGTAAATTACTGTAAGACTGTTTTGTAACTGTATTAGCTCTGCGGTTTGGTATTTACATCTTATAACAGACTTTGTTCTCAATACAATGTAGTAAGAATGAATTTAAGAATTTATCCTAAGTATTCAGACAGACAGGCCTGTCAGAGTAAACAGTGTAGAGCTGGATTAGATGTAGCAAAATCCATCATTGTATCAGTGTCTACACTGTTTGTTACTACCAGCAGTTTTATACAGACCAACAGATAGTTAAATGGAGAAATTTTATGAAACATTATGAGTTAAGGGGTCTCAGGTAGTTAAATGGAGAAATTTTATGAAACATTATGAGTTAAGGGGTCTCAGGTAGTTAAATGGAGAAATTTTAGGAGACATTAGGAGTGAAGGGGTCTCAGGTAGTTAAATGGAGAAATTTTAGGAGACATTAGGAGTGAAGGGGTCTCAGGTAGTTAAATGGAGAAATTGTAGGAGACATCAGGAGTGAAGGGGTCTCAGGTAGTTAAATGGAGAAATTTTAGGAGACATTAGGAGTGAAGGGGTCTCAGGTAGTTAAATGGAGCTGTCTAAATTTTAGGAGACATTAGGAGTTAAGGGGTCCTAATAATTAGGAGTTAAGGGGTGGCAGGTAGTTAAATGGAGTTGTCCAAATTTTAGGAGACATTAGGAGTTAAGTGGTCCTAATAATTAGGAGTGAAGGGGTGGCAGGTAGTAAAGTGGAGTTGTCCAAATTTAAGGAGACATTAGGAGTTAAGTGGTCCTAATAATTAGGAGTGAAGGGGTGACAGGTAGTTAAATGGTTGTCCGAATTTTAGGAGACATTAGGAGTTAAAGGGTCCTAATAATTAGGATTTAAGGGGTGGCAGGTAATTAAATGGAGTTGTCCAAATTTTAGGAGACATTAGGAGTTAAGGGGTCCTAATAATTAGGATTTAAGGGGTGGCAGGTAATTAAATGGAGTTGTCCAAATTTTAGGAGACATTAGGAGTTAAGGGGTCCTAATAATTAGGAGTTAAGGGGTGGCAGGTAGTTAAATGGAGTTGTCCAAATTTTAGGAGACATTAGGAGTTAAGTGGTCCTAATAATTAGGAGTGAAGGGGTGGCAGGTAGTTAAGTGGAGTTGTCCAAATTTAAGGAGACATTAGGAGTTAAGGGGTCCTAATAATTAGGAGTGAAGGTGTGGCAGGTAGTTAAATAGAGTTGTCCAAATTTTAGGAGACATTAGGAGTTAAGTGGTCCTAATAATTAGGAGTGATGGGGTGGCAGGTAGTTAAGTTGAGTTGTGCAAATTTAAGGAGACATTAGGCGTTAAGTGGTCCTAGTAATTAGGAGTGAAGGGGTGGCAGGTAGTTAAATGGAGTTGTCCAAATTTTAGGAGACATTAGGAGTTAAGGGGTCCTAATAATTAGGATTTAAGGGGTGGCAGGTAATTAAATGGAGTTGTCCAAATTTTAGGAGACATAAGGAGTTAAGGGGTCCTAATAATTAGAGTAAATACAGTGCATGGCATTTCATAGAAGAATGTTGTTGGACATAAAATCACAGTCTTTGTTCCACCTGTGTAAGGAACACAGATAGTACTGTAGGTTTGGTTCCCACTTGCTGATCTTTTGATCATAGGTTTAAACATTCTTCTAATTGATCTAACTGGTAGTATTTCTTGTAAAGACCCTTTATAATGGTCTCATCTTACTATTACCCCAAAATGACTGAAGTACCATTGACAGAATCTTAATGCTTAGGGTGCTGGGTCAAAATTTTATTTTTCCACCACAGAAAATAGGCTGTGACATTTTGTACAAGTTGTCTCCTTTGCAACCTATTTTCTGCCAAAAGTATCATTAATTTGTCGCCTGCTGTATTAGCCAGGAGAGTGGTAAGGTTAATTCTAATGCACTTGCATATGTAACGCGACGTCTGATTGGATAACGTTAAAAATTTGCGAAGGTATATTCTGCGATATATTGTAGGAAATCCGACATCATCATGTAACATCGCTTCTCATTGGCTGGCCTTTGGTTTTACGCAGTTCACAGCCTTTGTCACTTTGTGGAAATAATACATTTTTTCAACAGAAAAAATGAATAAATGCATCAGAATGGGGATAACTGCATTCAAATTTGTCATTTGGGGAGGTAAATCGGCAGTTTTACTGTCGCAAATTACATTTTACGGCTCCATTGACGGTTTAATGGTCGCAAATTACATTTTATAGCTCCGCATCAGCGCCGATTTACCTCCCCAAATGATAAATTTGAATGCGGTTATCCCCTAAATCTATGTATTTTTAAACATCAACAACTGTTGTACTATAGTTTTGAAATTTGAAGGATGTATCATTATAGTTAAAGTATGTAGTTTTGAGTAATTTCCATAGTTCCAGGTCAAAAAGTATTGATATTTTTCTTACATCTCCATTAAAACTTATGTTCTGAGTACTCATTAAAAGTGTCTTGCTGAGGCGCTTCTAATGAGTTCCCAGGTTTTTGTGGAGAAATAATCTTATGGAGAAATAAGAAAAATATATACCTGATCCCTCTTTGTGTCTCAAGCGGTGAATGTCTCTTTTCTTAAATTTCAGAGGTTTGGGAAGCTTATAGGATTATGTAGGGATACACTGAAAGGAACAATTTGGGTTTATACTTCACAAAATGTATTCAAATACAAGGTTACTGCAGAGTCAAGGTAAATACTCATTACACTAGTGTGAATAATCAGTTGTATTCTTCACGTGACTGTGTTAGCTAAACAAGTGTGTTGTGTGCCATCAAAATGTACAAATTATACAGAAAATTGACCATTTATAAATATAATTTTGTTTGGATAAAATCAAATAACAGTATTCAGGTCCACTTTTAATATCTGAAACTGTCTTATAATGAACTGTCTGATTAAGATATTCCAGTGTACCAGGTTAAAATTTTTGTACATGCTTAACCCATTGTAGTCAGGAGACCCATAAAAGGGTAATTGGCAAACAGTGCAGACCCAGATCAGACGCCGCAGAATGCGGCGTCTTATCAGGGTCTCCACTGTTTGCAAATAGTTTAGCCATTTTTCTCTAGGAATATGTAAATCTCATAGCCAGATGTACCTAAAATTGAAATTGGACTCTTCCAATATATATAGTGTGGAAGAGTCTATTCAGTATACATTGGGTTAAAATAAGTTGAGGCAAATGCAGGTAAATGACATAATTTGTAAGTAGTGAGGGCCTCAAGGAAGATTCGCTAGATTACATGCATTTGTGTGTGTGCTAAATGTTGTAACCCTCGATAAATAATTACTTACTTACTTACATATGCTCTATTATCATTCTTAAAAAAGTTGCTTCCTTTCATTTTCCATCATAATATTGTTTCCATGGAATAAAACACTAGGTTGAAACTCTGTGGTTTTGTTTAATCCAGGATGGGATCAAATGCAGACTGAATAAATTGGAACTGTCCTCATTTTTTTGTGTTATTTACCTTTGTTACCTCAATATTATTTATCCTGTACATTTGAGTCTGTATATCTCAGACACTTTGAGGCTGACATTGATGAAATTTTATTGGCACTTGCAGAATGAGTACCATGTTAATTGCTGCCGCTATCTTTAGCTCACCTAGGTCAGCTTATGCCATGGCCTGTTGTCCATCGTCTGTCAGTCCGTCCATCGAAGTATGCCGAAGGGGTATATAGTCTTCATCCATTTTGTTAGTCCATTTGTCTGTCTGTCCGTCCATCTGTCCGGATGTGATTCCGTCCGTTAACCCTTTCTATAACCAAGTTTTACTTCAAAGTTTTTGATTACTTATAACTCTGCAGCCACTGATCAAAAACTTTTCGTATTTGGTATGGGGATACCTGGGAGGGTTCTCTTCCATTCTATGTCTATGAACTCCTGGGTCATACCCCAGGGCTGAGCTAGAGGTCAAAATCTAGGACACGCCAATAAAGTAGTATATTGCAGTTTGTTTATACAAACAACCTCTTATTAAAGAAGGATGGGCATCAGACCTGTTTATCATATCAACATTCAGTGTAATAAGGTCAAGGTCATTGTGACCTTATTTTCATGCTTCAATGATTTTAATGATGACACAAAATGACCTGCAAGGGTTGACATGTCATTAAACCTAAACTCAATCAATCAATCAGTGATTTTGACTTATATTTTGAAGCCTACTTCATGGATTAATGCCTTAATAAAGTAGTATATTGCAGTTTGTTTATACAAACAACTTCTTAAACAAGGATGGGCATCAGACATGTTTATCACATCACTTTCAGTGTAATAAGGTCAAGGTCATTGTGATCATATTTTCATGCTCCAGCAATTTTGCCTTATATTTTGAAGACTATTTCATAGATTAATGTGATACTTGGAATATTGGTTCTGTGTGACACCACAATTGACAGCATAACAAATGTAGGTCTCCTTGACCTGTATTGCATGGTCCAGTAATTTTGCCTCATATCTTAAATGTTAATTGATGAATGAACTTCATTATTTGGGATTATGAATTAGTATGATCCAACAGTTGACCTAAAAGTAAATGTAGGTCACTGTGTACTATATTTCATAGTCCAGTGATTTTATGTTACATCTTGAAGACTATTTGATGTATTACTATCATATTTTGGGATCATGTGACCTATATTTCATAGCCCTGTGATTTTGTCTTATATCTCCCACTATTTGATACCTAAATGTCATATTTACATATAATGACACAGTGTGGCCCAAACTTTCACCTCAAAGTAAATATAAATCAGTATGACCTATATTTCATGGTCTAGTGATTTTGCTTAATATCTTTTAGATTATTTAATGGATTAACATCATAGTTCGTTTAATGCATCAGTGTGACCAGCAGATTAACTTCTCAAGTATCATATTTACTTATAATGACACAGTGTGGCCCAAACTTTCACCTCAAAGTAAATATAAATCAGTATGACCTATATTTCATGGTCAAGTGATTTTGCTTAATATCTTTTAGATTATTTAATGGACTAACATCATAGTTCGTATAATGCATCAGTGTGACCATCAGATTAACTTCTCAAGTATATGTAGGTCAGTGACCTATATTTTATGGCCCAGCAAATTTGCTTCATGTCTTGAAGACTATTTATTTACCCTAGGAAAGTTGTACTTGGGATGATAGATCAGTGTCACTCAGAGACTGACATTGTATACTCTATCTTGCCTTATATCATTATACCCCCTGCAAACTGTTTGTGGGGGGGGGGGGGATGGGGGGGGGGAGGTATACTGTTTTCACGTTGTCCATCCGTCCATGTGTCCGTCCGTGACGCTGGTTTTTTCCTAATATCTTGAAAACACAGTGATGGATATTCATCAATTTCTGCAGACACATTGATATCAATAAGATGTACCTACATAAGAGAAAGTAAGGGCTAGGGGCCATTTCTCTTGAAGTTATTGCCCTTTGTAAAAATTTTTCTTAATGCAGAAAAAAGGCAGAAAAAAGTTTGTGTGCACACTATCTCTTTAACCAATGGCTGGAATTTGACCAACCTAGCACAGATATATCATCAGAATGGGGGGAAGAAATGATTAGATTTTGGTGACCTTATTTTAAGGTCACTACATTATAAATACTCAAAAAGGAGCCTAAAGGATCCTTGTCAATGAAGTAAAAAGTTTGTGTGCACAATATCTCTTTAACCAATGGTTGGAATTTGACCAAACTAGCACAGATACATCATAAGGATGGGGCAAAGAAGTGATTAGATTTTGGTGACCTTGACCTTATTTTTCAAGGTCACTACACTATAAATACTCAAAAAAGTGAGCCTTGTTAATGCAGTAAAAAGTTTGTGTGCATATTATCTCTGTAACCAATGGATGGAATTTGACCAAACTAGCACAGATACATAATCAGTATGGGGGAAAGAAGTGATTAGATTTTGTTGACCTTGACCTTATTTTCAAGGTCACTATATTATAAATACTCAAAAAGGAGCCTAAAGGAGCCTTGTTAATGAAGTAAAAAGTTTGTGTGCACAATATCTCTTTAACCAATGGCTGGAATTTGACCGAACTAGCACAGGTACATCATAAGGATGGGAAAAAGAAGTGATTAGATTTTGGTGACCTTTACCTTATTTTCAAGGTCACTACACTATAAATACTCAAAAAAACGAGCCTTGTTAATGCAGTAAAAAGTTTGTGTGCACATTATCTCTTTAACCAATGGATGGAATTTGACCAGACTAGCATTGATACTTTATCAGGATGGGGGAAAGAAGTGATTAGATTTTGGTGACCTTGACCATATTTTCAAGGTCACCACATTATAAATACTCAAAAAGGAGCCTTGTTAATGAAGTAAAAAGTTTGTGTGCACAATATCTCTTTAACCAGTGGCTGGAAATAGACCGAACTAGCACAGATACATCATAAGAATGAGGCAAAGAAGTGATTAGATTTTGGTGACCCTGACCTTATTTTCAAGGTCATTACACTATAAAATTCTCAAAAAAGTGAGCCTTGTTAATGAAGTAAAAAGTTTGTGTGCACATTATCTCTTTAACCAATGGCTGGAATTTGACCAAACTAGCACAGATTCATAATCAGGATGGGGGAAAGAAGTGATTAGATTGTGATGACCTTGACCTTATTTTCAAGGTCACTACATTATAAATACTCAAAAAGTGAGCCTTGTTAATGCAGTATAAAGTTTGTGTGCACATTATCTCTTTAACCAATTGCTGGTTTTATTAGATTTTGGTGACCTTGACTTTATTTTCAAGATCACACCAGCACTTTGAAACTTAAATTTTGTTAGAAAAAGGTTTTATGCTTTATTTTGGGGGTATCAAATAAGCGCTGCTTATTGACAATTTTCATTGTCATTAACTTTAAAATATTTTAGAAATGGCATCAGCCGGGCGTATTCGTGACCCTCTGGGCACTTGCTCTAGGCTTTTCATATTTTTGACATCTCCAGAATCATGTCAGATTGAGCTGAAACTTAGTGGGAGGCATTGTGGCAACACAGAGATTCAGAATTGCTAAAACTCTTCTGTTCCGATATCCAAGATGGCTGCCATGGCGGCCGTCTTGAAATTCTTAAAATGACATCTCCAAAACCATAAGTCGGATTGAGCTGAAACTTGATGGGAGGCATCACAGTGACACAGAGATTCAGAATTGCTAAAATCGTTTCATTCCGATATCCAAGATGACCACCATGGAGGCCATCCTGAAATTCTTCAAATGACATCTCCTCCAGAACCGTAAGTCCAATAGAGCCAAAACTTGATTGGAGGCATTACAGTGACACAGAGATTCAGAATTCTGTTCCGATATCAAGATGGCTGCCACGGTGGAAATTCTTGAAATGACATCCCTCCCAAACCATAAGTCAGAGTGAGCCAAAACTTAATGGAAGGCATTGGCGCAACATAGAGATTCAGAATTGCTAAAATCTTTCCGTTCCAATATCCAAGATGGCCACCAGTTCGTCAAATGACATCTCCTCCCAAAGCAAATGTTGGATTGAGCCAAAACTTGATAGGAAGCATCAAAGTGGCAAAGAGATTTTGCATATGGATTGATGTTGACCAGATCTAGGTTCAGGTTACTATGCATAAATTTTAGCAAATTTACAACACAGTTATGGCCCTTGATTATTGTCAAAATTTTGTTTCCATTCAATATCTTGCCTGTACAGGAAATAACACTTCTTGTAAAACTTGTTCCTGCAATGTATTTTATGCGGGGGTATTTAAAGGGGAAGCAATGTAAGTTGTAAGTATACCTTGGAGTAAAGTGCTTAACAAGGGATTTATTTTGATGCAAGACTTTTCAAAATCAGCCTAGAAATAAGGAAGTTATGATGGGTTGAATATATTGAAAATGGCTGTCATGGATGCCACCATATTGTAGGCTTTGTGATGTCACACAGCCTAAATTAAATATGCAAAACCAAATTATAAAGGGTTTTAAGAATAATTTTGCTACAGATTTTTTATAATCTTTAATTCAAGTGACAAGCAATCATTTCCCCCAAATAAACCAACTTTATGAGAATAACTACCTTTATGAAACGAATTTTAATTTTTATAAGACCTCATTAAATATTCAAAATGGCGGCGCCCATACCACCAATGTTAAAATAGTCAATTGTCTATAACTTACATAATATTCCACCGATTTTGATCAAATTTGTGTCAAAATTCATTGTTTGTAAAGTTCTTTACTTTAAAGCACAATACCTTTTGAGGTTGCGTTCCCCTTTAACAAGCATTGTTTGTTGACATTTTTAGTTGTTTTTGTTTTGTTTTTGTTTTTTCAAAGAAAATAAGATGTTTCATGTATCTTCTCTATGAGGTAGAGAATTCATATGAAATTTTCTTTGAAAAATTAAAAATTAAAGTCATCTACTGCAGTTGTGGTATGTGCTTTAAGCATTGTCGCGTTGATTTACCTATACCTCAAAGGTGCTGGCAAAATGCCGATTGTGATTGGAGGGTTGCTTTAGGATCAGTATGATCTGTGTTTACTCAGCTCATACAGCTCTGGCAAAATAATTTATGATAATTTCTGTATGGCACAATTTTGTTCTCAACTTTCTGTATTTCAGGGATGTGTGGCAAATGTATTTAGATAAAGGGGAATTCGAATTAGCAAAAGATTATTGTAGGGTAAGACTAAGTTTCTTTTTTTTCTGATGGAGACTTAATATTGGACATAGACAATTCTTGTCATAATCTTTGAACAAGACTATTTCACTACCTATTAGCCAGCCACGGTGGCTCAGTTGGATGCGCATCCGACTGGTGATTAGGAGGTTGCTGGTTCGACACATGCCAGGTTGGCAACATTCTTACATGGAAATTTGATCATGAAATATTTACTATGGTCATTCTCTCCCTTCTGCTGATGCAAGAAGGGCAGTTGTCAGTTTCTGGCGAAAGAATGTGCACAATACTTGTTAACCGCTTAGAGGACTAAGCCTGCCCAGTAAATGTGGGGTTAGGTAAACTTACCACGCTCGACATGACTACATTGGGTTGACTAGGCCGTAAAACCTCAACACAAACAAACAAACACTATCTATTAGTGTGTCTAAAACATACTGACATTATTCAAAGAATGCAGATTCTGACCACACTGCTTCATTAGGAGCAGTTTGATCTGGATCTAGACTTTTACTCAGGCCTGCCTGTTAGAATATTTAGGATAAACACGATATAGCATTTTACCTTCACAGACATTCTCTGGTATGCTTTTTCCATATTTTTAGCTCACCTGAGCAAAAGCTGAGGGTGAGCTATTGTCATCACCCTATGTCCGTCGTCCGTCGTTCGTCATTCGTCGTCAACAATTAGTTTGTTAACACTCTAGAGGTCACAGTTTTGACCCGATCTTGATGAAACTTGGTCAGAATGTTTGCCTCTATGAAATCTAGGTCAAGTTTGATACTGGGTTACTTGGGATCAAAAACTAGGTCACCAGGTCAAATCAAAGGAAAAACTTGTTAACACTCTAGAGGTCATAGTTTTGACCCAATCTTGATGAAACTTGCTCAAAATGTTGCCTCTATTAAATCTAGGTCAAGTTTAAAACTGGGTCACTTGGGGTCAAAAACTAGGTCACCGGGCCAGATCAGCAGAAAACCTTGTTAACACTCTAGCGGTCACATTTTTGAAGCAATCATCATGAATCTTGCACAATATGTTTGTCTTGATGATTTCTAGGTCAGGTTCGAAACTGGGTCACTTAGGGTTAAAAACTAGGTCACCGAGCCAAATCAGCAGAAAACCTTGTTAACACTCTAGCAGTCACATTTTTGAAGCAATCATCATGAATTTTGCTCAAAATGTTTGTCTTGATGATTTCTAGGTCAAGTTTGAAACTGGGTCACTTGGAGGCAAAAACTAGGTCACCGGGCCAAATCAGCAGAAAACCTTGTTAACACTCTAGCGGTCACATTTTTCAAGCAGTCATCATGAATCTTGCTCAAAATGTTTGTCTTGATGATTTCTAGGTCAAGTTTGAAACTGGGTCACTTGGAGTCAAAAACTAGGTCACCGGGCCAAATCAGCAGAAAACCTTGTTAACACTCTAGCGGTCACATTTTTGAAGCAATCATCATGAATCTTGCTCAAAATGTTTGTCTTGATGATTTCTAGGTCAAGTTTGAAACTGGGTTACGTGGTGTCAAAAACTAGGTCACCAGGCCAAACCAGCAGAAAACCTTGTTAACACTCTAGCGGTCACATTTTTGAAGCAATTATCATGAATCTTGCTCAAAATGTTAGTCTTGATGAGTTCCAGGATATGTTTGAAACTGGGTCATGTGGGGTCAAAAACTAGGTCACCGGGCCAAATCAGCAGAAAACCTTGTTAACACTCTAGCAGTCACATTTTTTAAGCAATCATCATGAATCTGGCTCAGAATGTTTGTCTTGATGATTTCTAGGCCAAGTTCGAAACGGGAACACCTGGGGTCAAAAACTAGGTCACCTGGCCAAATCAGCGTAAAATCTTGTTATCACTTAGCGGTCACATTTTTCAAGCAATCATCATGAATCTTGCTCAAATTGTTTGTCTTGATGAGTTCTAGGTCAAATTTGAAACTGGGTCACTTGGAGTCAAAAACTAGGTCAACGGGCTCAATCAGCAGAAAACTTTGTTAACATTCTAGCGGTCACATTCTTTTAAGCAATCATCATAAATCTTGCTGAAAATGTTTGTCTTGATGATTTTTAGGTCAGGTTCGAAACTGGGTCACCTGGGGTCAAAAACTAGGTCACCTGGCCAGATCAGCAGAAAACCTTGTTAACACCCTAGCAGTCACATTTTTCAAGCAATCATCATGAATCTTGCTCAACATGTTTGTCGTGATGATTTCTAGTTCAAGTTTGAAACTGGGTCACTTGGGGTCAAAAACTAGGTCACCTGGCCAGATCAGCAGAAAACCTTGTTAACACTCTAGCGGTCACATTTTTGAAGCAATCATTATGAATCTTGCTCAAAATGTTTGTCTTGATGATTTCTAGGTCAGGTTTGAAACTGGGTCACATGGGGTCAAAAACTAGGTGACCTGGCCAAATCAGCAGAAAACTGTTAACACTCCAGAGGTCACATTTTTTAAATAATCATCATAAATATTGCTCAAAATGTTTGTCTTGATGATTTCTAGGTCTAGTTTAAAACTGGGTCACTTGATATAAAAAACTAGTTCACCTGGCCAAATCAAAAGAAAACCTTGCTGATGCTCTAGAGGTCACATTTTTTAAGTGATCATCATGAATCTTGCTCAAAATGTTTGTCTTGATGATTTCAAGATGATGTGTAGTTTTCTGTCCAATGACTCTCTTAAGTTTTTCCATTTAGGTCAGTTTCTCAGTAATTATTGGTCCTACAGAGTGATATTTGGTACTTGTGAAGTGTTTGTGTTTAGGTCAGTTTCTCAGTAACTATTGCTTCTACAGCCAGTGATACTTAGTACATGCATACATCTTAGCATGGCCTCGAGTGCAGCCGTCCATATTTGACCTTGACCTTTATTTCACAGTCCATTAGACATGCTACATTGTCTTACTTGTTAATATAATCATTTTGAACTTTGATCAGAATGTTTGCCTTGATAGTTCTAGATCAGGCTCTCAAAGTGCTATGTTGCTCAGGTGAGCGTTACAGGGCCATCATGGCCCTCTTGTTCATTATTTCTTAAACCTGTAATTGAACTGATATGTTTAGTGTTTTATGTTGGGGAGAACTTTACTGAAATTGTAAACTATTGTGAATTGAATCCACCTTCCCTAACTCTGCAACACTACAATGTATAACACCTGCAAGACTTGCTTCATTGTCTTCTGATATGCGATGCTCATACTCCTATGCCAAATGTGTTCTATGCTATAAAATTGTAGGGTGGGTGGGGTCATGGGATAAATTTTGTGTATGTGGGGAGGGGGAGAATGTCAAAAATGTGGTTATTATACCTACTGATATAGATTTTATGAAGTGCAAGTATCTGATATAACTAACAAACAGATTGAATGCTTTCTTAGCAGTGAAAAGTTTTCTCAGTATATGATAGGGGAATGGGGGTGGGGGTCCAAGACTTGTTAACAAGGATCTTGTTTTGGCTTGGAATACATGTGGACCCTCCTCAGTTACTATAGTATGGTCTTCTATGAGTTTGTCTGTCCTCCCATCCAGGAACAAAATCTTGCTGTCACTACTTTTCTTAAACAACAAGTTCATTTTCAGCCAGATTCGTTTAGGCATTCTACTATTGTCTGATTAAGTAGTGAAATTTCTATAAGAATCAGAATCAGAATATTTTACTGGTGATACATCAATAGACATTCATTCACCAGGGCCAATGATTGCAAACACTAGTCTCTAGATCTCACAAGTGATGTGAATCCAGGGACAGGGTCCTCAGAACTTTCAGTACAGAAGAATATAGATGCAAGGAGTGCATTCCAATCCCTAATGGTTCCTGGGAAGAAACTGTACTTATAAATGTCAGTTCTAGCAGATGACACTTGAAATGCCATTGGATTATGATTCCTACTGCACCTATTTGGGGATTGAAGGTTGTCACAAGGTATACTAGCTCTACCTTTCAGACCTTTGAATAACAATATGAGTTTACTACCTTTGCATCTCTTGTGAAGAGACTCCCACCCTAACTGGTCAAGAATGCAAGTCAAACTTCCAGTTTCAAAGTTGTAGTTTCCAGTCACATGCCTAGCTGCACGATTCTGTACCTTTTCTAATTCTAATTCTTCCTGGACTACTATTCCTTATGGGTCCCAAACAGGGCTAGCATACTCCAGGATTGATCGCACCAGCCCCTTGTATGCCATCTCCTTAACATCTTGGGAGTTACGTCTTAACTCTTGTCCTGCTGAACCCGGATATACCCTGCCTTTGCAAACAGTGTAGATCCAGAAGCCAACTGATCTGGATCTGCACTGTTTGCCATTAAGTATTCTAATTTGTATCAACAACTTGGATGTAGTAATCTGATTGGCTGAAAATTAGAAGTGGGTATGGCATCTTAATTTATTCAGCAGGACAAGGGTTAAGAAACCAAAAGTTCTGTTTGCTTTTGTGCAAACATTGCTTACATGAGTATTCCATTTCAAATCCCTAGAAATTGTCATCCCAAGGTATTTAATATTACGAGGGCGAGTCAATAAAAAACCAGCCTAGCTTATTTCTGGGTGAGATCGATTTCTTCTTTTTCGCTGTAATTGCCCTCTAGAATGATGCACTTGGACCAATGGTGTTCCATTGCCATCAGCCCAGAACTGAAGAAGCCAGGGTCCTTGTCTCTGACCCACTCCTCAACTGCCGCCACGACTTCTTCGTTGGACCGGAAATGACGTCCACGGATATCCTTTTTCAAGTTTGGGAATAGGAAATAGTCACTAGGAGCTAAGTCCGGAGAATAGGTGGGGTGCGGTATTAGCTCGTACCCATTCCGTTCAACAGCATCCATTGCAATTTTGCAATTGTGGACTCTCGCATTGTCCTGTTGGAGCAGAATCCCTTTGGAGAGTTTACCTTGGCGTTTTTCACGAATCACAATTCTCAGTTAGTCGAGCAAATTTGCATAATACGCACCTGTTATTGTACTTTTCTTTGCTAGAAAGTCCAACATAATAAGGTCTTGTGCATCCCAAAATACAGTTGCCATCACCTTGCCAGCAGAGGGTTGTGTTTTGAACTTCTTTGGCCTCGGAGACCCCGGCCTTACACTCTGGCGACTTGAGCTTTATTCTCTGGCTCATAATAATGGACCCAGGTCTCATCTACAGTCACCAGATGTGAAAGGAAATCATCTTCCTTTGACCTAATTTTGGGATTTTGGGACCCAACGGGCTGTTAGCTTGTGCATACCCAAGCGATCATGTAAAGTTGTTGAAACGCTACCATGTGAAATGTGTAATGCATTCGCTGTTTCTGCCACCTTAATTTGCCTATCAGAGTACACCAGATCCCGTACTTTGTTACACATTTCTTCATCGGTGGCATCTGATGGGCGTCCAGACCTGGTTTCGTCTTCTAAAGACGTTCTACTGCGTTTGAATTCCCCAACCCAGAATTTAATTTGTGCATACGATGGTGCAGAAGACCCATAAACATTGGTCAACTCACAATGTATTTCCTGACCTGTTTTCCCTTTCAAATACAAGTACCGAATTACAGCACGGTACTCAACTTTTGACGAAAAGCTTACTTTTGCATCGCTAGCCATGTTTGACATTCAATATCTTATGAGTGAATGACACAATAAGGGTGCAATTTTGCCCTCAGGCCTAAAACATGTATTGAAATAAGGCATGAAAATCTTGGGTGTCTCGGTCAATTGGAAATGGGATAGGCTGGTTACTTATTGACTTGCCCTTGTATCCACATTTTCGAGGACTGTACCTTCTAAGGAGTAAACTGCATTGATCTTTTTGATCCGCTTCCTAGTAAGCTGCATAATGTTACATTTCACTGGCTGAAATCTCATACCCCATTTCCTGGCCAGTTTACCCAGTTGATCAACATCCTTTTTGAGTTTCTGTGTGTCTTCAGTGCTATCAGTCTGACGATAGTAGACACAGTCATCAGCAAACAAATGAATCTCAGATTCTATTCCAACCATAATGTCAGATATATACAAGGAAAACAACAGGGGACCGAGAACAGTGCCCATTGGGATTTTGCTCCATTGACTACAACCTTTTTTGCCTATTGCACAGAAATGAATCAATCCATTCTAAAGTTTTTCCACTTATGCCATATCCATGGAGTTTGCATTTCAGAAGTTCATGAGGAGGAGTGTCAAAGGCCTTCTCAAAGTTCAATATGAATGTATCTACTTGGCCACCTGCATCCAAAATTTTAGCCCAGTCATTTATTACTGTGAGCAACTGAGTTTCACAGCTATGGTTCTTCCTGAAAGCATGTTGCATGTCTGATAGAAGCCTGTGTTCATAAAGATGAGCCATAATATTTGTACATACTATGTGTTCAAGCATCTTGCAAGGACACTGGAAGATAGTTATTTGGTAAAGCTCTCTTGCCCTTCTTATAAAGTTGACAGATTTTAGCCAAGGACCATTCCCTTATCAAGAGATTGTTGGAACAAATGAGCAAATACAGGACCAAGTTCTACCGCAAGTTCTTTAAGGACTCTAGGATGAAGTTCATCAGGTCCCAAAGCCTTTGAGGGATTTAAACTTTTCATCATTCTTATAACACCTTCATTTGAAATGTGAATGTCGCTCATAGGCAGAGCTGACTTTTCAAGTAGAGGGACCCCACTTTCCGAAGTTTTGGAGAATATATCTGTAATTTACATATGTTAGAAGAATGGTACATGTATTAGGAGAATTGTTTTTAAGCAGACTAGATACACTTGGTAAATTTTCTGCCATAGTGGCAAAGAATGCAAGTTTTGTGACTTCCTGTTTGCTGTCCTGTACAAGAAGTCCCTTCTGAAAAGGAGTCTGCTCTAAATACTTTTGGAAAGAATGCAGGAATTGGTTAGATAAGAAACCACAAAAGTTGTGTCCCTTGTAGAGTGAGAGGAACTGTAGCATATGTATCAAGACCTCTATATCTAATTGCAGGATAATCCAGTACATTTGGATAAAGTTCTTACAAAACAAGCAGAATATCTATTCTCAGAAGGGAGGTAAGTCTTTTTTTGGAAGTTCTGTTGTGTTTTGATAGAAGTCTTGTCACTTTCATGGTGCCACAGGATAATATAAATCATAATACACCTGAACTTCATTGTAAAACAGATGTCTGTGTCCAAGAATTAGACAGTATTGTTTATCTTAACCTTGGACCCAATATACACCCATATGGTAACTACGGTACAGGTATTGTATTTATCAGAAATATGTTGTCTTGGCTGAGTTTTCATAATTTGTATGATGAAGTTTAATTGGCCATATTTCAGTTATTTCTCCAAATATCTGAGATTTGTTTTCAAAAAGCAGTAGTTCAATATATTACCTTTAAGACTGCAGCATTATATTTAAGGAAAATCCAACAGTTTTTGTAAACTTCAACAAGAAACCTAGGTACCCATTTCAGCTATTGTCGGCACTTTTAGCAGAAAATCATCAGAAATTCACCCAAAATGATGTTATAACTTCAATGTTATTAATTGTGACTTTTTTCAACCAAACCTATTGAAAACAATTTATTACAACTTCAGTTATTATCCAAAA
This sequence comes from Anodontia alba, assembly GCA_964016985.1. Taxonomy (NCBI): domain Eukaryota; kingdom Metazoa; phylum Mollusca; class Bivalvia; order Lucinida; family Lucinidae; genus Anodontia; species Anodontia alba. The sequence continues at coordinate 76,103,557 of OZ024834.1, forward strand.
TCATTTTTAATGACCATAGTGCTGTAAAATAGCTCTAAAATCAAGCCAAGACAACATATTTTGGCAGTTCCGATAGTGACAAGTCTGGGTATTGTTAGGTCCGAGTCTGAACTAATACAAACAGGACAATGCTATATCTAGTCCGCTTCATTTCACAGGTATGTTAGATGTATGCTTGACTGTATATACAGTGGCAGCTCCATAAACAGTCATGAACACTCATCTCTCGACAACAGCCACCTCCCTTTAACAGCTATTTTTTTCTGATTTACCAAAAAGCTGTTTTACTATTTAACCTTTCCACAGGAGCTACATCCCTGCAGCAGCTAGCTTTGTCCCTACCCAAGGTTGTCTTTTGGAGAGAGGTAGCACTGCAGCTGCTGTGTACGGAACCCGGGAAGGGACATTTCCTTTCTGATGTTTAACAGATAAGAAATCAAAACGATAAAAACAGAACAGAAATTAAAACAAAAATTACACATTTCCTTTCTAATATTCAGCAGAACAGAAATCAAAACAATAAAAATAGAACAGAGATTAAACAAAAAGTAGCACATTTCCTTTCTGATATTTAGCAGAAAAGAAGCCAAAATAATAAAAACAGAACAGAAATTAAAACAAAAATAACATATTTCTTTTCAGATATTTATCAGAAAAGAAATTAAAATAATAAAAAATAGAATGGAAATTAACACAAACAAAAAATGTATTTCTTTTCCAATATTTAGCAGAAAAGAAATCTAAACAATAAAAATAGAACATAAACAAGAAACTCATTTCCTTTCCGATATTTAGCAGTAAAGAAATTAAAGTTTTCAAACAACATAGTATGTTGGAAAGGACTAAAATAGGCTATGCCTACGTCCAATCCAATGGTACATATATATGTACTCGTCTTGTATGTATGTATGTATCCATGAAATTTCTAATAAATAAATAAATAATAAATAACATAGTATGTTGTTTAAATGACTTATTATATCGTTTGTTCATCATAATGATCTGGTTTTAATAACATAACAAATCAACCAGTGGGAGCCCTGAATTATGTTGAATAAACTATATAATAAGTCAATAAGTCATTTAAACGATATGTCATTAAAACGAGATCAAAAAGTTGAAAAAAAAAATGTCATAATAAGTAGTTAAAATGAGATACTATTTTGTTTCAATTTCCATTCTTTTTTTTTTTTTTTTTTTGTTTGTTTTATTTTCATTCTGTTTTTTGTTTTAATTTCTTTTCTGCTAAATATCGGAAAAGAATGTGCTATTTTTGTTTTAATTTCTGTTCAGTGTTTATTGTTTTAAATCCTTTTCTGCTAAATATTGGAAAGGATTTTTTTTTTACATTCTTTTTTTTAATTTCAGTTCTGTTTTGATTGTTTTAATTTCTTTTCTGCCAAGTATCGGAAATGAAATGTGTTATTTTTGTTTTTATTTCTATTCTGTTTTTTCTGTTGACTTTTTTTCTGCTAAATATCAGAAAGGAAATGTCTTTATTTTGTTTTTATTTCCGTTCAGTGTCAACAATTGCTTTAAAAACAACAATTGCTTTAAAATCTATTTTTCACTTCTTCTTCACCTGAACCCACAGACCAGATGGCTAGAAACTTGGTAGGAAGCATCAGGGTGACTCATAGATAAAAAGTAGCTAAAATCGTTCCAGTGAAATTCCAGGATGCCATCTTGAAAATCTATTTTTCACTGCTTCTCCTGAACCAAAAAGCAAACTGACCTTGAAACTTGATAGGAAGCATTAAGATGACTTGTGGATCAAAAATAGCTAAAATCATTCCTATCTGAAATCCAAGATGGCCTCCATGGCGGCCATCTTGAAACTCTATTTTATGCTTCTTCTCCTGAAACAAAAGGCCAATTGACTTGAAACTTGATATAAGAAACATCAGGGTGACCTGAAGATCAAAATTAGCTAAAATCGTTCTGATCTGAAATCCAAGACAGCTGCCATCTTGATAATCTATTTTTAACACACCTGAGCCGAAGGCTCAGGATGAGCTATTGTGATGACTCTCTGTCCGCCATCCGTCTATCCATCGGTTTGTCCGTTTACACCTTTGAACGACTTCTCCTCTGAAATCCCTGGGCCAAATATCTTCAAACTTTATGTGGAGCTTTGTATTAAAGGGGGATTGAAAATTTGTAAAAATAGTCACGGTCCATAAATCAAGATGGCAGCCATGCCAATATATAGCTCCCCATAGACTTATAATCTTCTTCTCTGAAACCATGAGGCCCACAGCTTATATATTTTGTATGTAGCAATGTGTAGTGGTCCCCTACATAAATCCTGCCAATCAAGCCCCTGGGCTCCAAACTGGCCACACCCCAGGGGGTCATATGTATATATAGAGTTATATAGCTAAAGAACCTTCAAAAATCTTCTTCTCTGAAACCATGAGGCAGAGAGCTAACAGATTAAGTATGTAGCAGTGTTTAGTGGTCTTCTACATATATCCCGCCAAACAGGCCACACCCCGGAGGTCATTAGCTCCCATAGACTTATAATGGGACAAAGCTTAAAAAATCTTCTTCTCTGAAACCATGAGGCCCACAGCTTATATATTTAGTGTGTAGCAATGTTTAGTGATCTCCTACATAAATCCTGCCAATCAAGCCCCTGGGGTCTAAACTGGCCACACCCCGGGGGTCATTAGCTCCTATAGACTTATAATAGAAAAAACTTAAAAAATCTTCTTCTCTGAAACCCTGAGGCCCACAGCTTATATATTTAGTGTATAGCCATGTTTAGTGGTCCCCTACATAAATCCTGCTAATCAAGCCCCTCGGCTCCAAAATGGCCACACCCCAGGTGGTCATGTGTTTATATAGAGCTATATAGCTAAAGAACATTCAAAAATCTTCTTCTCTGAAACCATGAGGCCCAGAGCTAACAGATTACGTATGTAGCGATGTTTGGTGGTCTCGACATAAATCCTGCCAACTATGCTCCTGGGGTCCAAATTGGTCGTGCCCCAGGGGTCATTAGCTCCCATAACCTTAAAATGGGAAAAACATAAAAAGTCTTCTTCTCTGAAGCCATGAGGCCCACAGCTTATATATTTAGTATGTAGAAATGTGAAGTAGTCCCCTTAAATCCTGCCAATCAAGCCCCTGGGGTCCAAACTGGGCACACCCCAGGGGTCATGTTTATATAGAACTGTGTAGCTAAAGAACCTTCAAAAATCTTCTTCTCTGAAACCATGAGGCCCAGAGTTAACAGATTTAGTATGTAGCAATGTTGGTGGTCTTCTACATTAATTCTTCCAAAGATGACCCTGGGGTCGAAATCGGCCACTTCTCAGGGGGTCATTAGCTCCCATGGACTTATAGTGGAAAAAAAGAATTAAAAGAATCTCTTCTCTGAAACTATGCAGCCCACAGTTTAAATATTTAGTATGTAGCAATGTTTAGTGGTCCCCTACATAAATCCTGCCAATGAAGCCCCTGGGGGTCTGAATTGGCCATACCCTGGGGGGTCATTAGCTCCCATAGACTTATAATGGGAAAACCTTAAAAAAAATCTTCTTCTCTGAAACCGTGATGCCCACAGCTCATCTATTTAGTATGTAGCAATGTTTAGTGGTCCCCTACATAAATCCTGCCATCCATGCCCCTGGGGTCCAAATTGGCCATGCCCCAGGGGTCATTTACTCCCACAGACTTATAATGGACAAAAACTTAAAAGATCTTCTTCTCTGAAACCATCCGGCCCACAGCTTATGTATTTAGTATGTAGCAATGTTTAGTGGTCCCCTACATAAATCCTGCCAATCAAGCCCCTGGGGTTTAAACTGGTTTTACTTAGCGCCCTTTGAAATTTTCAGCAATTTAACCTTGTAAGCAAGATATCTCAAAAACTGTTTAAGCCATTGCCTTGAAACTTGATGGGCTAATAGGGAATGATGAGTAAATGACATGATTAACTTACAGCAGTTAACTCAGGTGAGCGTTGTGGCCCATGGGCCTCTTGTTTGCTTCTTCCCCTGAACCGAAGGGGCAATTGACTTGTAACTTGGTTGGAAGCATCGGGGTGACTTGTAGATCAAAAATATCTAAAACCATTCCAGTCGAAAATCCAAGACGGCCATCTTCAAAATCTATTTTTCGCTTCTTCTCCTGAAGAAAGGCAAATTGACTTGAACTTGATAGGAAGCATCAAGGTGACGTGTAGATCAAAATAGCTAAAATTGTTCTGATCCTAAATCCAAGATGGCCCTTCTGCTGATTCTAGAGGGGCAGTTGTCAGTTTCTGGGGAAAAATGTGCACAATACTGGTTAACAGCTGACAGGACTAAGCCTGCCCAGTAAAAGTGTGGTTAGGTAAACTGACTGTGCTCGACATGACCCTATCTATACTTAGCTTCTTCTCCTGAAACAGAAAGGCCAATTATTATTGTCTTGAAACTTGATAGGAAGCATTGGAGAGACTAGTAGATCAAAATAGCTAAAATCATTCTGATCAGAAATCCAAGATGGCTGCCATCTTAAAAATGTATTCTTTGCTTCTTCTCCTTAACTGAAAGGCCAGTTGACTCCAAACTTGGTAGGAAGCATCAGGGTTACTTGTAGATAAAAAAGAGCTAAAATCCTTCTGATCAGAAATCCAATATGGCACCATTGCTGCAATCTTGGAAGTCTAGTTTGCATTTCTTTTCCTGAATCAAAAGGCCAGTTTATCAGGTAATCAGATGAGCGATACAGGGCCATATTGGCCCTCTTGTATTGTCTTTGGTTTCTTTTCTACTAAATATTGGAAAGGAAATGTCCCTTTTGGGATTCCGTAGCTATCAAATAGGACTATTCCTTTGTTGTCAGATTACAGCAACACATTTCATGAGATTATTCTTTGTTATAAGATTAGCAATGTATTTCATCAGATGTGAGAATCAATAGAGTAAAGGGAATTGAAACACTTCCAAGGGAGGCAACTGTAAAATATGATTTCTTTCAGATGGGGACGGGTGTGAAGGAAAAAAGGATGTCACAAAAGTTGTCTTACTTGTAAAATTGTAAAAAAAGAAAAAAATGGTGAAAAATCTACCATGTGTATTCAGTCTCTTAAAAACAATCTTTATCTGCAAAATAAGTCACAGGATCTTGTATTGTTACTGTTACTTGGGTAAAAATGGGAAACATCAAAGCCCAGCAAACAACCAACAAGGTTAGATCTCTAATCAGTTTTGGCTATTCAACACAGATTTTCCAAAGAAACACACCGGGTTCCTGTGAATGTCTAAGACTGATCAGACTGCAGGGATGTGAGGCAGATCCAATTCTTGGAGTGCTACTTAACAGTGGATGGTAATACAAGGATTACTATATTTGTGCTGCAGATAGTGTGCCTTTGATAGCTTTGATTACAAACACAAAATTCTGTCATTATTATATTCCCACCCCTTTCTCCTGCAAACTGTGTTTTTTTTGTGTTTTTTTTTTTTTTTTTTTTGTTGTTTTTTGGGGGGTGGGGGGGGGGGGGCATAGGGGGTATACTGTTTTCACATTTTCCATCTATATGTCCATCCTTCCGTCCATATGTTACACTTTGGTTCTTGCAGAGGTCTCTAATTGTTAATTGGCAATTTCTTGAGCTGGTAGCTGATAAATGATTAAAAGTGTAAGGTGATTGTTTTCTACACAGAACAGCTGAAGGTCAACTTTCAACTTAGCATGTAGTCTCTGAGGTAAAACCATACAGCTTGACATTCAGCATTTATCACATACATACCAACAGAGCTTAGACTGTTTTTAAGAGGACTGGATGTTCTTGGCAGATTTACACCTTATTAACCCTAAGTATTGGGACACCTTAACCATACTTGTTCTAAAATTTGAAAAAGTATTTTACTACCTGTTGATATGTCTAAAATAGTGCTGGATGAGTGGCAAACAGTGTAGAGCCTGATCAGGTGCCATATTCTGCAGCATCTGATCTGGGTCTACACTGTTTGCTCAGGCCTGTCTGTCTCAATATTTAGGGTTATTACTGTAGTCATTTTTACAAGGGACACATTTTCTTAGCAGGATATAATGGTATATCCTCCGGTATCTCTCTGTCTATCAGTTCATTTGCAGTAAGTAAGTAAGTAAATTCTTTATTTTGAGAGGGTAACCCAATTGGCTGGTAGCCAATCTTCCTTGGGGCCCTCTTTAGCAACAAATACACAAACAGTACAAGCGTAAACAAATATGCATGGGCACAATATATAAAAAATACATCAAACTGAGGTGTGAAGATTAAGATACATATATGTATATTTACAAAGATAAAACTTATTGGAGAATGAATCAATAACAATTGAAATGAATTCCTGGCAACAAAACAGCGATAAGAGAGAGAGAGAGAGAGAGAGAGAGACGTGCAATATCAATATTTAATTATTTAATTATGGCGGTGGAGGTATATATAATGTTAAAATGCAAATATAGTAGAAAATATATATACTAATGTCAGCTGTTAACCAGTATTAATGCACTTTGTTTCCTGATAGCTCCTCCTACAGTTTTCATCGGATTGGATTGAAAATTGATGTACAGTTAGACGATGTGGTGATACAGCGCATATTATTTTGAGGTTCCTGTACACCAAATTTTGATGGTGTTATATTACCCTTTTTAACTTGTCAGTTTTTGGTGAAAGAATGTGCTCAACACTAGTTAACAGCTTAGAGGACTAAGCCTGCCCAGTTAAAGTGTGGTTAGTTAAATTGACCACACTCCACATGACCCCCTCTAAGTTGACTGGGCCATTAAATAAAGCCTTATTACAAACACAAACAAAAAGTGATACAGTACATACTGTTTCAAGGTTGCAGTACACCAATTTTTTGGTAGTGTTATAACACATCAAACGCAGCCATCTTCTCTACATGTTTTGATACCCTGCAGTGGCCGAGTATCATGCAGTATCTGCAATGCTTTTATTATAACTTCCTGTTTGATTTCCTAGACATCAAATCTCTTCTGGAAAGTAGTCTACTTTAAAGGAAAATAATTTGGTCTCGTATCAAATTCTTTCCTTCTAGAGAAGACATTTTTTTCAGAAGGGAGGCAAAAACAATTTTGACAGTTACCTCCCCTGTAAATGTATTCATTCCCCTTGTTACAACAAACAAACTTCAATGCATTTTTTTTCCAATGTAGGGTACCTTTTTACTTATATTAGGCCATTTTTGCCTAACCCTACATATTATGCAAGTGTACTGTCCAACAGGTAGGACACTATTGTATAGTCATGGTTCACTAGTGCACTACACGTGTTACCTGGACATAAATAAATATTGCACTGCAAATGATTCTGATAAGGGCGAACTAATAGGACACTACTGCCCGTCAGAGGTCCGCAGTCCTTAGAGGAGTCATTTAGTGAGTGATATTTTATATCTTCGCAATTATCATCAATTTGTAGGTTTTCTGTGCATGGATTGAAAGGCCAAAAATGTGTCGAGTCTGAATTAAAACCTACAGATTGTTGATTGCTGTGCTATATAATGGACACAGAGTGATCCAGTTCTGCATTTTGTTACGTAGGATTTTCATGTATACTAGACCACCTGCACTAATTTTTTCAGTCTAATGGGAATTTTCCCAGTTTGCCTGCATGAGGAAGGAAGCTGAGCAGACTGTGCAGTATGTTCAGCCTGTTCAGGGCCTCTTTATTGCAAGTGTTAAATTCGGTCTGGTAGGTATCTCTGTGGCAATGAAAGACACTGAGTGGACTGTGCAGTATGTTCAGTCTGATCAAGGTCTCTTTGTAGCAGGCGCAAAGTGTAAGGATACAAGAACAGTGCAGGACCGGACTTGCTGATGCGCACCTCGGAGCATTCTCAACACTCGTTAGATTCGCGACATGATGGCATACACACATGACAGATACACGTATATATATTGTAAGCTCTTTGGTTGATATAAGGGCAGTCATGTTAGGCAAAAGAATGCACACAATACTGGTAAATAGCCGCTTAGAGGACTCGTTTTGCCGGTCTCGGTGGCTCAGTTGGATGCGTGTCTGACTTGTGATCAGGAGGTTGTGGGTTTGACTCCTGCCAGGTTGGCAAAATTCTTTCGAGGAGAGTTGATCATGGAATATTTTCTACGGTCATTCTCTCCCTACCACTGATTCAAGAACGGCAGTTGTCAGTTTCTGGCAGAAGAATGTACACAATACTGGTTAACCACTTAGAGGACTAAGCTTGCCCAGTAAAAGTGTGTTTAGGTAAACTGACCATGCTCAACATGACCCCATTGGCTTGATTGGGCCGTAAAACCTCAAGTAAGCCTGTCCAGTGGACTTGTGTTTAGGAAAAAGGACAGCATTCGACACAACCCCATTGAATTGATTAGGCCATAAAACCTCAACCAACATAATTTGCAAGCACTCACATTTACAAGAAGTGGACATATTTTTTTTCTTTTAGGTGAGATTATTGATTTTGTAGGTATTCAGATTTTAGCAGAGTTTAGATACATATTCTAAGTTAAGATTGCATCAATATTCATTTTATTTCAAGTGAATTATGAGTTGGCATTTTTTTATGGAGTGACATTTATAAATGTCAGGCCCTGATATTCGAGGTTGTAATGTTCTGATTGCGGAGGGGTCAAAGATTTGAAGGTCTGTGGCCCTGTTTGTTGTCAGTGGACATTCAAAATGTCATGGCCCTAATGTAAATGGTATAAGGATAGATAGGGTTGACATTTGAAATGTCATGGCCCTGTGAATTAGCTGAAGAATTAGTCATGACCCTGGTGTTGTTAGAAGAAATGTCCTGATCGCAGGCAGCGTGGCTGAAAGGTCAGCCCTGGTTGCTATTTGTGTATATTTTTAATGTCATGGCCCTGTTAATTAAGTTTACTATTATTTTATCAGGGCATTGAAACTTTGTTAGTTTGTCCTAAGGTATGGAATTTGTGTATGACATTAAAAGGCCACACTGCCAATAGCTGATGGAAGATAGCTGTCGACCACACTGCCAATAGCTGATGGAAGATAGCTGTCGACCACACTGACATTGACAATAGGACAAATCATGGATGAATCACGTTGACACCAGTGATAGGCCAGTCATTACGTCGAGGATTCAGCCACAATGCCAATGATGTCACACCATCTGGTGACGTAGGGCGTCATTGTCAGTTGTATGGAATCATAATAGCAAACTTCATCATATGTGGTGTAATTCTGTGTAGTTTTGTTTTCTTTCTTTTCAGCCCTTCTTAGGCTGAAGCCTTTAAATTAATATTATAGACGCCAATACTGAAGACAGCAGCAGGCGTCTTTGGACTACAAAAAAAACATTTCAAGGCCACAGGCAAAGTCCAGAATAATTATAATCGAAGATCGCCATGTGATAGTATAAAATTGTGATAGTATAGTTATATTAGACCTGAGCCAGAGCTCAGTAAGTGAAGAATTAGTTTTTAATAAAAACTAAGTTAAAGAAGATTATAAATCTACATGGCGGTTGACTAGTCAAGAACCAAAATATTGGACTGAGCCCAAACAATTAGTTACATTAACTAACCAGCGGGCCCCCGTAGCCTAGTGGATAAGAGAGTTGACTCTTAATCCATTAGGTTTCTCACCGCTGTGGTTCGAGCCTCGCTCGGGTCATATGTGGGAAAGCCAAGTTCTGCTTACGGATGGTCAGGTGGTTTTTCTCCGGGTTGTCCGGTTTTCGCCCACCTTCGATGAACGATTGGCTAGATATAAGTGAAATATTCTTGAAAGGGCCGTATAACCCAAATAAAAAAAAAAACAAAAGAAAAAAACATTAACTAACCAAAATTCAGTTAGTGAGTCTATATATTAAGAAGCATTCTCTTCACATTGGTGCAGTGTACACCACACTTGGTTGGAGCTGTACTGGAGATTAAATATTTTGATTAACGAACCCAGGTTAATCAAGTTATAAGCCGGTACAGATGCCAGCCGTGTTGTATTCGACTGTAGCCAACACCAAGAGTCTAGCTTTGTGATTGTTCATGTATTGTTATGTAGCTGCGAAGTGTAATTGCATGTTGTATATATTTATGTAAACAAAAAGAATTGTAAAATCTAACATTGTTAGAGTTTCTGTGTTGAGGTAGAGTTAGGCAAATCCAACCCGAAGCATAGTCAAACAGGAAGTCACCCTCAGTGCGTCTTGGCTGCCTCGTGTGTAACACCCCTTGATCTCTTCCCCTAGCAATACCTATCTTCTGGCTCTTCAATACTCTCTTGTAATGATGAGCAGCAAGTCTGCTTAAGAGGTATGAAAGTTTTGTCTGCAGAACTTTTGACATCTCCTATTATCTTTTTAAGGTATTTAGAAAGTGCCGAGATGTATGCTCAGACACAGAACTCATTTGAAGAAGTTGCTCTCAAGTTTATAAGACTTGATGACAAAGATGCTCTCAGAAAATTTCTACACAAAAAGTTGGAGTCATTAAGAGTACAGGTGAGCAGGAAAAGATAGATATTAACTGTTTAAGAAGCAAGCAAATGTAGCAGATGAGTTTTCGTATTTATTAGCAGAAAAAATTCCATGCTCAGCTAAGTTGAGCATGAAAAAAGTTTCATGACTTCTGGGCCAGATTGTGCAGATCTGAGTCTAGGCTGGTCACCTAGGTTATAAGGTTGTTTTTATCCAGAGAGACTCAAGTGTTGCTTTAAGATGCATGGAGATCACTCTAACCTCACTGTATTTGTCTGTCTTTTCAAGGGAGCTAATCCTAAAGTAAAACAGTTATCATTGCATTACCCCACCACCAGTGGTATAAACCTGTAAGTTTAGCATTCTTTGAGAAGCAACCACCATATCCAGGGAAGCAAGTGTGAGAAGGGAGGTGACAGCTTTGGCTTTAGAGTATCCTGTATTTGCATTGTTTCCATCCACCACAACTAAGATCTTTAATTTTAGATAAGTTATTAGATATTTTTTCTTGTAGGACAAGACTCAGATGACAATGTTGGTAACATGGCTAATTGAGATCTACCTGAATCAGCTTGGGGAGTTGAAGGAACAACAGTTAGAATCTAGTCCAAGATATCAAATGCTCCAGAAGGAGTTCCAGACATTCCTCAAACAAACAAGAGTAAAGGTCAGATTGGTTCTTAGATACTAAAAGAAAGGTCTGAATGGCAGAGTGGTTAGCACTCCTGACTGCCGATCATGTGGTCCCAGATTCCAAATTCAGCTCCTGACTGTACGGTGCTTCATTGCACAGAGCTTTTCATCATTATCCATCCTCTCGATTTGACTTAAATAATGTTGATGGGGATGTAACATAGAAAATCATCTATTTTAAAAAATCTTCCAGAAAAATTTCATGACATTCCTTTGATAGACAAGAGTGAAGGTTAGTCCTATTCTTAGATAACAAATCCTTCAGAAGGAGCTCATGACATTCCTTGGATAGACAAGAGTGAAGGTTAGTCCTATTCTTAGATAACAAATCCGTCAGAAGGAGCTCATGACATTCCTTTGATAGACAAGAGTGAAGGTTAGTCCTATTCTTAGATAACAAATCCTTCAGAAGGAGCTCATGACATTCCTTGGATAGACAAGAGTGAAGGTTAGTCCTATTCTTAGATAACAAATCCTTCAGAAGGAGCTCATGACATTCCTTGGATAGACAAGAGTGAAGGTTAGTCCTATTCTTAGATAACAAATCCTTCAGAAGGAGCTCATGACATTCCTTGGATAATCAAAAGTGAAAAGATTTGTCTTTATTATCGAAAGGTCAAATTTTTTAGCACAGACTTCTATAGGCAAAACATTGAAAATCTTTTCATCTGAAACTAGATGGCCCAGGCCTTTGATATTTTGCTTCATCTTATGACCTTTTATTAAGATTGTTCAAATTATAGCCTTGGGATAAAAAATGACCAGCCTCAGGGGTCCCATTTTTTACACTGAGGCATGTAGGTAAAAATTTTAAAAAGCTTCTTGTCTGACACTAGAAGGCCCTGGCTTTTGATATTTGATATGTAGCTTCATCTTGTAGACCTATATCAAGATAGTTCAAATTATAACCCTGGGATCAAAAATGGCCCCGCCCCAGGGTCACTTGTTTTAAAATAGTCTCACATAGGGAAAAAACAAAGAGTACTACTGTTTAGAGAACATGTCAGATCTAAGTATTGTTATAGAACATCTGGAAGTAATAGGTCTTTTTCTCTTAAAATACTTAGTTGAAGAGATCAGCCTAAATAAGAAGAAGAGAACGTACAGCTTTGCTTTTACTCACCTTCCGCTTCTTCTTCATCTTCTTTGTCTTCTCTCAGAAGAAGCAGAAAGTCAAAGAAGTCAAAACATTTTCATAAGAAAAGAAGATGCCGATCTCCTTCTTCTTTTTCTTTTGACTATATTAAAAATAATGATCGGTATCGTAGATCGAGACATACCTCTCCTCAGGTTGTTAACTTTCATATGACATCACAACCTGATAGAATCTAGAGGAACCACGAAATATACTATCGATAATTCAGTGCATTATTCATCAAAGGATTCAGGATCAGACTCCGAAATAGATACCTGATCCTTTGGTAGGCTATCAATTAGCCCACAGTTGTAAAGGCTAACCCATATTGATTTCAGTGAGACCCGCCTGGGGCATATTCACCATCTGACCTCATGACTGATGTAAGAACAAACAAATCGGCGACTTTTATAATCCCTATGATGTTACCAGGAATTTGAACTGTGACAAAAAAAAACCAGATCTTATTTTGTTCATACAAATTACTTGCGACCCAATTGGCTGTGCAGGCTACACAGAAAAATGAAACTGCTAATATTGTATATAAAGAATGTCAGGCCTTGTAAGTCTGCAAAATCAGGCCTTGTAAGTCTGCAAAATAAATAAAACAGACCCCTATTGGACCCAGATGCGCAAACTAATCTGGATCTGCCCTTTTCGCATTTGTGATAAGGTACTTTTTTACTTGTTGGAACAGTTATTGTAAGGGTGTCAATCTGCATGGGATTAACTAACAGGTAGACTTGTGATCCGCAAAATAGTAACTTACTTCTTGTGCACGATACGATGATATAGACCAGCCTGTGCATAAATTGTTTGAAAAGGCGCTCTGTTTCTAAGCCCTGCAAACTGTCAAGCAAACTGCATAGGTCCTGATCGGAATAAGCCGATGCGATAACCTGCCCTTTTTTGGCATATTTTTTTTTTTTTCCTTTTCTTTATTTTTAGAATCCGTAAGATACCTTTTTTGGTTTGACCACCAGCACATTTTTCCGGGATAGCAACAAGGAAAATAGTACTCTATAACCTGTGCGAAATACAGAGACCCAAATTAGCCTGCACTTAAAAAATGGAATTCCGATTTGGTTTTGGGCTCTTCGGAATCAGTTTTACAAATAACAACTGATTGCAAGGATGTGTCAGCCCTGGTGCTTCGGCCACTGTTTTGATTAGTTGCATAAGCGGCAAGGTACATTTGTTGATGCATGCATGTAAGTGATGTTGGACGTTTTTTATTGCTGATCTGTGATAAATTCACTTACAAAACTGATTAGTCATCACCAATGACTTGACGTACTTTAGGAATTTCTGAGCGACAGGGAATGTCTCCAACGGGTCGGCGATTTTTTAACCTGTCTTATAATTAAGTAAAAGCAAAATCCTGCCTGAGAAGGACCCAAAGACGGCTAATTAGACTGCTCCACATGACCTTGTACAGCTTTACGATAGTAAATTCGTCAAACTGTAGAGCAGTCTAGCGCTAGAGTGGATATTAACCCTTTAAGCACAAAGCAAAATTTGCAGGAGACAACATTCTGAATTTTTATTTATTATTATTTATTTTTCAGAGAAAACAAGATGACATTTCATGTGAAGCATCTGCTTGGCTGATGATTCACATAAAATGTCAAGACTTTATTATCTGAAAAAAAAAAAAAAGTAAAATTGTTTTCTACTGCAGTAGTTGTGATTGGCACTTTAAGGGTTAAATGAAGTGATACCTAGACTAGCTCCTAGACCTTGATGTCATGTTTTATCACTCCTTACTATAAGCTGATTCAAATTTATGTATGACATCTTGTATAGCCAGTCTCTAATAGTTGGTCTGTGACATCAAGGTCTAGTAAAATACGAATTTTACCTCGCAGGATTCTGCTTGGTAAATGATTAATTACATCTATTGAGAACCACCACACTTGAAGTGTTTATTGCTTTACTGACCACATACTGATCACTTAATACTGATAAGAGAAAGTTGGAAAAGCTAAATTTCATTTTGGTGTGTTTTGATGATGAAACAAAGTACACATTCTTTTTTTAAGGATGAGAAGATCAAGTTTGCTATTGATTATGGTCTGTAAAATCAAGGTGTAACTGGGAAGCTTTTTGAAAGGATGTGTTTTATTTTGTTCTCCCAATGATAGGAAGAAACCTGACATTTGAAATTTTACTTTTGGTAGATATGGTATCTCGCTACACTTTTAAACTGTCTCAGAAAACAGTACCCATATTATTTATCCTAAATTATTATCTCATATGTCTTCTTATCTTAGAGCTATAGAAAAAGTAGTGTTTTTTTTATTTAATGCATTTCTCCATCAAAATATATATGGTATGTAGTTACTCTTTCGAACTGTCTCAGAAAACAGTACCCACAACATTTATCCTCAGTTATAACCTCATATGTCTTCTTATCTTAAAGCTATAGAATTTTTTCTTTTTCTGTTTAATTTAATGCATTTCTCCATTAAAATATATATGGTATGTAGTTACTCTTTCGAACTGTCTCAGAAAACAATATCTTCAACATTTGTCCTAAATTATTACCTCATATGTCTTCTTATCTTAAAGCTATAGAATTGTTTTGTTTAATTTAATGCATTTCTCCATGAAAACATCTATGGTATGTAGTTACTCTTTCGAATTGTCTCGGAAAACAGTACCCACAACATTTATCCTAAATTATCACCTCATATGTCTTCTTATCGTAAAGCTATAGAATTTTTTCTTTTTCTGTTTAATTTAATGCATTTCTCCATTAAAATATATATGGTATTTAGTTACTCTTTCGAACTGTCTCAGAAAACAGTATCTTCAACATTTTTCCTAAATTATTACCTCATATGTCTTCTTATCTTAAAGCTATAGAATTTTTGTTTGTTTAATTTAATGCATTTCTCCATCAAAATATATATGGTATGTAGTTACTCTTTCGAACTGTCTCAGAAAACAGTACCCGCAACATTTATCCTAAATTATCACCTCATATGTCTTGTTGGAGCTATAGAAAAAGTCGGGTTTTTTTTTTTATTTAATGCATTTCTCCATCAAAATATATATGGAATGTAGATACTCTTTCGAACTGTCTCAGAAGACGGTACCTACAACATTTATCCTAAATTATTACCTCATATGTCTTCTTATCTGAGAGCTATAGAAAAAGCTTATCCAGACATCAAAGCAAATTAAAAATCTTTCCTTAATTTTGTTGATACAACAGTTTATAATATGAAATACTTATCAAATATGATTCTATTTTCATCTAAAATTTACTAATACACAAACAAAACTGGTAATACATGCAGTACACAGGCAGGCTTCTGAACAATGTTTATGTTATCCCTTGAACTCTAATGGTCAGCTTCTTTTATATAAACAATTTATTGGAGAAGGAATGATTTTAACAAGATGGTGAATTAGATAAGGAACATTAGAAAGGCAATAAATGTCAATCACTTCTAAGAGTATATTTCATATTTTACTAGTCGGATATCTCCAAGATTAGTTACTGCTATCAAAGAGGTGAGGCAAGCAGTATGTAGTAGATGGCCCTTAGTTCATTAAGTAAATTAATAATTATAATTGATTGATGAAAATAATATTGATATCCGACTAGTAGCTAGTCTAAGTGATACCCTTCATACACTCTCTGGCATTTCTTTTTCAGCAGCTCATCTATATATCAGTTAACCCTTGCTAATCACAAATGCAGCAGACAACAATTTTGACTTTTTAGCTCACCTGAGCACGAAGTGCTCATGGTGAGCTATTGTGGTCAGTCAATGTCCGTCGTGCGTCGTCCGTCGTCCATCGTCAACAATTGCTTTAAAAGCCTACTCCTCCTACACCCCTGGGCCAATTGACTTGATACTTGGTAGGAAGCATCGGGGTGACTTGTAGATCAAAAATAGCTAAAATCTTTCCGATCAGAAATCCAAGATGGCTGCCATGGCCGCCATCTTGAAAATCTATTTTTCGCTTCTTCTCCTGAACCGAAAGGCCAATTGACTCCAAACTTGCTAGGAACCATCAGGGTGACTTGTAGATCAAAAATAGCTAAAATCGTGCTGATCGGAAATCCAAGATGGCCGCCATGGCCGCCATCTTGAAAATCTATTTTTCGCTTCTTCTCCTGAACTGAAAGTCCAGTTGACTCCAAACTTGCTAGGAAGCATCAGGGTGACTTGTAGATCAAAAATAGCTAAAATCGTGCCGATCAGAAATCCAAGATGGCCGCCATGGCCGCCATCTTGAAAATCTATTTTTCGCTTCTTCTCCTGAACCGAAAGGCCAATTGACTCCAACCTTGCTAGGAAGCATCAGGATGACTTGTAGATCAAAAATAGCTAAAATCGTGTCGATCGGAAATCCAAAATGGCAGCCATCTTGAAAATCTATTTTTCGCTTCTACTCCTAAACCCAAAAGCCAGTTGACTCCAAACTTGGTAGGAGGCATTGGGGTGACTTATAGATCAAAAATAGCTAAAATCGTGCCTATCGGAAATCCAAGATGGCCGCCATGGCAGCCATCTTGAAAATCTATTTTTCGCTTCTCCTGAACCGAAAGGCCAGTTGACTCCAAACTTGGTAGGAAGCATCGGGGTGACTTGTAGATAAAAAATAGCTAAAATCATGCCAATCGTAAAACCAGGATGGGCGCCATGGCAGCCATCTTGAAAATCTATTTTTCGCTTCTTCTCCTGAACCGAAAGGCCAGTTGACTCGAAACTTGGTAGGAAGCATTTGGGTGACTTGTAGATCAAAAATAGCTAAAATCATGCCGATCATAAATCCAAGATGGCCGCCATGACGGCTATCTTGAAAATCTATTTTTTGCTTCTTCTCCTAAACACAAAAGTCACTTGACTCCAAACTTGCTAGGAACCATCAGGGTGACTTGTAGATCAAATATAGCTAAAATCGTTCTAATCAGAAATCCCAGGTGGCCACCATGGTCGCCATCTTGAAAATCTATATTTAGCTTCTCCTGCACCGAAAGGCCAATTGACTCCAAACTATGTAGGAGACATTGGGGTGACTTGTAGATCAAAAATAGCTAAAATCGTGCCAATCAGATATCCAAGATGGCCCCCATGGCAGCCATCTTGAAAATCTATTTTTCGCCTCTTCTCCTAAACTGAAAGGCCAGTTGACTCGAAACTTGGTAGGAAGCATTGGGGTGACTTGTAGATCAAAAATAGCTAAAATCGTGCCGATAGTAAATCCAAGCTGGCTGCCATTTAGAGTTTGTTCAAATGATCACGCTCAATTGACTGGCATGCCATATATCTTCTTCTTCAAAATAAAGAACTGCTTAAATGATGATCTTTTCATTAGTTGGGATGACAGGATTGGAAAAATGTTGCATAACATCTGCATATCTGCAGTGGCTATGTCACTCAGGTGAGTGGCCCGTGGGCCTCTTGTTTTTTAATTTGTCAGAGAAAATAAGTCCTGACATTTCATGTGAATCATCTACCAAGCAGATGATTCATATGAAATGTCAAGACTTGTTTTCTCTGCAAACAGAAAAAATAAATTAAGATTGTTGTCTACCACAAATTTTGCTTGGCACTTAATGGGTTAGATGTGTTCACAACCTACGATAACTTCAAAGATTTTTGGGCTTTCTTTGTTTTGCTCAGGTTTCATTCATACATGACACGAGGGTATTTACTGTTATATTGCAGCTAGATCAAAGCTGACTGACAACCAGTTTAAACTAACCCTTAAAGTGCCAAGCAAAAAATTGTAGCAGACAACATTTTGATTTCTTTTATTTATTATTATTCATTTTTCAGAGAAGTAAATGGTGACATTTCATGTGAATCATCTGTTTGGCAGATGATTCACCTGAACTGTCAAGACTTTATTCTCTGAAAGAAAAAAGAAAAATAATAATAAATGGATATTTTTTTTTTTTTTTTTTTTTGCTGCAGTTGTGATTGGCGCTTTAAGGGTTAATCCTTCATCAGTCACAAGATTAATTAAAAAAAAAAAAAAAAAAAAACGACACCTACTTAGTGCTCTGAAAATAGCAAAAAGGCAAAATACTGATGACAACTTTGGTAAAACAGAATGTGTAAATCGGCAAGTGTACAGTCATAGCTAACGATTTTTTTTTAATGCTTAGTTCAGCGGAAAAAGGGCAAAACTTTTATAGATATGTTATCAAAATGACTGTTGCATCAGTATGTTAAGAAAATGTAACTCAGATAGTCAGACACATCAACAAGGGGCTAGTTATTGATTTTTTGTCATGTCTCGTTAAGACAGTTTTTATTGGAGATTTTCCGCATTTGCAAATAGTTCGAACAGTGCTTTTTTTCTGAAACTGATTTTCTAATAATTGGAACAACTGGATCAATATTTAGTTTTTACCTGTTCAAACTAATAGGAAATCTACGGTAAGTCTGAATCTTTGCTTGTTACTCTTTGGTCAAGCGGTGCTCTTTGGTAAGCCCAGATATTTTAAAGGCGTGTGCATACAATGAAAAACATTATAGGCTTGCAAGCTGATCTGAGTTTTTGGCAGTCGCACAGTCTTCTAGTAGGATTTGTCATGCACAGCCTCAAATAGACAAATCACATGTTGGTACCGACGTTAACCCTTCCGACCCTGTAGACTGGTACGGATACTTACACAAATAGTGTAGGTCCAGATGAGACAGTTCATAATGAGCTTTCTCCACAGGATCTACAGTTTGCCAGGCTGAGTTTCGTATAGGCCGGAGGGGGGGGTGGAGGGGCGGGGGAGTGAAATTCCAAACTAGCCTACAGCTGCTGCTTACTGATATCGTAAGCACATGCGTATGCACATGCGGAAACCAGTCAACTATTTTATCAAGTTGTCTATACGATGGGAGCTAATCCAAACTAATTCATGACGTATAGCTACCGCTACCCGGAAACCAGTAATTTATTTATAGCTTATATGGAAATCCAAATTTGCAGGAACCAAAAGACAACAAAACACCTGAGAAGTCTACCATTTATTATTATTTATTGATGATATAATTCCAAGAAAAGCATTGCCCATCCTAAAACAAACCTTAACAATGCCAATCGAAGTAACGCATAAATTATTTAAATTACCATATATACATGTGCCTGCCAAACACAGCTGGGCAAACAGTGGTCATACCTATGACGTATCAATTTGGTTGTCTCGAACTACTGATAACTCAAACATTTAATCAGATCTCATGAAGTTGAAGATAACGGGACTTGACTGTACTCTCAGTCTATGCATAGAAGTATGGGAGACCCTATTTTGATCCTGGAACACTATATAAGTCTCAAAATTTGTAATATTCCAGGGAGATCTAACATTTATGAACCGTTCTTTTGAGATTAGACAAGGCTCTTATATAAAAAAAATGTTCATATTCCAATGATCCTTTTTCACAATAGGGATTTTGTTTACAATTCGAAACAATTACAAATTTCTATTATATATCCAGTTTTCGATAATCAAGTCTTGATGATATATGATTTATCCATAAACTGGAATATGCTATAAGTTTATACATTTCCACTATCAATTATGATATCATCTATTCTAACTAAGTCCGTTAATTTTCCAGTTTTATGTAATTATGTCCCTTTGTATATTTCATACAGTGATTTTCAGCAGATGACATTTGAAATATTTTTCATATTTTTCCCAGGAAACAAGATTTGACATTTCATGCAAATTGTCAGATCCTGTTTTATGGGAAAAATAAGAAAAATATCAACAGTTTGTGATCTGCTGAATTAGCCCAGATGTTAAACCTTAACAGTATGGGTATATGTATTCTTTGCAAACCAATGAAATCAGCTAAATTATTCACCACAAGGACATGACAGTTGTGAATTTTGAATGAAAACTATTCTCATAATTATAGTTATAGTTGTTTTTTTTTGTTTTTTTTTTGTTGTTGTTTTTTTACAACAGATAACAGTTAACAATTTATGTGAAAGTAGAGTACCTTGTACTTGTACAAAATAAGTGAAGTGATATAGAGAAGCACAGTAGAGGTTAAAATTAATATTATAGTATATAGTGATCAGAAGGCATTGACCTCTACCATTACTATACTGTATTACCTTGAATATTCTGACATTTTAACTCCTTACCAAACTTGTCCTAAAATTTGGACAGGTCCATTTGATATGTATATAAAAATTGCTGGATGAGTGACAATGTAGACACTGATCAGATGCCTTGTTCTTTGGTGTCTTATCTGGGTCTGCAGTATTTGCTCAGGCCTGTCTGTCCAAATGCTTAGCATAAATATGGTAGTCTTCCTTGTAATATATGAAGCATAGTTGTTTTTTCCCAGAGAATGATTTGTTTCTTGTCACATTGATTACATGTTCTTCTTCAGGAGTGTGTTGGACACAACAAGAGTGTGGTTTATGATCTGATAGCTAGTCATGGAGATGTTGAGGATCTTGTCTTCTTTGCAGTCCTTATGCACGGTACATGTAATACCATAAAGCTTCTGTTAACCCTTAAACTGCCAATCACAACTATTGTGGTCTGCTTTGTCATCTGCTTGTGATTTTAAGTCATTTTTGCAAACAGTGTGGGCCCAGATCAGACATGCAAAATAAGTTTGAAAAGTTTGCAAGAGTATTCAGCAGACAACATAAACAGACGACATTTTCAGATGCAGGTTTACTTGGCATTTTAAGTTAATTAATCAGAATGGATACATCTCCAAGGGAAATAACTCTGAAAGTATTTGTTTCCCATTTCTGGCTGGTAGGTGGCTGTAAGGGCCTGCATAAAGTGGGTGAAGTTAATATTTCTTCTGTTTCTTTACTTCTGTTTGCTTTTTCCTTCATTATGCCCCCGCCATTTTCACACCGCTGTTCATATGTACGTCCGTCCCATCCGTCCATCCGGTACGTAACACAAATGGTTTCCGTGCGATAGCTTTTGAAAGGATTGGTGTATTGGATTGAAATTTTATACACAGGTATATAATCATAAAATGTAGATCGTTCGATTTAGGGTAAAATCCACCAATTATTTTGGGAGTTATGGCCCTTTTTCAACTTTGAAAAATTTTCAACTTTGAAAAATGATTTCCGTGTGATATCTTTTGAAAGGATTGGTGTATTGGATTGAAATTTTATACACAGGTATACAATCATAAAATGTAGGTCAAATTCGATTTAGAGTAAAATCCACCTATTATTTTAGGAGTTATGGCCCTTTTTCAACTTTTTAAACTGGTTTCCGTTCCATACCTTTGGAAAAGATTAGTGTATTGGATTCATATTTTATACACAAGCATACACAGATATATAATCATAAAATGTAGGTCAGGTTCAATTTAGGGTAAAACCCACCAATTATTTTGTGAGTTATGGCCCTTTTTCAACTTTGAAAAATTTTCAACTTTGAAAAATGGTTTCCGTGCGATATCTTTTGAAAGGATTGGTGTATTGGATTGAAATTTTATACACAGGTATATAATCATAAAATGCAGGGTTCAAGCTGGCTCAGAAATTTAGGAAGTGACTTCTCCCTCCAGACAAAACAGGGAGAAGTTTTATAAGATGAGGGAGAAGTCAAGACTTGGTTAACCTATCACCTTACTGGAAGCATGACAATTAAGGACTCTCGACTCACTTTACTGCATTGTCTTGGGAATTGACAAAAAAGGAAACAATTTTTACTGCAGACCTGTTCATTCTTACTTCTAAACCAATTAAATGATCCACAAAAATACAGACATGAGTAGGGCAAATGCATCATAATTGGATCCATATCTTTTTGGAAATTGATCTCAGTAGATCCAGTCAAAACATCAAGATCTGTGGCTTGATAAGTAAGCTATAAACATAACATTAAAAGAAATTTGTTAACTAAAATGTCTGTCAACTTTTAAACTTAGTTTTTAGCACTTTTAATACTGTTTCTGACCAATTTTCAGCAAGTAAATTGTTCATTTATGAAAAAAAATGGACACCCACGAAAACTAATGACATTGATGAAAACGATCCTTTGATCACTTAGGAGGCAAACAGTTTTCCTCCAAAACTTGTTAAACCACATCAGACTTGTATTCTGTGCATGTTTGCTCGATTTTTACTGGATTTCTCCAAGACAAGAAGTTTGTTTTGCACAAGTACTAGCTTTTTCAAAAGTTGCAAAAATCGAGGGTGAAGTTTTTGTCGCCCTCTGGGCTTCCCAGGGCGACTTAGAGCCCTCTAGGGCGACTATTTTGCCCCAGTCGCCCTGTAGCCTGAACCATGAAATGTAGGTCAAGTTCGATTTAGAGTAAAATCTACTTATTATTTTTGGAGTTATGGCCCTTTTTCAACTTTGAAAAATGGTTTCAGTTCCGTAACTTTTGAAAAGATTAGTGTATTGGATTCATATTTTATACACAAGCATATAA
Organism: Anodontia alba; assembly: GCA_964016985.1. NCBI lineage: Eukaryota > Metazoa > Mollusca > Bivalvia > Lucinida > Lucinidae > Anodontia > Anodontia alba. The sequence continues at coordinate 76,126,218 of OZ024834.1, forward strand.
TTATAAAATATAGGTCAAGTTCAATTTAGGGTAAAATCCACCAATTATTTTTTGAGTTACAGCCCTTTAGGGTAAAATCCACCAATTATTTTTTGAGTTACGGCCCTTTAGGGTAAAATCCACCAATTATTTTTTGAGTTACGGCCCTTTATCAGTGTTGAAAAATGGTTTTCGTTCGATATCTTTTGAAAAGATTAGTGTATTGGATTCAAATTTTATACACAGGTATATAGTCATAAAATGTCAAGTTCGATTTAGGGTAAAATCCACCAATTATTTTGGGAGTTATGGCCCTTTTTCAACTTTGAAAAATGGTTTCCGTTCCATAATTTGGAAAGATTAGTGAATTGGATTCATATTTTATACACAAGCATATAATTATAAAATATAGGTCAGGTTTGATTTAGGGTAAATTCCACCAATTATGTTTGGAGTTATGGCCGTTTTTCAACGTTGAAAAATAGTTTCAGTTTGATATCTTTTGAAAACATTAGTGTATTGAATTCATATTTAACACACAGGTATATCATCATAAAATAGAGGTCATGTTCCAATTTGGGTAAAATCAACCCATTATTATGGGAGTTATGGCCCTTCTTCACCTTCAGAACATGTTTTCCTTCCGATATTTTTTAAAAAAGATTGATTTGTGTATTGGATTCATATTTTATACACAGGTTTATAATCATAAAATATGGTCAAGTTCGATTTAGGGTAAAATCTGCCAATTATTATGAGAGTTATGGCCCTTTTTTTTTCAACATTTTTTGCAAAATGCCTGCGTGTGGGTGAGGATGGCCCTGGGCGGAGGTGTCTGTGTCATACTGACACATTTCTTCTGTTTCCCTGTTTCTTCTATCCTTTCTCTGGGGGACAGGACAAAATAACCTACAAGGGTGAACTTGTCATTCATTAAACAATAATTAAAAGTCTCCTTTTTCAATGAGCATTTCAAAGAAAAGAACTGCTCCCTGTTGAAGGAAATTTCTGTCATTCAGAGGAAGCAAATTATTTCATTAAAGATAATTATACCCCCAGCATACTAAGTATGCCGAAGGGGTATATAGTTTCGTTTGTCTGTCCGTCCAACAATCCTTCTGTCCGTCCGGATGTGATTCTGTCCATTAACCTTTTCTATAACCAAGTTTTACTTCGAAGTTTTTTGATTACTTATAACTCTGCAGCCACTGATCAAAAACTTTTCATATTTGGTATGGGGGTACCTGGGAGGGTTCTTTTCCATTCTACATGTATGAACCCCTGGGTCATGCCCCAGGGCCAGGCTAGAGGTCAAAATCTAGGACACCCCAATAAAGTAGTATTTTGCAGTTTGTTTATACAAACAACCTCTTATTATACCCATGGCCTATGAAGTATGCCCAAGGGGTATATAGTTTTCGTCCGTTCTGTTAGTCAGTTCATCTGTCCGTCTGTCTGTCCTTCCAGCTGTCCGGATGTGATTCCGTCAGTTAACCCTTTCTGTAACCAAGTTATACTTCGAAGTTTTTTGATAACTCTGCAGCCACTGTTAAAAAACTTTTCATATTTGGTATAGGGGTACCTGGGAGGGTTCTCTTCCATTCTACATCTGTGAACCCCTGGGTCATGCCCCAGGGCGGTGCTAGATGTAAAAATTTAGGACACCCCAATAAAGTAGTATATTGCAGTTTGTTTCTACAAACAACCTCTTATTAAAGAAGGATGGGCATCAGACATGTTTATGACATCAGTATTCAGTGTAATAAGGTCAAGGTCATTGTGACCTTATTTTCATGCTTCACTGATTTTACCTTATATTTTGAAGCCTATTTCATGGATTAATGCCTCAATAAAGTAGTATGTTGCAGTTTGTTTATACAAACAAAGAAGGGTTGGCATCAGACATGTTTATCACATCAACAATCAGTGTAATAAGGTCGAGGTCACTGTGATCATATTTTCATGCTCCAGCGATTTTGCCTAATATCTTGAAGACTATTTCATGGATTAATGTGATACTTGGAATATTGGTTCTCTGTGACACCACGATTGACAGCATAACAAATGTAGGTCACCTTGACCTGTATTTCATGGTCCAGTAATTTTGCCTCATATCTTGAATGTTAATTGATGTATGAACATCATTATTTGGGATTATGAATTAGTATGATCCAACAGTTGACCTAAAAGTAAATGTAGGTCACTGTGACCTATGTTTCATAGTCCATTGATTTTATGTTACATCTTGAAGACAATTTGATGTATTACTACCATATTTTGGGATTATGTGACCTATATTTCATAGACCTGATTTTGTCATATATCTCCCACTGTTTAATACCTAAATGTCATATTTACATATAATGACACAGTGTGATCCAAACTTTCACCTCAAAGTAAATATAAATCAGTATGACCTATATCTTATGGTCTAGTGATTTTGCTTAATATCTTTTAGATTATTTAATCGATTAACATCATAGTTGGTATAATGCATCAATGTGACCATCAGATTAATTTCTCAAGTATATGTAGGTCAGTGACCTATATTTTATGGCCCAGTAAGTTTGCTTCATGTCTTGCAGACTTTTTACTCCAGGAAAGTTGTACTTGGGATGATAGATCAGTGTCACTCAGAGACTGACATTGTAAACTATATCTTGCCTTATATCATTATACCCCCAGCATACGAAGTATGCCGAAGGGGTATATATTTTTCGTCTGTTCCGTTAGTCCGTTCGTCTGTCCATCCATCCGTCTGTCCGTCTGTCCAGATGTGATTCCATCCATTAACCCTTTCTATTACCAAGTTTTACTTCGAAGTTTTTTGATTACTTATAACTCTGCAGCCACTGATCAAAAACTTTTCATATTTGGTATGGGGGTACCTGGGAGGGGTCTCTTCCATTCTACTTCTATAAACCCTTGGGTCATGCCCCAGGGCAGGGCTAGAGGTCAAAATCTAGGACACCCTAATAAAGTAGTATATTGCAGTTTGTTTATACAAACAACCTCTTATTAAAGAAGGATGGGCAACAGACATGTTTATTACATCAACATTCAGTGTAATAAGGTCAAGGTCATTGTGACCTTATTTTCATGCTTCACTGATTTTGATGTATATTTTGAATAAACGTCAAAAAAATTGCCTTTGGAAACAAAGAACACACCACAGATCAGAAAATGGAAGTCTCGGTTTTATTGAGACTCTACATAAGCAGTAATGAAGTTTGCAACACTGCTTACGCCCTCTAGCGTGTACATGAGCAGAACTCCATCTTCAAATGTACCATAATGGGCCCAATGATCCCAAAGGAAATGAAATATAATCTGCACTATGGTAAAGTATGGGGAGATGTTCTACTGCCGCCACACGGCACTAATACCAGCTGCAGTGTAGTAAAATAAATGTCAAAAAGATTGCCTTTGGAAACAGAGAACACACCACAGATCAGAAAATGGGAGTCTCAGTTTTATTTCATGGATTAATGCCTCAATAAAGTAGTATGTTGCAGTTTGTTTATACAAACAACTTTTTAAAGAAGCATGGGCATCAGACATGTTTATCACATCAGCATTCAGTGTAATAAGGTTGAGGTCATTGTGATCATATTTTCATGCACCAGCAATTTTGCCTAATATCTTGAAGACTATTTCATGGATTAATGTGATACTTGGGCCAGCCTCGGTGGCTCAGTTGGATGCGCCGTCCGACTGGAGACCAGGAGGTGGTGGGTTCAACCCCTGCCAAGGTCGGCAACATCCTTTCGTGGAGATTGATCGTGAAATATTTTCTACAGTCATTCTCTCCCTTCCGCTGATTCAAGAAGGACAGTTGTCAGTTTCTGGCGAAAGAATGTGCACAATATTGGTTAATCGCTTAGAGGACTAAGCCTGCCCAGTAAACGTATGGTTAGGTAAACTGACAGTGCTCAACATGACCCCATTGGGTTGACTGGGCCGTAAAACCTCAACAGAAACAAATAATGTGATACTTGGAATATTGGTTGTGTGTGACACCACGATTGACAGCAGAACAAATGTAAGTCACCTTGACTTATATTTCATGGTCCAGTAATTTTGCCGCATATCTTGAATGTTAATTGATGTATGAACATCATTATTTGAGATTATGAATTAGTATGATCCAACAGTTGGCCTAAAAGTAAATGTAGGTCACTGTGACCTTTATTTCATAGTCCAGTGATTTTATGTTACATCTTGAAGACAATTTGATGCATTACTATCGTATTTTGGGATATTGTGACTTATATTTCATAGCCCTGTGATTTTGTCTTATATCTCCCACTGTTTGATACCTAAATGTAATATTTACATAAAATGACACAATGTGACCCAAACTTTCACCTCAAAGTAAATATAAATCAGTATGACCTATATTTCATGGTCTAGTGATTTTGCTTAATATCTTTTAGATTATGTAATGGATTAACATTATAGGTGGTATAATGCATCATCAGATTAATTTCTCAAGTATATGTAGGTCAGTGACCTATATTTTATGGCCCAGCAAATTTGCTCCATGTCTTGAAGACTATTTACTCCAGGAAAGTTGTACTTGGGATGATAGATCAGTGTCACTCAGAGACTGACATTGTAACTATATCTTGCCTTATCATTGTCATTAACTTTAAAATATTTTATAATTAAGAAATTGCGCCGGCCGGGGGTATTCGTGACCCTCTGGTCACTTGCTCTAGCTTGATTCTAAAAGGAATGACCCTTAAGAGCAATGAACATACTCACCAAATAAAAATGGGTATAGTTAGGAGCTAACTTTTTAGCTTACCTGAGCCAGAGCTCGTCAAAAGCCCACTTTTTAGCTCACCTGAGCTGTTGTGATCACTTGCTGTCTGTGATAACCAATTCATCTGTCGACTGTCTGTCATCTTCTGTCCGTTGACACCGTTGAATGACTTCTCTGAATCCCCTGGGCCAATTTTCTTCAAACTTCATGTGGAGCCATTTGTTAGAAGGGTATTGAATAGTTGTACAAATAGTCACAGTCTGTTTATTCACATGGCCGCCATGCCCATTTAAAATTCTTCTTCTCCAGAACCAAGAAATCTTTGGGGCTGAATCTTGGTATAGCATTGAAGACAAGCTTGTTAAAATGATAACTGTAGGTTTACCTTTGACGGTTAGGACAAATTTGTGTGAACATGCATTTGTATGGGGAAAATGTTGAAAAGTCATTTTCTCAAAATGTATTAAAGACTAATGGCTGAAACTTACCATGTATGATTAAAGTAGTAAAACTTTTTAGTTACAATCAAAATTTTGTCCCCTGGGGGTTATGTGCCCTTGCTTTATAAAACTGTGTAATTTGTAAATGTCTTCTTCTTTGAAACCTCTTGAGCAATTTTCACCAGATTTCACATAGGCCCTTCTGTTGAAAGGGTATTAACAATTTGTTTGAACGGTTCTGCACTTTTGAACGAATGACCTCCATGTCCATATATGGTAAAACACTTAAAAAAACTCTTCTCCAGATCCAAGAAAGCTTTGAGGCTGAATCTTGGTTTTTAGCATTGGAGACTCATGGTCTACCAAGTTTGTTCAAATGATGGTCCTAAGTTGACCTTTGACCTTTTTACAGTGAGGGTATATGTATTTTTACGGCAAAGTCAATTTTGCACCCGCATACATTGTATGGGGAAAATGTTGAAATTTTTTTTTTCTCAAAATGTATGAAAGACAATATAATGGCTGAAACTTACAATGTGTGATTAAAGTAGTAAAACTTTTTAGTTACGATCAAAATTTTTCTCCCCCTCTCCCCCTCTTCTTCTCTGAAACTACTTGACCAAAGTTCAAGATGGTTGCCATGCCCATATATGGGGAAAAACACATAAAAGTCTGTTTCTCCAGAACCAAGAAAGCTTAATGGCTGAATTTTAGTATATCGCATAGAAGATCAAGGTCTACCAAGTTTGTTCAAAAGATGATTCTAGGATAACCTTTGACTTTTATTAATGGCAAGGTCAAATTTGCATGCCCATACAAATATATGGGGAAAAGGTTGAAAAATCATTTTCTCAAAAATATTTAAGACTAATGACTGTAATTTACAATGAATGATTAAAGTAGTAAAACTATTTAATTACCGTCAAATTTTGTGGGTTGGGAGGGAGGGTCCTGCCTTTGCCCCTGGGCTATGTACATGTATAAAATTGTCCAATCTTTGAAGGTCTTCTTCTCTACTACCGCTTGATCAGTCTTTCATCAGATTTCCCACTGGGGCCTTCTGTCAAAGGGATATTGGCAATTGGCAAATGGTTCTGACCATTGATCAAGATGGTTGCCATGTCCATATATGGTAAAATCACTTGAAAATCTTCTTCTCCAGAACCAAGAAAGGTTTATGGCTAAATCTTGTTATATACACTATAGATCCAATATATCCTGGATATATCTCCGTATACAGAATCAGACTCAAGGCCTACCAAGTTTGTTCAAATGATGATACTAGGATGACCTTTCACCTTTTTACAGTATGGTTAAATATGTGTCCTAGTTGTTGTGGCAATACTGGAAGAAAGTTGCATGGTATTTGCAGATATGCAATAGCTGTATTTATTTGGTGAGCAAATCAAGACCCTTGGGCCTCTTGTTTAAAAGCTTTCAAATACTAGGAAGACAGTTTCCTAGCTGCAAAAGTTGTGTCTTTTTGAAAAAAAGAGCATTATAATCTTTGTTGTACATCCATCCATTCACCAAAGCCTGTCTGCTGCCAGATCAATTTTATATGCATCTCTTGTCTGACAAAAAAACTATACTTTCTTATTCAAAGGGAATGTTCTGATAACTCCCCCAGTTCCCCATTTGAAAAATAGAAGGAGTGTCATTTTTCAAAACAGAAATATCCAGAAAGTAATGACACAGAATTTTTTCATTTATATGTCTTCTTTATTACAAATAAACTTTTGGATGTGTTATTGCAGATATTGAGCAAATTTATGTTTTTTTACACCTACCCCTAGTCTTTGTTTTTTTCAGATAGATATACTGTGGACTCAATTTCCACCAAAATAGTGAACCATTTTTCATTTCTTTTTATTTGATAAGTTTTTAGAACCTATCAGATGATATTATGAATGATGCTCTAAATATCAATCTTGTGCATGCACCTGTAGATCATATGACAAATGTCAAAGCTTTTTCTTAGGAATGTCTTAAAAGGGGGGTAACAACCTTTTCAAATTAAAGTGCCTTCCACTCCGTGACTGACAAAATCCTGTTGATTATTTACTATTCCATCATATCTTCACTACATATGTAAAGGAATTTGTTGGTCACTTGGTGGAACAGTATTAACTCTGCCATGAAAGTGATCTACTCTTTAGTTCCATTTTCACGTTATTTTTCCCAGTGCAACCCCTGCAATGTCAGGTAGCCACAGCAGTGAGTGGTATATGTTTATGTGCACATGCACAATGCACATTGAATGATTAGAATATGCACAAAAATAAAAATAAAACACAAAACAGTATTATTACCAGTAAAATTAAAGAAAGTGACCCAAAATTATTTTAACTTGACTCTCGTAAGCATAATCAACCAAAAATATTAAAAGAATGAAATTTGACACAGTTAAAAAATCCCACCTGAAACGGGGAAAGGTCTTGGCTTATCAGAACAACAACTTTAATACTGAAAAGCACGCACACAGATGTGCATGCAGGTGCATGCACACACATGCACACATACACACACACAAAAGCTTGTAATTTTAGCATTGAATAGAAAGTATGCTGTGGTTGGACACAGGTTAATACTGTTACCATGCCAACTATGGATGTATGGTTTCTTTTATGTGACTGCCACGCAGTATATGTTCATTTCTTTAACTGCATCAGTGTAACAAGTGTGGGAAACTTATTTTTGTTTCTTGTATGTTTCAGACTATGAGAAGGTGATCAGTCATTATATCCAGTATGATAACTACCGAGGAGCTCTTGCTGTTCTAGAAAAACAGGTATATGTTTTCTCAAGTCTTAGGTAATAATACTGTATTTACCCTTAGTATTGGGACACATTATCTATTTAACATACTTGTCCTAAAATTTGAAATAGGCCATAGTACTACCTCTGGATGTGTTTAAAATTATACTGTATGTATGACAAATAGTGTAGACCTCCCACTGAAAAATAATAAAAAAAGAAAAGAATTATGAAAACTAGATATGCATGGTACAGGCTTGATTTTCTGCCATTTTTACAGGGGAGACAACCTATGTGATTTCCGGTTTTGCCTTCCTACACACCAGACCCCTTCTTCAAGGAGTCTATTGTAAAAAGGGAAGAATTTGTTCCCCCTGGGATCCCTTTTTAAATGGGACCAGACTGATATAACTGTACTTTGTTTTTTCCACTTATGTGGATTCATACTTTGTATTTCAGACTGATTTATATTCATTATCTGTATTCCAGACTGATGTGGACTCATATTTCATATGTCAGAGTGCTTTGGAATTATTCATTGTATTGCAGTCTGATGTAGATTCATACTTTAATATGTCTCCCTCCTTTAGGGTTGGGAGATATATTGTTTTTCCCTGGGTGTCTGTCTGTCTGTCTGTCACACTCGTATCCACTCTATAACTTGAAAACCGTTCAAGCTTTCTTCACGAAACTTCATAAAAATATCAATCAACATTTAACCGTTTAAGCTATCTTCACAAAATTTCATATAGATATCAATTTACATTAGAAGACATGCAGAGCCCAAGAACCATAACTCTTTGCATTTATACTTTTTGAGTTACTTCCCTTGGACTCTGTCACAAAATCATGTCCCCTCTATAACTCGAAAACTGTTTCAAGCTATCTTCACAAAACTTCATTTAATATCAGTCAACATTAGATAATGCACAGAGTACAAGAACCATAACTCTTGCATTTATACTTTTTGAGTTATTTCCCTTGGAACTTTGTCTGGCACAAAATCATGTCCGCTCTGAAACTTGAAACCTGTTCAAGATATCTTCAAGAAAGAAACTTCATGTAAATATCAATCAACATTAGATGACATGCAGAGCACAAGAACCATAACTCTTGCATTTATACTTTTTGAATTATTTCCCTTGCAACTTTATCCATCCTAAAAAACATGTCCACTCTATAACTTGAAAAACATTCAAGATATCTTGACGAAACTTTACATGAATATCAATCAACATTAGATGATGTGCAAAGTGCAAGAAGAATAACTGTTACATTTATGTTTTTTGAGTTATTTTCCTTGGAATCTCATTAGTTAATATAAATGTTTGCTAAATGTACAATACAGTATGACACCAAAAAGTGGGAAGACATCTGTGTTTTTGTAGAAAAACAAATTCTAGTATTTCAAACTGATGTAGACTTGTTCTTTGTTTTCAGACTAATGTAGACTTGTACTTTGTATTTCAGATTAATTTAGATTCATACTTTGTATTTCAGACTGATGTGGAACTATTCTACAAGTTTTCACCACTCTTGATACAGTACACACCAGTTGACACAGTGTCAGCCTGGATAAAACAAGGGAAAACACTGGAAGCGAAGAGACTCATACCAGCGCTGGTGCAATATGAACATGAAAAATACAGAGAACAGGTAAAATGTTGCTGTCTTTTAAACTTTACCACTCTCTGGGCTAATTTAGCTAACAAATAGAGTCTATGGGTTCTGTATGAATGTCATGTAGCGTATATTCATCCATAAGATTGTACGGGGATCAAGTGTCCAGATTCTGTGTTAATATGTATCTGGAGTTCTTTATGAATGTCATATAGGGTATATTTTTTCTACAGGATTGTGTGGTGATCAAGTGTCTGGGTTCAATATGAATGTCATGTAGGGTATGTTGCACCTGTACCTGCATATTAATAAAAAAATCTGATGATAATGATGATGATGATGATGGTGATGATGATGATGATGATGATGTTATATTCATACAGGATTGTGTGGTGATCAAGTGTCTGGATTCTATATTAATGTCATATAGGGTATATTCGTCTAAAAGATTGTATGGTGATCAAGTGCCTAGGTTCAGTATGAATGTCATGTAGGGTATGTTGTCCCTGTACCTGCACATTAATAAAAAATATGATGATGATGATGATTATGATGATGATGATGATGATGATGATGGTGGTGGTATATTCATACAGGATTGTGTGGTGATCAAGTGTCTGGGTTCTATATGAATGTCATATAGGGTATATTCGTCTACAAGATTGTGTGGTGATCAAGTACCTAGGTTCAGTATGAATGTCAAATAGGGTATATTTATCTACAGGTTTGTGTGGTGATCAAGTGTCTGGGGTCTATATGAATGTCATGTAGGGTATATTCATCAACAGCATTGCATGGTGATGAAATGCCTGGGTTCTGTATGAATGTCATGTAGGGTATATACATCAGCAGCATTGAGTAGTGATCAAGTGCCTGGGTTCTGTATGAATGTCATGTAGGGTATATACATCAGCAGCATTGTGTGATCAAGTGCCTGGGTTCTGTATGAATGTCATGTAGGGTATATACATCAGCAGCATTGAGTAGTGATCAAGTGCCTGGGTTCTGTATGAATGTCATGTAGGGTATATACATCAGCAGTATTGTGTGATCAAGTGCCTGGGTTCTGTATGAATGTCATGTAGGGTATATTCATCTACAGGATTGTGTGGTTATCAAGTGTCTGGGTTCTGTATAAATGTCATGTAGGGTATATTCATCAAAAGCATTGCATAGTGATCAAGTGCCTGGGTTCTGTATGAATGTCATGTAGGGTATATACATCAGCAGCATTGCATGGTGATCAAGTGCCTGGGTTCTATATGAATGTCATATAGGGTATATTCATCTACAGGATTATGTGATGGTCAAGTGTCTTGGTTCTGTATGAATGTCATGTAGGGTATATTCATCAACAGCATTGCCTGGTGATCAAGTGCCTGGGTTTGGCCTCGGTGGCTCAGTTGGATGCGCCGTCCGACTGGAGACCAGATGGTCGCAGGTTCAACCCCCGCCGAGGTCGGCAACATTCTTTCATGGAGATTGATCGTGAAATATTTTCTACGGTCATTCTCTCCCTTCTGCTGATTCAAGAAGGGCAGTTGTCAGTTTCTGGCGAAAGAATGTGCACAATACTGGTTAACTGCTTAGAGGAATAAGCATACCCAGTAAACGTGTGGTTAGGTAAACTGACCGCGCTCGACATGACCCCATTGGGTTGACTGGGCCATAAAACCTCAACACAAACAAGGTTCTGGGTTCTGTATGAATGACATGTAGGGTATATACATCAGCAGCATTGTGTGGTGATCAAGTACCTAGGTTCAGTATGATTGTCATATAGGGTATATTCATCTACAGGTTTTTGTGGTGATCAAGTGTCTTGGTTCTGTATGAATGTCATGAAGGGTATAATCATCAACAGCATTGCCTGGTGATCAAGTGCCTGGGTTCTGTATGAATGTCATGTAGGGTATAATCATCAACAGCATTGCCTGGTGATCAAGTGTCTTGGTTCTGTATGAATGTCATGTAGGGTATAATCATCAACAGCATTGCCTGGTGATCAAGTGTCTTGGTTCTGTATGAATGTCATGTAGGGTATAATCATCAACAGCATTGCCTGGTGATCAAGTGCCTGGGTTCTGTATGAATGTCATGTAGGGTATAATCATCAACAGCATTGCCTGGTGATCAAGTGCCTGGGTTTTGTATGAATGTCATGTAGGGTATATTCATCAACAGGATTATGTGATGATCAAGTGTCTTGGTTCTGTATGAGTAACTTATGTGGTCTATTCATCTATAAGACAATGTTAGGATCAAGTGTCCTGGAGTGAGTTGCATAAGGAAAGCGCTTTCATGTAGCTTTCATGTAGCACTCTGTAGCGATTCGTTTTTGCTATGCATCGGTCCATTTGATGGGAGCGCTTTCTAAAATGTTTGCCAAAATGACATGATTTTCAAACTTGGAATTTCTCGTAAAAAGCTAGCAGTGCCTGCTTCAGCGACTGGTTTTTTGTTCTATTGTCATTTCTGCACAAAGGACAAAAAATTTAAAAAAAATAAAACAATTTAATTTCTTAAAATTAGCACTGACTGCTTCGGGTGCTGCCATTTTGTTTTGTCTGGTTGCTATGCGAGGATCTGTTGCAGATAGCGAGTCAGCTCCAAACACAGTTCTGAAGTGCCACAAAGCGCTGTAAGGTAACATACCATTGCATAGCCTTATGCAACTCGTCGTAGGTTTGACATGACTGACATAAATGATACATTCATTTTCAAGTCAGTGAAGTGATCAAGTATTCTGGAGTTCTTTGTCAATGATATGACACATTTTATTGTCCCCCGCCTTTTCGAAGAAAAGCGGAGCGACACTGTTTTCGGCTTTCTGTGGTGCGTGGTTCCAAATGTTTAGCAGGTAGGTACCTTGTCCCCTTAACTCCTCCCACAGTTTTTGTCCGATCCTTTTGAAACTTAATAGGGCTTTTAAGATGGTCTGAAGATATGCGTGTGGTTTTTTCAGAATCCTGAAATTATTTTTTATCACTTTTTACACATTTTGAACTTAGACATTTTTTGAGTTCTAATATTACAGAAGTCTATAGGGAGTAGGTACCTTGTCCCCTTAACTCCTACCACAGTTTTTGGCCGATCCTTTTGAAACTTTACATGGGCTTTTAGGATGACCTGAAGATATGCATGTGTTTTTTTCAGAATCCTGAAGTAATTTTTTATCACCTTTTCTGCATTTTTAACTTAGAGACATAATAATAAATAATTAGTTTCTTTTTATCTGCTAGAGATAATACCCCTCAAAACAAAATTCAAAGGCGGGGGATGAAAATTCACTGAATTTGCTTGTTTTCAGGGCATTGAGGTAATAAAAAAAAAATATCTTGATTTATATGTTAATAACAAGATACGTTCATTTCAATCCAATGAAATAATAAAGCATATTGATTTATGTGTGAATGACATGATATATTCATTTTCAGGGCAATGAGGTGATCAAGTATCTGGAGTTCTGTGTGAATGACCTACATAACCGTGATCAAGCTATACACAACTATCTTTTGTCACTTTATGCTAAACTACAGCCCAGGAAACTGATGGGATATCTTGAGGACCAAGACAAGGTGAGAATTACTACACATGCCATGAGGGTTCAGGAAGGCCACTTTGTCAAAATTCTTTTGCCCCTTCTAAAACATTATTTGTTCTAAAAGGTAGCAAACATTCTTTTTGTAGAATAAGATCCCTTTTCAAAAGGAACTAGGTGTGTAGGAAAGCCAAAATAGTGTATCCAGTCCCCTTACTTCTGTAGTGTGTTAATTTGTTTGAGTATCTAAAACTTACTGCCCAAATGAAAAAAAGCAGGAGTAATATGCTTTAACAAACTGTAAATGCTCTGTGTATTATTTGTGTATCATTAAGCTTATATTTTCACATGCAAATGAGCTGACAATAAGCTTAAACAAACTATATCCTTTACACTGAAATAATACATAGATGCTAGGTTTTAACAAACCATATCCAATACACTGAAATAATATGCAAACACTACTGTATGTTTTTTTGTTGTTGTTTTTTGTTGTTGTTGTTTTTTTTTTTTTAAAAAAAAGCTTTCACAGTAACCACTCTCTGGGCTAATTCAGCAGCCAAGAATTGATGACAGTTTTCTTATTTTTCCCAAAAAACAGGATTTGGCATTTCGTGTAAATTGTCTCCACTGTATATGTATAGAAAGCACTTCCCTGTACTATTACATTATAAAGCGGCCCTTATGTTCTAGAACAAGGGGCTTTTTAGCTCACCTGAGCTCTGCTCAGGATGAGCTATTGTGATCACTTTTCGTCCGTCGTCCGTCCGTCCGTCCGTCCGTCCGTGCGTCCGTCCGTCCGTCCGTCCGTCCGTCCGTTAACATTTTCAAACGACTTCTCCTCTGAAACGGCTGAGCCAATTTTGCTCAAATTTCATATGGAGCCTCCTTAGGGTGGGGGAACGAAAAATTGCTAAAATGGTCGCGGTCCGTTGACCAAGATGGCCGCCACGCCCATATATGGTAAAAACCTTTAAAGATCTTCTTCTCCAGAACCAAGAATGCCTTGGGGCTGAACCTTTACAGGAATCATCGGGGACGGGAGGTCTACCAAAATTGCTAAAAGAATTGTCGTACGTTGACGTTTGACCTTTTTACGGCAAGGTCAAGTTTGCTTCCCTATGCATTTGTATGGGAAAAACCTTTAAAAATCTTCTTCTCCAAAACCGAGCATGCCTTATGGCTGAATCTTTGCATATATCTTTGGGAATAGGAGAGCTACCAAAATTGCTAAAATAATGGTCCTACATTGACATTTGACCTTTTTACCTTAAGGTCAATTTTGCTTCCTTATGCATTTGTATGGGAAAAATGACCAGAATTTCAAACAACTTCTTCTCTGGAGCCTCTGGGCCAATTTTGCTCAAATTTCATATGGAGCCTCCTTAGGGTGGGGGAACAAAAAATTGCTAAAATGGTCACGGTCTGTTGACCAAGATGGCCGCCACGCCCATGTATGGTAAAAACCTTTAAAAATCTTCTCCTTCAGAACCGAGAATGCCTTTGGGCTGAACCTTGGCAGGAATCATCGAGGACGGGAGGTCTACCAACATTGCTAAAAGAATTGTCGTACGTTGACGTTTGACCTTTTTACGGCAAGGTCAAGTTTGCTTCCCTGTGCATTTGTATGGGAAAAACCTTTAAAAATCTTCTTCTCCAAAACTGAGCATGCCTTATGGCTGAATCTTTGCATATATCTTCGGGAACAAGAGGGCTACCATAATTGCTAAAATAATGGTCGTACATTGACATTTGACCTTTTTACGTTAAGGTCAATTTTGCTTCCTTATGCATTTGTATGGGAAAAATGTTCAGAATTTCAAACAACTTCTTCTCTGGAGCCTCTGGGCCAATTTTGCTCAAATTTCATATGGAGCCTCCTTAGGCAGGGGGAACAAAAGATTGCTAAAATGGTCACGGTTCATTGACCAAGATGGGCGCCATGCCCATATATGGTAAAAACCTTTATAAATCTTCTTCTCTAGAACAGAGGATGCTTTGGGGCTGAATATTTGCATAAATCATCGGGGACAGGGGGTCTATCAAAGTTGCTAAAATAATGGTCATACATTGACATTTGACCTTTTTACGGCAAGGTCAAGTTGCTTCCTTATGCATTTGCATGGGAAAAAACATTTAAAAATCTTATTCTCCAAAACCGAGGATGGCTTGTGGCTGAATCTTTGCATATATCATCTGGAACGGGCGGTCTACCAAAGTTGCTAAAATAATTGTCATACATTGACATTTAACCTTTTTACGGCGAGGTCAAGTTTGCTTCTGTATGCATTTGTATGGGCGCCATACATTTGTATGAAAAAAATGTTGATAATTTCAAATGGCTTTTCCTCTGAAGCCTCCGGGCCAGTGTTGCTCAAATTTCATGCGGAGCCTCCGTGGGCAGGAGAATGAAAGATTGCTAAAATGGGTATGGTCCATTGATCAAAATGGCTGCCATGCCAATATATGGTAAAAACCTTTAAAAATCTTCTTCTCCATAACCAAATAAGCCCTGGGTCCTAATCTTTGCACAAATTATAGGGGACAGGAGATCTACCAAAATTGCTCAAATGATGGTTTATGTTGACATTTGACCTTTTTACCTCCAAGGTCAAATTTGCTTCCCTATTTGTGTGGGCCATATACATTTATATTGAAAGTATCGAAGTGACTTGTAGATCAACAGTAGTTAAAATTGTTCTGATTGGAAATCTAAGATGGCCATCATCTGATTTATATTTATAATATGTCCCTGCCACTGTGCTGTTTACATGTATAAAATCACGATTCTTCAGAAACCACTTAGCCAATTTCCACGAAATTTCACATTGATCCTTCTGTTGAAATGTGATTGATAGTTTATTCATGATCATGCTCCATTGACTGTCAGGCCCATATATTCTTCTTCAAAACTAAGAACTGCTCAAATGATGATATTTTCATTAGTTGCGATGATAGGATTGGATAAATGTTGCATAACATCTGCATGTCTGCAGTGGCTATGTCACTCAGGTGAGCGAATCGTGGCCCGTGGGCCTCTTGTTTTAAGTTATGGGTCTTTTATCACAGGGTCCCACTTAAATTATCCCTGTGAAGAGCTTTTTCCCTGATTTGTTTTGGAATTTGCATAATATCAAGGTCTGAAAGACCACAACTTAAAGGCTCTATTTCTAGTAGACCTACAGAATTTTGCATTTCTAAATGCACATTTTTTTAAATACATCAACAAAATGGATAATACAGGTCTGAGTTGTTTTTTTTCTAAAACAACCATACCTGTACCTGGTTCCTCAGCAGCATTTCCATTTAAAGAGAACCTGGTTTCTGCATAGCCCACAACATGGTCAACCTGCCTCTGTTTCTTTGAATTTGGGTCATCTTCTACAGAAATCCTATTCTCAGCTAGTCTTTTAGATCTTTTGACCTGCCAAGCATCTTTATCCAAGCTTTTCCTTGCCTGGCGTTCTTGAGGGGACAGAGATTTCATCAGATTTAAACAATGCTAAAATATTCATTTGCTTTGCAAAAGTATGGTCTCAAGAAGAAGTGACCTCAGTTATCCCTTGATTGATATCACTGATGACATCACTGGTGACACCAACAAACCATGAATAGTACACAATGTCATGAGATTGTCTTAACTGATACGCAGTCCATACACTTTTTCCTGCAACAAAGGTAAACCATACATTAATGAAGTATACTGCTATAATCAAAGTGAAATGATACGTAAATCTAAGCTTTTACAGCTTGTATACTGAAGATGATTTTTTAAGTGTATCACTTTCATATACTGAATTAAATAAAAAAACATATTGATAATATATTATTTATATATTATTCATGTATAATTGAATTCTCTTTTTGTTGGGGTGACTGTAGAAGTGAGGGGATAGAATACACTAGTTTAGCTGCTTTCAAAGGTTGCTCCATTACATATGTAAACAGACTGTAGAACAAGTGCACTTTATAGTCATCTCCTTCCGGCTGTCTTTCGTCAGTACATTCACAATTTTTAAACAACAGCCCATGGGGCTTCTTGTTTTCAAAATTTTATCTGTGAATCATCTCAGATGTATGGGAAGGAGATGAAAACAATCAGCTATTCAAACTTTTTGTCTACATCATACAGTCTATTGCCCACATTGTGTTTAAACAAACTTTTTTGCAGGAATTGGAGAAGAATGGTCTGTGCTATGATTTGAAATTTGCTTTGAGACTATGTTCAGAGCATGGCCATAAGAGGGAGTGTGTACATATCTACTCTCTGATGGGACTTTATGAAGAAGCTGTAGACTTGGCTCTTCAGGTATTTTTTTTTAATCTTTCATCGTTTAGAGTTTTCTCATGCCGAATTTTGATATGAATACACTTGATACATGGCAAGAAACTGCGGTTGACCACCTTGGTTTTTATTTTTAATTGGCTTGTATGAAGTACAGGAACAGCTATTTCACTAACCTGGAATTGGCGTCCACAAATGTTAAGATTTTAAATTAAAGCTTTTAACAAGTCTTATTATACAAATATTCTTTCGTGGAGATTGATCATGAAGTATTTTCTACGATCATTCTCTCCCTACCGCTGATTCAAGAAGGGCAGTTGTCAGTTTCTGGCGAATGAATGTGCACAATACTGGTTAACCGCTTAGAGGACTAAGCCTGCCCAGTAAACGTGTGGTTAGGTAAACTGACCATGCTCGACATGACCCCATTGGGTTGACTGGGCCGTAAAACCTCAACACAAACAAACAAACTTATTATACAAACACTTGCAGATAATTTTGTCACACCTACTGAAGGAAGCACTTGCAATATAGGCATCTGGTTTTCTGTCAATCCATCAAGTATTGCAACTTGGTGTTCAAGTCCATTTCCGAATAACTGTAAAACCTACAATGATATTAATTGGTATACACATTTCTCCCAGACAAGGACTCAAACAGTGCTGCAGCATTTCAGACTTCCAAAAGGCATGACTTCCCTTATCTGGTAAGAGGCATGTAACTATTGTAAGTGCCTATGCACCCACAATGACCAACCCAGATGAGGTCAAAGACAAAAGTTCTTTGATGATCTGGATACAGTGATTTCTGCTATACCCCAGACATACAAACTCATCCTTCTGGGAGACTTCAATGCTAGAGTGGGCACGGACCACCAAAACTGGAAAAGAGTGATTGGGACTGAAGGAATAGGAAAGTGCAATAGCAATGGCCTCCTCCTTTTGAAGAAGTGTGAGAGCATGAACTGCTGATCACTAACACAGTCTTCTGTCTGCCAATGCGCAACAAGATGTCATGGATGCATCCTCGTTCCAAACACTGGCATCTCATTGATTATGTCATAGTACGAAGGAAGGACAGACAGGATGTTACAGTGACAAAGACTATGTGTGGTGCAGACTGCTGGACAGATCACAGGCTTGTTGTCAGTAAACTGAACCTGCGCATTCAGCCTGCACGGCGACCACAAGGCAAGAAAGTTCCAAAGAGACTGGATGTCTCCAAGCTGAAACAAGACAGCAAGAGGCAAGCCTTCATCAATGATATCTCCAGCCGATTAGATGCAATGGAACTCTGTTCAGACGATCCAGAAGAGAACTGGACAGTCTTCAGAGATGCCGCTACTCTTCAGCAATGAATTCCCTAGGACCAGTATCTCGTAAACACCAAGACTGGTTAGACGAGAATGACGAAGAAATCCAGGGACTCCTTGAAGAGAAACACCAAACACACAAGGCATACCTTAGTGATACCAGCTCAGTATCCAGTAAGGCGGCATATTCAAATATATGCAAGACAGTCCAGACTAGGCTCATAGATAGGCAGACTCCTGGCTCAGAGATAGGCAGACTCCTGGCTTAGCAGTAAGGCTGATGAAATCCAGTCCTGTGCAGATAGAAAGGATATGAAGTAGGTCTTTGATGCACTAAAGACAGTTTATGGTCCCCAGAGCTCAGGAACTACCCCTCTTCTGTTTATAGTCCCCAGAGCTCAGGAACTACCCCTCTTCTCAGTGCAGGTGGAACTAGTCTTCTGACTGACAAAGAGACTCTCTTGAAAAGATGGGCTGAGCACTTTGATAATGTCCTTAATCGGCCATCATCTATCAGCGATGACACTATCAACAGACTGCCACAGGTGGAATGTAATCTGCTGCTTGACGAGTGAAAGCAGTAAAACTTCTGTTATCTGGCAAGGCTCCAGGATCAGATGCAATGCCTGCTAAGATCTACAAAGCAGGAGGAACTCCAGTTGCAAAAGAAGATGACAGAGTTATTTCACATTATGTGGAGAAAAGAAGCCATCCCTCAAGAATTCAAGGATGCGTCAATTATCCACCTATTCAAATGGAAAGGGAATCCTCAGTTGTGTGATAATCCTCGTGGCATCTCTTTATTGTCAATTGCTGGGAAGGTCCTTGCAAGAGATCTACTTAACCGACTGAATGAACACCTTGAACAGTCAGGGCTTCTACCAGAAAGCCAGTGTTGATTCAGAAAGGACATAGGAACAACTGACATGATCTTCACAGCAAGGCACCTTCAAGAGAAATGCCAGGAACAGAACATGGACCTCTACATAACATTTGTTGACCCTACTAAAGCATTTAATACAGTCAGTCATGAGGGTCTTCGGAAAATTATGGCGAAATTTGGCTGTCCGACCAAGTTCATAGCAATGGTGAGGCAGTTCCACGATGGTATGCTTGCACGGGTCCAAAATGATGGTGAGTTTTCTGATCCCTTCCTTGTGACAAATGGTGTCAAGCAAGGCTGTGTACCAGCCCCAACTCTATTTAGCATGTTCTCTGCCATGCTTACAGCTGTTTTCCAGGATGGTGATTAGGTATTGCTTTGATGGGAAGCTTTTGAACCTAAAAATGCTGCAAGCCAAATCCAAGGTGCAGACAGAAGTATTAGACGAGTTCCTCTTTGCTGATGACATGGCAAAGGGTGCTCCAACAGAAGAGAAGATGCAAAAAGATGTAGATTGAGTATCTGACTCCTGTGACAGCTATGACCTCACAATCAGCATCAAAAAGACTGAAGTGGTTTATCAACCAGCACCTGGCAAGCCTTACAAGGAGCCCACCATTACAGTGAAAGGTCAAAGATTGCAAATGGTAGACAAGTAGACCTACCTTGAAAGCACATTGTCAAGAGTTGTGCACATTGATGATGAAGTCAATGCCAGGATTGCCAAAGCTAGTGCAGCATTTGGCCGACTACGTGGTAGTGTTTGGGATCGAAGAGGAATCAGGCTTGACACAAAGCTGAAAGTCTACAAAGCTGTGGTGCTGCCAACACTATTGTATGCATGCGAAATGTGGACAGTTTACCAACAGCATGCCAAAAGACAGAACCACTTCTGTACAAGCTGCCTTAGAAAGCTTTTAAAGATTAAGTGGCAAAACAGGATTCCAGACACAGAAGTCCTGAAAAGGGCAGGGATGCAGAGTGTACATACTCGTCTGAAACTGGAACAGTTAAGATGGACAGGCCATGTTACCAGCATGCCTGAGGAACGTTTGCCAAAGAAAATCCTCTATGGAGAACTAGAAATGGGCAAACTCTCCCATGGTGGTCAGAAGAAGTGATACGAAGACACCATCAAAGCCTCCCTCAAGGATTTCAACATACCAACAGAGTCGTGGGAACAAATTGCACAAAACCGAGCAAAGTGGTGAGGCCTCATCAGAAGAGGTGCCAGTGAATATGAGGCAAAAAGAATCAGCAAAGCTGAGCAGAAACGT
Source organism: Anodontia alba (assembly GCA_964016985.1). Taxonomy (NCBI): domain Eukaryota; kingdom Metazoa; phylum Mollusca; class Bivalvia; order Lucinida; family Lucinidae; genus Anodontia; species Anodontia alba. The sequence goes on from OZ024834.1 coordinate 76,147,080, forward strand.
GCACAGCGCAAAGCCAGAGCTAAGGCATCACAAACAGAGCTGTCTTGCTCTGACCTCTGTTGTTCCATCTGCAACAGACACTTTAGAGCTAGAATTGGTCTAATCAGCCATCTTAGAACACACAAACAGTAGCATTTCTCGCATGTGATTAAGATTGGTCATTGTCAATAATGACAGATGAACTATTTTATTTCAGACTATGACATATTTTTAGCTCACCTGAGCCAAAGGCTCAAGGTGAGGTATTGTGATCACTTACCGTCCGTCGTCGTCGTCCGTCTGTCTGTCCGTCCGTCCGTCCGTTCACAATCTTTAAACAACATCTCCTCCTAAACCACTGATTGGATTTTGACCAAATTTCACAGGAATGATCCTTGGTTGATCCTCTTTCAAAGTTGTACAAATGGTTCCCGTCCATTGCATATCTAGGTCACAGGAGCTAAAAATAGATTTTTTAACTAAAAACTCAAAAAAATCTTCTCGTCAGAAACCACTCGACCGATTTCAATAAAATTTTGCAGAAATGTTCCTTTGGTGATCCTCTACCAAGATTGTTCAAGCCATTTGGATTCGTCAAAAATCATGGCCGCCAGGGGGCGGGGCTTATTTTTCCTATATATCTATATAGAAAACTTTAAAAATCTTCTTGTCAGAAACCACAGGACCAATTTCAATATAATTTTGCAGAAATGTTCCTTTGGTGATCCTCTACCAAGTTTGTTCAAGCCATTTGGATTCGTCAAAAATCATGGCCGCCAGGGGGCGGGGCTTATTTTCCCTATATATCTATATAGAAAACTTTAAAAATCTTCTTGTCAGAAACCACTGGACCAATTTCAATATAATTTTGCAGAAATGTTCCTTTGGTGATCCTCTACCAAGATTGTTCAAGCCTTTTGGATTCGTCAAAAAACATGGCCGCCAGGGGGCGGGGCTTATTTTCCCTATATATCTGTATAGAAAACTTTAAAAATCTTCTTGTCAGAAACCACTAGACCGATTTCAATATAATTTTGCAGAAATGTTCCTTTGGTGATCCTCTACCAAGATTGTTCGAGACATTTGGATTCGTAAAAAAACATGGCCGCCAGGGGGCAGGGCTTATTTTCCCTATATATCTATATAGAAAACTTTAAAAATCTTCTCGTCAGAAACCACTGGACCAGTTTCAATATAATTTTGCAGAAATGTTCCTTTGGTGATCCTCTACCAAGATTGTTCAAGCCTTTTGGATTCGTCAAAAAACATGGCCGCCAGGGGTCGGGGCTTCTTTTTCCCTATATATCTGTATAGAAAACTTTAAAAATCTTCTTGTCAGAAACCACTGGACTGATTTCAATATAATTTTGCAGAAATGTTCCTTTGGTAATCCTCTACCAAGATTGTTCAAGACATTTGGATTGGTCAAAAAACATGTCTGCCAGGGGACGGGGCTTATTTTCCCTTTATATCTATATAGAAAACTTTAAAAATCTTCTTGTCAGAAACCACTGGACCCATTTCAGTATAATTTTGCAGAAATGTTCCTTTTGGTAATCCTCTACCAAGATTGTTCAAGCCATTTGGATTCATCAAAAAACATGGCCGCCAGTGGGGGGGGGGCTTCTTTTCCCTAAATATCGATATATAAATCTTTAAAAATCTTCTTGTCAGATACCACTAGACTGATTTCAATATAATTTTGCAGAAATGTTCCTTTGGTGATCCTCTACCAAGATTGTTCAAGACATTTGGATTCGTCAAAAAACATGGCCGCCAGGGGGCGGGGCTTATTTTCCCTTTACATCTATATAGAAAACTTTAAAAAATCTTCTTGTCAGAAACCACTGGACCGATTTCAATATAATTTTGCAGAAATGTTTCTTTGGTTATCCTCTACCAAGATTGTTCGAGCCATTTGGATTCGTCAAAAAACATGTCCGCCAGGGGGCGGGGCTTATTTTCCCTATATATCTATATAGAAAAGTTTAAAAATCTTCTTGTCAGAAACCACTGGACCGATTTCAATATAATTTTGCAAAAATGTTCCTTTGGTGATCCTCTAGGAAGATTGTTCAAGCCATTTGGATTCGTCAAAAAACATGGCCGCCAGGGGGGCGCGACTTATTTTCCCTATATATCTATATAGAAAAGTTTAAAAATCTTCTTGTTCGAAACCACTGGACCGATTTCAATATAATTTTGCAAAAAATGTTCCTTTGGTGATGCTCTACCAAGATTGTTCAAGCCATTTGGATTCGTCAAAAAACATGGCCACCAGGGGGCAGGGCTTATTTTCCCTATATATCTATATAGAAAAATTTAAAAATCTTCTTGTCTGAAACCACTGGACCGATTTCAATATAATTTTGCAGAAATGTTCCTTTGGTGATCCTGTTGCAAGATTGTTCAAGCCATTTGGATTTGTCAAAAAACATGGCCGCCAGGGGGCGGGGCTTATTTTCCCTATATATCTATATAGAAAACTTTAAAAATCTTCTTGTCATAAAGCACTGGATGGATTTCAATATAATTTTACAGTAATGTTTCTTCGATGATCCTCTACCAAGATTGTTCAAGCCGCCATGATTCATTAAAAAACATGGCCGCTAGGGGGCGGGGTTAATTTTTCATATATATCTGTATAGAAAACTTTAAAAATCTTCATGTCATAAACGACTGGACCGATTTCAATATAACTTGGCAGAAATGTTTCCTTAGTGACCCTCTATCAAGATTGTTCAAGCCATCATGATTTGTTAAAAAACATGGCCTCTAGAGGGTGCGGGGCTTATTTTCCATATATATCTATATAGAAAACTTGAAAAAATCTTGTCGTCAGATACCACAGGACTGATTTCAATATAACTTCACAGAAATGTTTCCTTGGTGACCCTTTACCAAGATTGTTCAAACCGTTATGATTTGTCAAAAAACATGGCCGCTATGGCGGGGCTTATTTTCCTATATATCTATATAGAAAATTTTAATAGTCTTTTCAGAAACCACTTGACCGATTTCAATGTTAGATTGCAGGAATGTTTCTTATGTAACCCTCTATCAAGATTGTTCAAGCCGTCATGATTCGTCAAAAAACATGGCCACCAGGAGTCAGGGCTTATTTTCCTAATATATCTATAGAAAACTTTAAAACTCTTCTTGTCAGAAACCACTGAACTGATTTCATTATAACTTTGAAGAAATGTTTCCTTGGTGACCCTCTACTAAGATTGTTCAAGTAATCATGATTCGTCAAAAAACATGGCTGCCGGGGGCAGGGCTTATTTTCCCTATATATCTACATATAAAACTTTAAAAATCTTCTTTTCAGAAACCAATGGACCGATTTCAATACAACTTGGCAGGAATGTTTCTTTGGTGACCCTCTACAAAGATTGTTCAAGCCATCATGATTCATCAAAAAACATAGCCGCTAGGGGGCGGGGCTTATTTTCCCTATATATCTATATAGAAAACTTTAAAAATCTTCTTGTAAGAAACAGTTGGACCGAGTTCAATGTAACTTGCAGGAATCTTGCTTTGGTGACCTTCTACCAAGATTGTTCAAGCCTTCATGATATGTCAAAAACCATGGCCCCCAGGGGGGCGGGGCTTATTTTTCGTCTATATCTGCATAGAAAATTTTAAAATTCTTATTGTCACATACCCCATGACCAATTTCAATATTACTTGACTGGAATGTTGCTTTGGTGAACCTCTATCAAGATTGTACAAGCAGTCATGATTCGTCAAAAAACATGGCTGCCATGGGGTGGGGCTTATTTTCCCTATATATCTAAATAGAAAACTTTAAAAATCTTCTTGTCAGAAGCCACTGAACAGATTTCAATATAACTTGGCAGGAATATTCCTTTGGTGACCCTCTACCAAGTTTGTTCAAGCTTTCATAATTCGTCAAAAAACATGGCCGTTAGGGCGTAGGGCTTTATAGCTATATAAAACTTTTTAAACCACTGGACCAATTTCAATATAACTTGGCAAAAATGTTCCTATGGTGACCCTCTTTTAAGATTCAGTTCATGGTCGGGGGTGTGGTGGAGGTGGGTGGGGGTGGTAAGTGCTATAAAGTTTATACAAAAATCCTAGAGCAGTGATCTTGGCTGAAACTTCAACAGTAAATATGCAAATCTGTTTGGTCAGGTGAGCGATATAGGACCATCATGGTCCTCTTGTTCATCTTCTAATGACTTTTGCATCAAGCTTTTTCTGATTAACTGTATCATCATCAATCATCATTTGGGCTATATACATGTATAAAATTGTGTAATTGTTAGCTCACCTGAGCCGAAGGCTCAAGGTGAGCTATTGTGATCACTCACTGTCCGTCGTCGTCGTCGTCCGTATGTCCATCCGTCCGTCCACAATCTTTAAACAACATATCCTCCTAAATCGCTGGTTGGAATTTGACCAAACTTCACAGGAATGATCCTTGGTTGGTCCTGTTTCAAAGTTATTCAAATGGTTCCGGTCCATTGCATATCTAGGTCACAGGAGCTAAAAATAGATTTTTTAACTAAAAACTTAAAAAATCTTCTTGTCTGAAATCACTGGACCGATTTCAATATAATTTTGCAAAAATGTTCCTTTGGTGAGCCGCTACCAAGATTGTTCAAGCCATTTCGATTCGTCAAAAAACATAGCTGCCAGGAGGCGGGGCTTATTTTCCCTATATATCTATATAGAAAACTTTAAAAATCTTCTTGTCAGAAACCACTGGACCGATTTCAATATAATTTTGCAGAAATGTTCCTTTGGTAATCCTCTACCAAGACTATTCAAGCTATTTGGATTCTTCAAAAAACATGACCGCCAGGGGGCGGGACTTATTTTCCCTGTATATCTATATAGAAAACTTTAAAAATCTTCTCGTCAGAAACCACTGGACCGATTTCAATGTAACACGGCAGAAATATTTCCTTTGTAACCTTCTTCCAAGATTGTTCAAGCCGTCATGATTCGTCAGAAAACATGGCTGCCAGGGGGCGGGGCTTATTTTCCCTGTATAGCTATATAGAAAACTTTAAAAATCTTCATGTCAGAAACCACTGGACTGATTTCTATATAACTTGGCAAAAATATTTCCTTGGTGATCCTCTACCAAGATTGTTCAAGCCGTCATGATTTGTCAAAAAACATGGCCGCTAGGGGGCGGGGCTTATTTTCCCTGTATATCTATATAGAAAATTTTAATGATCTTCTTGTCAGAAACCACTGGACCGATTTTAGTATAACATTGCTGGGATGGTTCTTTTGTAACCCTCTACCAAGATTGTTCAAGTCATCATGATTCATCAAAAAACTTGGCCGCCAGGGGGCAGGGCTTATTTTCCCTATATATCTATATAGAAAACTTTAAAAATCTTATTGTCAGAAACCACTGGACTGATTTCAATTTAACTTGGCAGAAATGTTTCCTTGTTGACCCTCTACCAAGATTGTTCAAGTTATCATGATTCATCAAAAAACCTGGCCGCCACTGGGTGGGGCTTATTTTCCCTCTATATATATATATATATATAGAAAAGTTTAAAAATCTTCTTGTCAGAAACCAATGGACCAATTTCAATATCACTTGGCAGGAATATTTCTTTGGTGACCCTCTACCAAGATTGTTCAAGCAGTCATGATTTGTCAAAAAACATGGCCGCCAGGGGGTGGGGCATATTTTCCCTATATATCTATATAGAAAACTTTAAAAATCTTCTCTTAAGAAACCGTTGGATCGAGTTCAATGTAACTTGGCAGGAATGTTGCTTTGGTGACCTTCTACCAAGATTGTTCACACCCTCATGATACGTCAAAAAATATGGCCGCCAGGGGAGGCGGAGCTTATTTTTCGTATACAGTCGACTCTCCTTATCTCGAATTCCAAGGGACCCTCTGAAATACTTCGAGATATCAGTACTTCGACATATCAGATTTGCAGAATTGAGGAAAAACTAATTCGATTAACAAATATATGTGTAATTGGACTCTTGAAGTTAGAGATATATTAAGAAATATTGTAGAAGGAGAAATTGCTCCTTAGGAGCAATTTCTCCTCTTTTCCATAATATATCTTTTACATGTTGTTAGATTTTCATGTTTAGGCAGGGACCAGATTTTCACTTTGAGAAAAGCGGTTATTCAAGATAAGCGAGGTCGAGATAACGAGAGTCAACTGTATATCTGTATAGAAAACTTTAAAATTCTTCTTGTCAGAAACCACCTGACTGATTTCAATAATACTTGGCAGGAATGTTGCTTTGGTGATCCTCTACCAAGATTTGTTCAAGCAATCATGATTCGTCAAAAAGCATGGCTGCTAGATGTGGGGCTTATTTTCCCTATATATCTAAATAGAAAACTTTAAAAATTTTCTTGTCAGAAACCACTGAACCGATTTCAATATAACTTGGCAGGAATGTTCCTATGGTGACCCTCTACCAAGTTTGTTCAAGCAGTCATGATTCGTCAAAAAACATAGCCGTTAGGGGGTGGGGCTTATTTTCCCTATATATCTATATAAAACATTTTAAAAATATTTTTGTCAGAAACCACTGGACTGATATCAATATATCTTGGCAGAATTGTTCCTTTGGTGATCCTCTTTCAAGATTCAGTTGAAGCCGTCATGATGCATGAAAAAAACAACATGGCCGCTAGGGAGCAGGGCTATAAAATTTATACAAAAATCTTAGAGCAGTGAACTTGGCTGAAACTTCAACAGTAAGTATGCAAAGCTGTTTGCTCAGGTGAGCGATATAGGACCATCATGGTCCTCTTGTTTATATAACTTGGCAGGAATATTTCTTTGGTCACCCTCTACCAAGGTTGTTCAAGCCGTCATGATTCGTCAAAAAATATGGCTACAAGGATGAAGGGCTTATTTTCCCTATATATTTATATAGAAAACTTGAAAAAAATCTTCTTGTCAGAAACCACTGGACCGATTTCAGTATAACTTGGCAGAAATGTTTCCTTGGTGACCCTTTACCAAGATTGTTCAAGCTGTCATGATTTGTCAAAAAACATGGCTGCTAGGGGGCGGGGCTTATTTTCCCTGTATATCTATATAGAAAACTTGAAAAAAATCTTCTTGTCAGAAGCCACTGGACCAATTTCAATATAACTTGGCAGACATGTTTCCTTGGTGACCCTTTACCAAGATTGTTCAAACTGTCATGATTTGTCAAAACATATGGCTGCTAGGGGTGGGGCTTATTTCCCCTCTATATCTATATAGAAAACTTTAATGATCTTCTTGTCAGAAACCACTGGACTGATTCAAATATAACACTGCCGGAATGTGTCTTACGTAACCCTCTATCAAGATTGTTCAAGCCGTCATGATTCGTCAAAAAGCATGGCTCCCAGTGGGTGGGGCTTATTTTCCCTACATATATCTATATAGAAAACTTTAAAAATTGTCTTGTCAGAAACCACTGGACTGATTTCCATATAATTTTGCAGAAATATTTCCTTGGTGACCCTCTACCAAGATTTTTCAAGTAATCATGATTTGCCAAAAAACATGGCCGCTAGCAGGTGGGGCTTATTTTCCCTATATATCTATTTAGAAAACTTTAATAAACTTCTTGACAGAAACCACTGGACCGATTTCAATATAACCTGGCAGAAATGTTTCTTGGGTGACCCTCTACCAAGGTTGTTCAAGCTGTCATGATTCGTCAAAAAACATGGCCCTTAAGGGGCGGGGCTTATTTTCCCTGTATATCTATATAAAAAAACTTTAAAAATCTTCTGGTAAGAAACCTTTGGACCAAGTTCAATGTAATTTGACAGGAATGTTGCTTTGGTGACCTTCTACCAAGATTGTTCAAGCCTTCATGATACATCAAAAAAAAACATGCCTGGGGGAGGGGGGGGGGGGTGTATTTATAGATATACAGATATATATATAGATATACAGGGAAATATGGTATTTCTTGTCAAATACCCCCACACCAATTTCAGGTTTGTGTTGGTGACCCTCTACCAAGAATGTTCAAGCAATCCAGATTTGTCAAAAAACATGGCTGCTAGTGGGTGGGGCTTATTTTCTCTATATATCTAGATAGAAAACTTTGAAAATCTTCTTGTCAGAAACCACTGAACAGATCTCAATTTAACTTGGCAGGAATGTTCCTTTGGTGACCCTCTACCAAGTTTGTTCAAGCTGTCATGATTCGTCAAAAAAAAAAATGGCTGTTAGGGGGTAGGACCTTATAGCTATATAAAACACTTATATAAAAATCTTTTTGTCAGAAACCACTGGACCAATTTCATTATAACTTGGCAGAAATGTTCTTTTGGTGACCCTCTTTCAAGATTTAGTTCAAGTTGTCATGATGCGTTAAAAAGAAAAAAAATGTGGCGTGGGGGTGGTGGGGTGGGTGCAGGGCTATAAAATTCAGAGCAGTGAAACTTCAACAGTATGCAAATCTGCTCAGGTGAGCAATATAGGACCATCATGGTCCTCTTATTTAAATGTCTTCTCTGGCTTGAGCAATTTTACCAGATTTCACATGGGGCCTTCTGTCGAAAGGGTATTGCCAAGTTGTTTAAACGGTTCTGGGGCATTGAACAAGATGGCCTCCCTGTCCATATATGGTAAAAACTTAAAAAGTCTTCTTCTCCAGAACCAAGAAAGCTTCTGGGCTGAAACTTGGTATATAGCATTGCTGTCTCAAGCTCTACCAAGTTTCTTCAAACAATGACCGTAATTTGACCTTTGACCTTTTTACTGCAAGGCTAAATTTGCATCCATGGAAAATGCTGAAAAATTATTTTTGCAAAATGTATTAAAGACTAATGGCTGAAACTTACAATGTGTGATTTAAGTAGTAAAACATTTCAGTTATAATCAAAATTGTGTCCCCTGAGGGTTATCTGCCCTTGCCCTTGGGCTATATACATGTATGAAATTATGTTATTTTTAAATGTCTTCTTCTCTGAAACTGCTTGAGCATTTTTTACCAGATTTCACATGGGGCCTTCTGTCAAAAGGGTATTGCCAATTTGTTTAAATGGTACTGTGCTATTGAACAAGATGGCCACCATGTCCATATATAGTAAAAACTCTAAAAAATCTTCTTCTACAGAACAAAGTAAGCTTCAGGGCTGAAACTTGGTATACAGCTTTGCTGTCTCAAGCTCTACCAAGTTTGTTCAAATGATGACTGTAATTTGACCTTTGACCTTTTTATAGAAAGGTCAAATTTGTGTCTCTATAGATTAGTATTGGGGGAAAAGTTGAAAACTCATTTTTTTTCAATATATTTTTTTCAATTTGTACGTTAGACTAATGGCTGAAACATACAAAAGTAGTAAAACTTTTTAGTTAGGATCAAAATTTTGCCCCAGGGTTATCTGACCTTGCCTCTTGGCTATATACAGGTATAATTCATGAAATATTTAAAATGTCTTCTCTGAAACTGCTCGACCAATTTTCACCAGATTTCACATGGGGCCTTCTGTCAAAGGGATGTTGACAATTTGTTGAAATGGTTCTGCACCATTGAACAAGATGGCTGGCATGCCCATATATGGTAAAAAAATTTAATACTCTTCTTCTCCAATACTAAGAAAGGTTTGAGGCTGAATCTTGGTATACAGCATCAGGGACTAAAGGTGTACCAAGTTGTTAAAATGATGAGACTAGGATGACCTTTGACTGTTTTATGGTATGTTTAAATTTGTGTCCCAGTTGCAAAGGCAATACTGGAAGAATGTTACATGGCATTTGCAAATATCCAATAATTATTTTTATCAGGTGTGAGAATTGTGGCCCATGGCCCTCTTTGTTTACTTTTGAACTTTGCCATTTTTGGAGCTTTTATACTTTTAAAGTGCATTACAGATGGTACCTTATGCCCGCAACTCCTCCTACAGTTTCATACCGATCAATTTGAAACTGTGCAGGCCCTTTTGTCATGGTCTGTAGATGTGCATGTGGTTTTGGCATTATTGTCAATTTATTACTTAGCCTTTTCTATCTGTCTATCCATTAAACTTTGCATATGGTCAGGAATGATTAGAGCCAGGATCCTGAAATTTTGTATCAGCATGAACAATAAAAAGACCCATATTGTTTTGTTTTTCTGTCGGGGGTTCTCCTTGGGGAGTTATTCCCCTTTTTATATGCCCATTTTGAAAATGTATTATGTTATGGCATTGTCTGGCAATTTGTCTTTCTGTCCGGCGTAAACAATTCTTGTGCATGCCATAACTAGGTAACCATAAGGAATATTTTGATGATACTTCATACCAATGTGTATGAGGTCAAGACGGCATGATGTGTACAAAAATGGTTGCTCTCCCTTTCTTAGTTTCTGAGTTACTGCCCTGTGATTAATATTTTACAGTGTGCACATCATAACTTGGTAACCATATGGAATATTTGAATGAAACTTCATAACAATGTGTATTAGGTCAAGATGGCTTGTCAGGTCTAAAATTGATTGCTCTCCACTTCTTACTTTCTAAGTTACCTCTGTTTGATTAGATTTTTCCACTCTATTCTTGTGCACGCCATAACTAGGTAACCATATGGAATATCTTTATGAAACTTTATAGCAATGTGTATGAGGTTAAGACAGTGTGACGGGTACAAAAAAGATTGCTAACCCTCTCTCAATTTCTGAGATACTTTCATTTGATGAAATTTTAGACTGACTGTGTGCATATCATAAGTAGTTAACTGTATGGAATATCTTGAAACTTTAAAGCAATGTGTATGAGGTTAAGAAGGTGTGTCACAAACAAAAAAGATTGCTCTCTTTCTCAATTTCTGAGTTACTTCCCTTTGGTTAAATTTTAGACTGATCTTGTGCATACCATAAGTAGGTAGCCTTATGGAAAGCTATGGAATATCACAATGAAACTTAATAGCAATGTGTATGAGGTTAAGACGGTGTGTCACATAAATAAAGTTTGCTCTCTCCCTTTCTTAGTTTCTGAATAACTTCCCTTTGAAGCATTTTTTTTTCACACTATCTATATGCATGCCATAACTAGGTAACCATATGGAATATCTTGATGAAACTTTATAGCAATGTGTATGAGGTCTAGACGGTGGGTCACATGCAAAAATGACTGCTCTCCCTTTCTTACTTTCTGAGCTAGTTCCCTTGATTAAATTTTTGACTGACATAAGTAGGTAACCATATGGAGCCAGCCTCGGTGGCTCAGTTAGATGCGCCGTCCAACTGGAGACCAGGAGGTCGCGGGTTCAACCCCCGCCGAGGTCGGCAACATTCTTTCGTGGAGATTGATCGTGAAATATTTTCTACGGTCATTCTCTCCCTTCCGCTGATACAAGAAGGGCAGTTGTCAGTTTCTGGCGAAAGAATGTGCACAATACTGGTTAACCGCTTAGAGGACTAAGCATGCTCAGTAAACGTGTGGTTAGGTAAACTGACCACGCTCAACATGACCCCATTGGGTTGACTGGGCCGTAAAACCTCAACACAAACAAATTACCATATGGAATATCTTGATGGATCATTACAGCAATACTTACAAAAAAAGGTTAAGAGGGAGTGTCGCATATAAAAAATGATTGATCTGCCTTTCCAGTTTCTGAGTAACTTCCCTTTGATGAAATTTTTTGACTGACCTTTAGGGTACCTTTAGTAGGTAACTGTACCTGTATCAGTCAGTGGCTAGGACACCAGATATAAGCTCTACTGGTCCGGAAAGGACAAAGGCATTGCTGGTGTAGGAGTGTTTATGGCAAAAGAGTGGATAGAGAAAGATTTTGAGGTGCAGAGAATCTTAGACAGAATCATCTTAGTGAAGCTTATGTGTGATTACCTTTCTGTCTGTGTATGCCCCACAGAGTGGTTTAAGTGATGAGGTTAAGGACCTGTTCTTTGATCAGCTGTGTGCTGTGACTGCCAGGATCCCAGGATCCAAATTTTTGTTCCTATGTGGAGATTGGAACAGCCATGTAGGCCGTGCAGGCACTGGATACAGGGAAGTGGCTGGTGGGATGGGGTATGGCAGTCCGGAACCAGATGTTGAGGGTGAGAGAACAGAGTATGCCGTAGCATTCAACCTGCTTCTTGGGAACACATGTTTCAAGAAACATGACAGCCATCTCATCACGTACAAGTCGGGAAGCGTAGCCATGCAGATAGACTTCATCCTTTTCCATAGGACCATGGGCAAACATCACAGATGTAAAAGTGATCCCTGGCGAGGAAGTAGCTTTGCAGCATCAGCTTCTTGTATGCAATATGAGGATTGATGTCCCACCCAAATCCAAGTGCAAAGTTCACTCCTCGCCTTAAAGTTTGGAAGCTTAAAGACCCTCAGATGAACAATCATTTCTAGGAGGTCTTCAACTGGCATGTGAGTGCATCTGCAGGTGTAGCTGATGCTTCCACTGAGGATATCTGGAACAACATCAAGACTGGCCTGCTCGAGACAACTGAGAAGGTGTATGGCACAACTCCGGCCCCACCGTTGGCATCATGAAACCTGGTGGTGGAATGAGCACACGGAAAAGGTCATTGCTGCCAAGCTGAAACATGGAAAAGGCCATTGCTGCCAAGCGGAAAGCTTTCAAGGCCTGGAAGACTGGTAAAGACACTAGGGCATCATATGATGCAGCCAAACACATTGCCAGACATGCAGTGCACCAAGCTCGTAAAGAAGCAGACAAGAAGGGTCTACGAATATAATGACCCCAAGTCTCCAGAAGTCAACTGCCTTGCTGACTAGTTTAAAAGAGAGAATGCTGATGTTGCAGTTGACAGACCTGTGAAGAATGATGCCAGTGAGCGAAGACTCAAAGCAGAAGGCCTGGTTAGAGCACTACCAAAGGCTTTTCAATGTTTAGTTTGACTGGGACCCAAACCACCTCTCTGAAGAACCACCAATAAAAGGCCGGCCCATCCTAATCACCAATGATATGGTTAAGAAGGCTATCTCCCAGATGAAGGTGGGCAAAGCACCCGGCCCATCAGGCATAGTGGTGGAGATGATACGAGCAGCCGGTAACACGGGCGCCTCCATGATCTGTGACCTCGCAGCTGCAATTATTCACGATGGCAAGGTACCCTCTGACTGGGAGCAGAGTTTCATTGTCTGCCTCTACAAGGGTAAGGGGGATGCATTGTAAACCATATGGAATACCTGGATGAAACTTTATGGCAATGTGTATGAGGTCAAGACAGATTGTCACATACAAAACAAGATTGCTCTTTCTTTTTCAGTTTCTGAGTTACTTCCTCTGATTTTTTTTTTTTTTCCACACTCTACATGCATGCCATAACGAGGTAATCATATGGAATATCTTGATGAAACTTTATAGCAATGTGTATAAGGTTAAGACAATTTGTCACCTACAAAACAAGATTGCTCTTCCTTTCTCAGATTTTAGTTACTTCCCTTTGACTTATTTTTTTTTACCATCCTTCTTCACGCCATAACTGGATGCAAATGGCAACATAACAAGCATACATTTGTAAAGGTCCTCACATTTTATGCCTTTGTCCAGCTATATAGATGGGGTACCCTTGTAAAATGGTAAATTGGGGTGTATTGCCATGCTGTGAGGTGCTGTTGTTTGACTTAGGTATTTGAAGACAGATGATGACAGGAATACAATGCTTATATGAGCTAGACTGACAGTTGTAATGTGTTGTGTTGTAGGTGGATGTAGAACTTGCAAAGAGTCAGGCAAGCAAACCAGAAGAAGAAGATGTTGAACTACGCAAGAAACTCTGGCTCAGAATAGGTTTGTCTTCACTTTCTACGGGATTTCTGCAGTTTGTTGTTTCTCATTTACTAAATAGTGCTTAGCAAGAGCAAATATCTTAAAGTGAACACAAAGCATTTTTTGGCAGTAATACATGTATGAAACGTATATACCAAACTATATTGTCTTAACCCTTGTCCTGCTGAACCTGGATAAGTCCTGCCTTTGCAAACAGTGTAGATCCAGATCAGTTGGCTTCTTCAGAAGCAAACTGATCTGGATCTACACTGTTTGACATTAAGTACGTGAATTTATATTAATATTCTGGATCAAGTAATTTGAATGGCTGAAAATTAGAAGTGGGCGTGGCATCTTAATATATTCAGCATGACAAGGGTTAAGGTACACTTGGTAGGTCTTTGCCAGTTTTGAAAAGGGAGACATGTTGATACCCAAGAGCTTTCACTCACTGCAATCCCTCTCTGTCAGCTACTTCCGTGTCGTCTTGGGCCTCCCAGCCCCAGGCTTTCCACCAACTTGTATGTCAGAGGCTGTTTTGACTCTACCATTGGAGCATTCTACATGTCTATTCCAGCGGAGCCTTCAGTCCTTCAGAATGAGGTCCAGATCTTCAATGCCAAGTCACGCAAGTAGCTCATTGGATCTAGTGGTGACAGAGTCTTGCCGCTTGACATTGCAGATCTGTCTGATCATTGTCCTGTCATTTCGCTGCAGACGTTCATCCATCCATGCATCTGCATATCTGCAGTGGCTATGTCACTCAGGTGAGCGAGCAGTGGCCCATGGGCCTCTTGTTCCAGGGTTATCTGCCCTTGGCACTTTAGTAGATCTGCATCCTTTGCTTGCTGTTCTATAGTCTTATGTCGTTTTCATAGATGCAAGCTTTGGCATAGCAGTTATGTGGGGTTTTGTTTTGGTTTTTTGTTGTTGTTTTTTTTTTTTGTTGTTTTTTTTTTTTTGTTTTTTTTCTGTCTTCTTTTGATAAGTTTATATCTGGTGTTTAAGGTTGGAACTCCTTCAGGAGATAAGGGTGTGGATTGAATATCTTTATGCTCCCCAACAGTTTATTCTATTGGTTCGTCAGTTCATCCATGAAGCTTTGGTTTTTAGCTCTGCTGGTCAAAGGCCAGGAGCATAATTATGTCATGTGGTTCCTGTCCATCCATGCATCCGTTAACTTTTTGTCGTTTACGCGATTAAGTTCACATTTTTTATCTGATTCTTAGAAACTTGCACAGATTGTTTGTATCATTGTAAGGATCAAATCTATCGAAAATGAAGAAAATCTGTCAAAGATTATGTGAATAGGGCCCTTTTAAAATTTTGGTTACTTGTTTAGGCAATAAAGTCCTTATTTCAGATATGATTCTTTTGAAACTTGCATAGATTGTTTGTATCATTGTAAGAATTAGACCTATCAAAACTGAAGAAAATCTGTCAAACATTATGGGAAAAGGGGCCTTTTAAAGTTTTGGTTAATTTTTTTCTTGTTAGCACGATAAAGTCCTCATTTTTGATCCATTTCTTCTGAAACTTGCACAGATTGTTTGTTTCACTGTAGGGATTAACCCTATCAAAAATGAAAAAAATCCATCAAACGTTATGGGAAAAGGAGCCCTTTTAATCTTTTAGTAATTGTCCCCCGCCTTTTTGAAGAAAAGCGAGGGGACATGGGTTTCAGCTTTCCGTGATGCGTGGTGCATGGTTCCGAGTTTGTAGTAGGTACCTTGTGAGCGCAACTCTTCCTACAGTTTTGGATTGATCCTTTTGAAGCTTTACAGGTGTTTTAATCATGGTCTGAAGATATGCATGTGCTTTTTACAGAATCCTTGTTATTTTTTTTTTCACTTTTTTCACATTTTTAAATTAGACTTTTTTGCATGGTTCCGAGTTTGTAGTGGCAACCTTGTGAGCGCAACTCCTCCTACAGTTTTATACCAATCCTTCTTAAACTTCACAGGTATCTTAATCATGGTCTGAAGATATGCATATGCTTTTTACAGAATCTTGAAATAATTTTTTTCAAATTTTTCACATTTTTAACTTAGAATTTTTTTCATACTTCAATACTATGAAAGTGTAAATGTAGTAGGTACTTTGTGAGTGCAACTCGTCCTACAGTTTTATACCATTTCCTACTGAAACTATACAGATGTTTTAACCACAGTCTGAAGATATGCATATGCTTTTTACAGAATCTTGAAATTATTTTCTTTTACTTTTTTTCACATTTTTAACTTTTAACATAGACTTTTTTCGTGCTTCAATACTATGATAGTGCATATAGTAGTAGGTACCTTGTGAGCACAACTCCTCCCACAACTTTAAGCAAATGCTTCTGAAACTTTACAGGCATTTTGCTTTGGGTCGGTTGGTGTGCTCTTGGAATCTTGAAATTATGTTGTTGTTTTTTGGGTTTTTTTTAATTTTTTCCACATTTTTAGCTTCAATTCTTTTCCTGCTTCAATACTTAGGTAAGTGATTCAGGATCAATGGTCCTCTGGTTAACTTACTCATTTTTAACAGCTCAAATAAAAATAAGGCTGTGGACATAAATTCCCTAGGGAATTTGCTTGTTTTTTCTTGTCTACATGATAAACACATTTTTTATCTGCTTTTTTATACGCCCGTTTGAAAAACAGGATGTATTATGTTACCGGGTATGGCGTCCGTCCGTCCATAAACTTTTTCGTTTCCGGCTAACTCCTCCTACAGTTTACATCCAATCAAACTGAAACTTGGTATATAGTTAGATCATGATGTGTTGCAGCACATATTGTTTCGGGGTTACAGTCCACCAAATGTTTGCAGAGTTATGCCCCTTAGAAAATGTTCTGTAAACTTTTCATTTCCGGTTAACTCCTCCTACATTTTACATCCGATCAAGCTGAAACCATGTAAAGTTAGACCATGATGTGGAGCAGCGCGTATTGTTTCAAGGTATAGTCCACCAAATATTAGCAGAGTTATGCCCCTTTGAAAATTTTGGTAGACTTCGTTTACGGCTAACTCCTCCTACAGTTTACATCTGATCAAGCTGAAACTTGATTTGTAGCTAGGCCATGATGTGGAGCAGCGCATATTATTTCAAGGTTACAGTCCACCAAATATTTGCAGAGTTATACCCCTTTGAAAATTTTTATTTTTTCATTTCTGGCTAAATCCTCCTACAGTTTCCATCCAATCAAGCTGAAACTTCATGTATAGTTAGACCATGATGTGGAGCAGAGCATATTGTTTCGAGGTTACAGTCCACCAATTATTAGCAGAGTTATGCCCCTTTGAAAATTTCTGTAGCCTTTTCGTTTCCAGCTAACTCCTCCTGCAGTTTACGTCCAATCAAGCTGAAACTTGATTTGTAGTTGGACCATGATGTGGAGCAGTGCATATTATTTCATGGTTATGTCCACCAAATATTAGCAGAGTTAAACCCCTTTGAAAATTTCTGTTAATTTTTTGTTTCCGGCTAATCCTCCTATAGTTTACATCCGATCAAGCTGAAACTTCATAAATAAATACACGATGATGTGGAGCAGCACATATTATTTCGAGGTTACAGTGCACCAAATATTTGCAGTAGTTTTTTTTTGTTTTTTTTTTTGGTTGTTTATTTTTGTTTTGTTATTGTTTGGTCCGATATTGAAGTATAGGAAAAACAAATCAGCCAAAGGCTCATATGAGCTTATAATATAGCTTCTGTGGTGTGTCCTCCATCAGAAAGCACTTCTCCCTAGATGCAGCAAACTTCTCCCTATTTTCCCAGGAGGGAGAAGTCACTTCTCCCTTAATTTCTGGGCCAGCTTGGACCCTTAGATTACAGTTCACCAAATATCAGCAGAGCTATGCCCCAATGAAATTTTTTTTTTTTTTTTTTTGTAATTCCACTTACAGTTTATTTCCGGAGCTTTGAATTATATAGGAGCCAGTTTATTTGCTACATCTTATTACTTGACACGGGCGTATAATGCCCCGCTTGATGGAGCTCTTGTTTGAAACTTGCATAGATGAATTGTTCATTATAAGTGCGTCCAACCCGAACTGCGAAGCGGTTCAGCGTGCAGATGCACTACTATAGACTAACTATGTGACCAGTGATGTGTGTGACCACAAATGTACTGGTCCAACAAACACTTGGGTGGATCGGTGCTTATCCTGAAAAACAATAAGCGTTCCGTGATTTGGCAGAGACTGTTGACACGGCGGCCGTGCCAATAATAGCAACAAAACAGCAAATAACGCCAAGTATTCCAATGCAGGGGGTTGAATCAAGCGACTCATGACTTCAGCTTACAGAATTTGCAATCGCCCCCATTTTGAATTTTGTCTCCACTTTGAATTTTATTTCTATCCATTCTCAGTCTCTTTATAAGCTAAGCATGATTCATTTTGTGCATAAGGTACACTTTGGTGTAGGTTTTTAGCTCACCTGAGCTATGCTCAGGATGAGCTATTGTGATCATTTTTCGTCCATCGCCTGTCCGTCTGTCTGTGCGTGCATCCGGAATGTCCTTCCGTGCATCCGTCCGTTAACATTTTCAAACGACTTCTCCTCTGAAGCCCTTGAGCCAATTTTACTCAAATTTCATATGGAGCCTCCTTAGGTTGGGGGAACGAAAAATTGCTAAAATGGTCACGGTCCACTGACCAAGATGGCCGCCATGCCCATATATGGTAAAAACCTTTAAAAATCTTCTTCTCCAGAACCGAGGATGCCTTGGGGCTGAATCTTTGCATAAGTCATTGGGGACAGGAGGTCTACCAAAATTGCTAAAATAAAGATCGTATATTGACATTTGACCTTTTTACGGCAAGGTCAATTTTGCTTCCCTATGCATTTGTGTAGGAAAAACCTTTAAAAATCTTCTTCTCCAAAACCGAGGATGCCTTGTAGCTGAATCTTTGCGTATATCATCAGAAATGGGAGGTCTACCAAAATTGCTAAAATAATGGTCGTACATTGACATTTGACCTTTTTACGGTAAGGTCAGTTTTGCTTCCTTATGCATTTGTATGGGAAAAATGTTCAGAATATCAAATGACTTCTCCTCTGGAGCTTCTGAGCCAAATTTCATATGGAGCCTCCTTAGATTGGGGGTATGAAAGATTGCTAAAATGGTCGCGGCTCGTTGACCAAGATGGCCGCCATGCCCATATATGGTAAAAATCTTTAAAAATCTTCTTCTCCAGAATGCCAGGATGCCTTGGGGCTGAATCTTTGCTTAAATCATCTGGGATGGGGGGTCTACCAAAATTGCTAAATTAAAGGTTGTATATTGACATTTGACCTTTTTACAGCAAGGTCAAGTTTGCTTCCCTATGCATTTGTATGGGAAAAACCTTTAAAAATCTTCTTCTCCAAAACCGAAGATGCCTTGTGGCTGAATCTTTGCATATATCATCGGAAACAGGAGGTCTACCAAAGTTGCTAAAATAATGGTCATACATTGACATTTGACCTTTTTACGGTAAGGTCAATTTTGTTTCCTTATGCATTTGTATGGGAAAAATGTTCAGAATTTCAAACGACTTCTCCTCTGGAGCCTCTGAGCCAATTTTGCTCAAATTTCATATGGAGCCTCCTTAGGTTGAGGGTATGAAAGATTGCTAAAATGGTCGCGGTTTGTTGACCAAGATGGCCACCATGCCCATATATGGTAAAAACCTTTAAAAATCTTCTTCTCCAGAACCTAAGGTGCCTTGGGGCTGAATCTTTGCTTAAATCATTGGGGATGGGGGGTCTACCAAAATTGCTAAAATAAAGGTCATACATTGACATTTGACCTTTTTACGGCAAGGTCAAGTTTGCTTCCCTATGCCTTTGTATGGGAAAAAACCTTTAAAAATCTTCTTCTCCAAAACCGAGGATGCCTTGTGGCTGAATCTTTGCATATATCATTGGGAACGGGAGGTCTGCCAAAGTTGCTAAAATAATTGTCATACATTGGCATTTGACTTTTTTACGGCGAGGTCAAGTTTGCTTCTGTATGCATTTGTATGGGCCCATACATTTGTATGGAAAAAATGTTAATAATTTCAAATGATTTTTCCTCTGAAGCCTCTGGGCCAGTGTTGCTCAAATTTCATGCGGAGCCTCCTTGGGCAGGAGAATGAAAGATTGCTAAAATGGGCATGGTCCATTGATCAAAATGGCTGCCATGCCCATATATGGTAAAAACCTTCAAAAATCTTCTTTTCCAGAACCAAATAAGCTCTGGGCCCTAATCTTTGCACAAATTATGGGGGACAGGAGATCTACCAAAATTGCTAAAATGATGGTTCTTTGTTGACATTTGACCTTTTTACCCCGAAGGTCAAATTTGCTTCCCCATGCATTTGTATGGGCCATGTACATTTATATTGAAAGTATCGAAGTGACTTGTAGATCAACAGTAGTTAAAATTGTTCTGATTGGAAATCTAAGATGGCAATCATCTTGTTTATATTTATTTTATTTCCCTGCCACTGTGCTGTTTACATGTATAAAAACATGATTCTTCAGAAACCACTTAGCCAATTTCCCCCAAATTTCGCATTGATCCTACTGTTTGTGATGATAGGATTGGAAAAATGTTGCATAACATCTGCATATCTGCAGTGGTTATGTCACTCAGGTGAGCGAGCCGTGGCCCATGGGCCTCTTGTTTGATAACACATAGACTCTTTTCACGTGATAATCTGAAAAACTTCAACACAATAATGTGTTTGTTCGACTGTTTTGTAAATCATGTAAATTGTTGTTATTTTTATGTTTTTTTTTTTTTTTCTGCTTTTCATAATGTGTAAACTTGCAAAAAAAAAAAAAAAAAGGACCAAAAAGAAACAAAGACAAAAATGCACAAGCGGTCAAAAGTCTGGAAAAATCCTGAAGCAGTTAAAATGGATTTCAGGTATCGAACGATAGTGTATGTCGTTGTGCCTGTTACCGGCATACACTAGTTTTTGGAAAGCATGGCCCACACCCATCAGGGCCCATGAAATAGATGGGCTGCCTACATGGCAGAGCTGCTAATAACTAAGCAGGACCCGAATTCATGTGATCGGGTCGGGTAAAAGTTCCACAAATTTGGAGGCAATGTCTCTATACTGAAATATTGTTGACTTGGACGTTATATAGCAATTCATCCAGTGGATTCAAAAGTCAAGCATGGTCTGAGATCAATTCATTTAGATCTGGCCAACCCACCTATGAAGTATGTGATGATAATTTGGACGCACAGATATGGATATAGGTAGCACCTATTAAATTCATATTAGACATCAAGCTTATTGAAAATGAAGAAATCTGTCAGATAGTTTTGGAAAAAGAGACATTTGAAATTTTGAAGTTGTAAATGAATATGTTGTCTACATGTATATACAATAGGAAATTGCAAAATTTCAAATGTCTCTTTTTTCCAAAATTATCTGACAGATTTCTTAATTTCCTATTGTATACAATATGCATATAGACAACATATTCATTTACAACTTGAAAGTAGTGGGTTCAGATCCCAAGAAATCCAAGAAAAAATTTTCATTTTAATTTTATATTATGTCACTTTATCACTTTTGGATGAGCTATTGTGATTACTTGCCATCCGTCAGCCATCTGTCATCGTCCATCTGTCTGTCCATCCGTCCATCTGTCAGTCTACACCTTTGAACAACGTCTCCTCTGAAATCCCTGGGCAAATTTTCTTGAAACTTCATGTAGAGCCTTCTGTTGAAGGGGAATTGAAATCAGCCTCACCATCATCGTCAGATTTTATATTAATGTGCAGGGGCAACATCCATATCACTGGTTCCCTTCCAGGTAGCTGGCTTGCTGCACAGATGGCAGATCTCACACCAGATCTCCAGGTATATCTATCATGAGGGTTGATACCCAAGAGCTTCCACTCTGCAATTCCTCTGTCAGCTGCTTCCGTGTCGTCTTGGGCCTCCCAACCCCATGCTTTCCACCAAATTGTACATCAGAGGCTGTTTTGACTGCACCATTGGAGCATTCAACATGTCCATTCCAGCGGAGCCTGCAGTCCTTCAGATTGAGGTCCAGATCTTCATTGCCAAGTCACGCAAGTAGCTCATTGGTTCTGGTGGTGACAGTGTCTTGCAGCTTGACATTGTCTGATCATTGTCCTGTCATTTAGCTGCAGACGTTGGAGGTTTGGTTTTGTCAGTGGCCAAGTCTCACTGGCATGGAGCATTGTGCTCTGCACACAAGAGCTGTACACGCAGCCATGTGTCTTCAAAGAGAGGTGGTGGGAAGAGAAGACTGGTAGCAGCTCCTTGAACTTCTTCTAGGTGGTTTTTCACATGTGTTGTGGTTGAAAGGTCACAGCCACCGGCTGCTGAGAGCATGTCTCCTGCAAAAGGAAGCTACCAGCTCCAGCTTATCATGTCCAACTTGGACTTCCCTCTGTGATCTGCCGTCCAAGGGGCATGCAGTTCCTTGGCACTGTGTACATCTGTAATCAGGATCCTTTATCAAGCGCTTGAGCCCACTGCATTTCTTGTGCACCCAGTGCTTGCAGCCATTGCAGAAGATGCTGTTGGTGCCCACTCCAGTGCAACAGACCGGGCATGGAAACTTGCCTGAACTCTGCAGGAGGTCCAGGCCTGTACCACAGATTATGATCTTCCTCTTTCCTGCATTTACTCTTAGTCCTTTCTCTTCTGTTGCTTCTTTCCAAGTCAAGAGCCTCCTGACACATTCCTCAAACGATTCAACGATGGTAACAAGGCCATCAGCATAGAGGTCTTCCCAGGGGACCCCAGAGCAGAACTCACGTGACAAGGCTTCAAGCACAATGATGAAGAGCAGCAGGCTGAGTACCAGGCCTTGGTGAATACTGACCTTCACTTCAAAATCTTCAGTGTACCCCTCACCAACACGGACACAGCTCTGTGCATTGGCATACATCACCTGCACAGTCGCACAATCCACTCCTCTAAACCAAGTTTTCTCAGTGCCCATCAGATGATCTTCCGAGGCATTCAGTCAAATGCCTTCTCCAGGTCTACAAAACCCATGTAGAGTCTCTTGTTGGCAGCTAAATACTTCTCTTGCAGCTGCCTGATTACAAAGATTATGTCTGTTGTGCCTCTGCCTGGGACGAAGCCAAACTGGGAATCGTCGATTGACACCAACTGTTTGATGAGGCCTTCCACAGTCCTCTCCAGTACTTTCATGGCCTGCTCTGTCAGCTTGAGACTGCGGTAGTTTTCCCTGGCACTTCAAAATCCAATTTTTTTATAGAAAAAAGCTTGTGTGCCCACAATCTCTTGACTCTTTGTCACTACAGCACGTTAAGACACATTTTAGTAGAAAAAAGCTTGTGTGCACACACTGTCTCTTGAACCAATGGCTGGAATTTGACCAAAATTGGTTCTCATTATGCTACTTGGGTAAACTACAAATCTTACAAATCAATGTCATCCATTTTGAACAATAAGTTGTCATAAGCCAGTTTTCTTTGCTGGTCATTACTGTGCTGGGGATATCTAATAAGCATTGCTTATCAACTTTTTTTCATTATTTTTGGTTTACACATGGACAACAGGTAATTTAGTAGCTCACCTAGGCTGTGCTGTGGATAAGCTATAGTGATCACTTTTTGTCCATCTTCTGTCCGTTGATTTGTTAATACTTTCAAATGTCAAGTCCTCCAAAGCATTTGAAGTGATTTGTCCCTCATTTGCTTGGATAAGGGGATTTAAAAATAGCTTAACTTATTGTGATCTATGTTTTGTTTGTTTTTCATGATAATCAAAAGACTTATATTAAGGAAAATGGTTAAATTGCATTTTTGATAACCGAAAGGTCCCATAGACTTTTAATGGGGAAAATGGTTAAATTGTATTTTCTCAATAATCACTGAAGCAATGTGAACCATATTTGGCAGTTGTGATCATTTGATGATTGTCTACTCAGTTTATGTGCTTAGGCCATTTTGTTTGATTGCCACATTGGCAATGGCAACATTGGCAACATTGAATCAGGTCTTAAGATCTACCAAGTTTGTTCCATTGATGATCGTAGGTTGCCCTTTTATCTATTTAATGGAAAATTTGCATCCCCATTTGTATGAGGAAAATGTTGAAAAATCATTTCCTCAAAATGTATCAGACTTATAGCTGAAATTTACAATGTATTATTAAAGTAGTAAAACTTTCAAGTTACAGTCAAAATTTTGTCCCCTGTGGGTTATCTGCACTTGCCTTTGGGCTACATACATGTATAAGATTGTGTAATCTTTAAATATCTTCTTCTCTGGAACTGCTTGGCCAGTTTTCACCAGAATAAAACAAGAGGCCCACAGGCTCACCTGAGGAGTACCGCCATTGCATATCTACAGATGCCATGGAACATTCTTCCAGTATTGCCATAGCAACTAATCAAAATAGCGCATAGTCTTTAAAAGGAAAATTTGCATCCAACATTTTTCCATTGATACATATGTATTGCATTGAAACTGCAGCATTGTCGATGGGATATCAATGTACCAGCTTTGTCAACTCAGGTTGACAGTTGACTTTTTTATGGCATAGTTAACCCTTGTCCTGCTGAATAAATTCAGATGCCACTCCCATTTCTAATTTTCAGCCAATCAGATTACTTGATCCAGCTTGTGATATAAATTCACATACTAAATGGCACAGTGCAGATCCAGATCAGTTTGCTTCTTCAGAAGCCAACTGATCTGGATCTACACTGTTTGGAAAAGCAGGACATATCCAGGTTCAGCAGGACAAGGGTTAAATTTGAGTCCCTATTCTACGGTCATTCTCCCACCTGCTGATTCAAGAAGGCCAGTTGTCAGTTACTGGCAAAATATGTGCAAAAGTACGGGTTATTTACTGCTTATAGGCTTATAAAGCTGGACAATGAGTAATGATAGTGGTGTTGAGAACTGAATCCTTTGTCTTCTTATGTTTCTCTCCCAACCATGAAAATAGAAGATTTGTGTTAGTTTTCTCATTAACTAAATAGGATAGAATCTTGAAACTTAGTAAAAAGGTAGACAATATATTGTTTGTTGTACTGGGGAATAGATAATTAGGCTTCTATATTGTGGTAGTGTGTTGCTATAGACAGTTCTAGTGTGGTTTTGCTCTTCTACTGTTAGCTGTTCAAGGCTATTTTCATCCCTATTGCTCTTTCATAAACTATTTGATGTGCTAACCCGACTGGGCAATAAAACCTCAACTCAATCAATCAATTTGATGTGGTTATTTGAATGTGACCTGCTAATTAATTTCTTTTAACTCTTTAAGCACCATACAAAATTATAGCGGAAAACATTCTAAAAAAATTTTTTTTCTTTCTTTTTCAGAGAAAATAAAGGTTAACTTTTCACGTGAATGGATTCATCATGAAATATCAAGCCTTATTTTCTTTGAAAAAAAATTTCTTTTGACTGTCTGCTGCAGTTCTGATTGGGTCTTTAACCTTTTCCACTCTCTGGGTGAACTCAGCAGATAACAAGCTGGTATTTGTCTGATTTTTCCCAGAAAACAAGCTTTGACATTTCATGCAAACTGTCTAGGAGACAATTAGCATGAAAGATCAAAAACTTTTATCTGAGGAAAAAAATTCGGAAAAGAAACTGATTTGAATTGCTTATTTAATTTGCAGCCCGTCATGTGGTAGAAGAAGAGAAGGATGTGAAGAGAGCCATGGAGTTCTTACATGAATGTGACCTGCTGAAAATTGAAGATATTTTACCTTTCTTTCCTGACTTTGTCACTATAGATCATTTCAAGGTTAGTCTTTATCTTTTCTGGAGACTGATTCTTTGTTGACAACAATATCTCCAGGCAGTGTCTATTTATGTTCATGTAGGGGTGGACATTGATCTTGTTTAACTCATCCTGAGCTGGGAGCAGCTGAGGATGAGCTATTGTGATGACTTTCCACTCGTCGTCGTCCATTGTCCCTCTGTCACCCGTCTGTCCTTCTTCTGTCCTTCTTCCGTCCACACCTTTGAATAACTTCTCCTCTGAAACCCCTGGGCCAGTTTTCTTCAAACTCCATGTGGAGCCTTTTGTTAAAACGGGGATTGAAAATTTGTACAAATGGTCACTGTCCATTAATCCAGAGGCCTGCCATGCCACTTAAAAAACTTCTTCTCCAGAACCAAGAAAGCTTCAGGTCTGAATCTTGGTATTTGCATCATGGACTCGAGGTCTACCAAGTTTGTTCAAATGATAACCCAAAGTTGACCTTTGACCTTTTTACGGTAAGGTCAAATTTGCGTCTCTATAGATTGTATGGGAGAAATTGAAAAGTCATTTTCTTAAAGCCTATAAAAGACTAATATCTGAAACTTCCAGTGAGTGATTAAAATAGTAAAACATTTATGTTATAATAAAAATTTTGTCCCCTAGGGGTTATCTGCCTCGGCCTGGGCTATAAACCAGTATAAAATTGTGTAATTTTTAAAAGTCTTCCTCTCTGAAATCACTTGAGCAATTTTCACCAGATTTCACATGAAGCCTTCAGTCAAACAGGGGTCAGGCTACAGGATGACTGGGGTGAAATAGTCACCCTTGAGGGTTCTAAGTTGCCCTGGGAAGCCCTGACGGCGACAAAAACTTTGGCCTCGATTTTTGCAACTTTTGAAAAAGCTAATACTTGTGCAAAACAAACTTTTTGTCAGGAGAAATCCAGTAAAAATTGAACAAACATGCAAAGGTAAAATTCTTTTGAAAAAAAGTTGTTAGAAGTATCAGAAATGCCACAGAATAAAAGTCTAATGTGGTTTAACAAGTTTTGGAGGAAAACTGTTTGCCTACTAAGTGACCAAAAGATCGTTTTCGTCAATGTCATTAGTTTTTGTGGGTGTCCGTTTTTCGCTCACCTGAGCACGAAGTGCTCATGGTGAGCTATTGTGGTCAGTCAATGTCCATCATCCGTCGTGCGTCGTCCGTCGTCCATCGTCAACAATTGCTTTAAAAGCCTACTCCTCCTACACCCCTGGGCCAATTGACTTGATACTTGGTAGGAAGCATTAGGGTGACTTGTAGATCAAAAATAGCTAAAATCCTTCCGATCAGAAATCCAAGATGGCCGCCATGGCCGCCATCTTGAAAATCTATTTTTTGCTTCTTCTCCTGAACCGAAAGGCCAATTGACTCCAAACTTGCTAGGAACCATCAGGGTGACTTGTAGATCAAAAATAGCTAAAATCGTGCCAATCGGAAATCCAAGATGGCCACCATGGCCGCCATCTTGAAAATCTATTTTTCGCTTCTTCTCCTGAACCAAAAGGCCAGTTGACTCCAAACTTGCTAGGAAGCATCAGGGTGACTTGTAGATCAAAAATAGCTAAAATCGTGCCGATCGGAAATCCAAAATGACCGCCATGGCCGCCATTTTGAAAATCTACTTTTCGCTTCTTCTCCTGAACCGAAAGGCCAATTGACTCCAAACTTGCTAGGAAGCATCAGGGTGACTTGTAGATCAAAAGTAGCTAAAATCATGCCGATCTGAAATCCCAAGATGGCCGACTTGGTGGCCATCTTGAAAATCTATTTTTTGCTTCTTCTCCTGAACCGAAAGGCCAATTGACTCCAAACTTGCTAGGAAGCATCAGGATGACTTGTAGATCAAAAATAGCTAAAATCATGCCAATCGGAAATCCAAGATGGCCGCCATGGCCTCCATCTTGAAAATCTATTTTTTGCTTCTACTCCTAAACCCAAAAGCCAGTTGACTCCAAACTTGGTAGGAGGCATTGGGGTGACTTGTAGATCAAAAATAGCTAAAATCATGCCTATCGTAAAACCAGGATGGGCGCCATGGCAGCCATCTTGAAAAGCTATTTTTAGCTTCTTCTCCTCAACCGAAGGCCAGTTTACTCGAAACTTGGTAGGAAGCATTTGGGTGACTTGTAGATCAAAAATAGCTAAAATCATGCCGATCGTAAATCAAAGATGGCCGCCATGGCAGCCATCTTGAAAATCTATTTTTCGCTTCTTCTCCTAAACCCAAAAGTCACTTGACTCGAAACTTAGTAGGAAGCATCAGGGTGACTTGTAGATCAAATATAGCTAAAATCGTTCTGATCAGAAATCCCAGAAGGCCACCATGGCCGCCATCTTGAAAATCTATATTTAGCTTCTTCTCCTGCACCGAAAGGCCAATTGACTCCAAACTTCATAGGAGACATTGGGGTGACTTGTAGATCAAAAATAGCTAAAATCGTGCCAATCGGATATCCAAGATGGCTGCCATGGCAGCCATCTTGAAAATCTATTTTTTGCCCCTTCTCCTGAACTGAAAGGCCAGTTGACTCGAAACTTGGTAGGAAGCATTGGGGTGACTCATAGATCAAAAATAGCTAAAATCGTGCCGATTGTAAATCCAAGCTGGCTGCCATTTAGAGTTTGTTCAAATGATCACGCTCAATTGACTGGCATGCCATGATCTTCTTCTTCAAAATAAAGAACTGCTTAAATGATGATCTTTTCATTAGTTGCGATGACAGGATTGGAAAAATGTTGCACAACATCTGCATATCTGCTGTGGCTATGTCACTCAGGTGAGCGACCCGTGGCCCGTGGGCCTCTTGTTTCATAAATGAACCATTAATGTGCTGAACATTGGTCAGAAACAGCAATTAAAAATGCTAAAAACTAAGTTTAAAAGTTGTCAGACATTTTAGCTAACAAATAGTAGTATATATAGTGGGGATCCTGGACCACTTCCCTCTAGAAGCCGCCCCATCAACCGTGGATGCCCCCAGCCCCCTGTTCCAACCTCCCTCTAGAAGCCACCAGACCAACTGCGGAGCCTCCTAGCCCCAGTTCCGGTTCTGGACCATGTTCGATATTGCCACATAGCTCAAACCTCTAAGGCCCGCCACACCCCCTTGGTGGGCCCCACAGAGGAGGGATTCTGGACCATGAGCACCAGTGTCGTGGGATCGGTCAGACGGCTGTACGGGTGGAAATGCCGGAAGAAGGTAAAAACAAGCTGGCCTTCCAGAACCACCACAAGCAGCTGCTGGCCCCTTTCATCATCTAAGCCAACCTTGAGGCTCTCACCACCAAAGTTGAAGGACCTGAGCTCGACCCCATGAAGAGCAATACTCAACGGACACAACACCATGAGGCTTGTAGTTATAGCTACATCGTCGTTCGGTGTGATGGCCAGACTGGCGCGCCAGTCCAATATCGAGGTCCCAATGCAGCAGAGCACTTCTTAGAATCGCTGCAGGAAGAAGAGCTTGAAATCAAGGGCACGCTAGCTAATTCTCAGGCCATGAGGATGACACGGGGGGACTGGCATGCCTTCCGCACCGCTGAGACGTGCCACGTATGTGACAAACCTCGTGACCACTGCCACATTACAGGTAAATATCGAGGGGCAGCCCATAACGCCTGCAACCTCAAGCTACGGCTAAACCCCAAAACCACCACCATCCCCGTTGTGTTTCACAACCTGCGGGGCTACAACTCTCACCTGCTGATGCAGGCCATCTCGAAGGTGGACGGCAGGCTGAGCTGTATCCCCAACAACACGGAGAAGTATATCTCCTTCTCCCTCGGGCAACTGCGCTTCATTGACAGTGCCCAATTCCTGCTCGCCTTGCCCGGTGTTCGTGGGGATGAGCATCCTGGATCTCTCCAAGCACCAGATGTACGACTTCTATTACAACCAGGTCCGGGGCCAGTACGGAAACCATTGCCAGCTCCTCTATACCGACACCGACAGCCTCCTCCTCGAGGTCCAGACCGAGGATGTCTTCAGGGACATGGCCTCCCACGCAGAGCTCTACGACACCTCAGACTACCCATCGGAGCACCCACGGCACAGCACCGCCAACAAGAAGGTGTTAGGGAAGATGAAGGACGAGTGTGCAGGGCGCCCCATTGCCGAATTTATCGGTTTGCGCCCTAAGATGTACTCAATCCTTGAGGCTGGCGGGGGAAACATCGAGAAGGCAAAGGGGGTGAAAAAGAATGTCCTGAGAAAGCACATCAGACACAAGCAGTACAAGAAAAGCAAACCTTCCACCATGGCATGGAAATCCTGCAGTCCGACCGCCATCGCATCTACGGGCAGCACCTGAATAAGGTCTCGCTCTCACCCTTCAAGCGCTGGATAGCCGAAAATGGGGTTGACATGCTGGCCTATGGGCACAAAGACGCCCGTCTGGTTGGCGCGGCTGCGATGGACGCATACATCGATGAACTGCTCAGCGCTTGTGAACCCCATCCGGAGGAAGCTGAGTGTCGGGCGTCACTACCAGGAGTTCCTCCCTGACAAAGCCCCACTGAGGCCCATCCTGTAAGTAATATAACACGGGCTCATCGGACTTGATCACCGAGTATCCAAGCCGGTGAACCGTTAAAGACCATACAGGGTCAGTCGCGCGGCGCCGACGCACTCCAGCTCGCCGGGCTTGTAGAGGAAGTGAACCCCAACTCCCGAGGAGAGCTTCTGCTCCTTGAGACCAACAGGGCGGTCGGGAACTACAGAGGAGGGTTTTTGCGCCACGGTCTTGGCTTTTATTGCGTTGGAGGGCTTCTTGCCAGTCTACCTGGTCACTTCGCCGTTCAGAGCGGCTACAACGCTAGGCAACCGAGCCACCCACTTTGTTGACCTCTGACCCGAAGGGAGGCGCATCTCCTGAGCATACTGGTGTCCAAAGAGCTGCTCAGCCAGGGTCCGGTACCAGCGCTCCACGGTCCCTGTGAATATCGACCCGACCGCGCCGAACTTCGACTCCATGTTTGGCGAGCAGCTGGCTCACTGCACCCATGAACTCGCGCCAAGGGTCAACCTGAAGGAGCTTCGGCCACCACAAGGTGCTCCGCTTGTAAATCAAAGCCAGGCCATCGGCAACCTCTGCCGCGGTCTTGCTAGTCAGAGGCTAAGCCTCTTTGTAGCGTGAGGCTACATCAACGACCGTGAGAGCGTAGCAGAAGGTTTTCCGCCGTACGCGGTCATGTGGCAGAAAGAGCAGATCTGCCTGGTGGACCTCGTTGGGCACCACCACATCAGACTTCGGCCGCGGTACGAACCGTGGGGCAGGCAGATAGATCTGCCAGATGGACTGCTTCTTCAGCCATTCCTTAGCCTGCTGCTCAGTCGCCTTGGCTGCAGACGCCAGCTTCTTGATGGCCGTGAGCCCCTTCCAGTAGCCCTTTGGGCTGTAGTATAGGGCAGAGGGCTTCCTATCTAGCTCCATCAAGATCTGCGAGATATTCAAGCAGATTGATCAGTCTCCAACAGGCTTCAGTGACTGGCACAGGAAGCTTCGCAGTGACACCCCCGCAGATTGATCGGCCGTGACAGCACAAGTCGAGCGAACATGATGGCCGTCCGTTCATCTTGCCGCCAGAGCGCGATATCGATCATGGTGTGGGTCAGAGGGACGGGGATTTTGTGGCGGCAGGCGCAGTGGCAGACCTCAAGCATTGTGCAGTAAAGCTCTTCGGGAAGACCCATGATATAAGGTCGCAGAAAAACAGGCTTTAAATTAAAACACCCCTCACTTCTTAGCGAGTTGGTAGGCCACAAAGCCGGTCGTGGCCATCCCCAGGATGACAAAGGCGATCTCGCTGTCTTTTTGGCCGCCACTCGGGTGATAAAAGTCGGCAGGCTGGGGCTTGGGCCCCAGGGGTGACCTGGGCATATTCCTGCATTGCAGCGTCAACATCCCGGAACGTCTTAACAGCATGACCTTGCCGGAGAAGTTCCTCGTTGATAAAGTCCAGGTACTCGGTCCGCTTCCAGGACCACGCTCCTGTGCAACCTGCAGCTGCTCGACTGCTTTGTCGTGATGCTTGCGCTCATCGTCGACGCCAGAGCTTCTCAAAATGGTGAAAAAGTTGTTAGATCCCGAGAACGAAAGGGAGTTCACCAGGGCGCCCCCAACGAGCAATGCAAACGCTTTCCATTTTACTTCATAATATCGGGGGGTAGCACCCCCTGTTTAATTAGCAGGTCCTTAGTTGCCATGGAGAGAGCGACATCTAATATCACCATGCCCACATCACAGGGCGTGAAGTCTAGCTTCAGGGGGCTACCCCTCATCGCCATCTTGCCGAGCCGGGCGTATCCCATGTCCAAGCTGGTGACAACTGCACTGTGGTAGAGCGCGGCCACAATCATCTTCCCCTCGGTTGCTGGAGTTGTCATAGCGGCGGCACTATTCCAAATAGAAGGGATCGGGGCCAGTCTGGTCGAGGGGGCTTATCCACAGGCTGCTTGGGCGCGGAGTCAAAGGGGCCTGCCGCCACCGACGCGGGACTTCTTGTTTGCATGTTTCGAAGAAACATGAGCGCCCCGCCCATAAGACAAGCCCCAATAATCCATGGGGTCCAGTTAGTTAGTCCTTCACGGCGTTCCGGCCAGGAAACCGCTTGTTCCTGGTCCGCTTCCTTTGGAGGCGGGGGGACGAAATGATTCCTTGGCTCCTCGAAGCTGTTCGAGCAGTCGTTCTTGCTTGGCCTTCCGGGCGGCAGCGTCGGCACGCCCGGCTGCCACTTTTCTCTGATCCTTAACTTTCTCCTTAACTCTTTCCACTGGACTCTGTGTTGGCTCCTCCGCCGTCTCTTGGTTCTCCTGCTTTGTCTCCGTCATCACTTATTCTAATAGGGCATTGATGTCCAAATTGGCAGTGCTTCATGGTGGTCAGCGCAGCGGTTAACGGTGCTAAGAACAAGCCATAGCGATGATAGAGTTCGCAGGTAGCGCTGCTAAGTGCGTGTCCAACAAATGGGTCGCCTTCGAGGTTGGCGATAAGCCCTGGCTGGTTTTCGGCCGGGATCGGGAAAAAACATGGATCTCACCCCCACATAAAGCTGGAGCGCTGCAGACCCCAGCGTCTTCGTCATCGCCACCCCTAGCCTGGCTTTGTAGCGGGCATACAGCTTCTCGATTTCAGTATTGTCCAGAGCGTCAATTTGATCAGCGGTGAATGCTTTCCCACGGACCACCAGTCCATACTGCCCAGCTTGGCCTCCTGCGGCGATGGCAGCAAGCCTTTCACAGTGTTTTTGCACCCATTCTTCCTCCTGGCCCTGTGGCGCGTCTGGTGTCGCCGCCGGGGCAGCTGCCGGTGGAACCCCCTCGACTAGACCAGCGCCAGCGCCCTGCCGCTGCTCTGCAACTGACATCAGCTCGTCAATCTGTTCGTCGCAGTCCATTTCGCCTATTACAAGCTGGTTGAGGTCTAATATAATATCGGAGGCACTGGCTGAAGTAGATGATTTGCCAAGCAACGAATAAATTCACGCCAAGCACCACCAAACTCACATCAAGCATAGCGAAGAGCAGCCCTTCAGTTACTTCGTAAGAGCTAAACATAGTTGCATAGCAACTTAACACACCTTATAAGCGGATCAGTCTTCAACAGAAGCTTAGCGTGTTTTGTCTTGGCTAGTTGCTGCCGCACCAACGCCCGCTGTTCCCTTGTCCGTATCACGTCGTTCTCCCACAGGCAGTCTTCAAAGCTTGCAGTGGAACAAACAGGCCCACCGAGTCTGCTAGCGGAGGTCCTTGAGGACCGCATTGTACTTCTGGGTGAGGACCCAGACGCTCTGGTCGGCGTCACAGCCCAAAAACGCTAGCTCCGACAGCATGTTTTTCTTCTGCGTCAACACCTTGGTGGCCGAGCAGTCTTCGATGATGTATAATGTGGGCGAGCCCTTAAACACCAGGTAGAAGGCCCGCAGATAATCGTGGAGGCGCTCACCGGGGTCTACAACATAGACCTCAGGGTCCGTCCAGAGCCCAGGGAACTGCTCATAGGTCTTGTTGTGCTCTATGGTGGGGCACAGGACCACGATGTGTTGAAAGAACCCCCTGTAGGGGCCTTCGAGCAGATCCAGGATGAAAACTGTTTTTCTGCATTCTGTCTGCCTGCAGATTACCACCGAGTGGGCGCTCCTAGGCAGAAGATGATTAATAGACAGCTGAGACGAACCGGCCATCTTCAATGTTAAGCTGGGCGTCCATGATGATGTAGAGATAGATGTTCAAAGCGCCGGCCACCTCTGCTGTCTTAGTCAACTGGATGGTCACCCCTTCGCTGACATCACCTCCTTGCCGGAGATCTTGATCACGGTCTTTTTAACAGTGGCACGGCCCAGGTTCTGAACCACTGTCCTATTGGCATCTTCACTATCCAGCGTGATTCTGAAGGCCAGGCGGGCAGTCCCCGGAACGATCACGTCATGTGCCCCCAGATTTGGGAACCGGACCAGCAGCTGTTGGTTCTGGTCGATCGTGCTCAGGTTATTGGTTATCAGGACGGACTGCCGCACGCCTTTAACCCCGAGGGGCTCACGGAGACACCGGTAAGGATTAAGTTTACGTCCGAATTTGCTTGAAGCATGGTGTATTTGAACCTACGCAACAACCTCCAAATGAGCATGCACTTTGTACGCCACGATGGATGACGTCACTTTTGAGAAGCCCACGTTCGACCCCGACGGGCCTGACATTGATTATAGTTTCGACCTCCCTGACCCCCTCCTATGGAGCCTCCGCCGGACGTCCAGCAGCAGCTAAATGCGTCCGGCGACAATTTACAGAACTTAGCTGGCGAGTTGTTGCGCCTTGTTGACAGCTTCTACAACGAAGTGAGCCATACCTATGGGCTGCGCCCCGAAGGCAGGATCGACTATAGCCAGTTTGGGATCGATGCCGACGGTAAAACACTTTACTGGACCACAGGCAACAAGAAGATCTCTGTTGCTGCGACGAGAGGAGGAGTCTGGTTTCTAGCTTTAGACACGCTGGCCCGGAGATAATGGACTGGCCGCACATATGCACTGCGGAGATCACTGGGGCTCGCTGATTATAGATTGGGGGTATCTAGGCTTGGCAGAGAGGCCGTGGAGACACTCCCGAAAAACATTGAATCCATTGAGCTGAAGGACCTCTCCAGCGCAACAACGACGTCATTGGGACAAGAGGAGACGTCGAGACCGCATTGAAGTCCTTCATGGATATCCCAGGCCACAAGAGATCTCGCTGGAGTAAGGGAGGCCATGATGAGAATGAGGGACGAACTTATGAACAACCTGGCGAAGCTGTCAGATGTTGACGACTGGAAATCCGAAGTCGAAAAGCACTTGACCAGGGAGCGTCGAAAACTGACAGAAACAGACGACACCGAAATTCAACAAGGTATTCGAGATCGAATGAAAAAGCTTCAGGGAGAGCTCTCCGACATTAGCTGAAGCGACAAGCGAGGCTCGAAGCCCTGTCTACGAACAAAGCAGCTCTTGGGTCCCAAATTAACAGAATTCGTGAGACCATCAGGCGGCTTCTCCATGAAGACACTAAGCTGGCTGAGCGCATTCGCACACTCTTCCGTGAGCAGGCGATAACGATCGTGAGCTTCCTTACAGCAATCATCATGGCGATAAGCACTCTCGTCCTTGCTCTCACTGGCGGAGGTGCGGGGGGCACCCCATGGCCGGCTCCCAGGCCACCCGACAAGGGCGGGCTCAGGGAGTGGGTCAAAAAACAGCTACAGGCCCAAGGCATGCCCCAGCTAATTTAGCTGGCAAGGTGCTGTAGCCCTGCCCGGAATCATCTGGTCCATCGTCTCTTGGCGCTTGGGCACATTAGGGAAAGCGGCGACTTGGCTTGCTGACCAGGTGTGGGCCTTGGTCATCAGCGCTGGGGCCCTTCTTCTTGTGGCCGCAAGGGACAGGCTAGCGGGACCCCAACCAAAGTGCCACTAGGCCAACCCCGACCCCTGCGGCTATGAGAGCTGTTTTTTCGTCTTCGTGGCTCGTTGCAGACGCAAGACAAGACGCGTGTTGTTGCTGACCCGCAGGGTCATCTGCGGGTCTGCCACTCAGTGGACCCTTGTGATCAGTCCTGGCTGGTGCTGCGATTTTTCCTTCGAAGGACTTATCTGTGGTTTTGCTTATCTGCTCCGACTCATTCTCCGACTCATTGATTCCCGGGTTGTGACCGATAGCTGCTTCAGATCCAGCGATCACGATTTCGTTGTTGTAGCCCTGGACATTGCCCGGGTGGAGGGCCATGTCTCTCGGGGCGAGGTAGAGCCCTATCCCGAAGACGAAGTCCAGAGGGGTTGATGTATATTGGAGCGTTTTCTGATAACACGATATGCTCGCCGGGATGTCGACTGGAGAAGCAATTGCATCTTGGACATTGGCCAGGAACTGCTTTTGAGCGTCGAACCCCGTCCCGGCCTTGAGAATGTTCGAGCGCTTCTGGGCTTGCGCTCCCAGGATAGCTCACACATACGTCCGTATACTGTCATTGAGGCGTTCCACACCTGCTTTAGTGAAGCCGTTCCAGTTATCGAGGACGAAGGTTGTCCAGGCTGTTGATATGTCCCGGTTATGGTGGATTGCGTCCTTTGGGTGAAAGAAGGGGCTGTCGGAGAAATGCGTGTGCCTGTATTCTCCGGAAGGAGTCATAAATGTGCTCCAAGATCCGAGGCCTTGACACCCGTGGTCCAGCTTTTGCCTCCAGTCGGTGCTAGGTGCCACTCCGAACTCGGTGCAGAGCCGCTTGTAGGCCCTGGCATCGTAGGCATTCTCATACCAAGAATGAGATTTTTCTCCAGGAGGGGAGACTTGCAGCTCCTCAAGAATGCGCCTAGTGGTGAAGTAAACATGGAAGCGATACGCAAGGAGCGGATCTGTGGCTTAGAGGTGGTCCTCAACCAAGACGCCACATCCGGCGGTGGCGCACCAAACCGCGAAGTTCAGTTGGTACTACCACCAATCGAAAGGAGTGGTTTTCCAGGAATTCCAAGCCTTGTTTGCCATAGCGATATCCCCGGTGAGTGGGGGTTTCTGGTACTGGGCGAAGATGTCTGGGAAGATGGCTTGGAAGTGACTTCCCTTGTCATCAACCTTTATCTGCTGGTTAGTGAGAGAGAGCGCCTGCTTCTCTTTGAAATGGCCCCCCGCCCGATATGTTGCAGAGCTTTTGAACGAGTAGGCCCCCTTGTCCATGATTGGGTCACTATGTACGTCACACTCACCGGCATTCAAAATGGGGAACTGATGTATCTTGCCAAGAACCTATCTGTTCCTGGCAAGGTCGCCCTCTGCGAGCTGTATTATCACCGGTGGCTGAACATCGGCGCCGAGTTGGAGAATGATCGAGCCTCGACCGGACGTACCCCGCTGAAAATTCCAGATGGCTACTACAACGCCTGCAAGCTAGATGATGTGCTCCAGCCTTTTGGCACCTAACCTCGTTTGCATGCCCCAACCGGCCGCTTAAAGCTGACTCCAGAGAAACGTCTGGTCCTAAATCGCCGGCTGGCAGACCACCTTGGGTTTAATTCTCAAGACACCTTCGAGCCCGGCAAGACATACATGGCAGACGAGCCACACCGCCTTGCTGTCCACAGGGAGATCTGCATACACTTAGCTGAGATCAGCACGTCTGAGAACCTCCTTAACGGTGCCCCCTCTACTCTGCTTAGATCCGTCCCCGTCAAGAACGAAAGGTGGGGGCGGTCGGACGGAGACATTCCCCGCATTGCAGTAGGTGTCTCGAAGATCTGTGCTCAACTCGAAAGTGATGTCCGGTTCTCCGACACTCTGGAATATTTTAGAAGGTTTGGCGTCAGCAGAGACGCGTTTCAGGTTGTTTTGGACCAGTTATTGATTGGTGAATTAAACTGGGCACACGTCTTCTCCATTGTGGCTCTTTCTGGAAGTTTAGCGGTCCAGTGTGCTGAAAAAGGGGAAGAAAAAAAGATAGACCTTGTGCGGGACTGGGCTGCATCGTTTGCTGAAGTGAAGCTGGCTCCTTGGATTGAAGCCAATCATGGCATGGAAGGACTACGACAATACTTTCATCTCCGGGGACGAGACGTCAGTCACTGGGAAAGGAACAAACTTCTTGCTGCGGGGGCTTGTGCTGCGGTTGGCGTCATCATTGTAGGTCTCTTTGCCTCGGAGCTGGCTGGAGGCTAGCCAGGGCCAGGTGTCAAGCACAACAGATGTGAACCAGGCATGACACAGGTAAGTGTCTCCTTTTTTTGCATTCAGAGCCCCGGGCGAGGGCGGGGGGCTCTGGTGGCCGACCCTACCAGCTCCGCTGGTGCTCATGGTCCAGAATCCCTCCTCTGTGGGGCCCGCCAAGGGGGTGGGGTGGGCCTAAGAGGTTCAAGATATGTGGCAATATCGAACATGGTCCAGAACCGGAACTGGGGCTAGGAGGCTCTGCAGTTGGTTTGGTGGCTTCTAGAGGGAGATTGGAACAGGGGGCTGGGGGCGTCCACGGTTGATGGGGCGGCTTCTAGAGGGAAGTGGTCCAGGATCCCCACTATATATACTACTACTCAAATTTCTTTTTATCATTATGTTTACAGCTTATCAGATCTTGATGTTTTGACTGAGAAGATCAATTTCCAAAAAGATATGGGTGCAGATATGATACATTTGCTCTACTCACGTCTGTGTTTCTGTGGATCATTTAATTGGTTTAGAAGTAAGAATTAACAGATCTACAGTAAAAATTGTTTCCTTTTTTTTTAATTCCCAAGACAATGCGGTAAAGCAAGTCGAGAGTCCTTAAGTGTCTTGCTTTCAGTAAGGTGATAGGTTAGCCAAGTCTTGACTTCTCCCTCATCCTATAAAACTTCTCCCTGTTTTGTCTGGAGGGAGAAGTCACTTCTCCCTAAATTTCTGATCCAGTTTGACCCCTGTCAAAAAGGTATTGCCAATTTGTTCAAATGGTTCATTGAACAATTGTTTGCCATACCCATATATAGTAAAAACACTTAAAAATCTTCTCTAAAACCAAGAAAGGTTTTGGGGCTGAATCTTGGTACACAGCATAAAGGATTCAAGGTTGTTCAAATGATGACTAAAAGTTGACCTTTTTACGGCAAGGTCAAATTTGCGTCCCCATGCATTTGTATGAGGAAAATGTCTTACAGTCATTTTCTCAAAATGTATTAAAGACTAATGGCTGAACCTTAAAAGTAGTAAAACATTTTAGTAGTAATCACTTTTTTGTCCCCTGAGGGTTATCAGCCCTTGCTCCTGGGCTATATACATGTATAAAATTGTGTAAATTTAAATGTCTTCTTCTTTGAAACTGCTTGAGCAATTTTCATCAGATTTCACATGGGGCCTTCTGTCAAAAGGGTATTGCCTATTTGTTCAAGTGGTTCCGTGCCATTAAACAAGATGGCCGCCATGTCCATATATGGTAAAAACTCTTAAAAATCTTCTTCTCCATAAGCAAGAAAGCTTTTTGGCTGAATCTTGGTATATAGCATTACTGTCTTAAGTTCTACCAATTTTGTTTAAATGATGATCATAGCTTGACCTTTGACCTTTTTTATGGCAAGGTCAAATTTGTGTCTCTATAGATTTGTGTGTGGGGAAAAAATGAAGAATAATGTTTTTCAATATGTATTTAAGACTGATGGCTGAAACTTACAATATGTGATTAAAGTAGTAAAACTTTTTAGTAAGGATCAAAATTTTGCACCCAGGGATTATCTGCCCTTGCCCCTGATACAAAAGTCATGAAATCTTTAAACGTCCTCTTCTCTGAAACTGCTCAACCAATTTTCACCAGATTTCGCATGGAGCCTTGTATCAAAGGGATGTTGACAGTTTGTTCAAATGGTTCTGCACCATTGAATAAAATGTCTGTCATGCCCAAATATGGTAAAAACACTTAAAATCTTCTTCTCCAGTACTAAGAAAGTTTTTAGGCTAAATCTTGGTATACAGCATCAGGGACTCAAGGTGTTCCTAGTCATTTTAAAATGATGAGACTAGGAACACTTTTGACCTTTTTATGGTATGGTCAATTTGTGTCCCAGTTGCTTTGGCAATACTGGAAGAATGTTGCATGGCATTTGCAAATATGCAATAGTTGTTTTTATCAGGTGAGCGAATTGTGGCCCATGGGCCTCTTGTATTAAGGTGTACAGCTCTGTCAGAATATTGTATTTGTGGTTTAAGGATGCCATGATCATATCATTACCTGTGTTCATGTCAGAACGTTGTATTTATAACACTGCATATGAAGTTTTGGGGTGATGGAGGTATACAGCTTGTTCGTCATTCTGTAGTTTTGACCATATTTCTGCTCAGTATCTTTAGAATGAATTGATGAGATTAGACCAAATTTTGCATATGCATTGACATTGACCAGATCTAATTTGGGAGTGTTATGGGTCATTTTCTGCAAATTTACAACATGGTTATGGCCCTTGGTTATCATTTAAATTTTGTTTTGGCCCATAATCTTGTGAAGGAATTGATTGAATGTGATCAAATTTTGCATATGCATTTACCTTAACCAGATCTAGGTTGGGATTATTACACATCAAGTTTTGCAAATTTTCCAACTGATGTTTGGCCCTTGGTTATTGTCAAAATTTCATTTTCACTCAATATCTTCTGAACAAATTGATGGAATTTATCAAAATTTTGCATTTGCTTTGACCTTAACCAGATCTAGGTTTGGATTGTTACTCAACAATTTTTTGCAAATATACAAAAGAGCTATGGCCCTTGGTTCTTGACAATATTTTGTTTCCACTCAATATCTTCTTAACAAATTCATGGAATTTGATCAATTTTTGCATATGCATTGGCCTTAACCAGATCTAGATTTGGATTGTTCCTGGTTAATTTTCGCAAATTTTAACAAAGATGGCCCTTGGTTATTGTCAAATTTTGTTTCCACTCATTATCTTCAGAATGGATCAGTGGAATTTGCTCAAATTTGCATATGCATTGACCATAACCAGATCTAAGTTCAGATCATTATGCATCACATTTCACAAATTTACAACAGAGTTAAGGCCCTTTGTTATTGTCAGAATTTCATTTCTGCCCAATATCTTGAGACCACACAAATTGATGGAAATGGACCAAATTTTGCATATGCATTGATCATCACTAATTCTACATTTGGATCATTTTATGTCAACTTTTGCAAATTTACAACATGATTATGGCCCTTGGTTGTTGTCAAAATTTCATTTCTGCTCAATATCTTGTGAATGAATTGATGGAATTTGTTCAAATTTTGCAGATAGATTGACCTTAACCTTGTTTGGTTGGGATTGTTACGCTATATTTTTTCAAATTTACAACAGAGTTATGGTTCTGGATATTGGCAAAATTTTGTTTCCGTTTGATAAAAGTTTGATATGCATTTACCTTACCCAGATCTAGGTTGGGATTGTTACTTGTCAGTCAGTTTTCATCAGAGTAATGACCCTTGATTATTAGCAGAATTCCCTTTGCTCTCAATGTCTTGAAAACATATGCATTAAAATTGACCAGATCTATGTTGGGATTGTTACGCTTCAGTTTTCACAAATTTACAATATGTTTATGGCCCTTGTTTGTTGTCAAAATTTCATTTCCGCTCAATATCTTGTGCACAAATTGATGGAATTTGATCAAATTTTGCACAGACCTTAACCAAATATGCAACACAGTTACGGCCCTTGGTTATTGTCAAATGTTGTTCCCACTTAGTAGCTTGGAAAAAATTATGGAATTTGACCAAGGTTCACATAATTTACAACAGAGTTGTGTGGACTTTGGTTACTGTCAAAATTTCATTTCAGGTCAATACCTTAACTGAAAAAGAAATGTGAAACCTTTTCCTACGACGTGTTTTACGCGGGGTATCTCATAAGCACTGCTTGTCATTACAAGTGTACAGCTCTGTCAGAATGTTGTATTTGTGTATTTAAGATGCCCTCATCATGTCATTACAAGTGTGAAGTTCTGTCAGAATGTTGTATTTGTGTGTTTAGGATGTCATATGCATGTCAATACAAGTGTAAGCTCTGTCAGAATGTTGTATTTTTGTGTTCAAGATGTCATGATAATGTCATTACAAGTGTAAGCACTGTCAGAATGTTGTATTTGTGTGTTCAGGATGTCATGATAATGTCATTACAAGTTTACAGCTCTGTCAGAATGTTGTATTTGTGTGTTTAGGATATCATGATAATGTCATTACAAGTGTAAGCTCTGTTTGAATGTTGTATTTGTGTGCGTAGGATGTCCTATTCATGTCACTACAAGTGAAAACTCTGTCAGAATGTTGTATTTGTATGTTCAGGATGTCATGATAATGTCATTACAAGTATACAGCTGTGTCAGAATGTTGTATTTGTGTGTTTTGGATGCATTCATCTTCTCTTTACAAGTGTACATCTCTGTCAGAATGTTGCATATATGTGTTTAGAATGTCATGATCATGTCATTACAAGCATAGCTCTATCAGACTGTTGTATTTGTGTTTTCAAGATTTTATGATAATGTCACTACAAGTGTAAGCTCTGTCAAAATGTTGTATTTGTGTGTTCAAGATGTCATGACTCGTAATGTCATTACAAGTATAAGCCCTGTCAGAATGTTGTATTTGTGTGTTAGGATCTCATGATAATGTCATTACAAGGGTAAGCTCTGTCAGAACGTTGTATTTGTGTGTTCAGGATGTCATGATCATGTCATTGCTAGTGAACAGCTCTGACAGAATGTTTAGGATGTGAACGTCACGTCATTACAAGTGTACAGCTCTGGCAGAATGTTGTATCTGTGTTGTTCAGAATGTCATGGTAATGTCATTACATGTGTAAGCCCTGTCAGAATGTTGTATTTGTGTGTACAGGATGTCATGATCATGTCATTACAAGTGTATAGCTCTGTCAGAATTGTGTATGTGTTCAGAATGTCATGATCATGTCATTACAAGTGTACAGCTCTGTCAAAATGTTGAATATGTGTGTTTAGAATGTCATGATCATGTCATTGCTAGTGTATAGCTTTGTCAGAATGTTGAGTTTGTATGTTCAGGATGTAATCATAATGTTATTACACTTGTACAGCTCTGTAAGAATGTTGTATTAGTGTGTTTAGGATGTCATGATCAGGCCATTACAAGTGTACAGCTCTGTTAGAGTGTTGTATTTGTGTGTTTAGGATGCCTTCAACGTGTCATTACAAATGTACAGCTCTCTCAGAATGTTGTATTTGTGTTTAGGATGCAATCATCACGTCTTTACAAGCTTACAACTCTCACATTGATACGCTGAAAGAAGAAATGGATGAAGCTACAGGTAGTGCTGAAGAAATAAGAAAAGAAATTCATGGATTTAGAAACAAGTTTGTATTTCAGCAAGTGCATGACAAAACGTACAATAATACCTGTGTAACCAATAAAGTCTCAGATCAGCTTTTACACCCACCCCAGTAAATTGGCAAGGATTCCTGTTTACCCCTCTTTGGATAGCATGGAGGCTGTAGAAGGCACATGCCATCAGCGAAGACTGATCAGACCTCATGGATGTGCAGGCTTACCTGAGGTGCTGATCACACAAGCCTTATTATAGGTTTTGTTGTGCACTGACTCATTGTTATTACCTTTCCTTATGGCTGGTTTTTGTTTTTAGCTCACCTGAGCACAAAGTGACTTGTAGATAAAAAAATAGTTAAAATCATTCCAATCAGATATCCAAGATGGCCACCATCTTGAAAATCAATTTTGCGCTTCTCCCAAATAGAAAGGCTAATTGACTTGAACCTTGGTAGGAAGTGTCAGGGCAACTTACAGATCAAAAATAGCTAAAACCGTTCTGATTGGAAATCCAAGATGGCTACCATCTTAAATATCTATTTATCGCTTTTTCTTCTGAACTGAAAGGCCAGTTGACTCGCAATTTGGTATGAAGTTCTGGGCCAACTTGTAGATCAAAAATAGCTTAAAATGTTCCAATTGGAGATCCAAGATGGCTGCCATGGCCACCATTTTGAAAATCTTTGTTGTCCTCCTAAACTGAAAGGCCAATTGACTCGAAACTTGGTATAAAGTATCGGGGCAACTTGTAATTAAAAAATACACTAGAGACAATATTTATGGGAGTCCATGACATGAAAACTCAAAGCTGTTTTAAAACCGGGCATTGGTATCGAATACATGTAATAAAAATGATCAAACTTCACACATTTCTCATGCATATCTTGCCATTCATACTCACAGGGCATGGACCAGATACTGATCCCTTTTTATGTATGAACATTAGGCCACTGAAGTTTTGTTTTTTTCTACTTGAGCCAGCCTTGGATGCATGTTTCACTGGTGATCAGGAGGTTGTGTGTTCAACCTCCACCAGGTTGGCAACATTTTTTGCTGGAGATTGATCATGAAATATTTTCTATGGTCATTCTCTCCCTTCCACTGATTCAAGAAGGGCAGTTGTCAGTTTTTGTCAAAAGAATGTGCACATCCTGGTTAACCACTTAGAGGACTAAGCCTGCCCAGTAAAATTATGGTTAGGTAAACTGTCCACGCTCAAGATAATCCCATGGGGTTGACTGGGCTGTAAAACCTCAGCACAAACAAATCTTTCTACTTGAATTTGGGGGTTCCCTTAAACATTGTCCCCAGTATAGCTAAAATCTTTCTGATAGGAAATCCAAGATGGCATCCATCTTGAAAATCTGTTTTGCACATATTCTCCTAAACTGAAAGGCCAACTGACTCGAAACTTTATATGAAGTATAGGAACAACTTGTATATCAAAAGTTAAGCTAAAATTGATCTGCTCGAAAATCCAAGATGGTCACCATGGCCACCATCTTGAAAATCTTTTTTGCGCTTCTTCTGCTGAACTGAAATGCCAATTCATTTGACATCGAGTAGGAAAATAGCTAAAATCATTGCAATCTCAAATCAAAAATGACTGCAATAACAGCCATCTTGAAAATCTATTATGCGCTTCTTCTCTTGAACCAAAATGCCAACTGATTCAAAACTTGGAAGGAAGCATTGAGGCAATTTGTAGATAAAAATTAGTTAG
The DNA here is from genome assembly GCA_964016985.1 of Anodontia alba. Taxonomy (NCBI): domain Eukaryota; kingdom Metazoa; phylum Mollusca; class Bivalvia; order Lucinida; family Lucinidae; genus Anodontia; species Anodontia alba. The sequence goes on from OZ024834.1 coordinate 76,191,588, forward strand.
AATCTTTCTGATCAAAACTCTAAGATGGCCACCATCTTGAAAATCTGTTTTGTTCTCCATGTCTTGAATTGAAAGGCCAAATGACTCGAAACTTGGTAGGAAGTATTTGGGCAACTTGTAGATCAAAAGATAGCTAGAATCGTTTTGATCAGAAACCCAAGATGGCCACCATGACCACCATCTCGGAAATCTGTTTTGCCCTTCTTCTCTTGAACTGAAAGGCCTATTGTCTTGAAACTTGGCAATATGTATCAGGGCAGCTTGTAGATCAGAAATAGCTAAAATGTTTCCTGTCAGAAGTCAAAGATGGCCACCATGGCTTACATTTTGAAAATCTATTTTGGGCTTCTTCTGAACAAAAAAGGCCATTTGACTGGAAACTTGATGGAAATATCGAGGCAACTTGTAGATAAGAAATACCTAAAATCAAAATAGGATCAAACCAGCTAAAACCAGTCCAATCGAAAATCCGATGAGTGCCATCTTGAAAATGTATTTCGATTTTCTTCTCCCTATGTGAAAGGCTGATTGACTTGAAACTTCATTTGAAGTATCAAGATAAGGTGCAGATCAAAAATAGCTAAAATAGTTCTGATTGTAAATTCAAGAGAACCGCCATGGCATCCATCTTGAAAATCTATACTGAACTTGAAACTTGATAGGAAACAACAGGGTGACTTGTAGATCAAAAATAGCTAAAATCTTTCCGTTCAAAAATCCAAGATGGCCGCTGTGGCTGCCATCTTGAAAATCTATTTTAACAGCACAATACATTAACCTATAGATAATGTGCTATTCTATTCTGTATTTCACACCTTCCACAGAAAAAATGACAAATCAGTCGTCTTATAGAGTCTTAATCCAGAAGGTCCCTTAGGCAGTTACCTGTGTGACGTAACTCTTCCCGCTCAATTGATCACGTGTCAGTTTCTTTTCTGTGGACAAGAAAGCAAACAAAGGATTTGTTCATCGGTGAAAGAAATCTGTATTTTCTTTCTTTTTCCCCCCCGGTTAACTTCCTAAATCCTTCTCTTTCTTGTGTTCCTTACTTATGTCTTTCACTAAAAATCTTATTATTTTCAATTAATCGAATTTCGATTTCTTGCTGTTGTTGATTGTTGATTTGCATCATACGTTTTCCTGACTCTTGTATTTATCGGCACAACATTCATGTTCAGTTCAGTAGTCGTGCATTATAACTCAAATATTTAACTTTCTGTTCTAGGTTATTTATTGACGTGATATGTAATAACTGGAAGAGTATGGATATCTTTCAACTGCGAACTGGCTGAAGATTTCTGTGGTGGAAAAGCTGATTAGTAAAGAATTTGTCAACCTTTTTGGGTCATAAAACAATTCTTTACTGATGGGACATCACCCCACAGGGCTATATGGCAGGGGTAGGACCCATCTGGGTGACGTCATGGGTGCTATAAGTACTCAATAAAGTCCGTCCACCAGGCACCAGTCACCAGTCAACCAGGCACCAGTCAGTCTACATCAGCTTCACCAGGCATCAGTCAACCAGGCACTGGGCTACCAGGCAACCTGGGAGAATTATCTGCGGTCAACAGGCAATGTGCTACCAGTCAATCAGGCACTGGTCAGCCAGTCACCAGTCAACCAGTCACCAGACACCAGTCAGTCAGGCACCAGTCAATCAGGCACCAGTCAACTATTCACCAGTCAACTATTCACCAGTCAATAATTCACTGGTCATATATTCACCGGGCAACTTTTCAACGGGCAGTAGTCATAGGGTACTAGTCACCGGTCATTATGTTGGATTACTAGTGACTGGATAGCGGTCACTAGTATCTGGACAACCTATTACTGCTCATAGAGCATCATAGACCAGTCAAACCATTGGATACAGGTTATAGAATGACATCGTTGGGTTCGAATACCTGGTAACCACCTATATCATGGAACTCTGTGCAGTCATTACTGAATTAGACTCAGAATCCTAGATATATATTTTAATTATAAATGAATCAGATTTATCAGCTATGAGCAAATTCTTAATTCAATGATCAATAATATAAGAGTTTTAATGCTATCAATATTTAGTATTGTTATTAAACATCTGACAATAGTTAAAAATAAAAATATGTTTCTTTAATACGCTTGAAAGAGATCAACGTTTTAAGGATCCTCACCTTATTTGGCCTCACTGCAAGGGATGAGCTCCATATTTTGTCTTATATTATACAAAGAAGGAAACTTAATTATTTCTTCTTCTTCCTCAGTCTCTCCTTGCTCTCGATACGCAACAGTACAGAGATTAAGAAATCAGTATAGGTATAAGAAAGAAGTATCCGATCCTTCTTTTCTTTAATATTATTACCATAAAAGGTATCATAGATCTAAACGAATTAGATAACTGATCCTTCAATAAGCAGGAATTAAATTAGTAAGATTACGCTAATTTCCTTATAATTTTTTCCTATATAAGAGATAGAAATAGTTAAACTTGTCTTGACTATGTATTATTTGAATGAGTTAATTAATCAAACATCCTCTCTAGATTACAAAGATTAGCACAGAAGTCTAGTAGAGGTACATATTCTGTTTCATAGAATATGAGAAATAGCCGGTCAATTATGCTATTAGCCCCATATTAAATTTATGTGTTGATAATTATTAATATCTGTTTAAGAGTCTAGGTCAGTCGTGTTCTGTCCAAACTCTGAAATAAAGTAAATAGTTAATAAGATATTTATATATTAAGGCATAATTTATTCAATATGTCCTTTTAGTTTGCCTTATTTTAATTCTGGATTATTTTAGTTTACGCGAGAAATGTTCCAGGTAATTCAGTTTGCAGATAAAGAATTGATTATGATGAGATTCTTCTTCTGAGAATAATAAATTAACACTTTGGCTATGGTAAGGATAGGAAACCATATAGCTGATAAACAGTTAGACCTAATATAGGTATAGTATAGGTCTACATTATTTATATTACTTAAGTCTAATATAAAGCAAATTTATTGAGGACAAGTATGCTAAGACTAGTTCTACTTCCTCTATTATTTACACTTATAACAGCCGGCCTCGGTGGCTCAGTTGGATGCGCCATCCAACTGGAGACCAGGAGGTCGCTGGTTCAACCCCCACCGAGGTCGGCAACATTCTTTCGTGGAGATTGATCATGAAATATTTTCTACGGTCATTCTCTCCCTTCTGCTGATTCAAGAAGGGCAGTTGTCAGTTTCTGGCGAAAGAATGTGCACAATACTGGTTAACCGCTTAGAGGACTAAGCCTGCCCAGTAAACGTGTGGTTAGGTAAACTGACCGCGCTCGACATGACCCCATTGGGTTGACTGGGCCGTAAAACCTCAACACAAACAAACAAACACTTATAACAAGAGTCCATGTCAATCAGATCTTGTTCAGACCCTTGGAATAGGTAAATAGGTAAATAATCAGTTGGAGCTGGCCTCGTTGGCTCAGTTGGATGGGCCGTCCGACTGGAGACCAGGAGGTCGCAGGTTCAACCCCCGCCGAGGTCGGCAACATTCTTTCGTGGAGATTGATCATGAAATATTTTCTACGGTCATTCTCTCCCTTCCGCTGATTCAAGAAGGGCAGTTGTCAGTTTCTGGCGAAAGAATGTGCACAATACTGGTGAACCGCTTAGAGGACTAAGCCTGCCCAGTAAATGTGTGGTTAGGTAAAATGACCGCGCTCGACATGACCACATTGGGTTGACTGGGCCGTAAAACCTCAACACAAACAAAAATAATCAGTTGGCATTAATACATTCAGTACATTATTATTATTATTGCCTTAATCTATAAATTTAGTTCAAGAAGTTGCAAATCTAATTACGAAATATACAGTTTGACTTCTTATGAAATATTTGGCTATGGGACCGTTTAGAAACAGTTACAGTCAATAATTACTTTAGATCTAAACAGATCGAAGGTATAGATCTAATATATATATATATATATATATATATATATATATATATATATATATATATTCCTTAAAGTATAATACAAAGAAAATTTTGTAAGAGGGGAATTAACGTAACGAGTAGTTTACCTCCTCTAAACAGCAATGGCAATTATATCTTAAATCAATTATTCCATTGTCTACCTTCGTACATCAACGGAGAATGTTATTATAATTACGACAAAATAGGAAACTTTACATTATTCTATAATATGTTAGGACCAAATATAATTACATTTCCCATCTATGGTCCACTCTGTTAATAGGAACCAGTGTTCTTCTTGTCATAAAGAATTCAAAGTTCCGTTAACAAGTAATGAAAAGAATACAAATCTGGAAAATCTTGATCGCTCCTAGATATGTTGTTCTATAAATATAATATTGCAATATCCGATGATGGATATTTATAATTGAATATAAGGACAACCAATTCAAGACGTTTCGATATCATCATAAGATGGACTGTCTCAATAAATTATAATAGAGTTCTTACACAATTAAGCTTCACATTTTAGGAAGTTCCACACTTACGATTTCTGTCAGATCTTCCTAGTTTTTTCGTTAAACTATTACGAATGTACCTGAAGTTGTTCAATTATACATACCGTAAATGGATTTTTCGTTAAGCATTTACGTTTATAGGCCATTAAAAGATTACTTGATAATAATTGGAGGTATTATATAAGACCTGATATATATATAGATATATATATAGATATATATATATATATAATATATATAATATATATATATATATATATATATCTTCTTATTGTCATTAATTATGATAAGTTGAACTTGTTTTAATGATTAATTGACCTATTCATGTTGTGTTGTAGGTTTTAAATCTTACTGTCACATTCTTAAACAAGCAATTTCTTCATCCGCAGAAGAAGATAATTGCTGTCTGGTATCATTGCTAGGACTAACATACGTTAATACAATTAGCCTAGCAATAGATAAAATTATCAATTATATATTTGGTATCATGGATGGTTAAACTGGGTATTCGGTAAAGATTAGACCATTTACCCAAATTATTATTATCCCTTTTTATATCGAAACGAAAAAAGGGAATAATTATAAAACCTTATGGTTAGTTAAGGGTTATGAACTGATTATTGGAAATAGTCATATCGGTCCAATTAATCAGACTAAATTAGATCATAATTATAATAGTTTAGACTATTTACAATTTAGATAATCTTTACATGTCTAGGATTTATATGAAAATCTCGAGAAATGTAGGTTATCTATAGGAAGCTAGTCCAAGAAGACATCTCCTTATTCAATATTGAACTTCTAAAGATAGACAGCTTGTTGTCTAGACATCTGTTTGACAAGTTTGGTTTCAAACATATTATCAAACAATATTCTTGAGGTGCACTTGAAGTGCAATATTGAGGTTATGTCTCAATGACTCATTAATTCTTTTTTGGGGCCAACTGTAGTTACCCAAAAAAGAAAGGGGCAGGGCCAGTAATTAGGTCTCTGAGGCTTGAGAACTAGCATCCTCTAGAGTCTGCTATTAACATATAAGGTAGTAACCCCTTAACACCTTAAAGATATGTTATTAGTGAATCTAGATCATTCTTACTATTACATATAGAAATAGAATGTATCTGATTCCTTAGAGTTTCCTGAGTGTTAATCTAGAAGTATAGGGACTCTATATATTAATCTAGAAGTATAGGGACTCTATATATTAATCTAGAAGTATAGGGACTCTGTATATTAATCTAGAAGTATAGGGACTCTATATATTAATCTAGAAGTATAGGGACTCTATATATTAATCTAGAAGTATAGGGACTCTATATATTAATATAGATGTAGAGGGATTCTATATATTACATGTATTTGTATTAGCACTAGGAGAGCTCCTCCCTCCTAATCTATGAATTCTAGCACATTATCTATAGGTTAATGTATCATGCTGTTAAAATGAAGTTTTTAATAAAAAGTAAAACATATTTTAACTAGCAATACTCAACCTATAGATAAGAGAGTCCCACTCCCCCACCCCCCCCCCCCCCACCCCTAATTGTTTCTATTGTTTTATACATAAAAGAAACTGACACGTGATCAATTGAGCGGGAAGAGTTACGTCACACAGGTAACTGCCTAAGACGATTTTTTCTGTGGAAGGTGTGAAATACAGAATAGAATAGCACATTATCTATAGGTTAAGTTAAAATACATTTTACTTTTAAAATCTTCATTTTTCCCTTCTTCTCCTGAACCTAAAGGCCAATTGACTTCATAGTTTAGTAGGAAGCATCAGGATGACTTGAAGATCAAAAAAGCTAAAAGCTTTCCATTAGAAAATCCACGATGGCCACCATGGCTGCCATCTTGAAAATCTGTTTTTCTCTTCTTCTCCTGAACCAAAAGGCCAATTGACTTCAAACTTAGTAGGAAGATCAGGGTGACTTGAAGATCAGAAGTAGCTAAAATTGTTTCGATTGGAAATCCATGTGGCCACCATGGTGGCCATCTTGAAAATATTTTTTTTGCTTCATCTCTTGAACCAAAAAGCCAATTGACTTGAAAGTTTGTTGGAAGCATCGCCTTGACTTGTAGATAAATAATAGCTAAAATTGTTCAAATCGGAAATTCAAGATGGCGACCTTGAAATTATACTTTTAGCTTCTTCTTCTGAACCAAAAGGCCAACTGACTTAAAACTTGGTAGGAAGCATCAGGGTGACTTGTAGATCAGAAAAAGCTAAAATTGTTCCACTTGGAAATTCAAGATGGCCCCCATGGCTGGCATCTTGAAAATCTATTTTTTGCTTCTTCTGAACTGAAAGGTCAATAGACTTGAAACTTGGTAGGAAGCATAGGGGTGTACATCAAAAATAGCTAAAATTGTTATGACTGGAAATCCAAGATGGTCCCCATGGCAGCCATCTTTAAAATCTATTCTGAACTTAAAGGCCAGTTGACTTGAAATTTGGTAGGAAGCATTGTGATGACTTGTAGATCAAAAATATTAAAATTGTTATGATAGGAAATCGAAGATGGCCACCATCTTGAAAATCTATTTTTAGCTTCTTCTCCTGAACCAAAAGGTCTGTTGACTTTGATCTTGGTAGGAAGCATCAGGGTGACTTGTAGATCAAGAATAGCTTAAATGGTTCTGATCAGAAATCCAAGATTGCCGCCATGGCTGCCATTTTGAAAATCTATTTTTCACTTTTTCTCCTGAACTGAAAGGCCAATTGACTTTAAATTTGGTCGGAAGCATCTGGGTGTCTTGTAGGGCTAAAAATAGCTAAAATCTTTCCAATCTGAAATCCAAGATGGCCACCCTCTTGAAAATCTACTTTTTTGCTTCTTCCCCTGAAGGGAAAGTCCAGTTGATTGAAAACTTGGTAGAAAGCATAGGGGTGACTTGTAGATAAAAAAGCTAAAATTGTTCCGATGAAAGGATCCAAGATGGCCAATTTGGCCGCCATCTTGAAAATCTGTTCCCCATCTTCTCCTGAAAGGAAAGGCCAATTGTCTTGAAACTTGATAGGACACTTAGGGGTGACTAGTAGATCAAAATAACTAAATTCAGGCCGCCATCTTGAAAATCTATTTTTTTGGTCTACTTCTGAACTGAAAGGCCAATTGACTCCAAACTTGGTAGGAAGCATCAGGGTGACTTGTACATAAAAAAAAAAAGCTAAAATCATTCCAATCTGAAATCCAAGATGGCCACCCTCTTGAAAATCTACTTTTTTGCTTCTTCTCCTGAAGGGAAAGTCCAGTTGATTGAAAACTTGGTAGAAAGCATAGGGGTGACTTGTAGATAAAAAAGCTAAAATTGTTCCGATGAAAGGATCCAAGATGGCCAATTTGGCCGCCATCTTGAAAATCTGTTCCCCATCTTCTCCTGAAAGGAAAGGCCAATTGTCTTGAAACTTGATAGGACACTTAGGGGTGACTAGTAGATCAAAATAACTAAATTCAGGCCGCCATCTTGAAAATCTATTTTTTTGGTCTGCTTCTGAACTGAAAGGCCAATTGACTCCAAACTTGGTAGGAAGCATCAGGGTGACTTGTACATAAAAAAAAAAGCTAAAATCATTCCAATCAGAAATCCAAGATGGCTGCCATGGCTGCCATCTTGGAAGTCTATTTTTCACTTCTTCTCCTGAACCGAAAGGTCAGTTGACTAGAAACTTGGTAGAAAGCATTAGGGTGTTTTGTAGATCAAAAAAAAAGCTAAAATACTTTCAGTCGCAAGTTCAAAATGGCCGCCATTATCGCTATCTTAGAAATCTATTTTTCACTTCTTCTCCTGAACCGAAAGGCCAATTTTACTCGAAACCTGGTAGAAAGTATCTGGATGACTTGAAGATTAAAAATAGCTAAATTTCAGAAGTCCAATATGGCCACCATCTTGAAAATCTATTTTGAACTTCATCTGAACAGAAAGGCCAACTGACTCCAAAATTGATAGGAAGTACCAGGGTGACTTGTATATCAAAAACAGCTAAAATCATTCCGATTGGTTATAGAAGATGACTTGTAGGTCAAAAGTAGCTAAAATCATTCTGATTGGAAATCCAAGATGGCCACCATCTTGAAAATCTATATTGAACATCTCTTGAACAGAAAGGCCTATTGACTCGAAGCTTGACTGGTAATCAGGTGAGCATTACAGGGCCATCTTGGCCCTCTTATTTTCAGGATGTATATGAAAGCTATTTAGCAATTTAACAGTCCATTAATCTTTTTAAGTGTGTGTGTGTGCATTGATATTGTGGGGCTCTTGCTTGGGATTTCTAATGGGCAAATTTCATCAATTTTGAAGGCGTTACAAAAGCAGGGTATTATCTTTTCACACTTTAATGCGGCCACCTGGCCTTCTGTCCGTAAACATTTTGGTTCCCGGCTAACACCTCCTAGAGTTTACATCCGATCAAGCTGAAACTTGGTTAGACCATGATGTGGAGCAGGTCATAGTGTTTTGAGGTTACAGTCCACCAAATATCAGCAGAGATATACCGCTTTGATAATTTCTGTAAACTTTTTGTTTCCTGCTGACTCCCCCTACTTCTGGAAGTTGACTATGATGCAGAGCAGTGCATAATATTTTGAGGTTACAGTCCACCAAATATTAGCAGAGTTATGCCCCTTTGAAAATTTCTTCCCTCAAACCGTAAGTTGGATTGAGCCAAAACTCGATGGGAAGCGTCGGAGCGGCATAGAGATTCAGAATTGCTTAAATCGTTCCATTTGGCTATCCAAGATGGCCGCCAAGGGGACGGGGGGCGCCATCTTGAAAATCTTGAAACCACATCTGCTCCCAAACCCTAAGTCAGATTGAGCCAAAACTTAGTGGGAGGCATTGGGGCCACGTGGAGATTTAGAATTGCTAAAATCATTCTGCTCAGATATCCAAGATGGCAGCCATCTCAGCCATCTTGAAAGTCTTCAAACTACATCTCTTCCCAAACTCTAAGTTGGATTGAGCTGAAACTTGATGGGAGGCATCGGAGCGATATAGAGATTCAGAATTGCTAAAATCATTCAGTTCAGATATCCAAGATGGTCCCCAGGATTGCCATCTTTAAAAATCTTCAAACCATGTCTGCTCCCAAACCGTAAATCAGATTGAGCCCAAACTTGGTGGGAGGCATTGGGGGTGGGGGCATTGGCGGTGACATGGAGATTTTGAATTGCTAAATTGGTTACCTTCCAATATCCAAGATGGCCACCATGGTGGCTAGCTTGTAACTCTTTTTGAAACGACATCTGCTCTGGAACAGTGTCAGATTAAGCTGAAACTTGGTGGAGGCATTTGGGAGACAGGGAGATTCAGAACTGCTAAATTTGTTCCATTCCAACATACAAGATGGCTGCCACAGGGCCATCTTGAAATTCTTCAAAAGACATCTCCTACCTAACCGTAATGCAGATTGAGCCGAACTTGATGGGAGGCATGGGAGTGACATAGACTCAGAATTGCTAAAATAGTTCTGGTGTGATATCTGAGATGGCCCCCAAGGTGGCCATCTTGAAAATATTCAAATCTCATCTACTCCCAAACAGTACGTCAGATTGAGCTAAAATTTGGTGCGAGGCATTGCGGTGACATGGAGATTCAGAATTCTAAAAACATTTTGTTACAGTATCCACGATTGGCAGCCATCTTGAAGATCTTTTATGGCATGGTCTGTTGACCATGGTCCATCTCTTATCTGTATGTGCATCAGAAACTTTTCCACATTTTCAACATCTCTGTCAGAATCGTATCCCTGACGGCTGCCATGGCGGCCATCTTATAAGTTTTCAGTTGTTATCTGCGCCAGAACAGTAAGTAGGATGGAGCAGAAACTTAGTGGAAGGCATCAGGGCAGCATGGAGATTTAGAATTGCTAAAATGGTTTTGTTCGGATATCCAAGATGGCCACCATGGAAGCCATCTTGAAAATCTTCAAATCACATCTGCTCTGGAATGGTAAGTCTGATTGAACTTGAACATGATGGGAGGCATTGGGGTGTTATGGAAATTCAGAATTGCTAAAATCATTCTGTTCCAATGTCCCAGATGGCTGCCATCTTGAAATTCTTCAAACCACATCTCCTCTCAAACGGTAAATCAGATTGAGCGGAAACTAGATGGGAGACATCGTGGTGACATGGAGATTCAGAATTGCTATATCATTCAGTTCCAATATCCAAGATGGTGGCCGCGGAGGCAGTCTTGAAACTCTTCCAACAGCATCAGATTCTGAATTGCTAAAGGCTGATCTGGTATCCATTATGACCACCATGGCACAATGTAACATATCATGATCAGCCTAATCCAGGTGAGCAATTTCTCACCCACTTGGGCCGCTAGTTGTTATGGCAAGACAGTTTTATCATATAAGAATAATCTGACTGATTCATCTCCAGGTTTCTTTCTTCCTAAACAATAGGGCACCTTAACTCCTTACCATACGTTCTAAATTTGTACAAGTCCATTCAACTAACTGTTGATGTATTTAAAAGCTGCTGCACAAGTGGCAAACAGTGAAGACCTTGGTCAGATGCTGCATTCTGTGGTCTTCTCTGGGTCTACAGTTTGTTTGGTCCTGTCCCAATACTTGGGGTAAAAATGATTGGTGTGAACTGTCTTCGAATAAGTTATACAGTATAGCAGAAATATTATTGCAAGTTCTACCTTGTCTTCTAGATATGCTCAGGTAAAGGCGCAAGATAAGTGTACAACATGTGGGTTTCCATTGATGTCACGAGCCTTTTATTTGTTTCCATGTCAACACAAGTTCCATTCAGATTGCTTGATAGCTGAGGTGAGTTACAGAACTATACCAACTTTTACCCATTATTTGTCCCTTTCTGTATATAATAATTTTATTTTGTGTAGTCAGGCATCTTGAAAAATATATTCTTCCACAGCCATCAAGATAGTGAATTCATCTACATCACAACTATTGCTGGAATACAAAAAAAAACAAAAAAAAGAAACATTGGCTAATCAGCTGTGCTGTATCTAAATAAAAATGTATATACAGAGAAATGATCAGATACATTTTTGTTTGGCTAGATACATTTTTGTTTGGCTACATTTTATGGGTCCATTTTTAAACTTTGTTGTCTCCAAAACCATGCTATAATAGTGTTATATAAGGTTTCTGTGTATAATGTTTTAGACAGAATCGTATCCACAGACAGACATCCAACTGACCAATTTGTTATAGCTCAAATAGTATTGGTGGTGTCTGATAGATAATGGCAGGAGTGATATTCCCCCAGGGAAGGATGTAGAACAGTCTGCTGTGTGATGGTTCTTCGACAAACCACAAATTAAAATACACAGTTACATAGATGACTTCATCCTGATATGACCCAATATACATGAGGAGTTGAACTCCCATTTTAGTGACCTAAATGCTTATCACAGAAAGAAAATAGAGACAGGCACAAACGGATGCATGCCCTGATCCTTTAATGTTCTATGTATTTAATTATTTAGACTGTAACTGTCAGAGTTGTACTTTCACAAGGACAGTCACAAATATTTATTAACATCTCTGTGTTTGAGAATACGATAAAACAGTGACTTCTGTTAGACAAAACTTCATTTTTCTTCCTATAGCCATTATCTAAATAATCATCTACTTTCATTTTCGTTTTAATGATGTTCAGAAAAGCATAACAATTTTTAGAACAATTAAGATCATGTGACATTATTTAGCCATCATGTGACAGTATTAATCCGTATTTTTCATACTTCAGTGACAGATTTTCTGATTTAGAGTATCTTGAGAAAGGTCATGACCGAAACCAGTGGATAATAAATACACCCTGTTAAACCAATCTGTTGTTGGTTGTTCATTCTGTTTATCTTTACTTTTTTCTTTCTATATATATATATATATATATATATATTAGTGATGATTAAATAATCTATTTTCACTATTCTAATTATATTCGTGCAGAATAGTTAATTATGTCTCTGAACCTATATGTTTAGTGTTTTCAGAGATACTAAAATATTATCTTGACTCAACATTTATACTTATCAATTATACTATATGAGTTGAAGCTGCATAATAAACTCCCCTATTCTTGTATCAGTAGGGAAGCTTAAAGCATTTATGGAGTATGAATTTCTTATATTATTCTATCTTATAGAAGGAAGTCATATCGAAATTACTTCTCTTTCTATCATAATCAATTATTAATATTCTTGGAATTTGAATGATAATATTCATAATAAGTCATTTTGGATTTAGATTCATGGTATGTAATAATTAGACCTGGTAATAGAAATGATTCTAACCAGTTCTTTCAAAGTTTATTAGATCTCAATAAATATTGTAAGATCTTAAGCTATTTAGGAGGCTGTTTTACAGTACACTATGTTATCAGCCTTTATTCTTATTTAGAATATAATGTCTGCCAAACTCTGCGTGATGATGTTAGCAGTCTTTCATTTTCTTATTTTGTCAGGGATAAGAAACGTTTCCTAAATCTCCTATGGTAGAAGCATTTTATTAAAATTCTTAGGTTGTCATTCTTTATCCACAGAAGTAGACAATCTCTTTCTAGTATCATCGCTGGGACTAAGATACTAACATATTAATACAATTAGCCTAGCAATTCATAAAATTATCAATCATATATTCGCTATCATTGATGGATAAATAGACCATTTAGCCAAATTATTATTCCTTTTTTACATTGAAACGAAAAAGGGAATAATTATAAAGCATTATGGTTATTTAAGGATTATGAACTGATTATTGGAAACAGTCATATTGGTCCAATTAATCAGATTCAAATTACATGTCTAGGATTTATATGAAAATCTTGAGAAATGTAGGTTATCTATAGGAAGCTCGTCCGAGAAGACATTTCCTTATTGAATAATGCGCCTCTAAAGATAACCAGCTATTTGTCTAGACATCTGTTTGACAAGTTTGGTTTCAAACATATTATCAACAGTATTCTTGAGGTTGCATTTGAAGTGCAATATCGAGGTTATGTCTCAATGACTCATACTTAACCTATAGATAAGAGAGTCCCCCCCCCCCACCCCCCCCCCCCCCTCCCCTGGCACAGCTCTGCCTTAATTGTTTCTATTGTTTTTATACATCAAAGAAACTAACATGTGATCATTTAAGCTGGAAGAGTTACATCATACAGGTAACTGCCTAAGGGACCTTCTGGATTAAGACTTCTTAAGACGACTGAAATGTCGTTTCTTCTGTGGAAGGTGTGAAATACAGAATAGAATAGCACATTATCTATAGGTTAAGTATTGCTAGTTAAAATATGTTTTACTTTTAAAAACTTCATTTTTCAAGAAGAATTGTAGAAAAATCATTGCAAAGTTAGTTTTTATAAACTTCAAAGAAATAAGTATTTTGTCATGTTATATATCCACTGATGCTGATATGAATATTTACAGGTCCTTCCAAACCTAACTGCAAAAATACGCTCCAGAGTGGAAGACCTACAGAGAAAACTTGCCGAGAGAGATGAGAGTAGACACAGTAGTGTGATAGAAAGACGAGAAACTTTAGCTTCCTCAAAGCTAGATGTAAAGGTAGGGAAGTTTACATGTACAATGAAGCTGCATGATTAGTGAACAGTGTAGACTTTGATCAGGTGTTGTGTTCTGTAATGTTTGCTGAGATCCATTTCCCCAAATACTTTGGATAAATATGGTAGCTTTCAATTTTAGACCCAGGTACAATGAAATATTTCATTTTCAAAGATTTTTTGTTGTTGTTGTTGTTGAAATTATGTGATGATGAATTGGCTGATATATAGAAGCCTTCTGGACCACAGGAAGAATATCAAGATTTCTGTTCCGAGACCATGCCTGAAGTCTGGTGTTTGACACTGTCAGAACAAAAGCTGATTTTGCACACCAAATTTACCTACCCTAAGTATCTGGACAGACAGCTCTGAGCAAACAGTGTAGATCTAGATCAGAGCTTGTAGCATGCAGCATCTGATCAGGGTCTACAGTTTCCATTCATCCGTCAGTTTTTAGACATATCAACAGGTAGCCAATGGAGCTTGTATTGGGGCCCTGTATTTCCCCTAGTAAAGCAACTGATTGTTTTAAAAACTTTGTATTTATTACATGTATACAGCCACTGGATTTTAACGAGAATGTGCTTACCACACTTAAAACTTTTTTAAGGGCAAAGACATTTTCTTTATCCAGGGCTGTGGAAATACCATGCCTGTTTGACTGTTTCAGTCTTCTTTTGCTCTCTCTGGGACATGACTTAACACAACTATTTCAGTCTTCTTTCTCCTCCTCTCTGGGAGATAGCTTAACATCAGTTCCTGTCTTCTTCTTTCTCCCTATCTGGTACATGGCTGAATATGACTCGGTCTTCTGGTACATGGCTCAACATGACTGTTTCAGTCTTCTTCTTTCTCCCTCTCTCTGGGACATAGCTCAACATCTGTTCCTGTCTTCTTCTTTGGTACATGGTTCAACATGACTGTTTCAGTCTTCTTTCTCCCTTTCTCTGGTACATGGCTCAACATGACTGTTTCAGTCTTCTTCTTTCACCATCTCACTGGGACATGGCTCAAATTTACTTTTCTCCCTCTCTCTGGGACATAGCTCAACATTACTTGTTCCAGTCTTCTTTCTTCCTCTCTCTGGGACTTGGCTCTACATGACTGTTTCAGTCCTCTTCCCCCTCCCCCTGGGACTGTTTGCTCAAGACAACAGTTTCAGTCTTCTTTCTCCCTCTCCTTGGGACTTGGTTGAACATGACTGTTTCAGTCTTCTTCTGTCCCCCTCTTTCTGGAACATGGTTCAAAATGACTAACAATCTTCTTCTTTCTCTCTCTCTTTCTGGGACATGGCTCAGCATGACTGTTTCAGTCTTCTTCTTTCTCCCTCTCTCTAGGCTGACTATGACTGTTACAATCTTTTTTCTCCTGCTCTCTGGGACATGGCCAACATGACTGTTTCAGTGTTTTTTTTTTTTTTTGCCCTCTCTGTGACATGGCTCAACATGACACACAGTCTCTGGAACATGACTCAACATGACTGTTTCAGTCTTCTTCATTTTCCCTCTTTCTAGGACATAACTCTACATGACCCTTTTCAATCTTCTTTCTCTGTGACATGGCTTAACATGTCTTTAAATTTTCTTCTTTCTCCCTCTCTCTGAGACTTTGCTCAACAATAGCATTTCAGTCTTCATCTTTCTCCTTCTCTCTGGGACTTTGATCAACATGACTTATTCAGTCTTCTTCTTTCTCCCTCTCCCTGGGACTTTGTTCAACATGACTGTTTTAGTCTCCTTCTTTCTCCCCCTCTCTGGGACTTTGCTGACTGTGTGAGTCTTCTTTCTACTTCCTTCTCTCTGGGACTTTGCTCAACATGACTGTTTCAGTCTTCTTCTTTCCCCTTCTCTCTGGGACTTGGCTCAGCACTACTGTTTGCCTTCTTCTTTCTGCCTCTCTGGAACATGGCTCTATCGAAATATCTATTGATAGTGCAGCATCCCCTCACAATGATTATGTGCAGAAAATCTGCATGACTGTTTCAGTCCTCTCTCTGGGTCTTGGATTAGCATGATTGTTTCTGTCTTCTTTCTTTCTCTCTCTCTCAACATGACTGTTTTCAAAGTTGGGGGGCAGTTTAGTTTGACCTTGTCCATCTGTCTGTCTGTCTGTTACCACTTTTACGTCCTTGTAAACTAGAGAATGACTTATGCTAGGAGCTTGAAATTTTATACATGGCATGAGCACAACAAATAAGCAAACCCATATTTTTTTTTTTTTCTGTTGAACCTAGTACAGCAGAGTTATGCCCATATTTTGACTCTTTTCTGTTCTGTTCTATTGGCATTATAGCAATAGAAAACCTTGTCAACATGATATCTAGAGATACCCTTGAGTAGGATTCTGATATTTGGCATAAAGTTTAGGATCAGTGTGTATTAACTTTTGAGCAAATTCCATAAAATATTGAGTCATTCCCCTTTTTGGACTTTGTATAGCAATGAAAAAGCTTGTCAACATGATATCTAGAGAACCACTCGAGCTAGGGTTCTTATATTTGGTATATAGTTTAGGATAGTGTGTAGATGACCTGATTAACTTTTGAGTGAATTCCATTACATATTGTGAGATTAACACCCCTTTTGGACTTTGTATAGCAATGGAAAACCTTATCTAGAGAACAGCTTGAGCTGGGACTCTAATATTTGGTATACAGTTCAGGATCTGTGTGTAGATGACCTGAAAACTTTTGAGCGAATTCTTTAAAATATTGACAGAGTTATGCCCCTTTTTGGACTTTGCTATTATAATGATAGGAAAACCTTGTCAACATGATAGCTGGCCTCGGTGGCTCAGTTAGATGCGCATCCAACAACAAACCAGGAGGTTGTGGGTTTGACCCCCGCCAAGTTCAGCAACATTCTTTTGTGATCGTGAAATATTTTCTACGGTCATTCTCTCCCTTCCGCTGATTCAAGAAGGGCAGTTGTCAGTTTCTGGCAAAAGAATGTGCACAATACTGGTTAACCGCTTAGAGGACTGAGCCTGCCCAGTAAACATGTGGTTAGGTAAACTGACCATGCACTACTTGACCCCATTGGGTTGACTGGGCCATAAAACCTCAACACACAAACAATTGTCAACATGATATCTAGAGAACGGCTTGAGTTAGGATCCTGATAGTTTGCATACTGTTTAGGATCAATATTTAGGTCACCTGTTAAACTTTTGAGGGAAATTCGTAAACATTTGACAGAGTTATGCCCCTTTCAATTTTATGGGAAAACCTTGTCAACTCAGTATCTAGGAAATCACATATTTGGCATACAGTTTAGGATCAGTGTGTAGACTACCCTGATTAACTTTTGAAAGAACCCTGTAAAATATTGATGGAGTTATACAGACTTTATTATTATAACAATAAGAAAACCTTGTCAACACAATATCACAAGAACAGCTTGAGCTAGGATTCTTATATTTGGTATACATATTAGGAACAGTGTGTAGATGACCTGATTAACTATAGGGTGAATTCCTGAAAATATTGACAAAGTTATGCCCCTTTTTGTTGCACCTGCTTTAGCAGGCGCTACTTAGGCTTGCAAGTTTCCATCAGTTACTCTGTCCATCCATCCGTCAACATTTACCCTGGGTGTCTTGTGAGTGCAACTCCTCTTACAGTTTCATGGTATGAAGATGTGCATGTGGTTTGGATATAATTGCTAGAACATTTCACATTGTGAACTTAGTCATTTTTCACCCTCAATATATAGACGGTGGGTACTTCTTGTGAGCGCAACTCCTCTTACAGTTTTGTACTGATAATTTTGAAACTTTGCATATATTTTCTTCATGGTATGAGCATGTGCATGTGGTTTGGATATGATTGTTAGATCATTTTTGTCACTTTTATCACATTGTGAATTTAGTCAATTTTCACCCTTTATATATAAACAGTTGGTACCTCTTGTGAATGCAACTCCTCTTACAGTTTTGTACCGATTATTATGAATTTTTGCATGCATTTTCTTCATACATGTATGAGGATGTGTATAATTGTTAGATCATTTTTTTTTAGCTCACCTGAGCCGAAGGCTCAGGATGAGCTATTGTGATCACTCGCCATCCATCGTCCGTCCGTCTGTCTGTCCGGTCACACCTTTGAACGACTTCTCCTCTGAAACCCCTGGGCCAAATTTCTTCAAACTTTATGTGGAGCCTTGTGTTAAATCTTCTCTGAAACCATGAGGTCCAGAGCTTATATATTTAGTATGTAGCAATGTTCAGTGGTCCCCTACATAAATCCTGCCAATCAAGCCCCTGAGGTCTAAACTAGCTATGCCCCAGGGGGTCATGAACACCATAGACTTATAATGGGAAAAACTTAAAAAAATCTTCTTCTCTGAAACCATGAGGTCGGGAGCTTATATATTTAATATGTAGCAAAGTTAGTGGTTCCCTACAAAAATCCTGCCAATCAAGCCCCTGGGGTCCAAACTGGCCACGCCCCAAGGGGGTCGTGAGCTCCCATAGACTTATAATGGGAAAAACTTTAAAAAAATATTCTCTATAACCATGAGGTCCAGAGCTTATATATATGCTGCAATACCAGGAACCACGTGAAAAATAGTTTCTACAGTAGCTGTCCACAAAATTGGAAGCTTGGGGAAAAATTTACATACGATTTTTTTCTTTCCGTGAGGTTTTCGTCTCACAGCCCGAGGCCGTGAGAAACGCTGTAATTCCCTGACTTTTTTCCTCACAGCATGAGATATGGCATGTATGGCAACTTCTCATGCAATGTAAACTGGTCTTTTTGAAATTTTGCACATGTTTTCTCCCGGGTCTGCAGAAGTGCACATGGTTTGGGTATGATTTTTAAATTTATTTTTCCACTTTAACTTTGTCATTTTCTTACCTCATATTTTATGAAAGTGTACAGACTGGGGGTACTTTTCAAGCCCAACTTCTCATGCATCATATGAGAAAATGCATATGCATTCGATGAAATTCCTGTATTAATTTCTTCTACCTGAAAAGAAATTACCTTTTTTTTTTAGTGGGAGGGGACAGGGGCTGTTGGGACAGGTGCCACATCAACTTCACCAAAGTTTGATCTATTTTTGGACTTTGCTGTTATAGCGATAGGAAAACCTTGTCAACACAATATATAGAGAACTGCTGGAGCTAGGATTCTGATATTTTGCAAACTGTTTAGGATCAATGTTTACATGACCAGATTAACTTTTGAGCAAAATTCTTAAACATTTCACAGGGTTTATGCCCCTTTCTACTTTGCCTATGTTACAATGGGAAAACCTTGTGAACACCGTATCTAGAAAACTGCATGAGCTACGATTCTGATATTTGGCATACAGTATATGATCAGTGTGTAGACGACCTGATTATTTTTGATCCCATGCTGTAAAATACTGACAAAGTTACGAGGACTTTAATATTATAACAATAGGAAAACCTTGTCAACATGATAGCTAGAGAACCCCTTGAGCTAGGATCCTGATATTTTGCCTACTGTTTAGGATCAATGTTTAGATGACCTGATTAACTTTTGAGCAAAATTTATAAAAAACTGGCAGAGTTATGCCCCTTTTGACTTTGTCTGTATTTCAAAGCATTGTAAACATGATATCTAGAAAACTGCATCAGCTAGGATTCTGATATTGGGCATACAGTTTAGAATCAGTGTGTATTTTTACCATATGTGGTCATGGTGGCCATCTTGTTTAATGGCGCAGCCATTTGAACAAATTGTCAATACCCTTTAGACAGAAAGCCCCAGGTGAAATTTAAAAATCTTCTTAAGAACCAAGAAAGCTTTGAGGCTGAATCTTGGTATATAACAATGGGGACTCAAGGTCTACCAAGTTTGTTCAAATGATGACTGTATATTGACCTTTGACCTTTTCTGTGGCAAATTCAAATTTACATCCCCATGCATTAGTTTGGGGAAAATGTTGAAAAATCACTTTCTCAAAATGTATTTAAGACTAATGGCTGAAACTTACCATGTATGATTTAAGTCATAAAAGTTTTTAGTTACAATTAAAATTTTGTTCCCTGGGGGCTATCTGCCCTTGCCTCTGGGCTATATACATGTATAAAATTGTGTAGTTTTTAAATGTCTTCTCTGAAACTACTTGAGCATTTTACACCAGATTTCACATGGGGCCTTCTGTTGAAAGGATATTTTAAATGGTTCTGCGCCATTGAACAAGATGGATATTGACAGTTTGTTCAAATGGTTATGGTAAAACACTTAAAAATCTACTTTTCCAGAATCAAGAAAGCTTTATGGCTGAATCTTGGTATAGAGCATAGAGGACTCAAGGTCTACCAAGTTAGTTCAAATGATGATCCTAGGATAACCATTGACCTTTTTACTGCAAGTTCAAATTTGCATCCCAATACATTTATATGGGGAAAAAGTTGAAAAATCATTTTCTCAAAATATATTGAAGACTAATGGCTGAAACTTGTGTGATTAAAGTAATAAAGCTATTTAGTTACCATCAAAATTTTGGGGGTTATCTGCCCTTGTCCCTGGGCTATAAACATGTATAAAACTGTGAAATCTTTAAACGTCTTCTTCCTGGTGTCTGGCAATATGGGAAGAATGTTGCATGGCATTTGCAGATATGCAATAGCTGTTTTTATCAGGTTAGTGAATCATGGCCCATGGGCCTCTTATTTACTTTTGAACTTAGCCATTTTTGGGGCTAAAATATTACTACAGATGGTACCTTGTGTGCACAACTCCGCCTACAGTTTTATACATATCAGTTTGAAACTTTGCAGGCCCTTTTCTCATGGTCTGTAGATGTGCATGTGGTTTTAGCATTATTGTCACTTAAAATTTTTTATCTTTTTTCAACTTTTTAACTTCACCAGTTTTGGTGCCTAAGTATTATAGTCAGTGCTAGTTTAAGGGGAAAGCATACAGTTGGGACATTTTCTAATTCTTTCTCCTTCTTTCTGCGACATGGCTTCACATGACTGTTTCTGTCTTCGCCTTTCTCCAGCTCTCTGGGACATGGCTCAACATAAATGTATGTCTTCTTCTTACTCCCTCTCTCTGGAACATGGCTCACAATGACTGTTAAAAACTTCTTTGTCCCTCTCTGGGACATGGCTTAACATTACTGTTTGAATCTTCTTTCTCTTTTTCTCTTGGACATGGCTTAACATTACTGTTTCAATCTTTTTCTATCTTTCTGTTTCTGGGAAATGGCTCAGCATGACTGTTACAATCTTCTTCTTTCTCCCTTTCTTTGGGACATGGCTTAACATTACTGTTTCAATCTTCTTTCTCCCTCTGTCTGGGACATGGCTCATCATAGCTGTTTCAATCTTCTTTCTACCTCTCTCTGGGACATGGCTCAACATTACTGTTTCAACCCTCTTCTTTCTCCTGTCTGGAATATGCCTCGTTAGGACTATTACAATCTTCTTTCTCCCTCTTAGGCTTGGCTTAACATTACTCTTTCAGTCTTCTCCTTTCTGCTTCTCTGGTACATGGCTCAACATGACAGTTTCAGTCTTCATCTTTCTCTCTCTTGAATTTGCTCAACATGACTGTTTCAGTCTTCTTCCTTCTGCCTATCTCTGAGATTTGGCTTAGATTGACTTTTCTCCCTTTCTCAGCCTTCTACCTCTCCCTGGGGACTTGGATTAACACGACTGTTTTTGTCTTTTTTTCTCTCTCTTTCTTTGGGACTTGGCTCAACATGACTGTTTCAGTCTTCTTCTTTCTCCATCTCCCTGGACTTTGCACAACATGACTGTTTCAGTCTTTTTTCTCCCTCTTTGGTTTGTTATTTCTCCGTGTCCCTGGGATGGCTCAGCATGACAGTTTCAGTCTTCTTCCATCTCACTCCCCCTGGGACATGCCTGAACATGACTAACATCTTCTTTCTCCCCCTCTCTTGGACATGGCTCAATGTTACTGTTTCAACCCTCTTCTCCCTCTCTCTGACATGGCTCACAATGACTTACAATCTTCTTTCTCCCTCTCTCTGGGACATTGCTCAACATGACAGTTTCAGTCATCTTCTCTCTCCATCTCTCTGGAACATAACTCAGCATGACTGTTTCAATATTCTTTCTCTGGGATATGGCTTAAAGGCTCCATATTCCTCTAAAATAGACATTTTTTTTAATCCAAGAAAGGTTTAATAAATTGAAATATGGTATTAATACAATCATAAAATGTGGCATCTGACAGCCTGTAAAATTTCAGTTATCTCTAGTTTTTGAACTGGATAAAAAATGAAATGATTTTTCATCTTACCTCTGAATTAATGTTAGCAACATTAAATCAGAGATATGATAAAAATCATTTCATTTCATTTTTAGCTCACCTGAGCAAAAGCTCAGGGTGAGCTATTGTGATCACCCTCTGTCCGTCATCGTCCGTCACAATTTTGAAGTAATCATTATGAATATTACTTAAAATGTTTGTCTTGATGATTTCTAGGTCAAGTTTAAAACTGGGTCACTTTGGGTCAAAAACTAGGTCACTGGGCCAAATCAAAGGAAAACCTTGTTAACACTCTAGTGGTCACATTTTTGAAGCAATCATCATGAATCATGTTCAAAATGTTTGTCTCGATGATTTCTTGGTCAGGCTGGAAACTGGGTCACTAGGGGTAAAAAAACTAGGTCACCTGGCCAGATCAATGTAAAACCTTGTTAGCACTCTAGCCGTCACATTTTTGAAGCAATCATCATGAATCTTGCTCAAAATGTTTGTCCTGATGATTTCTAGGTCAAGTTCAAAATTTGGTCACTTGGGGTCAAAAACTAGGTCATTGGACCAAATCTAAGGAAAACCTTATTAACATTCTAGAGGTCACATTTTTGAAGGTTTCATCATGAATCTTGCTCAAAATGTTTGTCTTGATGACCTCTAGGTCAAGTTCAAAACTGGGTCACTTGGGGTAAAAAACTAGGTCACCAGGGCAAATCAAAGGAAAACCTTGTTAACACTCTAGAGGTCACATTTTTGAAGTAATCGTCATTGAAAAATGTTTGACTTGATGATTTCTAGGTGAAGTTTGGAACTGTGTCACTTATGACCTATATTTCATGGTCCAGTGACTTTCTTAAGTTTTTTTTTTCTGTTTAGGTCAGTTTCTCAGTAATTATTGGTCCTACAGAGTGATATTTGGCACTTGTGAAGTGTTTGTGTTTAGGTCAGTTTCTCAGTAACTATTGCTCCTATAGCCAGTAATACTTAGCTCATACATACATCTTAGCATGGCCTCTTGAGTGCAGTCATCTATATTTGGCCTTGACCTCTATTTCACAATCCATTAGACATGCTACATTGTCTTACTTGTTAATATAATTATCATGTGTTTGCCTTGATCAGTTCTAGGTCAGGTTCTCTAAATGCTATGATACTCAGGTGAGTGTTACAGGGCCATCATGGCCCTCTTGTTTATTCTGTCTCATCATGACTGTCTCTGTCTTCTTCTTCCTCTCTAGGACATGGATCAGCATAACTGTTTGTCTTTTTCTTTCACCCTCCCTCTTGAACATTGCTCACAATGACTTACAATCTTCTTCTTTCTCACTATCTCTGGGACATGGCTTAACATTACAGTTCAATGTCAGCATACATCACCTCAAGATATTATAAGCCTTATTTGAGCGGTTCACCGCGAGATTGACCTTCAAAAGAAAGACTAGAAAAAAAAAAATTGTTTGAAACAGACTATAGCTCGTCCTAGTTGTCCCCCCTACCAAGCGTCCTGTTTCTAGGTGACCAAGATTGGGTACCAGTAACGCACTGGTTCCCTTCGGTCCACGCCACCGTAAGCAAACAATCAGGACGCGCCAGGTATATTCCCGCCAAAGCACGCACCAAGCGTGTGGCACGCCTAACGCATGCGGTAGACATTGTTACTATAAAGGGTAGACGCAAGGTAGAAAACATCACTATTTTTTGGTCGCTTGCGAGGTCAGCACCTTCTGTATAGATGACGACGTTTGGATTTGGAAAGAAGTATTTTTCGCTACAGATAAGTCTGTATCTTTATTTTCACTAAAGCTTTTCTTTGTACCCCATATCAGTAGTAAGATGTTGTGCATTAATTGCAAGCAAACTAAACTTCCGGCAGACAGCCATGTTTTATGTGTTAGATGTTGCGGGTGTTCGCAACTATCTCCTTGTGCCAGGTCTGCCAATTGGGCTTCAGAGATCTGGGAAGAATTATCCCACTTCCCCTCTTATGTATCTTCTGGTCGGGAGCAGGCTCAGGGATTCCCTTCTAGTACTCTGGTGAATAATTTTCAATTGAATCTGGGCCTGCTCCAGATTTGGAAAACAGACGTAGGGGACCCCAGGTCGCCGTTACCGTCACTGGTAATGAATGCTTGACTAGGGGACCTCGCCCTGCCCCCAGCGATGCTTCCCGACGGAAGGCAACGCAGGGGGCGCTGGCGAACCCGTTCCGGCGGAAATTCCGAACCTAGGTACCTGCCGGGTTATCGTACACCTTATAGGTATGTTAACTCGGCGGCCTTTAATACGGCGGGCAGATTCCCAAGTAACGTAACTGTGCCTTCCTCTCAATTTTCTTGGCAGGAAGGCGCAGATCAGGGGGCCTTTTATTGGCCATATTTTTATCCCTGGGGTTCATGGGATAGCTTTAGTGGGTATGGTTATTACCCCAACTTATATTTGCCCTGTCCCGAAGCCATTCCTAGCTCGTCCAGTTCAATTACTAAGGCTGTTTCCCAGGAGAATGGTTCTCTCCCTTTAGTTGCTGGCATTCGTACCACACCAAATATCCAGGTAACAGGATCTGTTTCTCATACTTCTCCTGCGGTGAATTCATTTAGGAATCCAAAACCTATTCAAAGTGGTAAGGCCAAAGTATCTCTTTCCACTGTGCCTACTATTAGTAAGGCTTCTCAACATAATAATACTATAGCCATTCCGACTTGCTCGGGTATTATGTTTCAGGAAGGTTCATTTTCAGATTCTTTGATAGCGGAACCAGTTATTGGTACTACCAACTTGGGTAGAAGTAGAAATAGTAAGAATAGACTGGGTACCTCTTCCACATCATCTGCTCTTCCTTCAGTCAGGGTAAGTCAGAATGTTAATGAAGCCTTCGGGCATTTGTATACGGAGGTACAGAATAGCAGCAGGGTTCCATTGGCTGACTATTCATCTGTAGGCGCACTGGGATCTGTAGAGGACGATGTCCCTATAGGTCCTAGTGTTTCTGCAGTAAGACCTTCTGTGACTATTCCTGCTTTGAGCAGGGATAGTTCTTTAGGTCTTACAGCTACGCCATTGAGGGTAACCAACCCCTCACGTAGCACCCCTGACATTGCCTCAGCCATATCCCAGGCAGTATTGAGGACTCTATCAGGGTTGGGCAACTTGGCTTCGTCAGTGGATCTCCCTTCTGTTGCTGAAGAAGGGGAGGGGCAAACTTTCACGGGTCAGTCTGGATCCACTGGCAATGGTCGCGACCATGTTCGGACCATTAGCCAAGACCCCCGGGCTCCATACCATGAATGTGATTATGTCCCGGACCAGGCTCTGTCAGAGAGTTCATTAAGTCCTTCTCAAAAGAGCCAGTCTCATGAGCCTGCCACAAACTACCATGAGACACTGGAGGAAGTTTACTCCCTTTTGGGAGACCTTTGCCCCAAGGCTGACCAAACTCAAGACAGCGCGCGAGTCCAATCCCTGCTTGAGTCTATTTTGGACCAGCCTACTTCCTCCAGGTCAACACTTCCACAATCCTTAACAGTGAATCAGTTGATGGGGAAGCTGTTTGACAACACCGCAGAGGCTAGAAATAATCCAAATTGGTATGTACCTAAGAAAACAATTGATTACCTTACTCGACCACATTCTTACGCTTGTCATACGGAATTTTGGCCGAGTAAGATACCCACCCTTGATGCTGACGCTGGCAGGCTAGGCATCTCAGTGGGCAGATTCGCCTCTTTACCAGTGGCTCATTTAGAGTACCTGGAGCGGTTAGCAAGGAGAGCGGTGGCCATCAGTTCACATTGTGATTTTTTTGGTTTGGCTGCATTTCAGGCCCTCTGCGCAGAGCATGTTGACCCGGATGTTCTGCGTAGTCTACTTCTAGCAGTGAACCGCTCTGCTAAGCACATCATGGCCCTAGGCCTATCTATGTCTGCTGTGCTGTTGCATCAGCGCCGTAACGCTGCTCTAAATACCTCTAATTTACTTTTATCTCATAACAAGGACAGTCTTAGAGCAGCTCCTCTGAATTCTTCCTCTCTTTTTGGGGGTAAAATAGAGGAAGTTTTCAGAGCAAATTTAGACGATAGACATCATTCCCTCCTGAGAGCAAATTATTCAGGAGTATCGGCCAACAGAAAGAGACCTTCCTCCTCTACTTTTAATTCAAATCCAGCGAAGAAGTCTAGGTGGGAACCAAAAGCTAGCCAGGTTCCCACTTCCACTTCTTCTTCGTCTGCTGTCTCTTTCAAACGGTTTCGATCCACCAAGGGGGGCCGTGGTGGATCATCTTCTTTCAGGGGGGGGGCCCGCTAGGAGGAGTAAATGACATCATCAGAGCCCTTCCATCTGCACCTCATCCTTCTCTTCCGGTGGGAGCTCTTTTGTTAAATTTTGTGGAGGCTTGGTCAGCCATAACTCAGGATTCCTGGGCCCTTTCTATTCTCCGGAAGGGCTACAGGATTCCTTTTGCAAGGGAACCTCCACTATTGTTGTCTCCAATTCTGTTCCCTGTAGCTCAACAACATTTAAATCACTTGAGGGAGGAGGTGCAGATTCTACTGGAAAAGAAGGCTGTGGAGATTGTGAGAGATACCACCTCTCTGGGTTTCTACAGCCGGATTTTCTTAGTGAAGAAGAAAACCGGCCGTTTTTGTCTCATTATAGACCTATCATCGCTCAACAAAATGATGAAGGTAGATCACTTTCAAATGGAAACTGCGGCCTCCATTTGGAGAGCTATTCCTCCAGGGGCTTGGGCAGTTTCTATAGACCTTATGGACACATACCTCCATATTCCTATTCATCCAGCGTCTCGCAAGTACCTGAGTTTTTCCCTAGAAGGCACTATATACCAATTTCGGGCGCTTCCATTCGGAATCTCAACAGCGCCTTTCGTTTTTACAAACTTGATGGAGATTGTGGCGGGACATATTCGATCTCTAGGACCCAACATTCACCAATATTTCGACGATTGGCTTGTCCATCGTCTTTCGCAGGAGTCCCTACTGTCCGACCTTTCACTAGCTTGGGAAATCATTACAAGTCTGGGTCTAATACCAAATCCTCTGAAATCAGACCTAGTTCCATCTCAGGACTTCGTGTATGTAGGAATGAGGTTCCTGACTCACATTGGCATTGTCAGAGTTCCAGAAGAGAGAGTCAACAAAATTCTTGTCCTTCTATTTCGGGTTCTACAGGTTCAATTCATTACCGCCCGAGAATTTTTGTCCATGTTGGGATCACTCAATGCAGCAGCAGATTTAGTTCAGTTAGGTCGCCTTCATATGAGACCTCTTCAGTTCCATCTTCTGGCCAATTGGAAACCTCACCGCGACAGTTTGGTCCAACCTATTCCAATATCCCATTCATGTCGTGTAGCAATCAAATGGTGGATGAATCCTTCCATTTATGTGGCTGGAATTCCCCTTGTTATACCAACCCCAGATTTCCATCTGTTTTCAGATGCCAGCCATTCGGGCTGTGGCGCACATTTAGAACCCCTAGGTCTAGAGGTTCAGGGACTGTGGGATGTTGCTTCCCAAGACCTTCACATCAACAATTTGGAGTTACGAGCAGTTTTCCTAGCACTCCAACATTTTCAGAGTCACATTTACAATTCTTGCGTGATGGTAGCGTCAGACAATTCATCAGTAGTGGCTTACCTCAAGAAGCAAGGGGGGACCCACTCTCCATCTCTGTGCATGCTAGTATGGGAGATTCTTTACTGGTGTCATCATCGGAATATTCACATTCAAGTCAGGCATATTCCAGGGAAATTGAATGTTTTGGCAGACAGCCTGTCTCGCCCAGACCGAATTCTCCCCACCGAATGGTCTCTAGATCGGGAGATAGCTCACCAAATTTTCAGTCTTTGGGGTACTCCTCAGATAGATCTTTTTGCCACCAGATTAAACCATCTTCTGCCCCTGTTTGTTTCTCCAGTACCGGACCACAGGGCTTGTGCAGTGGATGCTATGTCACTAGAATGGAAAAACCTATTCACATACGCATTTCCTCCATTAAAACTTGTTCCCCTGGTTCTAAACAAGATAAGGGATTCCAACAGTCGGTTCATTCTCATAGCCCCGTGTTGGCCTCAGAGGAGCTGGTTTTCAGTCATTTTGAGTCTCATAATAGACTTTCCCAGGGAACTTCCGGTTCATCGGGGTTTGGTATCACAACATCAGGGAAAAGTACTCCATCAGAATCCAGCTATGTTGCATCTTCACGCTTGGAAGTTGTCAGGAGTCAAATCAGAGGTAGACACATTTCTGAATTCGCTACCCAGTGTATCTCTCAATCCCGCAGAGAGTCTATGCTCAAGGTCTACTCTGCGAGGTGGAAGATATTCTCGGATTGGTGTTTGCAAAGGGAAGTTAATCCTGTCGATCCCGCTTTAAATGATTTGGTAGATTTATTTTTGCTTCCTTTTTGACACCCTGAAATTATCGGTAGCTTCTATTAAAAGCTACCGCTCCGCCATCTCAAATACACTGAAATTTTCCAAATCAGCAGACTGTACGGCGGACCCAATCATTTCAGATCTTATTAAAGGTTTTGCCCTGAGATCTCTTACGCCCAAATGGAATTTGACTTGTGTTCTTTGGTCTCTTAATAAAGCTCCTTATGAACTGCTAAAGACTGCTGACATCAAATACATCACGCTTAAAGCAGTGTTTCTTCTTACATTTGCGGCTGCTAGAAGAAGTGAGATTCATGCTCTGTCAATTGAGGAAGGCTGTTTTAGGTATGACCGCAACTCGGATTCCATTACCCTCCTCACACAACCTGGGTTTTTAGCAAAAAACCAACTTCCAGAGTCATTACCAGAACCTATTGTTATTCCAGGTCTTTCTCAGTTTTGTGGTTCTGATACGGATGATAGACTTTTGTGTCCGGTCAGAGCTGTTAGAGCTTATTTTCCAGAGTGAAAGCTAAGAGATCGGGAAGGAAGAGACTGTTTTTACCACTGAAGGGCTCTAAAGATATTTCACCTTCCACTATTTCTCGTTGGATCTGTGACGTTATCAAACTAGCTTATGCAGATTTATCATCTTCAGATCTGTCATTCATGAAAATCTCGGCTCATGAAGTTAGAGCTTTGTCTTCGTCTTGGGCTTATTGGAATTCTGTCGCCCTTGAGGATGTGGTAAGGGCTGCATATTGGCGTACAAATAGTACCTTTTCTTCATTTTACCCTAGAGATTTGGCCCCAATTAGGCAGGATACATCGTCATTGGGACCTCTCGTGGCGGCGCAGTCTATTACTGGCTGCCATCGTTCTGTATCTTAAGTCTCTTCACAGTATTTTAAGCCTGCTTGAATCCGGTGTGAAACTTTTCTTCAAAGGGTCTGTCTTATTCTTCTCCATCAATGGATATTGGAATTCGACCCGCAAGCATACCTACAATGTAAAAATATTCCCCTAAGAATACTATGAATTACCAGGGGACTGCTGAACTTCACCGGATTCCAGCATGGGTGAGTAGAGATTTATATTATTTTTATTATTACCTTCCCACCTATGCTTATTATTCAGGCTTATAATATCTTGAGATGATGTATGCTGACATTGAAATGAAATTTTTTAAGTAAAATTAATTTCAATTAAAGCATACTCACCTCAAGATATTATCAAATGTCCCTCCCCCCACCCCGCTTTCATTGTTAAATTTTATTGCTCCCAAAATATAGGGATGTTTTCTACCTTGCGTCTACCCTTTATAGTAACAATGTCTACCGCATGCGTTAGGCGTGCCGCACGCTTGGTGCGTGCTTTGTCGGGAATATACCTGGTGCGTCCTGATTGGTTGCTTACGGTGGCATGGACGGAAGGGAACCAGTGCGTGACTGGTACCCAATCTTGGTCACCTAGAAACAGGACGCTTGGTAGGGGGGACAACTAGGAAGAGCTATAGTCTGTTTCAAACAATTTTTTTTTCCTAGTTGTCTTTCTTTTGAAGGTCGATCTCGCGGTGAACCACTCAAATAAGGCTTATAATATCTTGAGGTGAGTATGCTTTAATTGAAATTAATTTTACTTTAAAAATTTCATTTTTACAGTTTTAGTCTTCTTCTTTCTTCCTCTCATGGACATGGCCTTACATTACTGTTTCAATCTTCTTTCTCCCTCTATCTGGGACAAGGCTCAACATTACTGTTTCAGTCTTCTTGTGTTTGCACAGGTAAACATGACTTAAAATCTTTTTTCTCCCTCTCTGGGACATGACTGTTTCCATCTTCTTTCTCCCTCTTTCTGGAACACAGCTGAATATGTCTGTTTTAATCTTTGTCTTTCTCCCTCTTGTGAGGACATGGCTCAAGATGTCTGTTTCAATTGTCTTCTCTCTCCCTCTCTCTGGGACATTACTCAACATGACTGTTTCAATCTTCTATAGCCCTCACTCAATATGACCGTTTTTTAACTGCATGATACATTAAACTATATAGATAAGGTGCTGTTGCCTTCTTTTCATTATACCTTCCACAGAATTTTTATGCCCCCAACTTTGGAGAAATTGGAGGGGCATATTATTTCTGGGGCGTTCGCCCGTCCGTCCTTCCACCCGTCCATTCATCACGCTTTTTGATGCATAGCATAACTTTAGAACCGTGCATGCTACTGTTTTGAAATTTCTTATATGGATTCCTCATGAAGAAATAGCTGACACATATATTTTTTCTTGACAGGATTATGCCCCTTTCCTGAGTTATGGCCCTTTGAAAAAATATGGATGCAAGCTTGTCAGCAAAATATCTCAAAAACTATTTGAGCTGGAGCCTTGAAACTTGAATAGACTGGCAGTGACGCGTAGACGACCCGATTAACTTTTGAATTTTGGTTATTTTTACCTTGTCAGCAAAATATCTCAAAAACTGTTAGAGTTAGAGCCTTGAAACTTGGTGAATGGATTTGAAGTGATGAGTAGATGACTTGATTAGTTTTTGAATAAATTCTGAAAAATACTTCATGAGTTATGGCCCTTTGTAATTTTGGGCATTTTTACCTTGTCAGCAAAATATCTAAAAAATTGTTGGAGCTAGAGCCTTGAAGCCATGAATAGACTGGTAAAGATGAGTAGACAATCTGGTTAACTTTTGAATAAATTTTGAAAAATACTTCTTGAGTTATGGCCCTTTGTAATTTTGAGCACTTTTACCTTGTCAGCAAAATATCTCAAAAACTGTTGGAGCTAGAGCCTTGAAAGTTGATGAATAGACTGATAGTAATGAGTAGACAACCTGATTAACTTTTGAATAAATTTTGAAAAATATTTCTTGAGTTATGGCCCTTTGTAATTTTGGGCATTTTTATCTTGTCAGCAAAATATCTCAAAAACTGTTGGAGCTAGAGCCTTGAAAGTTGATGAATAGACTGATAGTAATGAGTAGACAACCTGATTAACTTTTGAATAAATTTTGAAAAATATTTCTTGAGTTATGGCCCTTTGTAATTTTGGGCATTTTTATCTTGTCAGCAAAATATCTCAAAAACTGTTAGAGCTAGAGACTTGAAACTTGGTGAATTGATTGGTAATGATGAGTAGATGACCTGATTAACTTTTATGTAAATTCTGGTAAATATGTCATGAGTAATGGCCCTTTGTAAATTTTGGCATGTTTCCCTTGTCAGCAAACTGTCTCAAAAACTATTGAAGCTGGAGCCTTGAAACTTGATGAATAGATTGGTAGCAATGAGTAGATGACCTTATTATGCCCCCCAATTTCAAATGAATTGATGGGGCATATCATTTTGCCTTTGTACATCTGTCCATCTGTTCGTCACGCTTTTTTGTGCATGCCATATCTTAATAACCTTGCATGCTAGGGTTTTGAAATTTTATATATGGGTTCCCCATGAAAAAATAGCTGATCCGTATTTTTTTACTTGTCCAGCATATTTGTGTTTTTAGAGTTATGCCCCTTTGAAAAAAATCGGAATTAAATCTTGTGAGCAAGATATCTTGTAAAGTATCTAAGCTTGGTTCTTGAAATTCAATATAGTGAGTGGGAGTGATGTGTAGATTACCTGATTAGATTTTGAGAGAATTCCGTAACAAATTGATATAGTTACGGCCCTTTGTGGTTCTGCCCATTTTGACCTTGTCAGCAAGATGTCAAAAAGTACTTAAGCTAGGGTCTTGAAATATTATATGCTGATTAGGGATGATGTGGAGATTACCTGATTTGATTTTTAGGGAATTTCATGAAAAATTGACATAGTTATGGCCCTTTTTAGTTCTAGGCATTTTGACCTTGTCAGCACGATATCTCAAAATCTATTTAAGCCAGAGCCATTATATTTGGTATACTGATTGGGATTGAGGAGGAGAGCACCTGATTAAAGTTTGAACGTATTAAATGAAATATTGTTTGAGTTATGGCCCTTTGCAATTTCTTGCCATTTAATGTTGTTGCTTTATTGTGTATAGCTAAAGTTTAGAACCATGTATGCTAATGTTTTGAAATTTCATATATTGATTCCTCATGAAAAAAAAAGGTGACCCGTATTTTTTTCTTATCCAAATTATCTCCTATTTTAGGGTTATTTCCCTTTTGATAAAATCTCGTATATTTGTACTGTTGTTACCATCATGGGCAAGCAGTGTTGGAGTCAGCAGTGTTAGAGTCAGGCAGTTGGGGGCATTGTGTTTTACAAACATCAGCTCTAGTTTTTTTGTTTGTTTTTTTTGTTTTTAGTCTTACTCCAAAAGCTCCTTAAAGCAATACCTGTGATGTCACCTTTCCCATTGATCACTTATTGATCACCTGTTCAGTTTTCTTTCTTCGGACAAAGAAAACATCAAAATTTTTCAACTGGGTAATAAATTTCTTTAATTTTCTTTCTAATCCCCAGTTATTTTATTTTTTTCTGATAGTATTATGCTCATTTGTAATTCCTTCCACAGATTATATTGTCATTTTGACATTTTTTCATTGATCTTATGATATTTTGCTCTTTTGCTGATGTCACATTTTTTCTCAACTAGTTATGCCTACCTGTAGAGGTAGTTGCGGTCAGCTAAAGTACCTGACACCAGTCACCAGGAACCAGGCACCAGGCATCAATCCCAGGCACAGGGTACCGGGTTCTAGACATTCTTTGAGTTCTGAACAATCACAAAATGACAAAGTTCAGAGCTCTACTAGCAGACAAAGACTTCTATTGCCACTACAGCCAGACTAACTCTCTTTCTGACCCAAGTATCATAATCTAGCCACCAAGGAATACTTGGGATTCTCACAGATCTTCTAGGAAATGCTCCATCAGAAGAGATCTCTCTAGTTCTAAACATAAGAAGAGAAGAAGATACAGCTCCATGTCATCTTCCTCCTCTTCTTCCTCATCATCCTCTCCTCATAGAAGAAGCATGAGATCAAAAAGACATAAACATTCTCACAAGAAGAGGAAACATTGTTCACCTCTTCCTCCAGAGAATCTACCAAAGACTATGGCCATTTTAAGAAGTCAGAACATCTCTCTCCTCAGGCTTCTGTCATAGCACCAATCTCACTGCCTGACAGGGCTTCCTATGAACCACAGAATTTACCAGCTACAAATAATCCTGTCCTGTATTTAACCAAAGAATTGGACTCAGAATTTTAACCTGATTCTTGGACATTTGATAAAGCAATAAATGAGGTCTTAGGCTACTTCCCAATGTGGTTTGTCCCAAAACATCTAAGGATCACTCTCCTTCCAATCCTGTATCTGGTATTGAGCTTCTGATGGAGTCTTGTACTACCGCCTTACAACTCCTCCCTCAGTCCAAACTCGTCAAAGATCACCAAAGTTATTCAGAACAAACTGGATTTTGATAAACCTGGACAAGTTTGTATATGTGAACATTGTCAAATCATTGGCTCCATTTAAATATTATAAGAGCCATCCACAATACTTCCCTACTCAGACTATTCCCTCTATAGATTCTGATACATTGCAACTAGACATTTCTACTATGGGTAAATATTCTATTTCTATTTAGAACAAAGAAACATGGAAAAAAAAAAAAAAAGTTTGTAGTTTAGTGGCAGTTAATTCTCATGTAGATCTATTCTCTTTGGCTGCTTATCAATGTCTTCACCAAGAGTCTACGTCAGTTAATGCCCTGTCCAGACTCCTGGAAGCAGTTGCCAAATCAATCAACACACTACTGCTCTGTCTACAAGCTTGACCATTGAATATCTTCAGGCTTGACACCATTCAGCAATAGCCTCCTAAAAATTTTGACGGGATCACTCTAGTTATGCCTGGAGAAGCACCCTAATGAATTCTCAAGTGCTGTTTGAGAATGAGATCAAGGAAGTATCGAAATCTAATTTTGAGACACAACAACATAGATTCTTAGCCTTTTCTTCCAATACTTCTCTGGTGCAGCCTAGGAAGCCTTCCTATGCTTCTACAGGTTCCTTCAGAAAGCTAAACATCCAGTGAAATCCTTTAGGCCCAAACCTACGAGGGCAAGTCAATAAGTAACCAGCCTATCCCATTTCCAATTGACCAAGACACCCAAGATTTTCATGCCTTGTTTCGATACATGTTTTAGGCCTGAGGGCAAAATTGCACCCTTATCGTGCCATTCACTCATAAGATATTGAATGTCAAACATGCTAGCAATGCAAAAGTATGCTTTTCGTCAAAAGTTGAGTACCGTGCTGTAATTCGGTACTTGTATTTGAAAGGGAAAACAGGTCAGGAAATACATTGTGAGTTGACCAATGTTTATCAGTCTTCTGCACCATTGTATGCACAAGTTAAATTCTGGGTTGGGGAATTCAAACGCAGTAGAACGTCTTTAGAAGACGAAACCAGGTCTGGACGCCCATCAGATGCCACCGATGAAGAAATGTGTAACAAAGTACGGTGTACTCTGATAGGTGAATTAAGGTGGAAGAAATAGCGAATGCATTACACTTTTCACATGGTAGCATTTCAACAATTTTACATGATCGCTTGGGTATGCACAAGCTAACAGCCCGTTGGGTCCCAAAATCCCTTAGCGACAAGCAAATGGCAACCAGAGCATCAGTATACAGCGCTTTGTTGAAGCAGTTTAGGTCAAAGGAGGATGATTTCCTTTCACTTCTGGTGACTGTAGATGAGACCTGGGTCCATTATTATGAGCCAGAGAATAAAGCTCAAAGTCGCCAGAGTGTAGGGCCGGGGTCTCTGAGGCCAAAGAAGTTCAAAACGCAACCCTCTGCTGGCAAGATGATGGCAACTGTATTTTGGGATGCACAAGGTGTTATTATGTTGGACTTTCTAGCAAAGAAAAGTACAATAATAGGTGCAAATTTGCTCGACTAAATGAGAATTGTGATCCGTGAAAAACACTGAGGTAAACTCTCCAAAGGGATTCTGCTCCAACAGGACAATGCAAGAGTCCACAACTGCAAAATTGCAATGGATGCTGTTGAGCGGAATGGGTGCGAGCTAATACCACACCCTGTCTATTCTCTGGACTTAGCTCCTAGTGACTATTTCCTATTCCCAAACTTGAAAAAGGATATCCGTGGACGTCATTTCCTGTCCAACGAAGAAGTCATGGCAGCAGTTGAGGAGTAGGTCAGAGACAAGGACCCTGGCTTCTTCAGTTCTGGGCTGATGGCACTGGAACACCGTTGGTCCAAGTGCATCATTCTAGAGGGCAATTACATCACCTAGAAATAAGGTAGGCTGGTTTTTTATTGACTCGTCCTCGTAATCAACCATATAAGCCTAGAGCCAGCCTCGGTGGCTCAGTTGGATGCGCCGTCCGACTGGAGACCAGGAGGTCGCGGGTTCAAACCCCCCCCCCCCCGCCGAGGTCGGCAACATTCTTTTGTGGAGATTGATCGTGAAATATTTTCTATGGTCATTCTCTTCCTTCCGCTGATTCAAGAAGGGCAGTTGTCAGTTTCTGGCGAAAGAATGTGCACAATACTGGCTAACCGCTTAGAGGACTAAGCCTACCCAGTAAACGTGTGGTTAGGTAAACTGACCACGCTCGACATGACCCCATTGGTCCATAAAACCTCAACACAAACAAACAAAATATAAGCCTAGAACCAAGTCACAGTCTTTCACTTCTAATGCGAGAAACAACTTCCCTACTAGGAGGACCAGTAACTTGCGACAGTTCCTTCCTCTAAATCTGCCTCTCCTTCCACAAAGTTCTGAAAGCCATCCCTTTCCACTGCCTACATTACCACTTCAAGACATCCCAATGGGAGGAAGATTGGCCCACTTTGTTGAACATTGGGGAGAAATGACTCAAAATGAATGGGTCCTTTCTAGTGTCCAAAAAGGTTTCAGGATCCTGTTTCACACTCTTCCCCAGCTATCAACAGTTCCTTTAGTTCTGAGTCAATCTTCTTCTCCCCTACTAGAAAAAATAGCAAAACTTCTGCAAAAATTGAGAGTGGAAAAGGTAACCAACCTGGGAATTCCTGGCTTTTATTCCCAATTATTGGTAGGACCCAAAAAGAACGGAAAGTTAAGTCCCATGATAGATCTCTCCACATTGAATCAATATATTCAACCACAACCTTTCAAAATGGAGACAGCAAAATCTGTTCGTCAGTTGATACTTCTCAATGACTGGGCTGTCTCCATAGATCTAACTGATGCGTATCTTCACATCTTAATTCATGGGCAGTCAAGGAAATACCTTTGATTCACATTTGACAATCAGCTATTCAAATTCTGGGCACTACCTGTCAGAATGTCCC
The DNA here is from genome assembly GCA_964016985.1 of Anodontia alba. Taxonomy (NCBI): domain Eukaryota; kingdom Metazoa; phylum Mollusca; class Bivalvia; order Lucinida; family Lucinidae; genus Anodontia; species Anodontia alba. The sequence continues at coordinate 76,228,513 of OZ024834.1, forward strand.
TAAGTCTGTGGATTTACAAGCTGATGGATGTTATCACCGCTAATCTTTGTCATTGCACCAACTCACCCTTTCCTTACATAGATGATTGGCTCATAAAAGATCTTCTACATTGCAGATTAACCTCTCAAACAATATTTTGTCTTCAAACTATGCAAGCTCTAGGGTTCATTTCAAATCTAAAAGTGTCAGATTTGATCCCATCTCAGAAATTCTCCTTTACAGGCATAGAATTCCTGATGCATCACAATACTGTCAGAGGACCACCAAACCATATGGAATCCCTACTCTTAAAAGTCAATTTCTAACTCAGATTCTTGGCTCGAACTTTCCTTTCTCTCAGTGCCGCAGCAGACTTTGTGGTTCTAGGAGGCCTTCGTTTACGTCCACTCCAGATGTCCACATATTTCCTCTTTATCATCCAATTCCAATTATGAATTTGATCCGCTTTCATCTGAAGCTGTGGACAGATCCAAACCACTTCATCCAAGGGATGCATTCATCCACCAGATCCCACATCCATTTTAGCTTGCCTGTACAAAAGTACAGGAAGAGCTATTGCACTACCCCCGCCGTCGGTGTTAACAAAAATGTTAAAGTTTTATGTCAATGTCTAAATCCTGTGATGGATTTAGTTTATATTTGGTATAATTATAGATGTTTGTCCAAAATTTTATTGAGCCCTATCCACACCCCTGCTTGTGACCTCTAGGTCAAGGTCACGGACTTAGAAATTTTATGTTGAAGTTTTGCGCCAAAGTTTTTAAGATCTCTTTATTTCTAAATCCTTGCATGGATTTACTGTATATTTGGTATGAAAATAGATAAATTTTACTTGGGACTACCCCCACCCCTGCTTATGACCTAACGGTCAAGGTCACGGACTTAGAAATTTATGTTAAGGTCTTGCATTAAAGTTTTTTAAGATCTCTTAATTTCTATATCCTTGTATGGATGTACTTTGTATTTGGCATGATTATAGATATTGATCCAAAATTTTATTCGGCACTGTTCCCACCCCTGCTTATGACCTGGAGGTCAAGGTCACGGATTTAGAAAATTTTATGTTAAAGTTTTGCATCGAAAGTTTTAAGATCTCTTAATTTCTAAATTCTTGCATGGAGTTACTTTATATTTGGCATGATTATAGATATTGATCCAAAATTTTATTTGGCATCTTTCTGAACCCTGCTTATGACCTAGAGAGACTTAAGTTTTGCGTCTGAGTTTTTAAGATCTCTTAATTTCTTAATCCTTGCATGGAACTTACTTTATATTTGGCATGATTATAGATATTGCTCCAAAATTTTATTCAGCACTATCCCTGCCTTATAACCTAGAGGTCAAGGTAACAGATTTAGAAATTTTATGCTGAAGTTTTACCTCAAAGTTCTTAAGATCTTTTATTTACTCAGCTACATTTCAAATCATACTAGTTATATTTGGTATACAGATAGCAGCTGTGGAAGATGTTCATCCAAAATTATATCCAGTACCATGTCCTCCTCTCTCCACCCGCCCCTCCCCCACCCCCCACCCCCCCCCCCCCCCCAACACTTACTATGATCAGGATTTTAAGGTCATAATTTTTATTTGATTGATAAGCACAAGTTCAGGTCAGCTATCCTATCTGGCGACAGGTCTTGTTACAGATGCCAGTCATTATGGATCTGGTGCTTATTTTTAACTGATGAAATTATCCTGGACAGAAGACCAATCTCAGCTCCACATCAATATCTGGAGACCATTTGTTTTGCATTGAAAATGGCCATACATTATATCCAACTCTCTTGTGTCATGATATCGACCAACAACAAGACAGTTGGGAAATCCTCAGTTGGTACCTGGAACACAATATAACACTCAGAATTCGACATATACCAGGAAATTCAATATTCTGGTGGACCATCTATCCAGATTGGACAAGCCCCTCAACAGGGAATGGTCCTTGGATCAAACGGTGGCCAATGCATTTTACAAATGCTCAGTTTTCTCAATGTGGATTTGTTTGTGACTTGCTTCAAACACAAACTCCCATTATATGTCTCACCAGTTGCAAACAATCAAATGTTTGTGATAGATGCACTGTCCATGAATTGGAACAATCTTCATGCTTTTGCCTTTCCACCAGTAGTTCTGATACCATCCATTCTAACCAAAATACATCAATCTTGGTACAGAATAGTATTAATTGCTGCTCTTTGGCTGCAACGTCTTTGGTTCTTTGAGGTCTTACAACTACTAGTGTCAGTCCCGATTCGACTTCCATACTTTCCAAACCTAGTAACACAAGCAAACGTAAAGTTTCAACATCAAAACCTCCCAACTCTTGCCCTTCAAATGCTTGGGAATTATCAAGCAGTCCATTAGAGACAAAAAATTTTCACAAATGTTGCAGAATTTGTCTCTGGATCAAAAAGAGTATCTACTCAGAAAGTTTAAGACACAAAATGGACCATATATTCAAATTGGTGTCATAGAAAGAAGATTAATCCAGTCAAGGCCTCTCTTACTGTCATAGCCACTTCCATGTATATCTATTTTCTGAGAAAAAAAAAATGTCAGATCAGTACCATCAAAGGCAATAGATCCATGATCTTAGATATTCTTAAATTTAAGTCTGGTATAAGAATCAGTTCTAACCCAGCCTTCTCAGAACAAATCAGATCTTTTGAACTTCAAAGTCCTGTCCAAAGGTCTCTTACCCCTAAGTAGGATTTAGCTTGGGTTTTAATTTGCCTGCAAAAAGCCTCATATGAACCATTATTAATACCTATCCTTTAACAAGGCTTCTAAACTTCATGTCATGATGAAAACAGTCTTCTTACTGGTCCTTGCACTGGTTAAAAGATCCAGTGACATCCACACCCTCCCAGTGATGAAGATGGAAACAATTATGTTGAGCCATGTCTCAGAGAGAGGAGATTTTCACCAGACTTGGTCTGTGCATTAATATTGTGGAGACCTGTTTGGGATTGCTGATGGGCTAATTTCATAAGTTTTTGAGGTGTTATCTGCCCGAGACATGTCCATATTTTCATTTCTGGACAAAAACTTAAGTAAATATCAAAGGATTTTTAAACTTGGTCTGTGCATTGATATTGTGGAGATCTGCTTAGGGATCGCTAATGGGCAAATTTTGTCCATTTTTGACAGTTGTCTGCCTGCAATACATCCATATTTTACTTTCAGGGCAATAACTTGAGTAAATCTCAATGGATTTTCACCAAATTTGATTTGTGCATTGATAATGTGGATATCTGCTTTGGGATTGCTCATTGGCATATTTCGTCAATTTTTGATGAGAGTTATCTGCCTGTGACTTTATAATGGCCGGGTATTATCATTTCACTTAGTGTTTTATACATCTGTTGTTTTATTATACATCTACCCGTCTCCCCGTGCTCCCCCCCCCCCCCCCTCCCGACACACACACCTCTGTGTTCATGTTGTCTCTCACACACACACACCCCTAACTGTCCGTCTATCCATTACATTTTGGTATTTTGGTTTCTGCTTTTTATCTTGGTAAATGATATCAGAGGACAGTCATTATTACATTACTTTTACTTTGCAGGGGATGTGTAATAAGCACTGCTGAATGACACAGTAGCTAAAATCATTCTGATTGAAAATCCAAGATGGCTGCTATCTTGTTTATGTTTATTATATTTCCCTGCCACTGAGCTGTTTACATGTATAAAATCATGATTCTTCAGAAACCACTTAGCCATTTGCCACCAAATTTCACATTAATCCTACTGTTGAAATGTGATTGAGAGTTTGTTCAAATGATCACGCTCCATTGACTGTCATGCCATATATATTCTTCTTCAAAATTAAGAATTGCTTAAATGATGATCTTTTCATTAGTTGCAATGACAGGTTTGGAAAAATGTTGCACTGCATATCTGCAGTGGCTGTCACTCAGGTGAGCGACCCGTGACCTGTGGGCATCTTGTTATATTTATCAGTTTTAAAACTGAGTGGTTTATTCTATTTTCAGGCAGAACTGGATGATCTGGTGGCCTCAGAATGTATCTATTGTGGTCAGTTTATGATCATGTAAGTCCTTAACATACTAACCTAGCTGTAGATAAGACAAGTAGCTGGCTTTACATTTATACCTAACAAAGTTTGGGAGAGTGTCTATAGGAGTCATGTTAGTCCGTCTGTCTGTCCATTTTTCTGACACAAACTTACCTCTACAGTTGTTGGGTTATTCGGATCACGACAGTTCACAAATATGGTGAGCATGTCGAGTAGCAGTATATGACACAAAAAAAAATGTTTTATTGCAGGGTTATCTGCCCTTGGCACTCTTGTTACATGAACTACTTCTACCGCATTTGTTAGATTTTCCTGAAACTTCACAGAAATGATCAGCAAGATAAGTAGCAGTGCGGGGCATATTTTTATGCCCTCACCTGCTGAAGGCAGCAGTGGGGCTATAGTGTTTTGCTGTGATGTTACGTCCTTACGTGCGTATATCACTTTCATAACCAGAGTCATAACTTGTGTACCTTTTATGCTAGGAAGTTGAAATTCGATGTGCTACTTACCCAGACCTAAACCTTCATCTCTGTGCTTGAGTTGCCACTGGGTCATGCCCTGGCATGGGGCTAGGGGTCAGTGATTATGTTTACATTCAAGTTTACATTTACATTCACATTTCTCTTGGCAGTCATAACTTGGGCACCTTTTATGCTAGGAGGTTGAAATTTGGCATGCTATTTACATAGCTTCAACTCTGTACTAGAGTTGCCCCTGGCTTATGCCCTTGGTTGGGACTAGGGGTCAGTGTTTTAAGTTTACATGGACATTTATGTCCACATTTCTCTGAGGTCTTAACTTGAGTACCTTTGATGCTAGTTAGTTGAAATTTGATATACTACTTTCCAAGATCTTAGTCTTCAACTCTGTGCTACAGCTGCCCTGGATCATGCACTGCGATGGGACTAGGGTTCAATGTTTAAGTTTACATTCAAGTTACATTGACATTTATGTCCAAGTTTCTGTTGGAGGTCATAACCAGCACCTTTTATGCTAGGAAATTGAAAATAGGTATGCTATTTACCCAGACCTTAACCTTCAAGTCTGTGCTAGAGTTGCCGCTAGGTCATGCCCTGGGGTGGGGCTAGGGTTCAAAATGTATTACTTCAAACTTGGGTACCTTTTATACTACGAAGTTGAATTTGGTATGCTACTAAGTTGATCACTTGGGTACCTTTTATACTAGGAAGTTGAAATCTGGTATGCTACTTGCCCAGACTTAAACTGCTGTTGCCTCTGGGTCATGCCCTGGGGTGGAGCTAAGGATCAAAATGTATAACAGGTCAAACTTAGGTACCTTTTATGCTAGGAAGCTGAATTTGGTATGCTTCTTAAACCCAGAACTAATCCTTCAAGTCTGTGCTTAAGTTGCCCCTGGAGTGGAGCTAGGAATCAAAATGTATAACATGTCAGATTTTACTTTGATATTTACGTCCGTGTTTCTCTTGGAGGTCATAACTAGAAGGTAGAAGTTGAAATTTAGTTGCTACTAATCCTGACCTAAACCCTCAACTCTGCGCTAGATTTGCCCCTGAGTCTTGCCCAGCGGTGGAGAGAGAGTCCAAAGATCATAGGCTAATTTGTGTACTTTGGACACATGTCTGGTATGTTTCTTTTAATCCCCTGCCGCGGAGTGGATGGGGGATTATAGAAATGGCCTTCATCTGTCCGTCTGTCTATCTGTCCGTCTGTCCTTCCGTAACACTTTTTTGTCCGATCCATATTTCCTGAATGCTTTGAAAGATTTTCATTAAACTTTGGTCAAATGTTCGCCTCAGTGAGTCGATATGCAGAACCCATATGTCATCCATGCCAACTCAAGGTCAAGGTCACAGGTCAAGGTCATGGGTTTGAGCCTTGAATTTCGTGTCTGCTCCATATCTCCTATACCCCTGGAAGGATTTTCTTTAAACTTTGGTCATATGTTTGCCTCAGTGAGATGATGTGAAGAACTCATAACTCAACCATGCCAACACAAGGTCAAGGTCACAGGTTTGCCTTGAATTTCGTGTCCGCTCTGTATCTCCTATACCAGTGGAAGGATTTTCTTTAAACTTTGGTCAAATGTTCACCTTAGTGAGACGATGTGCAGAATCAATAACTCAACCATACTGACTCAAGGTCAAGGTCACAGTTCATAGTCATGTGTTTGAGCCTTAAATTTTGTGTCCGCTTTGTATCTCCTTTACCCCTGGGAGGATTTTCTCTAAACTTTGGTCAAATGTTCACCTGTGGGACAATGTGCAGAACCCATATCTCAGCCATGGGGACTCAAGGACAAGGTAACAGTTCAAGGTCGCGAGTTTGAGCCCTGAATTTTGTGTCCCCTCGATATCTCCTTTACCCCTGGAAGGATTTTCTTTTAATTTTGGTCAAATGTTTGCCTCAGTGAAGTAATGTGCAGAGCCCATAGCTCAACCATGCAGACTCCCAAGGTCACAGTTCAAGGTCACGGGTTTGAGCCTTGAATTTTGTGTCTGCTGTGTATCTCCTTTACCCCTGAGAGGATTTTCTCTAAACTTTGGTCACATGTTCACCTCAGTGGGACAATGTGCAGAACCCATAACTCAGCACTGCGGACTTAAGGTCAAGGTCACAGTTGAAGGTCATGAGTTCGAGCCTTGAATTATTGGTCAAATGTTTGCCTCAGTGAGATGATGTGCAGAACCCATAACTCAGCTATGCTGACTCAAGGTCAAGGTTACAATTGAAGGTCACCAGTTTGAGCCTTGAATTTTGAGGCAGCTCCATTGAAATTCAGACAGCCTTGTTAAATTTGGGTCAAATGTTCACCTTAGTGAGATGAAGTGTAGAACCTATACCTCAATGATGCAGACACAAGGTCAAGTCATAATTGAAGATCATCCGTCTCTTTTTTGTTCGCTCCATATCTCCTGAACCCTTTGAAAAATTTTCATGAAACTTTGGTCAAATGTTTGCCTTAGTGAGATGATGTGCAGAACCCATAACTCAAGCATGCCAACTCAAGGTCAAGGTCACAGTTAAAGGTCTCGAGTTTCAGCCTTGAATTTCGTGTTCACTCTATATCTCCTGAGCCTTTGAAAGATATTTATTAAATTTGGGTCAAATGTTCACCTTAGTGAGGTGATGTGCAGAACCCATAACTCAACAATGCAGACTCAAGGTCAAGGTCATAATTGAAGGCCACCAGTTTGAGCCTTGAATTTTGAGGCCGCTCCATTGTCATTCTGTGGCGGGGGATATAGCTGTCCTTCAGACTGCCTTGTTTAAAAATTCATCTCAATAACCGCTTATCATAAAGCATTCACATTTTGACCATAGGTACCCTGAAGGGTCTACTTTCATTCCATGACATAGACCCTAGGGTCTGTGCCCTGGGGTGGGGCTAAAGGTCAAAATCTATGACACATGTAAAAAGTGTTGGTTTTTCTTCTACTTTTCTATTATGAAAACAACTTAAGACTGATACTTGATCAGACATCGGTTGGCCTTGTGACATTTACTTATAGGTCATGAAGTAAATGCAGCATTAGTATATTGCAGGGGCCAGTAATTTTGCCATATATTTTGAATTTCACCATCCAGTGATTTTTGCCTTGTATCTTTGAAGATTATTACATGTTTAAGTACCATACTTTCTGATGAGTCAGTAAGACCTGAAGTTTGACCTCAAAATAAATGTATGTCACAGTGACTTATATTTCATGGTCTAGTGATTTTGCCTTATATCTTGAAGTGTATTTGATGTATAAACATACTTTTGGATTATGAGTCCGTATGACTTGAAGTTTGATCTCAAAATAAACATGGGTCACATTGACCTACATTTCAGGCTCCAGTAATTTTGCCTTATATCTTAAAGAGTATTTTATGTCTAAATGTCATACTTATATATTATGAGTCAGTATGATGCGAAGTTTGACCTCAAAATAAATGTAGGTCATAATGACCTAAATTTCACAGTCCATTAATTTGCCTTTTATCTTGAGTTTTTGATTTACAAACATTATACTTAAGGATTATTAGTCAGTATGACCCAAAGTTTGATCTCAAAATAAATGTAGGTCATAGTCACCTACACTTCACAATCAAGTTATTTTTCCATTTAACTTGAAGAGTATTTGATGTATAAATATAGCAGATAGTGAGCAACGCTCACATAACCCCAGCCATAGCTATCAGAAGTAAGTTAAACCAGTTTTGTGGATGCAAATTTCCCTTAGTATTGAATGGGAGAGGTGGGCAAAAGAAATAAATCTCAGCATCTTGAACATACTTCAGGGTGTATACAAAATTTGAGGACTCTGGCTGTAAAAGCAGGTGAGAAATCTGAGATGAATTTTTATGAGAAAGAAGGAACAAGAGGCCCATGGACCATGATTTGCTCACCTGATAAAAAACAGCTACTGTATATCAACTTCTTTCAGTATTGTCATAACAACTAGGACACAAATTTGACCTTACCATAAAAAATGGTCAAAGTTCATCCTAGTATCATTTTGATCAAATTTAATAGACCTTGAGTCTTCGATGCTATATACGAAGATTCAGCCCAAAGCTTTCTCAGTTCTGGAGAAGAATATTTTTTAGTGTTTTTACCCTATACGGGCATGGCAGCCATCTTGGTTAACAGATCATGACCATTTCTATAAATTTTCACTTCCCTTTTAACCCAAGGTTCCACAGGAAGTTTAAAGAAAATTGGCCAAAGGGTTTTAGAGAAGTCATTCAAAGCTCAGGTGAGCTAAAAATGGGTAACTATAGTGACTGATAGTCATTCAAAGCTCAGGTGAGCTAAAAATGGGTAACTATAGAGACTGATATGGTGGAGGATGCTGATTCTCCCTTACACAATACAATAAGTCAAACCCAATGTAATCCTATGTCTTATAGTTCCTTAGAAATCTTTGAAACAAATTTCCCCATGTCTGACATTTAAGTGACAGATGGATAAAGGAAAAATGGAAAAAGAAAGCAAAATAAATTACAGTATCTTGCTTTTCTTTTACACAATAGAGTTAAACCAAAATTTGAAGACTCTAGCTCTCATATGACTTGAGAAATCTGTGACAAAAATTTTTACTGGAGAGAAAGAAAAATGGACAAGTAAAGGGAATGATAAGTATAAGGGGGTATTCTGGCCCCAACCAAATCTTTTTTTTTTTGCAGATGAACAGCCCAACATGTACTTTATAATGGGATACCTCTAGTCCCACAGAAGCAGGGTTGTTTTTTGAGCTGGAAGTCCTTAAAAGTGGGTGGGGTAATTCAGCCTGGTATGGATGGTTAATTTGTTAACTATTTTTGTCCCTTTCATGTGTGTTAAAAGCATGCAATTTACAGTAAAATGGACAGAAGCATGTCCAATGGCCCGATTTCAAAATATTTCCATAGAAATGGTCCTCATATGAGCCTTTACAAAAATTGCTAAAATTGTTTTATCCACTGAACAAAATGGCTGCCAGAGCTAAAAATATAAAAACCTTAAAACAACAACTTCTCCTGGGTAAGTGGCCCAATTTCAAAATAATTTCATAGAAATGTTCCTCTAATGACCCTTTACCAAAATCGCAAAAATTGTTTAGCTCACTGAACAAAATGACTGCCACAGTTAAAACAGAAAAACTATAGATGATATCTCCTCCTAGGCCAATGGCCAAATTTCAAATCATTTTCATTGAAAGGTTCCTCTTATGACCCTGTACTAAAACTGCTAAAATCATTCAGCTTTGCTGAACAAAAAGGCCACCAGAGCTAAAAATAGAAAAAAAAAAAAACACCTGTAAATGACATCTCCTCCTAGCCTAACAGAATTTCATAGAAATATTCCTAGTATGACCCTCTACCAAAACTGCTAAAATTTTTCTGCTCTGCTGAACAAAATCGCCACCAGAGCTAAAAATACAAAAAAAAAAAACAACTGTGAATGACAAAAAAAAAATAAAAATTCTTTAAAAATCTTTTTCTTTCCTAAACTGGCAGCTGGAGTTTATAAATATTTTGTAGAAATGATCTCTAGGTGACCCTCTTCCAAAATCGCTTTAGTTATTATACTCAGGAGAGCAATACAGGGCCATCATGGCCCATTGCTTTGAAAAGGATTAATTTTATGAGAGTTATACCCCTTTAAAAGTTTGGCATTTTGTTGGAATAAGCATATAGTTGGGGCAATAGTCTTTGATAAACCACATTTGTAGTTCTTCATATTGTTCCAGTCTCAAGAATTTTGATAAGCAGGTCATACAAAGAAAACAAAAAAAAAAAAAAAAGGGAATGTGTGTGACGGGGGTTGGGTGGTAGAGGTGTTCTTGTAAAAATGTCTTGCCCAAACACTACACAAAGCACAACTTAAATTCCTATTATTATCCCACAAGTTTTTAAAAAAAAGAAACAACTGGGATATTGTGAACATATGTCCATATATCTCCTCATAAATCACTGGGTGGAATTTAAACGGTCTCGCTACACGACTTCCCCGCATGGTAAGTGTGTGTGAGAGCATCATTATTTTTCACTTCTCTCTGCTTAGTGGTGAAAGTATAAGGATTTACAGTGGCATGCCATCGACTGCACGATCTAGTTTTGCTTTTATTCATCTGTCTGCGATTTAGCCTTGTTCTTGCCTGTGCTGTTTTCTTTAGGCCTTGATTGAAACTAGCTTGTAAATGAAATTATATGTGTAAGGTTTTCTGTTTCAGGAGTATAGACAAGCCATTTATTAATGTTGAGGAAGATGAAGAAATGTTACAGGGCTGGCAGTAAGTTTCCAGAAGACCAATCAGGAGACATTATAACCCCACCAATGGGAAGCTACAGAGCTATGGGAGATTACTGATGTTATTATGTCCCGCCCACCTACAGGGAGGGGGACATTGTTCTTTGTTTCGGATCCAACTGGGGTAGGCGCGATTCTGTGTTGGCTTGAGACTTTCTTGTCTGCACAATATCTTGTGAACTAGTGGCTGGATTCTTACCAAATTTTCATGGATATATAATTTGGACATACGAGCAAAGAATTGATTAGATTTTGGTGACCGTGACCTAATTTTCAAGATCACAGCAGTAGAAAAACTGAAAATTCAGTGGAGGGATGTCCGTTTTCTCTGAAAACACTGCTGCTATTTACTAACACTTCAATGCTGAACATGTTTGTAGCCTGTTAATGATGCTGGCTAAAACTTTCTGCTGGTGACATTTTGAATGCTTTTTCTTATCTTTCCCACTAAATATGGTTCGGCATTCTAAATGAAATGTTGAATCCTGTTTTTGAGGAAAGTAAGAAACTATCAGTTTGTTGTCTGCTGAATAAGCCTTGAGTTCTAAGATTAATAACTTCAAAAGCTGGGTGTCCAAATGAACATTGAAAGAAAATCATGAAATTAATATGACAAGAGGTCCATGGGCCACATCTTGCTAACCTGAGTGATAAAGCCATTGCTTATCTGCAGATACCATACAACATTTTTCCAATAATGTCACTGTAACTTATCTAAAGAATAAAATATAAGTATAAGTATGAGTTGTCACTCTTGCCAAGCTTAATGGATAAACAAGAGGACCATGATGGTCCTATATCGCTCACCTGAGCAAACAGCTTTGCATACTTACTGCTGAAATTTCAGCCAAGTTCACTGCTCTAAGAGTTTTGTATAAATTTTATAGCCCTGCTCCCCAGCGGCCATGTTTTTTTCAAGCATCATGATGATTTGAACTGAATCTTGAAAGAGGGGCACCAAAGGAACAATTCTGCCAAGTTATATTGAAATCGGACCAGTGGTTTCTAACAAAAAGATTTTTAAAATGTTTTATATAGCTATATATGGAAAATAAGCCCCACCCACTAATGGCCATGTTTTTTGACGAATCATGACAGCTTGAACAAACTTGGTAGAGGGTCACCATAGGAACATCCCTGCCAAGTTATATCGAAATCGGTTCAGTGGTTTCTGACAAGAAGATTTTTAAAGTTTTCTACTTAGATATATAGGGTAAATAAGCCCCACCCCTAGCAGCCATGTTTTTTGACGAATGATGATTGCTTGAACAATCTTGGTAGAGGGTCACCAAGGAAACATTCCTGCCAAGTAATATTGAAATCAGTCAGGTGGTTTCTGACAAGAAGAATTTTAAAGTTTTCTATACAGATATATAGGGAAAATAAGCCCCGCCCCCTGGCGGCAATTTTTTATGATGTATCATGACGGCTTGAACAATCTTGGTAGAGGGTCACCAAAGAAACATTCCTGCCAAGTGATATTGAAATTGGTTGAGTGGTTTCTGACAAGAAGATTTTTAAACTTTTCTATATAAATATATAGGGAAAATAAGCCCCAACCCCTGGCGGACATGTTTTTTGACGAATCATGACAACTTGAACAATCCTGGTAGAGGGTAAACAAGGGAACAGTTCTGCTAAGTTATAATGAAATCGGTCCAGTGGTTTCTAACAAGAAGATTTTTAAAGTTTACTATATATATATATATATAGGGAAATATAGCCCCACCCCCTGGCAGCCACGTTTTTTGATGAATCATGACGACTTGAACAATCTTGGTAGAGGGTTACAAAAGAAACATTCCTGCAATGTTATACTGAAATCGGTCCAGTGGTTTCTGAAAAGAAGATCATTAAAATTTTCTATATAGATATATAGGGAAAATAAGCCCTGCCCCCCAGCGGCCATGTTTTTTGACAAATCATGACGGCTTGAACAATCTTGGTAGAGGATCACCAAGGAAACATTTTTGCCAAGTTATATAGAAATCAGTCCAGTGGTTTCTGACAAGAAGATTTTTAAAGTTTTCTATATAGATATATAGGGAAAATAAGCCCCGCCCCCTGGCGGCTGTTGTTTTTGAGGAATCCAAATGGCTTGAACAATCTTGGTAGACGATCACTAAAGGAACATTTCCGCAAAATTATATTGAAATCGGTCCAGTGGTTTCTGACAAGAAAATTTTTAAAGTTTTCTATATAGATATATAGGGAAAATAAGCCACGCCCCCTGGCGGTCATGTTTTTTGACGAATCCAAATGGCTTGAATAATCTTGGTAGAGCATCACCAAAGAAACATTTCTTCAAAATTACATTGAAATCGGTCCAGTGGTTTCTGACAAGAAGATTTTTAAAGTTTTCTATATAGATATATAGGGAAAACAAGCCCCACCCCCTGGCAGCCATGTTTTTTGACGAATCCAAATAGCTTGAACAATCTTGGTAGAGGATCACCAAAGGAACATTTCTGCAAAATTATATTGAAATCGGTACAGTGGTTTCTGACAAGAAGATTTTTTAAGTTTTCTACAATATATAGGGAAAATAAGCCCCGCCACCTGGAGGCCATGTTTTTTGTCAAAATCCAAATGGCTTGAACAATCTTGGTAAAGGATCACTAAAGGAACATTTCTGCAAAATTATATTGAAATTGGTCCAGTGGTTTCTGACAAGAAGATTTTTAAAGTTTTCTATATAGATATATAGGGAAAATAAGCCCCGCCTCCTGGCGGCCATGTTTTTTTGACAAATCCAAATGGCTTGAACATTTTTGGTAGAGGATCACCAAAGGAACATTTCTGCAAAATTATATTGAAATCGGTACAGTGGTTTCTGACAAGAAGATTTTTAAAGTTTTCTATATAGATATATAGGGAAAACAAGAGGCCCACGGGCCACGGGTCGCTCACCTGAGTGACATAGCCACTGCAGATATGCAGATGTTATGCAACATTTTTCCAATCCTGTCATCGCAACTAATGAAAAGATCATCATTTAAGCAGTTCTTTATTTTGAAGAAGAAGATATATGGCATGCCAGTCAATTGAGCGTGTTCATTTGAACAAACTCTAAATGGCAGCCAACTTGGATTTACAATCGGCACGATTTTAGCTATTTTTGATCTACAAGTCACTACCAAGTTTCGAGTCAACTGGCCTTTCAGTTCAGGAGAAGAGGCGAAAAATAGATTTTCAAGATGGCTGCCATGGCGGCCATCTTGGATATCCGATTGGCATGATTTTAGCTATTTTTGACCTACAAGTCACCCCAATGTCTCCTACGAAGTTTGGAGTCAATTGGCCTTTCGGTGCAGGAGAAGAAGCTGAATATAGATTTTCAAGATGGCGGCCATGGTGGCCATCTGGGATTTCTGATCAGAACGATTTTAGCTATATTTGATCTACAAGTCACCCTGATGCTTCCTACTAAGTTTCGAGTCAAGTGACTTTTGGGTTTAGGAGAAGAGGCGAAAAATAGATTTTCAAGATAGCCCCATGGCGGCCATCTTGGATTTACGATCGGCATGATTTTAGGTATTTTTGATCTACAAGTCACCCAAATGCTTCCTACCAAGTTTCGAGTCAACTGGCCTTTCGGTTCAGGAGAAGAAGTGAAAAATAGATTTTCAAGATGGCTGCCATGGCGCCCATCCTGGTTTTACGATCGGCATGATTTTAGCTATTTTTTATCTACAAGTCACCCCGATGCTTCCTACCAAGTTTGGGAGTCAACTAGCCTTTCGGATCAGGAGAAGAAGCGAAAAATAGATTTTCAAGATGGCTGCCATGGCGGCCATCTTGGATTTCCAATAGGCACGATTTTAGTTTGGAGTCAGTTGGCCTTTCAGTTCAGGAGAAGAAGTGAAAAATAGATTTTCAAGATGGCGGCCATCTTGGATTTCTGATCAGTACGATTTTAGCTATTTTTGATCTACAAATCACCCTGATGCTTCCTAGCAAGTTTGGAGTCAACTGGCCTTTCGGTTCAGGAGAAGAAGCAAAACTAGATTTTCAAGATGGTGGCCATCTTGGATTTCTGATCGGCACAATTTTAGCTATTTTTGATCTACAAATCACCCTGATGCTTCCTAGCAAGTTTGGAGTCAACTGGCCTTTCGGTTCAGGAGAAGAAGTGAAAAATAGATTTTCAAGATGGCAGCCATCTTGGATTTCTGATCGGCACGATTTTAGCTATTTTTGATCTACAAATCACCCTGATGCTTCCTAGCAAGTTTGGAGTCAACTGGCCTTTCGGTTCAGGAGAAGAAGCGAAAAATAGATTTTCAAGATGGCGGCCATCTTGGATTTCCGATCGGCATGATTTTAGCTATTTTTGATCTACAAGTCACCCTGATGGTTCCTAGCAAGTTTGGAGTCATTTGGCCTTTCGGTTCAGGAGAAGAAGCGAAAAATAGATTTTCAAGATGGCGGCCATCTTGGATTTTCGATCGGAACTATTTTAGCTATTTTTGATCTACAAGTCACCCCAATGCTTCCTACCAAGTATCAAGTCAATTGGCCCAGGGGTGTAGGAGGAGTAGGCTTTTAAAGCAATTGTTGACGCCGCACGACGGACAACGGACACTGACTGACCACAATAGCTCACCATGAGCACTTCGTGCTCAGGTGAGCTAATAAGCCCCGCTTCCTGGCGGCCGTGTTTTTTGACGAATCTAAATGGCTTGAACAATCTTGGTAGAGGATCTCCAAAGGTACACTTCTGCAAAATTATATTGAAATTGATCCATTGGTTTCTGACAAGAAGATTTTTAAAGTTTTCTATATAGATATATAGGGAAAATAAGCCCCGCCCCCTGGCGGCCATGTTTTTTGACAAATCCAAATGGCTTGAACAATCTTAGTAAAGGAGCATCAAAGGAACATTTCTGCAAAATTATATTGAAATCGGTCCAGTGGTTTCTGACAAGAAGATTTTTAAAGTTTTCTATATAGATATATAGGGAAAATAAGCCCCGCCCACAGGCAGCCGTGTTTTTAGATGAATCCAAATAGCTTGAACAATCTTGGTAGAGGATCACCAAAGGAACATTTCTGCAAAATTATATTGAAATGGGTCCAGTGGTTTCTGACAAGAAGATTTTTAAAGTTTTCTATATAGATATATAGGGAAAAAAAGCCCCGCCCACTGGCGGCCGTGTTTTTTGACGAATCCAAATGGCTTGAACAATCTTGGTAGAGGATCACCAAAAGACCATTTCTGCAAAATTATATTGAAATCGGTCCATTGATTTCAGACAAGAAGATTTTTAAAGTTTTCTATATAGATATATAGTGAAAATAAGCCACGCCCCCTGGCAGCCATGTTTTTTGACGAATCCAAATGGCTTGAACAATCTTGGTAGAGGATCACCAAAGGAACATTTTTGCAAAGTTATATTGAAATCGGTCCAGTGGTTTCTGACAAGAAAACTTTTAAAGTTTTCTATATAGATATATAGGGAAAATAAGCCCCGCCCCCTGGCGGCCATGTTTTTTGACGAATCTAAACGGCTTGAACAATCTTGGTAGAGCATCACCAAAGGAACATTTCTTTAAAATTATATTGAAATCGGTCCGGTGGTTTCTGACAAGAAGATTTTTTAAGTTTTTAGTTAAAAAATCTATTTTTAGCTCCTGTGACCCAGATATGCAATGGACTGGAACCATTTGAATAACTTTGAAAGAGGACCAACCAAGGATCATTCCTGCGAAGTTTGGTCAAAATCCAATCAGTGGTTTAGGAGGAGATGTTGTTTAAAGATTGTGGACAGACGGACAGACGGATGACGACGCCGACGACGGACGGCGAGTGATCACAATACCTCACCTTGAGCCTTCAGCTCAGGTGAGCTAAAAATACTAGAGGAATTGTGGGGCACAGTATACATGCTATACACACAGATGACGCTGACTTTTTATTAACATGGGCCAGCAAGCAAATCACACCTATAACAAGTACAAAAGTTGCTGAAGAATGCAGCAGAAGCCAGATCTGGCAACATTCTTTTGTGCAGATTGATCATGAAATATTTTCTGCTGTCATTCTCTCCATTTTGCTGATTCAAGAAGGACAGTTGTCAGTTTCTTGCAAAAGAATGTGCACAAGTACTGGTTATCTGCTAAGAGTACTAAGCTTGCTCAGGAATAAGTGTGATTAAGTAAACTGACCGGCTCAACATGACTAGGCTGTTAAACTCCAACCAAAGAAACCAACCTTGAGTCAAAATTCAACCTCAAAGCTTTCTTAATTCTGGAGAAGAAAATTTTTAACCCTTAAAATGCCAAGAAAACCTGCATCTGAAAATGCCGTCTGTTTATGTCATCTGCTGACCTTGCCCTAAAAAGGTCAAAAGTGAACCTAGGATCACCACTTGAACAAATTTGGTAGACCTTAAGTCCCCAAAGCTATATACCATGATATAGCCTCAAAGCTTTCATGGTTCTGGAAAAGAAGATTTCAAAGCAATTTTTACCATATATGGGCATGCTGGTCATCTTGTTCAGTGGTGTGAAAACATTCAAATAAACTGTCAGTATACCTTAGACAAAAGACCCCAAGTGAAATCTGGTGAAAATTGGTCAAGTGATTTCAGAGAAGAAGATATGTTCAGATTACTTGATTTTGTGTGTGTATATAGCCCAGGGACAAGGGCAGATAATTCCCGGGGTACAAACTTTTGATTTTGACAAATAGCTCTTGTTACTTTGGTCATACAGTGCAAGTTTCAAATGTAAAGCCTAAATACATTTTGAGAAAATGACTTTATATTTTTCCCATACAGATGTATAGGGATTCAAATTTGACCTTGCTGTGAAAAGGTCAAAGGTCAACCTAGGAACACATTTGAACAAATTTGGTAGACCTTGAGTCCCAAATGCTATATACCAAGATTTAGCTTCAAAGCTTTCATGGTTCTGGAAAAAAAAGAGATTTAATAACATTTTTACCATGTATCAGCATCGTGGCCATCTTGTTCATTGGCGTGAAACCATTTGAACAAACTGTCAATACACCTTTGACAAAAGGCCCCCAAGTGAAATCTGGTGAAAATTGGTCAAGTGATTTCAGAGAAGAAAACCTGTTTGATTGCAAGATTTTGTATATGCATATAGCCTAGGGGCAAGGGCAGATAGAGTACAAAATTTGGATTAAAACAAAAAGCTTTTGCTACTTTGGTCATACATTGCAAGTTTCAAGTGTAAGTCTTTAGTACATTTTGAGAAAATGACTTTATAACATTTCTCCCATACAAATAAATAGGAATGCAAATTTGACCTTGCCATAAAAAAGGTCAAAGGTCAACTTAGGAAGGTCAAAGGTCAACTTAGGACTTGGTAGACGTTGAGTCCCCAATGCTATATACCAAGGCTCAGCCTAAAAGCTTTTGTGGATCTGGAGAAGAAGATGTCAAAGCGTTTTTACCATAATAGGCATGGCTGCCATCTTGTTCAATGGTGCGGAACCATTTGAACAAATTGTCAGTACACCTTCAACAAAAGGCCCCAGTGAAATCTGGTGAAAACTGGTCAAGCTATTTCAGGGAAGAAGACATTTTAAGATTACACAATTTAGTATATGTATAGAGCCCAGGGGAAAGGGCAGATAATCCCCTGGGTACAAAATTTTGATTTTGACAAAAAGCATTTGCTACTTTGGTCATACATTGTAAATTTCAAATGTTAGTCTTAAATACATTTTGAGAAAATGACTGTACAACATTTTTCCCATACAAATGTATAGGGATGAAAATTTGACCGTGCCGTAAAAAGGCAAAACGTCAACCTAAGATCACCATTTGAATAAACTTGGTAGACCTCGAGTCCCCGAAGCATTATATCAAGAGTTAGCCTCAAAGCTTTCATGGTTCTGGAGAAGAAGATTTTTAAGTGTTTTTACACCATATTGGCAGGGCAGCCATCTTGATTAAGGAACTGTGACCATTTGTACAAATTTTCAATCCCCCTTCAACAGAAGGCTGTGCATGAAGTTCGAAGAAAATTGGCTCAGGGGTTTCAGAGGACAATTCCTTCAAAGGTGTGGCCAGACAGACGTATGGCAAGTGATCACAATAGCTCATTGCTAAAAACTGAATGAAACTGAGATTTCCGAGAAATGGTTGGCTGCTTTTTCTTGAGTCAATGAAAAAACGCTTCTGAAACTGTCAGATGGAAATTCACAACCTAGAACATACATTAAAGTCCAGTTAGCTGGATGGCAGTTAAGTGCTTTTGACTTGCAAGCAGAATGTTGCTTTGGCTGACAGATTTTCTAGACCATTAGTATACCTAGCTCATATTTGACATTCCCTGTATTGAATATAAAGTAGACAGTAGCACGAAGCATGGGAAGTTCATAATAGCAAGGCTATACTAAAGCATGCTCATCATCACATCTGATACGACCTCTATGTGTCATAGATCTCCAGTAGCAGTAATATAGGCACTTTAACTAAACCCTTAACACACTAATCACAACTGCAGAAGACATTTTGATTTTTTTTTTTTCACAGAAAATAGGGCTTGACATTTCATATGAATTGTCTGCCTAAATGTATTCTTAGCACCAAAAGAAGGAGACGGAGAAATGGGGAATAAATAAGAACATAACAATGGCCCTATTTGAAACCAGATGCATAAACAAAAAAGAACTGCAACAGTAGACACATATAGGGAAAAAAACTTAAAAACCCGTCTTGTTTGAATCAAGAAGGCCCAGGTCTTTGATATTTGGTTTGTAGCGTCATCTAGTGGACCTCTACCAAGATTGTTCACATTATAGCCCTTGGGTAAAACACGGCCCTGCCCAAGGGGTCCCTAGTTTTACATATATTCATATGGGGGAAAAACTTTAAAAATCTTCTTGTGTGAAACTAGAAGGCCTACGCCTTTGATAATTTTGGAAGGTGCCCTGTGCTAAAAGGCCCATAACTTTTCAAAAAAGCCCCTTCTTATAATGCGCCTTTTTATAATGTAATGGTATAGGAAGTGCCATTCTATATCCAGTTTTCTCAAGAATTCCCTTCGAAAGGCCAATGAGGTCTGTTGGCAAGAAATATCCCTGCTTGTAGCTTCATTTAAGCCAAACTGTATGTGAAGTTTCTGTTTCTCCAAATTAATTAAAGCTAAATTCTATACAAAGTTACAATACAATACAGAGACCAAAGGCTTTTTTCAAACTGCCGACTACCATACCCATATGTTTCTGGCTTTAAAATTGTCACCACAAACTTGCTAAGAACATATAGTCTCAGGTGAGCTACAGGACCACTGGTCCTCTGGTTGCAAGGGAGTCAACTTCCTGACTTCCTCTTAGCTCCCGTACACTAAGACCTCCCTTGGGAGCAAATTCTTTTTAGAGTAGACCCCTTTTCAGAAGTGGACAAAAACTATTTTGATACAGTTGTCTCCCCTGAAAGTGATCTATTCACCTTCAGTGATCTTGGTTCTGTCACTTATCAGAAGTGGACAAAAACTATTTTGATAAAGTTGTCCCCCCTGAAGGTGTATCTATTCTTATCTCTTATCAGAAGTAGACAAAAAAATATTTTGATGGAGTTGTCCCCCCCCCCCCCCCAAACACACACACACACACACACACACACACACACACACACACACACACACACACACACACACACACACACACACACACACACCTTGAAAGTGTATCTATTCACCTTCAGTGATATTGGTTCTATCGATTATCAGAAGTGGACAAAAACTATTTTGATAGAGTTGTCCCCCCACCCCCTTCAGAGATATTTGTTCTTGTCTCTTGTCAGAAGTGAACAAAAAACTATTTTGACACAGCTGTCTCCCCACTCAGAGTATATCTATTCACCTTCAGAGATCTTTGTTCTAAGTTTTCTTGAAGAATAAAAATAACACCACAGCTGAATGCTTACTTATCAAACAGCCTGAACCTTTCATAATGTTGAATTGGACACTGAATGACAGCATATTAAAGCAATGGAATAGCACATACACTGCAACGCCGTTATAAGGCGGTCGGTGGGGTCCAAGGTAGCTGACCGCGATGTAAGTGATCACGCGTTATAATGGTCAGACAAACTCGGTCCTCATATCCCACCCACTTTCATACTATCGAAGTTCTGTGTGCAATCCAATGGAAAAAAATGGATACACATTAATTGTTACACATAAATAAACAATGAAGACAGCTAGTCAAGTATTCTTATACACCCAAGAAGCCCATTTCTTTTGCAAGTAAATAAATAAATTCATCGTTTCTGTCTGCTGAAACGGAAAGACCCGCAGTGAAGAACGGGAGACTAGAATGTACTGAAAAGCCAGACGTGTATTAGCCTTTATAGTTATCATTAACACAATTACCTGTAAGAAGGCATGTGCTAGATTGGATATTAACCCTTAAAGCGCTGTGCAAAATTTGCAGCAGACAACATTTTGAATTTCTTATTTATTATTATTTATTTTTCTGAGAAAATGAATTTTGAAATGTCAAGACTATTCTCTGAAAAAATAAAAAGTAAAAATGTTTTCTACTGCAGTTGTGGCTGGCGCTTTAAGGGTTAAATGAAGTTATTTTACACTCTCAGGCTTTTTTTTTTTTTTTTTTTTTTTAGCTCATCTATATATCAGTTAACCCATATACCGCCAATCACAACTGCAGCAGACAACAAAAATTTTGACTATTTTTTTTTATTTGCCAGAGAAAACAGGTCCTGACATTTCATGTGAATCTTCTGCCAAGCAGACAATTCACATAAAATGTTAACACTTGTTTTCTGTGAAAATAGAAAAAATAAATTAAGATTGTTGTCTACCACAAACTTTGCTTGGCACTTTATGGGTTAAATGTGTTCACAACCTAGGATAACAACAAAGAGATTCGGCATCCTTTGATCAGGTTTCACTCATAACTGACACGAGGGCATTTACCGTTACTTCGGCTGACCAAACAAAGCTGTTTGACAGCTACAGTTTAAACTAACCTTTAAAGCGCTAAGCAAAACATTGTAGCAGACAACACTTTGAATTCTTTTATTAAGTAATATTTATTTAGAAAGAAATGTCATGACATTTCATGTGAATCATCTGCTTGACAGATGACTCACCTGAAATGTCAAGATTTTATTATCTGAAAAAAAAAAAAATAAATAAATAAAATACAAGAGGCCCACGGGCCACGGTTCGCTCACCTGAGTGACATAGCCACTGCAGACATGCAGATGTTATGCAACATTTTTCCAATCCTATCATCGCAACTAATGAAAATATCATCATTTGAGCAGTTCTTAGTTTTGAAGAATATATGGACCTGACAGTCATTGGAGCATGATTATTTGAATAAACTATCACATTTCAACAGAAGGATCAATGTGAAATTTGGTGGAAATTGGCTAAGTGGTTTCTGAAGAATCATGATTTTATACATGTAAACAGCACAGTGGCAGGGAAATGTAATAAATATAAACCAGATGATGGCCATCTTAGATTTCCAATCAGAACAATTTTAACTACTGTTGATCTACAAGTCACTTCCATACTTTCAATATAAATGTATATGGCCCATACAAATGGGGAAGCAAATTTGACCTTGGAGGTAAAAAGGTCAAATGTCAACATAGAACCATATTTTTAGCAATTTTGGTAGATCTCCTGTCCTCTATAATTTGTGCAAAGAATAGGGCCCAGGGATTATTTGGTTATGGAGAAGAAGATTTTTAAAGGTTTTTACCATATATGGGCATGGCAGCCATTTTGATCAATGGACCATGCCGATTTTAACAATCTTTCATTCTCCTGCCCAAGGAGGCTCCGCATGAAATTCGAGCAACACTGGCCCGGAGGCTTCAGAGGAAAAGCCATTTGAAATTATCAACTTTTTTTCCATACAAATGTATGGGGCCCATACAAATGCATACAGAAGCAAACTTGACCTCGCTGTAAAAAGGTTAAATGTCAATGTATGACAATTACTTTAGCAAATTTGGTAGACCACCCGTTCCAGATGATATATGCAAAGAATCAGCCACAAGCCATCCTCAGTTTTAGAGAATAAGATTTTTAAATGTTTTTTCCCATACAAATGCATAGGGAAGCAAACTTGACCTTGCCATAAAAAGGTCAAATGTCAATGTACGACCTTTATTTTAGCAACTCTAATAGGTTCCCTGTCCTCGATGATTTTTGCAACGATTCAGCCCCAGATATCATCGCAACTAATGAAAATATCATCATTTGAGCAGTTCTTAGTTTTGAAGAATATATGGGCCTGACAGTCAATGGAGCATGATCATTTGAATAAACTATCAACCACATTTCAACAGAAGGATCAATGATTTCTCTTCATAGGACTATGTATGTTTAAAATTTGTTGAAAATGAATGTTATCGTATGACAGACTGGGGGGTGTTGGACAGAAGCACGATCGCAGGGTGCCTTATTGTTGAATAGGCATGTGAAATAGATGAAGCTATGTAACAAAATATCAAAGGCCAAGGCGTTCTAGTTTCAGACAAAAAGATTTTTAAAGGTATATAAGTATATATAAAACAAGATGGCAGCCATGGCGGCCATCTTAGATTTCCAATAGGGACGATTTTAGCTATTTTTGATCTACAAGTCAACCCGATGCTTCCTACCAAGTTTAAAGTCAATAAGCCTTTCGATTCAGGAGGAAGTGAAAAATAGATTTTCAAGATGGCGCCATGGCGGATTTCCGATCAGAAAGATTTTAGCTATTTTTTACCTATAAGTCAACCCAATGCTTCCTACCAAGTTTCAAGTCAATTAGCTTTTTCAGTTTAGGAGAAGAAGTGAAAATTAGATTTTCAAGATGGCCGGCACGGCAGCCATCTTGGATTTCCGATCAGGATGATTTAGCTATTTTTGATCTACAAGTCATCCCAATGCTTACTGCTAAGTTTCAAGTCAATTGGCTTTTCAGTTCATCAGAAGAAGTGAAAAATTGATTTTCAAGATGGCCGCCATGGTGGCCATCTTGGATTTCCGATAGGGACGATTATAGCTATTTTTGATCTATGTCACCCCTATGCTTCCTACCAAGTTTGAAGTCAATCGGCTTTTGGGTTTAGGAGAAGAAGCGAAGAATAAATTTTCAAGATGGCTGCCATGGTGGCCACCTTGGATTCCCGATCAGCACGATTTTAGCTACTTTTGATCTATAAATCATCTAGCTGCTTCCTACCTAGTTTAAATTCAATAAGCCTTTTGGTTCAGGAGAAGAAGCGAAAAATAGATTTTCAAGATGGCCACCATGGGGGCCATCTTGGATTTCTGATCAGAATGATTTTAGCTATTTTTGATCTGTAAGTCACCCCAATGCTTCCTACCCAATTTAGAGTCAATTGGCTTTTGGGTTTAGGAGAAGAAGTGAAAAATAGATTTTCAAGATGGCCGCCATTGGGGCCACCTTGAATTTCCGATCGGCACGATTTTAGCTATTTTTATACCACCCCACACAATAGTGGCGGGGTATTATGGTTTCACGTTGGTCGTCTGTGAGTCCGTCCGTTTTTCGTTTCTGGATGATAACTTGAGTAAACATCAATGGATTTTCACCAAACTTGGTATGTGCATTGATATTATGGAGATCTGGTTTGGGATTGCTAATGGCCAAATTTCGTCAATGTTTGACGGGAGTTATCTGCCCGAAACACGCCCATATTTTCATTCCGGACTATAACTTGAGTAAATAACAAGGGATTTTCACCAAACTTGCTGTATGCATTGACATTAAGGAGATCTGGTTTGGGATTGCTAATGGGCAAATTTCGTCAAATGTTTACAGAGTTATCTGTCTGAGACACGCCCATATTTTCGTTTCTGGATGATAACTTTAGTAAATAACAAGGGATTTTGAACCAAACTTGCTATATGTATTCACAGTAAGAAGATTAGGTTTGGAATTGCTAATGGGCAAATTTCGTCAAATTCTTACGGAGTTATCTGCCGGAGACACGTCCATATTTTCATTTCTGGATGATAACTTGAGTAAATAATAAGGCCTTTAACCAAACTTGCTATATTATATGCATTGATATTATCAAGATCTGCTTTAGGATTGTTATCTGTCCATTGATATTATCAACATCTAGTTTAGGATTGTTATCTGTCCCTCCGTCATTTTCTTTCCCGACATTTTCGCAACGATAACTTTAATACATAAACAAATAATTCCTATGGCAGGGTATTATGCTTGCGGTGCTTTTATTGATCTACAAGTCACCCAGATGCTTCCTACCTAGTTTAAAGTCAATAGGCCTTTCGGTTCAGGAGAAGAAGCAAAAAACAGATTTTCAAGATAGACGCCATGGCGGCCATTTTGGATTTCCAATCAGAACAATTTTAGCGATTTTTTATCTAAGTCACCCCAATGCTTCCTACCAAGTTTGGAGTCAATTGGCCTTCGGGTTTAGGAGAAGAAGCGAAATCTTGGATTTCCGATCGGAATGATTTAGCTATTTTTGATCTACAAGTCACCCCGATGCTTCCTACCAAGTATAGAGTCAATTGGCCCAGGAGGAGTAGGCTTTTAAAGCAGTTGTTGACGCCGCAAGATGCACGATGCACGAACATTGACTGACCATAATAGCTCACCATGAACACTTCGTGCTCAGGTGAGCTAAAATGAGTACTGATATTTAAAAAGTTATTGCAAACATTCAACACGAAAAAGATAAAATATTGAGTTCAATGATGATGAAAACATAAGACATCAGGAGAAGTACATGTATATGTTATCAGTAACTTAATGAACAGTAGTATGTGTATTATGTTTTAAAAGAAACAAGAGTCTTTATCATAGCTCTAGACAGAGGAGTGTCTGGGTATATAAGCTTCTTATTTCTCCATGAAAATATATGTTGCCTCGGCAAGACATTTCTATCAAGTACTCATATATTTTTGTGGAGAAGTAAGAAAAATATCAACATTTAAATTTTCAGCTGAATAAAAAACAAGCGCCATTTCTGCAGCTATGGCCTCCTGATGTGATGAAATATGTTGTTATTGTTGAATGTAGCTGTGATTATATATAAATATATATATATATATATATATATATATATATATATATATATATATATATATATATATATATATATATATATATATATGTATATATATTATTTATAAACATAGCTGTGCCATTCAAAAAGAATGTTTGGGATTGTTAAAGGAATGAGATTGGAAAGGTTCTTTAGTGCTCTAACAAGAAAAAATTGCTCATATACATAACGACCAAAATATTACCAATTTACCTTCTTATCATTACACAAAATTCAATCAAATTTTGCTCTAAAATAATTCATAGTAGCGAGACAGATCACCATTTTTATTTACCTATAATGTCACTCACTCAAAACAACAAGAGGCCCATGGGCCACAATGCTCACCTGAGTCAACTGCTGCAAGTTAATCAGGTCATTTACTCATCATTCCCTATCAGCCTGTCAAGTTTCAAGACAATGGCTTAAATTTTTTTAGATATCTTGCTGACAAGGTTAAAATGCTGAACTTTTCAAAGGGCCATACTTAGTCAAAACAAGAATATATATGGTTTATGGGTGGGGATCTGAATGGTTTCCAAGATATTATGCATTTTATGAAAAGAGCAGGTGGGGCATGCCCCGGGGGACCCGGGGATCCATGTCACTAAATGCAGCTTGTCATAAGAAAGAACAAATATATAAGCTGTATGGGTGGGGATCTGAACAGTTTCCGAGATATAACATGTTATGAAATGAAGGGGTGGGGCATGCCCCCAGGGGACCCCTTTGGGTTCCATGGTCCATGTCACTTAATGCACCTCATCATAAGGAATAAGAATATATATGGTTTATAGGTGGGGATCTGAACAGTTTCCAAGATATTAAGCATTTTGTGAAATGAAGGGGGTGGGGCATGCACTTGGGGGACACCCAGGGATCCAAAGACCCATGTCACTAAATGCGCCTTATCTTAAGGAACAAGAATATATATATGGTTTATGGGTGGGGATCTGAACGGTTTCCGAGATTTAACGCATGAAATGAAGGGGGTAGGGCCTGCTCCCTTGGGATCCATGGTCCATGTCACTAAATGCGCCTTATCATAAGGAACAAGAATATATACGAGGGATGTTCGAAATGAATTGCTTATTTCTATCTGGAGACTTCAAATTTCAAGTTAGCCCAAAAGTACTCAATTCATGCCCTCGAAGTACTCCCCGTGGCTAGAAATGCAAAATTTCAGCCGATGTATCCACTTCTTGAAGGCGTCACGGTACGCTGATTCGGGCACAGTAATAAGGTACTGATGAATGGCAGATCCAAGTGCCTGTATTTCCGCCCAGCAAGGAATGCTTTCAATTTCGGAAACAAAAAGAAATCACATGGGGCAAGGTCTGGGGAATACGGGGGCTGAGGCAAAACAGTTACTTTTTCTTTCTTCAAAAATGCTGTAACTATTGCCAAGGTATGAGCTGGGGCATTGTCATGTAAAAGACGGACATGTTTAAAACCAGTGGCAGGGCGTTATTTCTGACAATACTTTTTCAGTTTCTTCAGTACTACGTCTTTGTAGTACTTTCTGGTGATGCTTTTGCCCTTTTTCACTGGCACTTTTATTGCGACTCCTTCACCAGAGAAGAAGATTGCATACAAAACCTTCTTTGTACTCAAAGAACGTTTGGTAATTATTGGGCGTTTGCTGTGTTTAGTGGCCCAGATCTTATTGCTAACCTTTCTGACGGGCTCAAAATAATGGACGAAGTTTCATGACCTGTGACGACATTGGCAAACTGCTTTTTGTCATATTTTGGAAACATTTGAAGCAGCTTTTTGGCCACTTTAACCCGTTGCCTCTTTTGCTCGTCAGTCAACAGATGTGGCACCCATCTAGCAGAAATCTTTCTGACTTTCAAATGCTTCTTCAAAATAAGGTGAACCGTTGAAAGTGATATGCCTACCTTTCGTGCAATATCATGAACTGTAAATCTGGCATCTCCTTCAATGATTTCCTTTATTTTGGAAACGATTTCTTTACGAGATGCAGATTTTGGCCTACCTGATTTTGGTGCATTTTTGATGGACTCTACACCAGACTCAAATTTCTTTTTCCACCGCCGAACTGTGTCATAAGACACACAAGAAGGTCCAAAAGCAGTAGAAATTTCAGTCATCAGCTTCTTCAAAGAACAACCAAGTTTTGAGCGAGCTTTGATGTAAGCCCGTATTTCATCTTTTTTGTTGACGCTTCTACCAACCATTTTTACTGCAGTGGTCAATGACTGCGTGTATTCAAATGGCAAATTTTATGTCTTACACTTAGTCTAACATGTACATTTATACACCATTGTGTAGATATTGAATAACCCTATACAGGTATGTATTGGTTTTTATCGTGCCACACGTGGATATCGAGCTAGAGGACAATAAGCAATTCATTTCGAACATCCCTCGTATGGTTTATGGGTGGGGATTTGAATGGTTTCTAAGATATGCATTTTATGAAAAGAGCAGGTGGGGCATGCCCCCGGGGGACCCATGGATCCAGGTCACTAAATGCGGCTTATCATAAGGAACAACAATATATATGGTTTATGGGTGGGGATCTGAACGGTTTCCGAGATACATTTTATGAAATGAAGGGGTGGGGGCATAACTGGGATCCATGGTCTGTGTCACTTAATGCGCCTCATCATAAGGAACAAGAATATATATGGTTTATGGGTAGGGATATGAACAGTTTCCGAGAAATTAAGCATTTTGTGAAATGAAGGGGGGGACCCAGGGGTCCCAAGATCCATGTCACTAAATGCGCCTTATTTTAAGGAACAAGAATATATGGTTTATGGGTGGTGATCTGGAAGGTTTTCGAGATATAACACATTTTATGAAATGAAGGGGGTAGGGCATGCCCCCGGGGGACCCCTTTGGGATCCATAGTCCATATCACTAAATGCGCCTCATCATAAGGAACAAGAAATGGTTTATGGGTGGGGATCTGAATGGTTTCCAAGATATTAAGCATTTTGTGAAATGAAGGGGGTGGGGCATGCTCCCAGGGGACACCTAGGGGTCCCAAGATCCATGTCACTAAATGCGCCTTATCTTAAGGAACAAGAATATATATGGTTTATGGGTGGGGATCTGAACGGTTTCCAAGATCTGCATTTTATGAAATGAAGGGGATGGGGCATGCCCCCAGGGGACCCCCTGAGGTCCCAAGATCCATGTCATTTAATGTGCTTTATTATAAAGAACAAGAATATATATGGTTTAGGGAGGGTATTCTGAACCCGAAGTAAGTTATGCATTTTCACTTTTTCCCATACAAATGCCTATGCGACCGAATTTGACCTCGACTTAAAATAGGTCAAGGTCATCCCAGGGTCACCATTTATGCAATTTATGATGGGCCCACGTTCCAGATGCTACATAACCAAGTTTCATGCAAAATCCGCCCAGCAGTTCCGGAGAAGATTTTTGAAGGGTTTTTACCATATAGGGCATGGCGGCCATTTTGGTCGTGTGACCTGAACCCCATATGCAAACTTTCGTTCCCCCATCCCATGGAGGCTCCACATGAAATTTGACTTCAATTGGCCCAGTGGTTCTAGAGGAGAAGACATTTGAAAATATGAACACACGACACACACACAGACAACAGCCTTGCCATATGATGAGCTCACCAATGAGCCTTCGGCTCAGGTAAGCTAATAATTACCCATCAGCAACCATTAGCTAACTCGGAAGCTGAATGAGTGTTATTTCCAAGCAATAATTTTAAGCATTGTGATGAGAAAATGTCTAATGAGGATACTGTATGTTTTATAATGTATACTGTAGAAGTTCTCACTTGACCATCCCGAGGATTGAAAGATTTAACAAAGTATCATATTTTCATCCATGAATACACACTAAAACTGAATAAAATAAAGACCAACATCACAAACAACAAAGCATATTTACAGGAACCTAAAAGAAAGTGAAAGAGTAACATCACAGCTTTATAGGGGTTACCACATTCACTTTGTATTTATGGATAAGCAGGGAACCATACTGAAACAATATGGCAATCCACTCGACAGGGGGAAAAATACAAGGGTTTCCAGATTTTATGATAAAAAATGACTGCATGGTCAGTGGATACTGTATTTTTCAATTGGAATGGTCATTTTATTGTATTATTAGCTCACCTTATGCTCAGCTTATGCAATGGCCTGTTTGTTGTCCCTCATCTGTCGTCTGTCCGTCTGTCGTCTGTCCGTCTTTAGCTTTTCACATTTTCAACACCTCCTCCAGAACCATAAGTTGGATTGAGCTGAAACTTAGTAGGAGGCATTATGGCAACATGGAGATTCAGAATTGCTAAAATCGTTCCGATATCCAAGATGGCCGCCATCACGGCCATCTTGAAATTCTTCAAATAACATTCTCCTCTCAAACCCTAAGTCTGATTGAGCTGAAACTTGATGGGAGGCATCACAGCGACATAGACATTCAAAATTGCTAAAATCGTTCCATTCCGATGTCCTAGATGGCCGCGAGGGCGTCCTTGAAATTCTTCAAAAGACATCTCCTAAACATATCTGATTGAGCTGAAATTTGATGGGAGGCATCACAGCGACACAGAGATTCGAAATTGCTAAAATCATTCCGTTCCAATGTCCAAGATGGCCGCCAGGCGGCCATCTTGAATTTCTTCTAACGACATCTCCTCCTAAACCCTGTCCAATTGAGCTGAAACTTGATGGGAGGCATCACAGTGACACAGAGATTGAAAATTGCTAAAATCATTCCATTCGGATATCCAAGATGGCCATCACGGCGGCCATCTTGAAATTCTTCAAATGACATCTCCTCCCAAACCCTAAGTCCGATTGAGCTAAAATTTGATGGGAGGCATCACAGAGACATAGAGATTCAAAATTGCTAAAATCGTTCCATTCAGATACCTTAGATGGCCGCCAAGGCAGCCATCTTGAATTTCTTAAAACGACAACTCCTCCTAAACCCTAAGTCCGATTTAGCCGAAACTTGATCGTGACACAGAGATTCAAAATTGCTAAAATTGTTCCATTCCGATATCCAAGATGGCTGGTATGGTGGCAATCTTGAAATTTTTCAAACGACATCTACCAAACACTAAGTAACTTGATGGGATGCATCGCAGTGACACAGAGATTCAAAATTGCTAAAATCGTTCCATTCCGATATCCAAGATGGCCATCTTGAAATTCTTCAAATGACATCTCCTCCTAAACCTAAGTCAGACTGAGCTGAAACTTGATGGGAGGCATTACAGTGACACAGAGATTCAAAATTGCTAAAATCGTTCCGTTCCCATATCCAAGATGGCCGGCAGGGAGGCAGCCATCTTGAATTTCTTCAAATGACATCTCCTCCTAAATCCTAAGTCCAATTGAGCTGAAACTTGATGGGAGGCATCACAATGAAACAGATTCAAAATTGCCAAAACCGTTCCATTCCGCTATCCAAGATGGCCACCACAGCGGCCATCTTGAAATTCTTCAAACGACATCTCCCAAATCCTACATCAGATTGAGCTGAAACTTGCTGGTAGGCATCACAGTGACACAGAGATTCAAAATTGCGAAAATCGTTCCATTCCGATATCCAAGATGGCCGGGTGGCCATCTTGAAATTCTTCAAATGACATCTCCTCCTAAACCCGAAGTCCGATTGAGCTGAAATTTGATGGGAAGCATCACAGGGACACAGAGATTCGAAATTGCTAAAATTGTTCCATTCTGATATCCAAGATGGCTGCTACGGCAGCCATCTTGAAATTCTTCAAACGACATCTCCTCCCAAACACTATCTGATTGAGCTGAAACTTGATGGGAGGCATCACAGTGACACAGAAATTCAAAAGATATCTCCTCTGAAACCCTAAGTCCGACTGAGCGGAATTTGATGGGAGGCATCACAGAGATTCAAAACTGCTAAAATCATTCCGTTTTAATATCCAAGATGGCCACCAGGGCGGCCATCTCAGGCTTTCAAGCGGGCCCTACTTTTCCCTACTTTTTTTTTTGTGTTCCTACTTTTCCCTGCTTTTTTTCTGAAAATGCCCTACTATCCCTACTTTTAAGTCCAAAAATGTTTGAAGTGACCAAAACTTGTAATTTATTTCCTCGCACGCTCGAAGTTTGTAAAAATTGGATCAACTTAATCTGAGCAGTCACGACGCAAAAGTTTATGAAATATTTTTACTTCAATATTTTTATTGTAACTCCTTTTTTAGCTCACCTGAGCCAAAGGCTCAAGGTGAGCTATTGTGATAACTCGTCGTCGTCGTCGTCCATCTGTCCGTTCACAATCTTTAAACAACATCTCCTCCTAAGCCACTGATTGGATTTTGACCAAATTTCACAAGAATGATCCTTGGTTGATCCTCTTTCAAAGTTGTTCAAATGGTTCCGGTCCATTGCATATCTAGGTCACAGAAGCTAAAAATAGATTTTTTAACTAAAAACTTAAAAAATCTTCTCGTCAGAAACCACTGGACCGATTTCAATAAAATTTTGCAGAAATGTTCCTTTGGTGATCCTCTACCAAGATTGTTCAAGCCATTTTGATTCGTCAAAAAACATGGCCAGGGGGCGGGGCTTATTTTCCCTATATAATCTATATAGAAACTTTAAAAAATCTTCTTGTCAGAAACCACTGGACCGATTTCAATATAATTTTGCAGAAATGTTCCTTTGGTAATTGTTATGTCATTTATATTAATGTGGGTTCAATAACAGAACTATAAGTGTATGCATATATTTATTTACAAGTATACAACATGAAGCTCAGAACCAAACTGAAGAAACTCTCACCAGTCTCAAAGAGGCATGCATATCTAATTACCTGCAATGTGTGGTCTATATTTTAACAAGCGTGGGAGAAAGATACCATTTCAACTCATGCCAAGTCCAATTATTTCAATAATATTACAACCCCCCTTTTTGCTCTGTAAGCAAGTAACTACTCAGTTAATTAAGATATTCCCACACCCTTGTTTAGTTACTTTCACAGGATAATATATAATTACTGATGAATGGGGCACAGCTGTTCTAGCCCATTAATAAGTCAGTCTGTCAGGAGGTTTTACACATCTTCCTGATCTAGTTTTGTAGTAATTCTGACCTTCTGTGAGTTCAGAGTTCCCATGACTATTATTGTTTATCTCAGGCTCACTGTTCATTGGTTGATGTGATTCGTGGGTTGTCTCAACAGGCTCCTGGGGTTGGCCTTCATTCTCTGAATTATTTTTATTTGGCAAGGCCGCGAGAAAACGTCTGTTGCGCCGTATGATGCCTTGGTCTGTCTGTACATGGTAGGAACGCGGAAAGTCACTGTTAGATTGTACTATGCCGGTTTTCTTTTGGTCTTTAACCCATACTTTATTGTCGTGAGAAAGAGGCTTTAAAAGACGAGCGCAGTGTCGCTTATCATGATAGAATTTTTGTTTTTGTTTAATATTCTTTTCGCGTGCGTTGAGTTTTTTCATGCTAGGCCATATTGGATTTAGTAATTTGGGCTGAACCGGTAAATTTGATCTCAATTTACGGCCCATCAATAGCTCTGCAGGACTAAAGCCGTTGCTAAACGGAGTTGTCCTGTATGCTAATAAAGCAAGATAGGGATCTTCAGCTTTTTTAAGCAAACCCTTTATTGTCCCTACATGACGCTCAGTCATTCCATTACTCTGCGCCATTTTTGGGGAACTGGTAACTAGTTCGAAACCGTAAGTAGCCGCGAACTCTTTGAACTGGTTCGATGTGAAATATTTGCCACCGTCTGAATGGAAATATTCACATATGCCGTGTCGGGCCATGATCGATTTTAAATGATTTATGATTGATGATGATGTTTGGCTAAAGAGTTTTGCTATCTCTACATACCTTGAAAAATAGTCTACAACTAGCAAATAAACTGAATCCTTAAGCTGAAACAAATCTGCGCCGATTCTTTGCCACGGTCTAGTGGGAAATGCTATAGGTTTAAGTGGTTCTGCATGATCTTTTGATTGTTCTATGCATTTCTGGCACGCTTTAATCATTTGTTCAAGCTGTGCGCTCAATCCTAACCACCAAACGGAAGATTTCGCCCTTTCCCTGCATTTAACAATACCCTGATGACCAACATGGATTTTGTCCAAGATTTCCCCCTGTAAAATTTTTGGAATAACTAACCTTACTCCTTTAAGTAAGAGACCGTTCTGAACAGTAAAATCACCCCTTTCTGACCAATATGGTTGTAAAGTTTCATCTAAGGCCGATTTTTCTGGCCACCCTTCTTTACAAAAAGTCAATAAACTGGAGCATACCGCATCCGAGGTATAATGATATTTGATCTGATCTAACCTTGAGCGAGAAGCCGGCAAACCGTCAATGACTGAATCAACAAATGCTTGTGTTTGTAAATATAAATCTGAATGGGATTCCTCCGAATTACTCAAAGGGGCCCTAGAGAGGGCATCAGCAGAAAATAAGTTTTTGCCAGCCATATGCGAAATTGTGAAATGAAATCGCATCAAGCGTAATCTAAATCGCAGTATTCTTGGAGGTACATCGGACAGATCCTTTGTACTGAGAAGGGGTACCAGGGGTTTATGATCAGTTTCAATATGAAATTTGGTGCCTATCAAATAATTGGAAAATTTCTCACATGCCCAAGTCAAAGCTAATGCTTCCTTTTCCACCTGAGCGTACCTGCATTCCGCCTCGCTGAGTGAACGCGACGCAAACGCCACGGGTCGCCATGTGTCCCCGTGCTTCTGGCGAATCAAGCTTCCTAATCCATATGAAGAACTATCTGCCGAAAGCAATATTTCTTTGTTAGGGTCATAATGTGCGAGAACGGAGCTGGAGCTAATTTCCTGCTTTATGTCATTGAAAGCAGATTCCTGCGGTGGTCCCCATGACCATGCATTCTGCTTTTTCAGCAAGTCACGCAGAGGTTTGCTTTTCTCTGCAATATTTTGCGAGAATTTAGCCAACTGATTGATCATGCCTAAAAATCTCCTAATATCCGAGACGTTACGCGGAGTCGCCATCTCTGCTATGGCGCGGATTTTGTCAGGACATGGCCTTACGCCGTTTTCATCAATCAAATGCCCCAAAAAGGTTAATGATCGCTGGGCAAATACACATTTACTTTCATTTAATGTGATCCCTACTGATTCAAGCCTTTTCAGCACTTCGAACAGCCTTTCATCATGTTGTTCAAGTGTTTCCCCTGCAATTAGGCAATCGTCCATTTGACATACTACCCCGGGGATGCCTTCAAGTAGCTGGGACATCCTCTTATGAAAATAATCGCTCGCGCTAGAAATTCCCATTGGTAAACGATTAAAACAAAATCGTCCCCAATGTGTGATGAATGTAGTAAGAAGCCTTGTTTCTTTTTTCAAATTTATTTGCCAAAATCCGCAGTTTGCATCAATTTTGCTAAAGTAACGCCCACCTGCCAGTTTAGACAGGGATTCATCTACAGTGGGGAGGGGATAATTTTCCCGCATCACGCTTTCATTTAGTTTTGTCAAGTCTACACAGATTCGAACCTTGTCACTGTTGGCTTTAGGTACTGCGACCATACCAGAGCACCACTCTGTCGGCTGGTCTACCTTTGAAATAACCCCCATCTCTTGCATTCTTTGCAGTTCTTCTTTCACCTTATTCATCAAAGGGAAAGATACTCTGCGGGGCACATTGAGGGAATAGGGTTGAGCACCTCTTCTTAATTTGATAGTGTATTCCCAGTCAGTTTTACCTAAGCCCTTAAAAAGTTTCGGAAATTTATCTTTATAGTGTTCGGACGCATGTACAGACGAAAGATCAAGGTTTACCTGGTCGATTATCCTAAGTGATTCTATCGCAGGCCGCCCAAGAAGTGCTAAAGACAATCCCCGTACCACATATATATCCTGAACACTAAAACAACGTTTTGTTTCCAAAGTACACTGAAACTTTCCAAGCACATCAAGTTTTGATTTTCCAGGCCCATACAGTGTCTTATTAGATTTCACAAGCCGTATCCCTGGAAACCGTTTAAATTCTTTGTCTGAAATGACTGTGACGTCAGCACCACTGTCTATCTTAAACCTGACGTTGACGCCGTCAACTTTGACGTCGGTGATCCATGGCTTCGCATCCACTGAATCGAGGCTGTTCGCTGGACCGTCAGTCGATTCGTGACCCTCTACCGAGCCAAGAAATCCATCGTCGTCATCAGAATCCTCGTAGACTTCATTTACTGCTGGCTTCGATAAGCAAGCTCTTGCCCAGTGCCCTTTGCCCTTGCACTTGTGGCATTTAGAATCTTTGGCTGGGCATTTGTCCCTTGGGTGAATGTTACCGCCACAACGTTTACATTTTTGCTGGCTAGTGTTTTTCACCACTGCACTGTCCCTGTTCATAGAGTTTTTTGGTTTGGTTTGTCCTTTTTTCCCTTGCACCGCGTCCAAAGAAGAAGATTCGACTTTTTGCCCCCTGACAACGGGCTGTTGCGCTTTTACTGCTTCATGCTGCCTTGCTTGTGTGAGGGCTTTTTCTAGTGTCAACTCCGCGTCGAGCTGGAGCTTTTCTGAGACCCTTTGATCCCGCAAACCGACTACTAGTCTGTCCCTGATCATTTCATCATGCAGTTCACAGAATGAACAGTACTCCGCCAGTTTATACAAACTTGTCACGAAGGAGTCCACATTTCCCCTTCAATTTGAACTCTCTGGTGAAACTGAACCCTTTCAAATATTACATTCCGCTTTGGAATAAAATAATCCTTTAACTTTTTTGACACAGTTTCATACTTTTTCTTTTGTTCTGCGGTTAACTTAAGTGTGTCCAAAATGTCATCGGCTTCACTTCCCATACAATAGATTAATGAGTTTACTTGAATTTCTTCTTGCTTTTCTGAAAGTCCTGAAGCTGATCGGAACCTTTCAAATCTCTGGAACCATTTTTCCCATCCTTGTGGTTTAGCAAAGTCAAATTTCTCTGGATGTGAAAACTGAAAACTTGCCATTTTTATTGTAAAAAAAAAATTGCTAAAATTAAATGTCCTTTTATAGTTCACAATTTAACTACCGCTGCCACCATGTTATGTCATTTATATTAATGTGGGTTCAATAACAGAACTATAAGTGTATGCATATATTTATTTACAAGTATACAACATGAAGCTCAGAACCAAACTGAAGAAACTCTCACCAGTCTCAAAGAGGCATGCATATCTAATTACCTGCAATGTGTGGTCTATATTTTAACAAGCGTGGGAGAAAGATACCATTTCAACTCATGCCAAGTCCAATTATTTCAATAATATCACATAATATAATTATATAATCTATATAGAAACTTTAAAAAATCTTCTTGTCAGAAACCACTGGACCGATTTCAATATAATTTTGCAGAAATGTTCCTTTGGTAATCCTCTACCAAGATTGTTCAAGCCATTTGGATTCGTCAAAAAACATGGCCGCCAGGGGGCGGGGCTTATTTTCCCTTTACATCTTTATAGAAAACTTTAAAAAATCTTCTTTTCAGTAACCACTGGCCCGATTTCTATATAATTTTGCAGAAGTGTTCCTTTGGTGATCCTCTACCAAGATTGTTCAAGCCATTTGGATTCGTCAAAAAACATGGCTGCTAGGGGGCGGGGCTTATTTTCCCTATATATCTATATAATGATTGTCTTGTCAGAAACCACTGGACCGATTTTGGTATAACACTGCAGGAATG
The DNA here is from genome assembly GCA_964016985.1 of Anodontia alba. Taxonomy (NCBI): domain Eukaryota; kingdom Metazoa; phylum Mollusca; class Bivalvia; order Lucinida; family Lucinidae; genus Anodontia; species Anodontia alba. The sequence goes on from OZ024834.1 coordinate 76,266,063, forward strand.
TTTCTTTTGTAACCCTCTACCAAGATAGTTCAAGTCGTCATGATTTGTCAAAAAAAATGTGGCTGCCAGGGTGCGGGGCTTAATTTTCCTATATATCTATATAGAAAACTTTAAAATAAAAATCTTCGTCAGAAACCACTGGACTGATTTCATTATAACTTGGCAGAAATGTTTCCTTGTTGACCCTCTACCAAGATTGTTCAAGCCGTTATGATTTGTCAAAAAACATGGCCACTAGGGGGCGGGGCATATTTTCCCTATATATCTAAATAGAAAACTTTAAAAATCTTCTCTTAAGAAACTGTTGGATCAAGTTCAATGTAACTTGGCAGGAATGTTGCTTTGGTGACCTTCTACCAAGATTGTTCACGCCCTCATGATACATCAAAAAACATGGCTGCCAGGAGGCGGGGCTTATTTTTCGTATATATCTGTATAGAAAACTTTAAAATTCTTCATGTCAGAAACCACCTATCTGATTTCATTATTACTTGGCAGGAATGTTGCTTTGGTGACCAAGATTGTTCAAGCAATCATGATTCATCAAAAAACATGGCTGCAAGGGGTGGGGATTATTTTCCCTATATATCTAAATAGAAAACTTTAAAAATCTTCTTGTCAGAAACCACTGGACCGATTTCAATATAACTTGGCAGGAATGTTCCTATGGTGACCCTCTACTAAGTTTGTTCAAGCAGTCATGATTCGTCAAAAAACATGGCCAATAGGGGGTGGGGCTTATTTTCCTTATATAGCTATATGAAACATTTTAAAAATCTTTTTGTCAGAAACCACTGGACCAATTTCAGTATGGCAGAATTGTTCCTTTGGTGATCCTCTTTCAAGATTCAGTTCAAGCCATCATGATGCATGAAAAAAAACATGGCCGCTGGGGAGCAGAGCTATAAAATTGATACAAAAATCTTAGAGCAGTGAACTTGGCTGAAACTTCAACAGTAAGTGTGCAAAGCTGTTTGCTCAGGTGAGCGATATAGGACCATCATGGTCCTCTTGTTGGAACATTTATTTTGGTGTTTCCTTACCATAGTGATATAGTGTTATTGTTCAGAGAAAACTGTTTTCTTATTTTATCTTTTTCTAAGTCTGAAAACACTCAGAACATCCCTACTATCCCTACTTTTCATGATTTAAATACCTACTTTTGCCCTACTTTTTCAAAATTTTGAGCCCTACTTTATCCCTACTTTTTCACTGGAGGGCACTTGAAAGCCTGCCATCTTGAAATTCTTCAAACGACATCTCCTCCTAAACCCTGAGTCCCATTGAGCTGAAACTTGATGGGAGGCATCACAGTGACACAGATTCAAAATTGCTAAAATCGTTCTTTTCCGATATCCAAGATGGCTGCTATGGCGGCCATCTTGAAATTCTTCAAACGACATCTCCTCCTAAACCCTGTCCCATTGAGCTGAAACTTGATGGGAGGCATCACAGTGACACAGAGATTCAAAATTCAAAAGACATCTCCTCCGAAACCCTAAGTCCCATTGAGCTGAAACTTGATGGGAGGCATCACAGTGACACAGAGATTCAAAATTGCTAAAATCATTCTGTTCCAATATCCAAGGTGGCCGCCGCCATCTTGAAATTCTTCAAAACACATCTTCTAAATCCTAAGTCTGACTGAGCTGAAACTTGATGGGAGGCATCACAGTGACACAGAAATTCAAAATTGCTAAAATTGTTCCATTTGGATATCCAAGATGGCCACCGTGGCGGCCATCTTGAAATTCTTCAAACGTCAGGTTGAGCCGAAGCTTGATGGGAGGCATCTGAGTGAAATGGAGATTCACTATTGCTGAATCATTCAGTTCAGTATCCAAGATGTCAGCCCTGGTGGCAATCTTGAAACTCTTCAAACAACATCAGATTCTGAATTGCTAAAGGCAATCTGATCTGACAGCCAAGATGGCCACCATGGCACAATCTAACATATCATGATCAGCCTAATCCAGGTGAGTGATTTCTGGCCCACTTGGGCCTCTAGTGTTGAAAATTATCCAGTCTTTCGTGGTTCCAATCTTATTTCTTTAATTGGCAGAATCCATTAACTTTTCAGAGCTGCTACCCTTGCTTACCAACAAAAAGTGGTATAGCTGAATATCTTGAGAAAAAGAATTGAAGGATTTGGATGAGATTTCATACATTGGCACTTTTTGTCAATTTTCATCAGACTAATTGCTTTTGGTTCATAACAGAAAATTGTTTTTGCTCAATATTACTTGCTTTCTGCTCTGTATAGTGGCTATTTTTATGCCCCAAACTTCAAAGAAGTTGGAGGGGCATATTGCTTCTGGGTTGTTCGTCCGTCCGTCCGTCCGTCCGTCCGTTCGTCACGCTTTTTGATGCATAGCATAACTTTAAAACCGTGAATGCTACTGTTTTGAAATTTCATATATGGATTCCTCATGAAAAAATAGCTGACACGTATTTTGTTTCTTGACAGGATTATGCCCCTTTTCTGAGTTATGGCCCTTTGAAAAAATATGGATGCAATCTTGTCAGTAAAATATCTCAAAAACTATTAAAGCTAGAGCCTTGAAACTTGATGAATAGACTGGTAGTGATGAGTAGACAACCTGATTAACTTTTGAAGAAATTTTGAAAAATACTTCTTGAGTTATGGCCCTTTGTAATTTTGGGCAATTTTACCTTGTCAGCAAAATATCTCAAAAACTGTTAGAGCTAGAGCTTTGAAACTTAGTAAATGGATTTATAGTGATGAGTAGATGACCTGATTAACTTTTGAAGAAATTCTGAAAAATACTTCATGAGTTATGGCCCTTTGTAATTTTGGGCATTTTTATCTTGTCAGCAAAATATCTCAAAAACCGTTGGAGCTAGAGCCTTGAAACTTTATGAATAGACTGGTAGTGATGAGTAGACAACCTGATTAACTTTTGAAGAAATTTTGAAAAATGCCTTTTGAGTTATGGCCCTTTGTAATTTTGGGCATTTTTACCTTGTCAGCAAAATATCTCAAAAACTGTTAGAGCTAGAGCCTTGAAACTTAGTAAATGGATTTGTAGTGATGTGTAGATGACCTGATTAACTTTTGAAGAAATTCTGAAAAACACTTCATGAGTTATGGCCCTTTGTAATTTGGGGCATTTTTAACTTGTCAGCAAAATATCTCAAAAACTATTGAAGCTAGAGCCTTGAAACTTGATGAATAGACTGGTAGTGATGAGTAGACAACCTGATAAACTTTTGAAGAAATTTTGAAATATACTTCTTGAGTTATGCCCCTTTGTAATTTTAGGCATTTTTATCTTGTCAGCAAAATATCTCAAAAACTGTTAGAGCTAGAGCCTTGAAACTTAGTAAATGGATTTGTAGTGATGAGTAGATGACCTGATTAATTTTTGAAGAAATTCTGAAAAATACTTCATGAGTTATGGCCCTTTGTAATTTTGGGCAATTTTACCTTGTCAGCAAAATATCTCAAAAACTGTTGGAACTAGAGCCTTGACACTTGATGAATAGACTGGTAGTGATGAGTAGACAACCTGATTAACTTTTGAAGAAATTTTGAAATATACTTCTTGAGTTATGCCCCTTTGTTATTTTGGGCATTTTTATCTTGTCAGCAAAATATCTCAAAAACTATTAGAGCTAGAGACTTGAAACTTGGTGAATTGATTGGTAATGATGAGTAGATGACCTGATTAATTTTTTTGTAAATTCTGAAAAATATTTCATAAGTAATGGCCCTTTGTAAATTTGGGCATGTTTCCCTTGTGAACAAAATATCTCAAAAACTATTGAAGCTGGAGCCTTGAAACTTGATGAATAGATTGGTAGTGATGAGTAGATGAGCTGATTATGCCCCCAGTTTCGAATGAAATTGATGGGGCATATTATTTTGCCTTCATTTGTCCATCTGACTGTTTATCCGTTCATCAAGCTTTTTTTGTGCATGCCATATCTTAAGAACCCTGCACGCTAGGGTTTTGAAATTTTATATTTGGGTTCCCAATGAAAAAATAGCCGATCCGTATTTTGTTTCTTGTCTAGCATGTTTATTTGAAGTTATGCCCCTTTGAAAAAAATCAGAATTAAATCTTGTGAGCAAGATATCTTGAAAAGTATTTAAGCTGGGTTCTTGAAATTCAATACAGTGAGTGGGAATGATGTGTACATTACCCGATTATATTTTGAGAGAATTCCATGAAAATATTGATAAAGTTACGGCCCTTTGCAGTTCTGCTCATTTTGACCTTGTCAGCAAGATTTCTCGAAAAGCACTTAAGCTAGGGTCTTGAAATATTATATGCTGATTGGGGATGATGTGGAGATTACCTGGTTTGTTTTTTAGGGAATTCCATGAAAAATTGATGTAGTTATGGCCCTTTGTAGTTCTAGGCATTTTGACTTTTTCAGCAAGATATCTCAAAAAGTATTTAAGCTAGAGCCATGATATTTGGCATACTGATTGGGATTGAGGAGGAGATCACCTGAATAAATTTTGAACCAATTAAATGAAATGTTGGAGTTATGGCCCTTCGCAATTTCGGGCCATTTAATGTCGTTGCTTTATTGTGTATAGCATAAGTTTAGAACCATGTATGCTAATGTTTTGAAATTTCATGTTTTGATTCCTCATGAAAAAATAGGTGATCCGTATTTTTTTCTTATCCCAATCATCTCCTATTTTAGAGTTATTTCCCTTTGATAAAATAACATTGAAATCATATATTTGTACTGTTGTTACCGTCATGGCTAAGCAGTGTTGGAGTCAAACAGTGTTAGAGTCAGGCAGTTGGGGGCATAGTGTTTTACAAACACCAGCTCTAGTTATAGATTTTATTGACTGTCGTACATCTGTCCATCCCTATTTCATTTCCAGATGATAACTTGAGTAAATATTAATGGATTTTCACAAAACTTGGTATGTGCACTAATATAGTGATTTGGTTTGGGACTTCTAACGGGCAAATTTCATCAATTTGTTGCAGAATTTATCCATACAAACTTTGGTAAAAAATCAACCCAGCAGTTTCAGAGAAGACAATATCTTTAGTTGTTGATAAACATAGCAGGATGACAATGCACAGCAAGTAATGACCTGTAGCTCATTCTTAGGTTTGTTCAGGAGCTAAAAAGTGCCATTACTAGGTCATTTTACTGGCACAGTGATAATCAAGCTAACGTTTTCAACAAATAAAATCTTCTGTTATTTATTCAATGACAGCATTAATATCACAGTGTAAATATAACATGAATTGAAAGATATGACTGGGAATACAGAAATCACAATAATTTCTGTAAGTGACCATCATATAGAATTCATCATGTCACCAAAGTCCCGAAGACTGTCTGTATAAAATTCTGGAACTCCTTTCTGTTGCTGTGGATCAGTACTGTTCCTGAGAGCTTCAACTGTTTCCAGTGTATCACAACCTGAAATGATTTATAAAAATACCAGTTGGTGTTTCATGAATCCTGGATACCCTCTGATTTATACCAGTGTACAGATTAATCTTATAACCTGCCTCCCTTATGACTAACAGACACACCAGTATACAGATTTATCTTGTATCCTGTCTACCTTGTGACTAACAGACATGCCTCTCGTCAGACTTATGCCAGTATACAGCTTTATCTTGTAACCTGCCTACCTTGTGAATTATACCACTGTTAAGATTTATCTTGTAACCCATGTACCTTGAGTCTTATACCAGTCTATAGTTTTATCTTGTATCCTGCCTAACTTGAGACATACCAGTGTACAGATTTATCTTGTATCCTGCCTAACTTCAGACTTATACCAGTGTACAGATTTATCTTGTATCCTGCCTATCTTCAGACTTACATCAGTGTACAGATTTTTTCTTGACACCTGTCTACCTTGAGACATATCAGTGTACAGTGTACAGATTTATCTTGTAGCTTACCTACCTTGAGACTTATACCAATGTACAGATTTATCTTGTACCTTGCCTACCTTGAGATTTATACCAGTGTACAGATTTATCTTGTATCCTGCCTATCTTGAGACATATTAGTGTGCAGATTTTTCTTGACTCCTTTTACCTTGAGACTTATATACCAGTGTACAGATTTATCCTGTATCCTGCCTATCTTGAGCTTTGTATCAGTGTACAGATTATTCTTGACCCCTGCCTACCTTGAGACTTATACCAGTGTACAGATTTAACTGGTATCCTGCCTACCTTGAGACTTATACCAGTGTACGAATTTACCTTGTAACCCGCTTTCATTCAGACTTAAACTAGTTAAAAGGTTTATCTTGTAAGATACCTATCTTGAGACTTATACCAGTCTAAGATTTATCTTGTTACCCTATCTACCTTGTGACATGCCTACCTTGTGACTAACAGACATACCAGTGTACAGATTTATCTTGTCACCTGCCTACCATCTGACTAACAGAGATACTGTACTTACCTTGTAGCCTGCCTACCTTGTGACTAACATACACACCAGTGTACAGATTTATCTTGTAACCTGTATAGGATGTATCTTGTTACCTGCCCAGCTTGTAACATACTGCCCAGTGTACAGATTAATCTCATACTCTGCCTACCATGTGACTAACAGACATAATATTTTACAGATATATCCTGCATTCTGTCTACCTTGTGACAGATGTACCAGTGTACAGCTTTTTATTCAAATCTGCCTACTTTGTGACTGACAGATACCAGAGTGCAGGTTTATCTCCTAACTGTCTATGTCATGACAGGGAGATGTACCAGTGTACTGATTTATCTTGTTACTTGTCTACCTTGTGACTTACAGACTTACAAATGTACAGATGTATCTTGTACCCTGCCTACCTTAAAGCCAACAGACTTATCTTGGATTCTGGCTACCTTGTGACATACAGACATAGCAGTGTACAAACTTATCTTGTACCCAGCCTTCCTTAGGACAAACAGTGTAAAAATTTATCTTGTAACCTGTTTATCATATGACTAAGAGAGATACCAGTGTAAAGATTTATCTTATAACCTGCCTACCTTGTATCAGTCATACCAGTGTACAGAGCCGTCCTCAGTGGCTCAGTCGGATGCATTCAGTGATCATGAGATTGTGGGTTTGACCCCTGCTGGGTCAACAACATTCTTTCCTGGAGATTTGATCATGAAATATTTTCTTTGGTCATTCTCTTCCTTCCGCTGATTCAAGAAGGGCAGTTGTCAGTTTCTGGCGAAAGAATGTGCACAATACTGGTTAACAGCTTAAGAGAACTAAGCCTGCCTAGTAAAAGTGTGGTCAAGTAAATTCACCATGCTGGACATGACCCTAATGGGTTGACTGGGCCGTAACACCTCAACACAAACAACAATACCAGTGTACAGATTTATCTTGCAACCTGTCTGCCCTGTGATTCATAGACCTTCAAGTGTTCACATTAATCACCTAACCTGCCTACCTTGTGACTATCAGACTTACCAGTGTATAGATCTATCTTGTGACTAACATTTGTACCAGTATACAGATTTATCTTTTAACCTGCCTACCTGAAGACTAACAGATATACCATTGTACTGATTTGTCTTATAACCTGGCTACCTAATGACTAACAGAGGTACAGATGTACCCTGGCTACCTCATGACTAACAGACATACCAGTCAACATCATATCATAATCGGATTTTTGATTAACGTGCAGGTACAGGGGCAACATCCACACCAGTGGGCCCCCTTCCAGATAGCTGGCTTGCTGCACGCATGGCAGATCTCACACCAGATCTCCAAGAATGTCTATCATGAGGGCTGATGGCCGAGAGCTTCCACTCTCTGCAATCCCTCTCTGTCAGCTGTTTCCATGTCATCTTGGGCCTCCCAGGCCCATGCTTTCTATCAACCTGTATGTCAAAGGCTGTCTTGACTGCACCATTGACCTTCAAGTGTTCAGATTAATCACCTAACCTGCCTACCTTGTGACTATCAGACTTACAAGTGTATAGATCTATCTTGTGACTAACATTTGTACCAGTATACAGATTTATCTTTTAACCTGCCTACCTGAAGACTAACAGATATACCATTGTACTGATTTGTCTTATAACCTGGCTACCTAATGACTAACAGAGGTACAGATGTACCCTGGCTACCTCGTGACTAACAGACATACCAGTCAACATCATATCATAATCGGATTTTTGATTTACATGCAGGTACAGGGGCAACATCCACACCAGTGAGTCCCCTTCCAGATAGCTGGCTTGCTGCACGCATGGCAGATCTCACACCAGATCTCCAAGAATGTCTATCATGAGGGCTGATGGCCGAGAGCTTCCACTCTCTGCAATCCCTCTCTGTCAGCTGTTTCCATGTCATCTTGGGCCTCCCAGGCCCATGCTTTCCATCAACCTGTATGTCAAAGGCTGTCTTGACTGCACCATTGGAGCGTTCCACATGTCCATACCATCGGAGTCTTCTCTCCTTCAGAATGAGGTCCAGATCCTCAATGCCAAGCCGCACAAGTAGCTCACTGGACCTGGTGGTGACAATGTCTTTATCTTGTATCGTGCCTACCTCGATACTAATAGACATACTAGTGTACAGATTTTTCTTGTATCCTGCCTACATTGTGACTAACACATACCTGTGTACAGATTTATCTTGTACCCTGGCTACCTTGTGACTAACTGACATACCAGTGTACAGATTTATCTTTTTATCCTGCCTACCTTGAGACTAACAGACATACCAGTGTACAGATTTATTTTGTACCCCGGCTACCTGATGACTAACAGACTTAACAGTGTACAGATTTATCTTGTACCCTGCTACGCTGTGACTAACATACATACCAGTGTACAGATTTATCTTGTACCCTGGCTACCTTGTGACTAACAGACATACCAGTGTACAGATTTATCTTGTATCCTGCCTACCTTGATACTAATGGACATACCAGTGTACAGATTTATCTTGAACACTGGCTACCTTATGACTAACAGAGGCAACAGTGTACAGATTTATCTTGTACCCTGCTATGTTCTGACTAACAAACATACCAGTGTACAGATTTATCTTGTACCCTGGCTACCTTGTGACTAACAGACATACCAGTGTACAGATTTATCTTGTATCCTGCCTACCTTGATACTAATGGACATACCAGTGTACAGATTTATCTTGAACACTGGCTACCTTATGACTAACAGAGGCAACAGTGTACAGATTTATCTTGTACCCTGCTATGTTCTGACTAACAAACATACCAGTGTACAGATTTATCTTGTACCCTGGCTACCTTGTGACTAACAGACATACCAGTTTACAGATTTATCTTGTGTCCTGCCTACCTTGATACTAACAGACATACTAGTGTAGATTTATCTTGTATCCTACCTACCTTGAGACTTACAGATATACCAGTTTACAGATTTATCTTATACCCTGACTATGTTGTGACTAACAGACATACCACTGTACACATTTATACCCAGCATAAGAAGTATTTAGGGGGTATATAGTTTTCTTTCCTTCCAATAAAATTTTACAGCACAGATTTTTCAGCTCCTATGAGAGCCAGTCTTCAAATTTTGTATGCACCTACAGAAATTATATTGTGAAACAGAAAACCACAATGCTGAAATTTATTTGCCTTCTTTTTCTTTTTTTCCATCTCTCTATCCAATGTAATGCATAAGAAAATTTGTGTCAAAGATTTCTCAGAAACTATTGAAACTATTGCGCCTAGGATTTTGAAATTTCAAACAGGTCTGCACCCCCCCCCCCCTCCCCCCCAGCAGGCTCTCTTAAAAATAAAGGCTCTTTATAAAGGCTATTTTGGCCAAACAAAGGTTTTTCAGGATAAATTTTGTACAAAATAAAGAGTATTTAATAATTAAATGTCTTGGCAGATCCCAAGCAAAAAAACTCCAGGCTTTCAAGCAAACTAGGGAGAAAAATTGCAGAGAAAACCTGATATTTTCATCTTTAAATGGCAATAACAGTATTAACTTCATTTCTGTTTAGAAACATATGACTCTTAAGTAACAGAACTATAATTTGTTGTTACTAAATGCTACATATTTACTCCGTCTTTCTCTGCATTTACAAATTGCCAAATATAAAGGCTTTCTCATCAAAATACAGGTTTTTACAGGTTTTTCAGCCAATTTAAAGGATTTCAACAAAATTAAAGATTTTCAAAGGTTATTAAGGTTCCCCTAGGGGCCCTGAATTTGGTACAAACATTGGGTGAGACTTGTATTGTATGAGACAACCAGCATCCTCATGCTTACAATTCCCTTTATTTTTCCAATAAAAATTTTGTTAGATTTCTCAGCCTCTATGAGCTAGAATCTTAAAATTTTGTATACATTTATAGAGGGCTGAAGGGTACAGTGTAGCTCCAATATATCGCGGTATTGCGGGTCCATAACCCTGAAACCGCGATGTGGTCGGAGCGCGATATAAGTCCCGACATGTACCATGCATGTATAACGGCGTGCATAACTCTCGCTCGGTTTGTCGCTGTGGTAGTTTGCTGAGACATCACGGATAAATGGCATTCAGTTATGTTGTCACCATATTTCCTAATTAAAATTGGATTAGAATTGCTCAATGGAATAATTTACAATGGTGCGCTATGTCTAACAAGTAATTCCAATCGAAACCAGCTGATAAACTACGTTTGAAAACAAGAAATCATCGGATTGTCAATTTAGGACGCCATTTTGGATACTCTGGCGAAGGGAAGTTACTCCATTGTGCTAAGATAACTTGAGTTGCTTCCCTTCGCTTATATTGCGGGCGCAAAAAAAACAAAGTTACCGATAATTTCTTTTTATTTATTTTTTTTTATTGCTTTTTTTTTTTTTTTTGACGCAGTTGTTTTCTTCTGAAATATTTATATCTACAGAAGTGTAAAATAAGCGGACTACGATCTGTGTATGTTGGACAGAAACATCGTAAGACTACTGTCTTGTAAAATTTGCTGGTGTTGAAAAGGAGGTGGACCGTTTTCCCCTGCTGAGCAAAATTAGTTTGTGGGCATCATTGACTCATTGAGCATTGAGTAGATCTATGTACTAATGATTACGACAATTACGGCGATATAATTTATTATTTGCCAATTATAATCAACGTGTGCGCTGATTGACATTAAGTGGATTGTTTATCCTGACGCGCGACTTAGCGTCGGGATAGGCGCGAAAATCAATTACCGGAGGCGGAACGCTTTTTTTTTTATGAAGTTAAATAAAACAACAAACATTTTATGTTTTTAAAAAATTTTTTTTTTTTGGGCTTTTGGAAAATTTGGGAGCCATGGCCTATTCGCGATATACTGGATTTCGCGAAATAACGGACCGCGATGTATTGGAGCTACACTGTATTGTGTTAAAGAAAATCGCCATGGAGAAATTTATTTTGCCTTCTTTTTTTTCCTTCTTTCCATCTCTCCTATGTAATGCATAGGAACATTTGTGTCACAGATTTCTAAGGAAATACTCTACCTAGTATTTTGAAATTTGTTACAAATATTGGGTATGACTACTTGTATTGTTTTAGAGAGAATCAGCATCCTCACGCTTATCATTACCTTTATTTATCCATTTTCTTTCTAATAAAAATTTTGTCACAGATTTCTCAGGTCCTAAGAGATAGAGCTAGAGTTTCAAATTTTGTATACATCTACAGATGGCTGAAGTCTATTGTGTTAAAGAAAAGCAAGGTATTTTTTTTTTCCCTTCTTTTTCCATTTTTTCCTTTTCCCATCTGTAATTCAAATATAAGCCCTAGGATTTTGAAAGTTTGTACAAACATTGGGTTTGACTTGTACTGTGTAAGAGAGAATCAGCATCATTCTGCTTATCATGCCCTTTATTTGTCCATTTTTTGTTCTCATAAAAAAATTCATCGCAGATTTCTCACCTGCTATAAGAGCAAGAGTCTTCAAATTTTGTATACCCAATGGTGAAGTATGTTGTGTGACAGAAAACCAAGATGCTGAGATTTATTTCTTTTGCCCATCTCTCCCATGCAATACTATGGGAGATTGCTACTACAAAATTGGTTCACTATACTTCTGACAGTTTCAGGCGGGGAATACATAAACTTTGCTCACTATATGCTCTATTTACCTTGTATCCTGGCTATCGTGTGACAGATGTATCTTTTAACTTGGCTAACTGTTTAGTAACAGACACCAGTGTACAGATTTATCTTGTTACCTGCCTACCTTGTGGCATAAGACAGATCAGTATACAGATTTATCTTGTTACCTGCCTACCTTGTGGCATAAGACAGATCAGTATACAGATTTATCTTGTTACCTGCCTACCTTGTGGCATAAGACAGATCAGTATACAGATTTATCTTGTTACCTGCCTACCTTGTGGCATAAGACAGATCAGTATACAGATTTATCTTGTTACCTGCCTACCTTGTGGCATAAGACAGATCAGTATACAGATTTATCTTGTTACCTGCCTACCTTGTGGCATAAGACAGATCAGTATACAGATTTATCTTGTTACCTGCTGGCATAAGACAGATCAGTATACAGATTTATCTTGTTACCTGCCTACCTTGTGGCATAAGACAGATCAGTATACAGATTTATCTTGTTACCTGCCTACCTTGTGGCATAAGACAGATCAGTATACAGATTTATCTTGTTACCTGCCTACCTTGTGGCATAAGACAGATCAGTATACAGATTTATCTTGTTACCTGCCTACCTTGTGGCCTAAGACAGATCAGTATACAGATTTATCTTGTTACCTGCCTACCTTGTGGCCTAAGACAGATCAGTATACAGATTTATCTTGTTACCTGCCTACCTTGTGGCCTAAGACAGATCAGTATACAGATTTATCTTGTTACCTGCCTACCTTGTGGCATAAGACAGATCAGTATACAGATTTATCTTGTTACCTGCCTACCTTGTGGCATAAGACAGATCAGTATACAGATTTATCTTGTTACCTGCTGGCATAAGACAGATCAGTATACAGATTTATCTTGTTACCTGCCTACCTTGTGGCATAAGACAGATCAGTATACAGATTTATCTTGTTACCTGCCTACCTTGTGGCATAAGACAGATCAGTATACAGATTTATCTTGTTACCTGCCTACCTTGTGGCCTAAGACAGATCAGTATACAGATTTATCTTGTTACCTGCCTACCTTGTGGCATAAGACAGATCAGTATACAGATTTATCTTGTTACCTGCTGGCATAAGACAGATCAGTATACAGATTTATCTTGTTACCTGCCTACCTTGTGGCATAAGACAGATCAGTATACAGATTTATCTTGTTACCTGCCTACCTTGTGGCATAAGACAGATCAGTATACAGATTTATCTTGTTACCTGCCTACCTTGTGGCATAAGACAGATCAGTATACAGATTTATCTTGTTACCTGCCTACCTTGTGGCATAAGACAGATCAGTATACAGATTTATCTTGTTACCTGCTGGCATAAGACAGATCAGTATACAGATTTATCTTGTTACCTGCCTACCTTGTGGCATAAGACAGATCAGTATACAGATTTATCTTGTTACCTGCCTACCTTGTGGCATAAGACAGATCAGTATACAGATTTATCTTGTTACCTGCCTACCTTGTGGCCTAAGACAGATCAGTATACAGATTTATCTTGTTACCTGCCTACCTTGTGGCATAAGACAGATCAGTATACAGATTTATCTTGTTACCTGCCTACCTTGTGGCATAAGACAGATCAGTATACAGATTTATCTTGTTACCTGCCTACCTTGTGGCATAAGACAGATCAGTATACAGATTTATCTTGTTACCTGCCTACCTTGTGGCCTAAGACAGATCAGTATACAGATTTATCTTGTTACCTGCCTACCTTGTGGCATAAGACAGATCAGTATACAGATTTATCTTATAATACTGCTACCTTGAGACCTGCATGCACAGCCAGTGTACAGATTATCTTGTTACATAGCTACCTTGTGACACTCAGACACCTGTGAACAGATTTATTTTGTAATCTGCCTACCTTGTGACACTCAGACATACCAGTTGTTACGGCCTAGACTCCTACCTTCGATTATCTTGCCTTGGCAGATTACGCATAGCTTCTAAGTATATATTCAATCTCTGACAACTGCGTCAGGGAGTCGACTCTTTGGCTCAGTGGTTAGAGCATTGGATTTTTAACCGAGAGGACCGGGTTCCATTCCCACGAAAGGCGGAATATTTTTTCAGCTATGCTTCATTCCTTTGTTGCGACTTTCATGTCGTAAGATGGGGGCTGGTCCGGGATTGGACTTTATACGCCGAAAATGGCTTCATGTCATCATAAATGATGACTTCCTTGAAAAGGGGGAGTGTTACGGCCTAGCACTCCTACCTTCGATTATCTGCCTTGGCAGATTACGCATAGCTTCTAAGTATATATTCAATCTCTGACAACTGCGTCAGGGAGTCGACTCTTTGGCTCAGTGGTTAGAGCATTGGATTTTTAACCGGGAGGACCAGGTTCGATTCCCAGGAAAGACGGAATATTTTTTCAGCTATGCTTCATTCCTTTGTTACGGCTTTCATGTCGTAAGATGGGGGCTCATCCGAAACTGGACTTTATACGCCTAAAATGTTACGGCCTAGCACTCCTACCTTCGATTATCTGCCTTGGCAGATTACGCATAGCTTCTAAGTATATATTCAATCTCTGACAACTGCGTCAGGGAGTCGACTCTTTGGCTCAGTGGTTAGAGCATTGGATTTTTAACCGGGAGGACCGGGTTCGATTCCCAAGGCAGGCGTGAGAATTTTTCAGCTATGCTTCATTCCTTTGTTACGACTTTCATGTCGTAAGATGGGGGCTGGTCCGGGATTGGACTTTATACGCCGAAAATGGCTTCACGTCATCATAAATGATGACTTCCTTGAAAAGGGGGAGTGTTACGGCCCAGCACTCCTACCTTTGATTATCTGCCTTGGCAGATTACGCATAGCTTCTAAGTATATATTCAATCTCTGACAACTGCGTCAGGGAGTCGACTCTTTGGCTCAGTGGTTAGAGCATTGGATTTTTAACCGAGAGGACCGGGTTTGATTCCCACGAAAGGCGGAATATTTTTTCAGCTATGCTTCATTCCTTTGTTGCGACTTTCATGTCGTAAGATAGTGTACAGATTTATCTTTTAACCTGGCTAAATTGTGACATGCATAGTAATGTACAGATGTATCTTGTATGCTTGCTGCCTTATGACTTGCAGATATACCAAATTACAGACTATTTTATCCTGGCTAACTTGCAATTTATAGACACATCAATGAACAGGCTGACAACCTTGCCACTTGCAGACATACCAGTGTACAGGTTTATCTTGTACCTGGCTTCTTTTTGAACTTAAAAGACACATTAGTGAACAAATTTATCTTGTACCCTGGCTACCTTGCACTTTAAAAACACATTAGTGAAGAGAGTATCCTGGCTACCCTAGACACATTAGTGAACAGTCTCAGCTTAGTGAATAGGGTATCTTGTATCCTGGCTGCCTTGTGACTTATAGACGCATTAAAGAATTTAGCTTGTACCTGGCTATACTGTGACCAACAGACACATTAGTGGATAGATTTAGCTTGTATTCTGGCTACATTGTGACTAATAGACACATTAATGGATAGATTTAGCTTGTATCCTGGCTACATTATGACTTCTAGACACATTAATGAACAGATTTAGCTCATATCCTTGCTACCTAGTGACTTAGACACATTAGTGGACAGACTTAGCTTGTATTGTGGCTACCTTGAGACTTATAGACACATAAATGAACAAACTTAGCTTGCATCTTGGCTACCTTGTGATTTATAGACACATTAATGAACAGACTTAGCTTGTATCTTGGCTACCTTGTGATTTATAGACATATTAGTGAACAAATTTAGCTTGTATCCTAGCTACATTGTGATTTATAGACACATTAGCGAACAGATTAAGCTTATATTCTGCTTACACTGTGACTTATAGACACATTAATAAACAGATTTAGCTTTGTTTCCTGACTACCTTGTGACTAAAACACTTACATTAATAGATTTACCTTGTATCCTGGCTACCTTGTGACTTATTGGCACATTAATGAACAGATTTAGCTCATATCCTGGTACCTTGTGACTTACAGACACATAGTGAACAAATAGCTTGTATCCTGGCTACCTTGTGACTTATAGACATATTAGTGAACAGATTTAGCTTGTATCCTGGCTACATTGTGACTTATAAACACATTAGTAAACAGATTAAGCTTGTTTTCTGGCTATATTGTGACTTATGGACACATCAACAGATTTACCTAGTATTCTGGCTACCTTGTGACTTATAGGCAAATTAGGGAATAGTGACTTGAGGTATAGTGATTGATTGTATGCTGGCCACAAAAGAAGTTGTAGTTCAGTTTTCATGATTTCAAAGAAGGTGAGGAGACATATTGCATATGTCTGTCCCTTCTGCTATGTCAGAGTGTAGGACAAAATCCCTCCCGGACATAATCCCTTCTGCTCATTTTTGTATAGATGGACATAATCCCTCCCATGTTTTTTGCAACGTGGATATAATCCCTCCCGTTCATTTTTACAAGGTGGACAGAATCCCTTCTGTAAATTTTCCAACTAGGACAAAATCCCTTCTTTGGACTAATCCCTTCTGCTTAATTTTCAAGGTGGATAGAATGCACCCCCCACCCACCCCTGCCCATTCTCCCCAGCTTATTTTATAAACTGCACACTGTATACGGACAGCTGTTTCTGCACACAAATATCTGTTTTGTAAGTTCCTAAGCTGAATATGACTACCATGAATAGTAGTTGTAGTAGTAGTCGAAGTAGTAGTAGAAATAGTAGTAGTTGTAGTAGCAGTAGTAGGAGTAGTAAAAGTAGTAGTAGTAGTAGTAGTCGTAGTCATTGTAGTAGTTTGCTGGTGCAGTTGTTGGAAAACGGAAGCAGCATTATACTTCGCAGTATTGTATTTATTATTTGTCTATTGGTGCCTAATACAATACAAATACAAATAATTTTATTTCGGCATTAAACATTACAGAATGTTTCTAGCCTACTGCAATCATGCTGAATATGTTTGTAAAAAGCTACGTCCTAATTTAGTGCTATTAAGGTGAATCATTTTTAGCTCACCTGAGCTCTGCTCAGGATGAGCTATTGTGATCACTTTTCGTCCGTCGTCCGTCCATCCATCCGCCCGTGCGTCCGTCCGTTAACATTTTCAAACGACTTCTCCTCCGAAGCCGCTGAGCCAATTTTGCTCAAATTTCATATGGAGCCTCCTTAGGGTGGGGGAACATAAAATTGCTAAAATGGTCACGGTCCATTGACCAAGATGGCCGCCATGCCCATATATGGTAAAAACCTTTAAAAATCTTCTTCTCCAGAACCGAGAATGCCTTGGGGCTGAACCTTTGCAGGAATCATCGGGGACGGGAGGTCTACCAAAATTGCTAAAAGAATTGTCATATGTTGACGTTTGACCTTTTTATGGCAAGGTCAAGTTTGCTTCCCTATGCATTTGTATGGGAAAAACCTTTAAAAATCTTCTTCTCCAAAACCGAGCGTGCCTTATGGCTGAATCTTTGCATATATCATCAGGAACAGGAGCGGTACCAAAATGGCTAAAATAATGGTTGTACATTGACATTTGACCTTTTTACGGTAAGGTCAATTTTGCTTCCTTATGCATTTGTATGGGAAAAATGTTCAGAATTTCAAACAACTTCTCCTCTGGAGCCTCTGGGCCAATTTTGCTCATTCCATATGGAGCCTCCTTAGATAGGGGGGACGAAAGATTGCTAAAATGGTCATGGTTCGTTGACCAAGATGGCCGCCATGCCCATATATGGTAAAAATCTTTAAAAATCTTCTTCTCTAGAACCGAGGATGCTTTGGGGCTGAATCTTTGCAAAAATCATCGAGGACAGGGAACCTATTAGAGTTGCTAAAATAAAGGTCGTACATTGACATTTGACCTTTTTACGGCAAGGTCAAGTTTGCTTCCCTATGCATTTGTATAGGAAAAAACATTTAAAAATCTTATTCTCTAAAACTGAGGATGGCTTGTGGCTGATTCTTTGCATATATCATCTGGAACGGGCGGTCTACCAAATTTGCTAAAGTAATTGTCATACATTGACATTTAACCTTTTTACAGCGAGGTCAAGTTTGCTTCTGTATGCATTTGTATGGGCCCCATACATTTGTATGGAAAAATAGTTGATAATTTCAAATGGCTTTTCCTCTGAAGCCTCCGGGCCAGTGTTGCTCAAATTTCATGCGAAGCCTCCTTGGGCAGGAGAATGAAAGATTGTTAAAATCGGCATGGTCCATTGATCAAAATGGCTGCCATGCCCATATATGGTAAAAACCTTTATTAATCTTCTTCTCCATAACCAAATAATCCCTGGGCCCTATTCTTCGCACAAATTATAGAGGACAGGAGATCTACCAAAATTACTAAAAATATGGTTCTATGTTGACATTTGACCTCTTTACCTCCAAGGTCAAATTTGCTTCCCCATTTGTATGGGCCATATACATTTATATTGAAAGTATGGAAGTGACTTGTAGATCAACAGTAGTTAAAATTGTTCTGATTGGAAATCTAAGATGGCCATCATCTGGTTTATATTTATTACATTTCCCTGCCACTGTGCTGTTTACATGTATAAAATCATGATTCTTCAGAAACCACTTAGCCAATTTCCACCAAATTTCACATTGATCCTTCTGTTGAAATGTGACTGATAGTTTATTCAAATAATCATGCTCCATTGACTGTCAGGCCCATATATTCTTCAAAACTAAGAACTGCTCAAATGATATTTCATTAGTTGCGATGATAGGATTGGAAAAATGTTGCATAACATCTGCATGTCTGCAGTGGCTATGTCACTCAGGTGAGCGAACCGTGGCCCGTGGGCCTCTTGTTCTAATTGCCTAATTAATGGTCACAGTTAATTCAGTTATCTTTGCAATCTTTCTATACTTAAATGGTTGTCAATGCTATTAGACACAAACAATTACATGTATTTAGAGGACAATGTTTGTTTGTTTGTTTGTTTGATTAAAATGTTGATAAATATTTTCTATTATAATTGTAAAATTTGATCCCATGCATAACATGTGTGCCTAGCAAAGACTCAGATCTGACTGCACATCCAAAAGTTTGATCAAATACATCACTGTTTACTGTTTACTTAAAGGGTAACAAAGGTCCAAAGGAAAATGCTAAAATAGTAGCAAAGTGGCCAGGTAAGACTCTGATCAGCTTGGAGAGATGTAGGGGATTTCAGTAGGGAGGGATTTTGTCCTAGTTAGAAAATTCACAGAAGGGATTTTGTCCACCTTGTAAAAAAGAGCAGGGGGGATTATATCCATGTTACAAAAACACACATAAGGGATTATGTCCACCTATACAAAAATGAGCGGAAGGGATTTCGTCCGGGAGGGGTATTGTCCGTATACCGCTATGTCCATCAATGTCTGTAACACTTTCAGCATGTGCCATAACTAAAGAGTCATGAACACTTGGGTCTTGAAATTTCATCTGTAAACTGCCCATGAAAAATCAAGTGACCCATATTTGTTTCCTTTTCTCTTGGATGTGTACTTGCAGAATTATGTCCCTTTTTATCCCTATCACCAGCTTATTAAACATCCATGTGGCTTCATGGTTCTTTCATTCCATCATCATATCTATATTATTGGAATGTATTTCATTTTTGGTGGATTTCATTAATGTGTCATGACAAAGAATCCATCACAAACTGAATAAAGCCTGAAGGGTTTAATGTTAAGTTTGTGAGGTGCCCGAGTTTACACATCCATAAAATTCTACAAAAATAAAATTCATTTCTCATACAGTCAAACCTGCCCTAATGACAACCCGAAATAAGCGACCACCTGCGTTAAGCGACCAGTATAAAATCCTCCCGATGAATTTTACTATTATCTGACACTGTATTAAACGACCCCCTGCCTTAAGTGACTAGCGACTGCATATTTTCGGAAAATGTTTAACCTATAAAGACCACAAATAACAGTGCAAAATTTATGCTCCAGTAATTTTCTGTTTAGACATACAAATATTTGTAATTGGTATGTGTTGTTTGATTGATTCTATGCTTAAATGCCTGTGGCAGTTATGTGATTGTATCGGTCCATAGCATCGCTATTGTTCTCTCATCAGTTCTGTACCCCCATTCTAAACAGTTTTTATTCTTACAGGTTTACTCATAAACTGACGATTTTAAATTCCATTTTAGTGAGAGTTTTATAATTTCCTCCAAACAGTCTTAAATCACAGATTTTTTAAGGCTTGAATTTTTAAGTAGTGAACTGAGCTTTTAATTACTGATTCTTGAATTTTACTATCAATTTTAACCAACTTCCAGTTAAATGATATTTTATTATATTTCTGTAAATACTGATTTTAATGTGCCTGTATTAAATTTGTCATAAACTCAAATTCTGGTCACAGTTGCTAGTAGCAGGCCATAGTGGTGTTGGCAGCAGTCAATACAGGTGAGTGTTCTGAACTCTGAGGTCCAATCTGAATTAAGAGACAACTTTTCATACTTCCCTGGGGTGGTCTTTTAATACAGGTTTGACTGTAATTCCAACCAGGTCATATTTACATTGAAAATATGGATAATATAGCTTATTTTAGATATTTGAGCAAAGAAAATACTTCATTGGATTTATCGAAGTATAAATCCCATTTTCAAATTTCTCTCAGCCAATTGAAATGTGCTAAATAATTGTAAGCCTGTTGAGTTGAATATATACAGGCATAACTACAAAACCACTTAGTATACTGCAATGAAACATTCAACTTGATCTCAGAATGTGTCAGATGAAAGAAAAGTAATCTTTGCATGCTTGGTTTCTGAGTTATCTAGCCTTGATCAATTTTCATGTCCAGGCTGTGATTGTTTTACCTTATGTTGCAATTACATGAAAAAGTGGAAAAAGCAGAGAAAAAAATGACAAAATTAATATGAGGATTATATCCAAATGACATGCACACCATGATACCATGATAAAAGCACCAGTATATTTTCAAAAAATTTGATATAAAACTGTAAGAGGAAATGCACCCATTATCTACCCACATCATCATGTCACCTAAAAAGAAACTGTCGAAAAAGTGGAAGAAGTTGAAAACAAGAGAGCCATAATGGGCCTGTAACGCTCACCTGAGTATCATAGCACTTAGAGAACCTGACCTAGAACTGATCAAGGCAAACACATGATGATTATATTAACAAGTAAGTCAATGTAGCATGTCTAATGGATTTTGAAATAGAGTTCAAGGTCAAATATAGATGACTGCCTGCGTTAAGCGACCAGTATAAAATCCTCCCAATGAATGAGGCCATGCTAAGATGTATGCATGAGCTAAGTATCTATGGCTGTAGGAGCAATAGTTACTGAGAAACTAACCTAAACATGAACACTTCACAAGTGCCAAATACAACTCTGTAGGACCAATACTGAGAAAGAGACATAAACAGAACTAGAGCTAGTGTTTGTCAAAACACTATGCCCCCAACACTGCCTGACTTTAACACAGGTTGACTCCAACACTGCTTGCCCACGATGGTAATAACAGTACAAATATACGAGATTTCAGAGTTATTTTATTAAAAGGGAAATAACTCTAAAACGGGAGATAATTCAGATGAGAAAAAAAATAGGAATCCATATAAGAAATTTCAAAACATTAGCATACATGGTTCTAAACTTATGCTATGCACATGAATGCAACAAATAGCCAAAGAAACTGCAAAGGGCCATAACTCCAACAAAATTTCATTAAACTGGCTGAAAATTTAATCAGGTGTTCCCCTCCTCAGTCCCAATCAGTATACTAAATACCAAAGCTCTAGCTCAAATACTTTTTGCGATATCTTGCTAACGAGATTTCAATGTTATTTTATTAAAAGGGCAATAACTCTAAAATGGGAGATAATTCAGATAAGAAAAAAATGAAGTTTTTTAAAAGTAAAACGTATTTTAACGAGTAATACTTAACCTATAGATAATGTGCTATTCTCTTCTGTTTTCACACCTTCCACAGAAATAACGACCTTTCAGTCGTCAATTAAAGTCTTAAACCAGAAGGTCCCTTAGCTAGTTACCTGTGTGACGTAACTCTTCCCGCTGAATTGATCACATGTCAGTTTCTTTTATGTGTAAAAACAATAGACACAATTAGGAGAGATAAGCGAGGGTGGGAGGAGGGAGATAATTGATTATCTATAGGTTAAGTATTATTCGTTAAAATACGTTTTACTTTTAAAAAACTTCATTTTAACTTCGTAATACATTAACCTATAGATAATGTGCTAGAATTTGCAGAATAGGAGGGAGGTGCTCTCCTAATTCTAACACCAATAAATAATATCTCACCACTTCTGGTTAAAGGGCAAATATAAAGGTTTTAATTCTACTAAATATTTAAGGGCACTTCAGTAAGGAGGTGACTGCCGAAAACCGCATCAAATTATCTTAAACGGTTTCTGAAATATTGCGATTTGAAATTTGATATTTAACATCCAAGAGGATTGAATTCAGGCTGTCTCATTAATATTCATGAGCCTTTTTATGACATCATAAGGGAACAGTAAAATTTTAAACTTTTTTAAATTGCCAATATTTTTTGCTCTTTAATCTGCATCAATTCAGTTTTCATATTGTTTAATTTATTCAGCTCCTTTAAACTAATATACATAGGAATTTAGCTCTTATTTTCCGTTTAAAGTGTTACATTTCAAATTTAAAAATTTCATTTTAATAATTTAAAATCCAGTTACAATGCTTAATAATTAGCCAAAATTGACTTTTTTTGGTATTCATTTATATGATATACACCCAAAAATCACTATTATTAAAAAAAAACTTACGAAAAATTTAATATTAGTCAAGTTTTAAACATTTTAAAATTTAGCTTTAAATTTAAATAACAGATTAAATTTTGAGTTAAATTCTCTATTCATGGGCTTATTTGTGGACAGAGACCAATTTCAATAATAGTTAAGGAGAAAAACTGTGTAGCATATAAGGAAATGCAGAATATTCCTGTTTAAAATTTCAAATTAAAATTTAAGTTCCACTATGACATCACAGAATATTGCATTGTGGGCCTTAATCAATACACAATCCAAGGGAGGTTACTCTAACAGGAAAAAAGGTAGGTATCGTAAATTAATCACCATAACTTTTGATTGGATTGGAATTTTTTGATGGGGTTTTCAACAAAATAATTCTCTTAAAGCATTCTATCAACACCCTGAAAACCAGGAATATTTTAAATTTCTTTATATTTGCCCTTTAAAGACTCAGGAAACTCTAAGGAATCAGATACATTCTAATTCTATATGTAATAGAAAGAATGATCTAGATTCACAATATAGCATATCTTTAAGGTGTTATTATCTAACAACCTTACATATAATAGTAGACTCTAAGGAAGCCAGTTCTTAAGTCTCAGAGACCTAACATTGCCCCCCCCCCCCACCCCCCACCCCCCCCCCCTTTTTTTTTTCTTTTTGGGAAAGCAACAATTGGCTCCAAAAAGAAAAAGGAGTCTTTGAGACATAACCTAAATATTCCATTGCAAGGTAAGCTAGGAATATAGAGATAATATTTTTGAAATAAAATTTGTAAAACAAAGGCCAAGACATTAAGTAGTCTATCTAGGGTCTTGAATTAATAAAGGAAATGTCTACTAGATGGAGTTTCCTATAGTTAACTGACATATGTAGATATTTTGGATAAAATTCTAGATATGTGAAGCTATCTAATTGTAATAGTCTAAGCTATTAGAATTATAAAGTAATTAGATTCTGTTAATTGGAGCGATAGGACCGTTTCCAATGAACAGACATGGACTTAAAATAACCATAATGTTGTATAATTATTCCCCTATGATCAAATTAAAGAAGGGGAGAAAAATAAAGGTAGATGGAGTTAACTGTAGCTCAGTTATCCATCAAGAAAAAAAAAGAGGTATACACAAAAATAATGGTTAAAATTATTGCTAGACTAACTGTATTATGAATTTTTAGTCAAGAAATAAGATAATACAAAGGTTGCATAAGACTGCTGGGAAGAAAAGCAACCTAAATCATTGATAATAAGTTTTGTCATGGACATATAAAAATGTTTGATGTCCTGACAAAATAATAAAGAAGAGACTGTCAACATCATAACTTAGAGTTTGACAGACACAAAGAGATAAGAATAAGACTGATTGTAGCTAACTGTAAGATGGCCATAGGTTAAATCTTACCGTATGCTAAGATTAAGCAAAATCAAATAAACTGGATAGAATCTTTCTATGCCAGAAGATTGCCATGAAAAGTATTCCTATGTAAATAATCATGGAAATCAAGAAAAGATAAGAGTCCATTTAGTAATGATGAATCAGATGTTCGGAAAAAGAGAAGGACTCAGAGAAAAAGTAATAGTGTAATAATCTATAAAGAAAGATTATACAATAGTACTGATTAATAATCTCTAAAACACTTAATTTATAAGTTAAGAGATAGTATTACTATTCTATAGACATATTTAAGAATAGTAAGAAAAATATGAATACTAAATTAAAAATTATAAAAGTACTGGACAAATTCCTGCAATAAATAAAAAGTTAAGCATAAATATTTATTAAGCAAGGAATTATTAAACATATAACTTGATATAAAATTACTGCCTGGAATTTTATAGATAAATATTCAATTAAATTTTTAGAATTGAATATTAGCAGAATAAAATCTGTTTCTACATATTTGGTAATTCCTGACATGTCAAATTACGTACTCGGAAATGAAAATCAGGAAGAAAATATATATATATATATATATATATATATATATATATATATATATATATATATATATATATATACTTTCGAGATCTATGCGTAAACCACAGAGAGTAGCTGAATAATGTTATTACCACGATCCCTGAAGCAGGGTAAAAGTATGTATAAATATGAAAATAATATAAATAATTATTAATTTAATGTCATATGGGTTTAAGATAAATTTCGTTTAATCTTTAACCAATATGCATCAACGGTGACTCGTTATTCTGTATTCGTACGTAGAAAAAGAGTACTTAGACATAGAATTTTGTATGATTGAAATAGAGATAAAGGGATCTAAATGGATGTATCTTCATGAACTGAATCGGAGGATAACATCCATTCGAAAAAGTAGAGCTTGTTTTAGGCTCAGCATAACAAACATAGAACTGAATTATTTTCAAGTATTCGTGAAGTCGTTGCGCTATGAATACTGAGAAAACTATAAAATACTGTTTGGAAAAGTTTTATCTGTAACAGTCTATAATGTTAGCTAGATTTGGACCTGGAACACAGCGAGAAGGTCAATCTAACTTAAAAAATAATTTGAGAAAGATAAATAATGAAGATAGATATATAACTATCGGTAAAATATATTATTATCTCCAAATATTATCAAATAATCTAAATGTTCGAAAAGTATCACAAAAGTAAGATTTGACCAGGAACGTAGGTGCAGCACTTACTACGTTGTAAAGTTTATATATATAATTTCTATATTATGAATTGAGGTAGTGCATTTCAAAATCATCGAAAAGTGTTGAAATGACTTATTTTGTGGAAAGAATAAATATCCAGTTTCGGAAAGGATAATTATCTATATTGTTATATAACAGGGTGTTCAATTGTTTTAAACAACATGTTTACTATGTTTCCATAAATAGCTTTATTTACTATGTTTTCAAAAATAACTTTCTGGAATGTTCAACATGTTTACAATAACATGATGTTTACAGCCTTGATTCTGGACTGAGTTATTTTTGGCATGTCATGGAAGATTTAGAAGTTTCCTGAAGGAACCTAGAAAATAAGAGATGCTTGTAGTAAATTCTTTTTCTAGAACGTTCTCTGATATTATATAAGGAGAGAAGAATTTCATCTGGGCATCTTTGTATACTTTCACTGGAAATTATTCTATACTGGATTACTTACTATTTTATTCATTCTGGACTTAAATTCTGAATTCAGGAACTTTAAATTGTGGGATCAGAAACTGATATTCAAAGGATTTGTTTTATAAATTCTCCTGGATTATTTCAGAGGGACTTAGTGACATAAACTTGAAAGGTACTGTTTACTTACATTCTTTTGTTTTGAATCTTGTTTTATTTTTTGTGGAATAAATATTGTTAATAATTTAAAGCTTGTTGCTGGTTTCACTTTCATTTCTTTCTCGTTACGCCTGGCTCGTAACAATATATATAGACCATTTTGATGCGAACTGAAATCAAGATACTAATCTTTGCATTATTCGCAAACTGAACTTGAACTTTTAGCGAGAAGGAGTATGATCCCTTTAACGAATGTAAACATAAAAAAGGGGTAAAGAGATAAAGAAGTGTATCTTAATTCTTTACCGACTCGTAATTAAGGATGTCTTCCCTCTTTTCTAAACCTAGAACGCACATAGTAGAAGAAAGGGATGATTAAAATGAAAATGATAATATCTGCTATTATGAGGTAAACTACCGTAAATTAACCTCTAAGCATATATTAAAAAAAAAAAAAAAAAAAAAAAAATATATATATATATATATATATATATATATATATATATATATATATATATATATATAAACAATATATATATATATATATATATATATATATAAACATAATCTAAGGCTTCGGTAAATTTAGAGGAATGAAAAAATTGACTTTGGCCGTTTCTGAATAATTACAAAGTCAATAAGAAATTTAAAAAGAAAAAGTATTGTATATAATACTTAATTTAGGCAATAATAATCGGTCACATACTGAATAATTAAAGCCTTTACTAAATATGTATCCATTGTCTCAGTTGGATGCGCCGTCCGACTGGAAACCAGGAGGTCGCGGGTTCAACCCCCGCCGAGGTCGGCAACATTCTTTCGTGGAGATTGATCATGAAATATTTTCTACAGTCATTCTCTCCCTTCTGCTGATTCAAGAAGGGCAGTTGTCAGTTTCTGGTGAAAGAATGTGCACAATACTGGTTAACCGCTTAGAGGACTAAGCCTGCCCAGTAAACGTGTGGTTAGGTAAACTGACCGCGCTCGACATGACCCCATTGGGTTGACTGGGCCGTAAAACCTCAACAAAAACAAACATCCATTGTCAATACCAAGGGGAGCGAGAAGATTTTTATTGACGTGGATTCTAGTTATAAGTAAAATATTAGAGGTATAGAGCTAATCGAAGCAAGGCTATTCCTCAATAAGAATAAGGTAGACCTAATAATATACGTGAATTAATTGGGTCTAGGAATTATAAGTTTTAAACCTTCCTAAATGATTTCTGTCGTAATCATTATAAAATTATTATTCCCAGGTTAAGAATCTTCAGCGTAATAGATTCTAACTGAGACAAAATTTTTTGGTATATTGCTATGGTAGTCTTAAAAGATCCAGAAGAAAAATAAAAGGGGCAAAGTGAGGAACATATCGAATTATATATATGCCTAAATAAAAATTTTCTGCTTTTTTTTTTTTTTTTTTTTAGTAGAGTTAGAGTTTAGACAGATCACGACTGATCTAGACTCTTATAATCAATCAAATATAGTATAAAATAGAATAATAGCTTAACGAATCAACTATTTTCCATGTACAAAGGCAAAAGGAAATATGTACCTCAACTAGAATTTTTTAATCGTAAAAAACTAGAGAGGTAGCAGATAAATAAATAAACTCAATTTATTTATCTGATTTGTGTAGATTTCTGATACCTTATGAATGAAATATTAATAGAAAGTAGAAAAGATCGATTGCTACTTTCTTGTCAATTTACTCCTTAGATTACATGCTGATTACATATCGGAGCATGTAGAAGAAAAACAGGGGAGGAAAGAAGAAAGATTTTTAGATTTGTATATTTTTCTTCTTGTAAATAACAATAGTTTTATAGAGTTCACCTTTGCCTTAGAGCCAAATAAGGTGAATATGTAAGAAATTAATGACTGGTGACTGGTGGACTTAGACTTTATCGGATACTAAGTACCCAAAGATGCCACCTTGATGGGTCTTACCCCGGCAGTATAGCCATATGGGGTGGGGCTCCCATCAGTAGAGAACATTGTCTTATAACCCATCAAGGGTTGACAAGTTCTTTACAATCAGCTTCTCCACCATGAGAATCTTTAGCCAACTGAATATCTCTGCAAATAAAAGTCCAGGAAAATCATATCGTAAATGCTGAATAACCTGGAACGAAAAGAACAAAAATATTCTGCATATATAAACACGACTACCAAACCGATCGCGCACGAGCGTTGTGCCGATTAGCGAGAGTCGCGAAAACGCATGTCGAGAAAAGGCCAGTCAAAAAATATGTGAAATCGAAAATTGAAAATTTTAAATAATAACATAGAAAGTGAAAGGAGTGATAAATAAACAAAAGAAACACAAGGCTACAGAAATTTATCCGTGAGGAAAGAAATAATCCAAATTTCTATCACAGGTAAATAATCCTTGTTGAATTTCTTTGTCCACAGAAAAGAAACTGACACGTGATCAATTGAGCGGGAAGAGTTACGTCACACAGGTAACTACCTAAGGGACCTTCTGGTTTAAGACTTTAATTGACGACTGAAAGGTCGTTTTTTCTGTGGAAGGTGTGAAAACAGAAGAGAATAGCACTTTATCTATAGGTTAATGTATTACGAAGTTAAAATACGGGTCACCTATTTTTTCATGAGGAATCCATATATGAAATTTCAAAACATTAGCATACATAGTTCTAAACTTATGCAATGCACATGAAAGCAACAGCCAAATAACCAGAAATTGCATAGGGCCATAACTCCAACAAAATTGCATAAAATTTGTTGAAATTTGAATCAGGTGATCAAGACTCTAGCTCAAATACTTTATGAGATATCTTGCTAACGAGATTTCAATGTTATTTTATTTCAAGGGCAATAACTCTAAAATGGGAGATAATTCTGATAAAAAAATACAGGTCACCTATATTTTCATGAGGAATCCATATATGAAATTTCAAAACATTAGCATACCTGGTTCTAAAGTTATGCTATGCACCAGAAAGCGTGACGAACAAACGAATGAACAAACAAATGCACGAATGAACAAATGAACAAACAGACAAGCCAGAAGCAATATGCCTCCAAACTTTTTTCAAAGATGGGGGCATAAAAACTGAGGAAAGTCATTGGACCATGAAATATAGGTCATAAATGACACAGTTTTCTGTTGATTTGGCCCGGTGACCTAGCTTTTGACCCAAGTGACCCAGTTTTGAACTTGACCTATAAATCAAGACAAATATTTTGAGCAAGATTCATGATGATTCCTTCAATAATGTGACCGCTAGAGTGTTAACAAGATTTTCATTTGATTTGGCCTGGTGACCTAGTTTTTTACCCCAAGTGACTCAGTTTGAAACCTGACTTAGAAATCATCAAAACAAACATATTAATCAAGATTCATGACAATTGCTTCAAAAATGTGACTGCTAGCCTGTTAACAAGATTTTCCTTTGATTTGGTATGGTGACCTAGTTTTTTTACCCCAAGTGACCCAGTTTCATACCTGACCTAGAAATTGAGCAATATTCATGATGACTGCTTCAAAAATGTGACCGCTAGAGTGTTAACAAGGTTTTCCTTTGATTTGGCCTGGTGACCTAGGTTTTAACCCCAAGTGATCCAGTTTCGTACCTGACCTAGAGATCATCAAGACAAACATTTTGAGCAATACTCATGATGATTCCTTCAAAAATGTGATCACTAGAGTGTTAACAAGGTTTTCCTTTGATTTGGCCTGGTGACCTAGTTTTTAACCCCATGTGACCCAGTTTCAAATCTGACCTAGAAATCATCAAGACAAACATATTAAGCAAGATTCATGATGATTGCTTCAAGAATGTGACCGCTAGAGTGTTAACATAGTTTTCCTTTGATTTGGCCTGGTGACCTAGTTTTTGACCCCAAGTGACTCAGTTTCGAACCTGACCTAGAAATCATCAAGACAAACATATTAAGAAAGATTCATGACGATTGCTTAAAAAATGTGACTGCTAGAGTGTTAACAAGGTTTTCCTTTGATTTGGTATGGTGACCTAGTTTTTAACTCCAATTGACCAAGTTTCGAACTTGACCTAGAAATCATCAAGACAAACATTTTGAGCAATATTCATGATGACTGCTACAAAAAAGGTGACTGCTAGCCTGTTAACAAGGTTTTCTGCTGATTTGGCCTGGTGACCTAGTTTTGACCCCAAGTGACCCAGTTTCGAACTTGACCTAGAAATCATCAAGGCAAACATTTTGAGCAATACTCGTGATGATTACTTCAAAAATGTGACCTCTAGAGTGTTAACAAGTTTTTTCTTTCATTTGACCTGGTGACCTAGTTATGACCCCAAGTGACCCAGTATCGAACTTGACCTAGATTTCATAGAGGCAAACATTCTGAGCAAGTTTCATCAAGACTGGGTCAAAACTGTGACCTCTAGAGTGTTAACAAACTAATTGTTGACGACGGACGATGGACGACGGACAGAGGGTGATCACAATAGCTCACCCTGAGCTTTTGCTTAGGTGAGCTAAAAATAAGCGCAGAATAACCCCTAAACCACCGCAGATCTTCAGACCATGCAGAACAAGTATGGATAGTTTCAAAATGTTCAGTGGATAACTGTAGGAGGAACTGTGCCCACAAGGTATCTATTCTAATACTAATCAGACCAAAAACAGTAAGTTGAAAAGGCGGAAAAAGTTGATTAAAAATAATAAGAGGACAACCCTAAAACCAAATGCACATCTTCAGACCATGTAAAACAAATATGCATAGTTTCAAAATGATCAGTAGAAAACTCTAGGAGAAGTTGTGCCCACAAAGTATCTATTCTAATAGTAATACAACTTGGAAAAAAATTTTTTTTTTTTTTTTTTTTTTTTTTTTTTGATTTGGGTTTTATGGCCCTTCAAGAATATTTCACTTATGTCGAGCCGATCATTCATCAAAGGTGGGCAAAAACCGGAGAACCCGGGGAAAAACCACCTGACCATCCGTAAGCAGAACTTGGCTTTCCCACATGTGACCCGAGCGAGGCTCGAACCACAGCGGTGAGAAACCTGATGAATTAAGAGTCAGCTCTCCTATCCACTAGGCTACGGGGGCCCGCGAAAAAACTGTGTCAAAAATGTGTGAAAAGTTGATAAAAAAAAAAAAAAAACTAGACAAAATGCCCAGTGGGGCACGTATACCCCGACCAGAGCTACCACCACTATTAAAAGAGCACAAAGTATGTAGCTTTGACTCTGGAGATGGCAGTTGTATGCTATATGTTATAAAACTGAAAGAATTTAATCACACATTATGTGAAGCCCTTGACCTTGACCTCAAAGGTCAGGCACAGGTGCAGGGATTGAGCTAAAAAAAACTTTAGCCCTATAACTATCACCATACACCAGTGAAATCAATCAGTCTTTTAATAGAAGCAAAAATGACATTTTTATGAAAAGTCGGTGACATTGACTTAAAAGCCATGCCCCAGCTTGGGGACAGTGCCAAGAAAAACTTTAGACCTACATCATGCTTAATATTAATGAAACCAACAAAAGGGACTTGATGATATAGCTATATAAATTTTAATGAAAATATGCCTACTTAATGACCTCAACATATTGGTGAAGTATCATGAAAATATTTTAACCCTTGTCCTGCCAAGCCCTGATATATCTTGCCTTTGCCAACAATGTAGATCCAGATCGGTTGGTTTCTGAAGAAGCCAACTGATCTGGATCTGCACTGTTTGCCATTAAGTATGTGAATTTATATCAACCATTCGGATCAAGAAATACGATTGGCTGAAAATTAGAAGTGGGCATGGCATCTAAATTTATTCAGCACGACAAGGATTAAAAGGTTTTTAAGTTAGGGTTCGCACAAATTTTTCCAATTTTTGGAGACTAGGGTAGATAACTCATTGACCAAGTCAGTTAGAGTTGCCCTTTTTGTACCTGACACAATGCTCTCTATAACCTGACAAAGTTTCGGGAAAACAGCTCACGTCTATGCACAGACAGACAGATGGATGGACAAACGGATGGATTCCATGCTGATAGCTATATCCCCTCAATCTATCAATCAGGGAATAAGGAAATTCAACAAAAGGTCTTCATGATGTAGCTATATAAACTTAAATGCAAAAACTTTTACGTTTATATGAAAATTCTAAGTCTACCCCGGGGTAGGGGTCGCATGGGTGATAATTCTGATAAGAAAAAAAATATGGGTCACCTATATTTTCATGAGGCACTGAGTAAAACTCTAGACCTATATCTACCAACATGTCAAATATAAATGAAATTCCTCAAAGGGTCTTGATGATATGGTTATATAAACTTAAACACAAAAGTTTTGACTTTTTTATGGAAATTCTAAGTCCTTGACCTTGACCCGAAGGTGACCCCCCCCACACACACACACCCAACCAGGGCAGGGATGGTGCTGATAAAAACTTCAGACTTAGATCTACCATATGAATGAAATCCATGAAAGAGTCTTGAAATTAGGAGTCTTCAAATTATAAACTTTAAAGCAAAAATTTTGATCCTACAAGCAAACTAAAGTAAGTATGAACACACAAATGAGCAAATGGAAGAACAGAAGAACGGAACAACAAAAACTAAATACCCCACATACTTCGTATGTGGGAGTATAATAATGGGAGGATAACCACAAAACCACATGCAAATCTTCAGATCATGACAACAACACCTTCAAAGTTTCAAAAACATCAGTATAAAACTCGAAGAGGAGTTGCATCCACAAGCTACCCATCTCATTGTGTCTACGGATGGACAGAATCCTGGATGGCTGGACGAACGGACCGACGAACCCATTTTAAATGTCCCCTTTGACTAACATCAAGGGACAACCAGAACAGAAATTCACTTTGTCTTCAAGTATTTGATTTCTAGAGTAAAAAAGACATTGTGTGAAATATGCTCCAAACACGACGTGTGAATACCTGTCAAGACTAGCAACGAATGTAATCCACAATTCCCTGCCATCATGATATCTGTATTGCATCTGAAAAGATAAGCACAGATCAAAGTTAAAGAAAGCACTACAACATAGAATAGTTTTATCATCCAGTTAAAGACAAAATTAAATAAAACTTGCAGATGACCAGAATATGCAGCAAACTTTTTGAGGAATTTTGAAATCTGGTTATTTTAAAGAGCCAACTATGGGCCCAAGTGAACTTATTCCTTTTGAAGCAATATGTCTCAAACTGCTTAGGAATCTGTACCACAGAAGGGATCAGCTATAACTGAATTTTTCCTAAACTTCACTATGGCAATAATGACATTTTCAGTTGATGCCACCATTTTCCACCTGACACCAATTAAGGGGAAAGGATAAGCTTTCAAGGGGAGTTTATAACCTGTCTACCTTGTTTTGTCAAAATTGTTTTGTCCCCTTCTGAAAATGTATCTATAAGAACAGAATTTGGTTCAAGAGGGTGGATGGGGGAGCAAATTCTTTCCTTATATTCAGAAGGGAATTGGTAAGCCAGAAAGTCACAAGGGAGCCGCTTGTCAATGGCAGAAAAAGTACTAGACTAATCCATTCACCTTAAATAGATATCACACAAGAAAATAAAATGAGAATAAAATACAAGAGGGCCAATATGGCCCTGTATCCCTCACCTGATTACCAGATAAACTGGCCTTTCGGTTCAGGAGAAGAAGTGCAAAATAGATTTCCAAGATAGCGGCCATGGCGCTATCCTGGATTTCTGATCGGGGACGATTTTAGCTCTTTTTTATCTACTAGTAACCCTGATGCTTCCTACCAAATTTGGAGTCAGTTGGCCTTTTGGTTCAGGAGAAGAAGCGAAAAATAGATTTTTAAGATGGCAGCCATCTTGGATTTCTGGTCAGGATGATTATAGCTATTTTGATCTACTAGTCACCCCGATGCTTCCTATCAAGTTTCAGTCACCCCGATGCTTCCTATCAAGTTTCAAGACAATTAGCCTTTTGTTTCAGAAGAAACAAAAAATAGATTTTCAAAATGGCGGCCATGGCAGCCATCTTGGATTTCCCATCAGAACAATTTTAGCTATTTTTTATTTACAAGTCACCCCAATGCTTCCTACCAAGTTTCATGTCAATTGGCCTTTCAGTTCAGGAGAAGAAGCTAAAACCACATTTTAAAGATGGCCACCATCTTGGATTTCAGATCGGAACAATTTTAGCTATTTTTGCTGTACAAGTCACCCGATGCTTCCTACCAAGTTTCAAGTCAATTGGCTTTTCAGTTCAGGAGAAGAAACAAAAAATAGATTTTCAATATTGCCGCTACAGTGGCCAACTTGGATTTCCAATAGGAATGATTTTAGCTATTTCAAGATGGTGGCAATGGTGGCCATCTTGGATTTCCGATTGGAACAATTTCAGCTATATTTGATCTACAAGTCATCTTGTTGCTTCCTACCAAGTTTCAAGTCAATTGGCCTTTTGGTTCAGGAGAAGAAGCAAAAAATAGATTTTCAATATTGCCGCCACGGTGGCCAACTTGGATTTCCGATAGGAATGATTTAGCTATTTTTGATCTACAAGTCACCGCAATGCTTCCTAGTTTCAAGTCAATTGGCGTTTTGGTTCAGAAGAAGTGAAAAAAAGATTTTCAAGATGGCCAAGACAGTGGCCATCTTGGATTTTGGATCAGAAAGATTTTAGCTATTTTTGATCTACAAGTCACCCCAATGCTTCCTACCAAGTTTCTAGTCAATTGGCATTTTGGGTCAGGAGAAGAAGTGAAAAATATATTTTTAAGATGGCCACCTTGGATTTCGAATTGAAGTCACCCCAATGCTTCCTACCAAGTTTCGAGCCAACTTTGATTCAGGAGAAGAGAAAAATAGATTTTCAAGATGGCCCTCACAGCCGCCATCTTGGATTTCAGATCGGAACTATTTTAGCTATTTCTGACCAACAAGTCACCCAGATGCTTTCTATTGAGTTACAAGTCAAGTGGCCCTTTGGTTCAGGAGAAGTAGCAAAAATTGGTGGCCATCTTGGTTTTACAATCGGAAGGATTTCAGCTATTTTAGATCTACAAGTCACCCCGGTGCTTCCTGCCAAGTTTTCAGTCATTTGGCCTAGGGGTGTAGGAGGAGTAGGCTTTTAAAGAAATTGTTGACGCTGCAGGATGGGGGACGCACGACGAACACTGACTGATCACAATAGTTCATCTTGTGCACTTTGTGCTCAGGTGAGCTAAAAAAGCAGAACTAATTAACATTTTACAGGCAAATAAAAGTGTTTATGTCCATTTGAACATCTTAAGGATAAACTGAATTTAACTAGAGGCCCAAGTGGGCCAGAATTGCTAACCTGGATTAGGCTGATCATGATATGTTACACTGTTTAGCAATCCAGAATCTGATATTGTTTAAAGAGTTCAAGATTGCCACCATCATGGCACCATGACCACCATCTTGGATATTGGAACTGAACTATTTAGCAATTCTGAATCGCCATGTCACCCTGATGCCTCCCATCAAGTTTCGGCTCAATCTGACTATTTGGGAGGAGATATGGTTTGAATTGCTACAATCGTTCTGTTCCATGGCAACCCTCTTGGATATTGGAACAGAAAGATTGTAGCAATTCTGGTCCCCATAACATATACATGCCATAAGCTGTGGACTAAAATCTGTGAGATAAGGCAAAAATTTAAGGGATATTTTACAAAATTCTGTGAGATTTTCTTAAACATCACTTTGGAGCTCCCCCAATATAGTCTAAAGTCTTTTAATTCATGTAAGAAACTTGTGAAAACCATAACAGTGTGAGATTTATGTTTATTTCTTCATAAAATCTGTTGTATAATGGTCTTAAAATTCTGTGAGATTTGAAATTTTTATGGGAATTGCCTTCAAGACGGGCCAAATTCTGTGAGATTTTATCTCACAGTGTGAGATATGGCATGTATGGCATAACACTCCAATACCTCCCATCAATTTTAAGCTCAATCCGGCTTACCTTTAGGGAGCAGATGTGATTTGAAGATTTTCAAAATGACTGGCATGGTGGCCATCTTGGATATCAGAACAGAACCATTTTAGCAATTCTAAAATTCCATGTTGCCTCAATGCCTTCCACCAAGATTTGGCTCCATCTAACTTACTGCTTAGGACCAGCTAACAACTGAAGACTTTCAAGATGGACTCCTATGGTGTCCATCATGGATAAGATTCTGATGGAGATGTCAAAAATGTGAAAGGTTACTGACGGACATATGGATGACGGACGGACCATGGTCAACAAACCAAGGCATAAGCTGAGCTGAAGCAGCTCCAGGTGAGCTAACAATTGAAGATCTTCAAGGTGGCGGCCATCATGGATATTGTAGCAAAACAGTTTTAGCAATTCTTAATCTCCATGTCGCCCCAATGCCTCCCACCACATTTCCTACTTACCATTCAG
The DNA here is from genome assembly GCA_964016985.1 of Anodontia alba. NCBI lineage: Eukaryota > Metazoa > Mollusca > Bivalvia > Lucinida > Lucinidae > Anodontia > Anodontia alba. The sequence goes on from OZ024834.1 coordinate 76,302,612, forward strand.
CAGATGAGGTTTGAAGATCTTTAAGATGGCCACCTTGGCCGCCATCTTAGATATCGGAACAGAATGATTTTAGCAATTCTGAATCTCTATGTTGCTCAGATGCCTCCCAACAAGTTTTGGCTCAATCTGCGTTACGGTTTGGCAGGAGATGTCGTTTGAAGAATTTCAAGATGTCAGCCATGGCCATCGAATGTAATAAATCTAGCAGTTCTAAATCTCCATGTCTCCCCAATGCCTCCCTCCACCAAGTTTCAGCTTAATCGGACTTACCGCTAAGGAGCAGATGTCGTTTCAAGATTTTCAAGATGGCCACCATGGCCGCCATCTTGGATATCGGAACAGGACAATTTTAGCAAATATCTCTGTGTTACTCCAATGCCTCCCATCAAGGTTAGCTTCAATCCAACTTATGGTTTAGGATGAGATCAATTCTACATACTGGAACATAAGGAATTTAGCAATTCTAAATCCCCATGTCACCCCAATGCCTCCCACCAAGTTAGGGCTCAATTTAACTTACCATTCTGGAGCAGACATGGTTTGAAGATTTTCAAGATGGCAACTGTGGCCTCCATCTTGAATATCTGAACAGCATGATTTTAGCTATCTCTGTGTTGCTCTAATGCCTCCCATCATGTTTAGCCTCAATCCAACATGGTTTGGGATGAGGATATTTGAGGATATTCAAGATGGCCAACATATCTGAATGGAATGATTTCTGCAATTCTACATCTCCATGTGGCCCGAATGCCTCCCACCAAGTTTGGGCTCAATCTGACAGGGTTCAGGAGCAGATGGCAGCCATCTTGGATACTGGAACGGAACAATTTTAGCAATTCTGAATCTCTATGTAGCTCCATTGCCTCCAGTCGAGTTTCTGCTCAATCAGATTTGCGTTTTGGGCCATGGTGATCATCTTGGATATTGGAACCAGATGATTTTAGCAATTCCGAATCTCCATGTTGCCACAATGCCTCCCACCAAGTTTCAGATCAATCTGACTTGTGTGTCTGGAGATGTCAAAAATGTGAAAAGCTTACGATGGACGACAGACGACACACAACAGGCCATGGCATAAGCAGACCTGGAGCAAAGCTAAAAATAGATAAAAAAGTATCTCTCTCCCCAGTTAACCATTTAAGCCTAGTGGACTTCTACCTCTCTCTATGGGCAGGTCCATCTCGAGTTTTAGTATATTTATTGTAGATATTTGTCTACTAAATGCAAACACCTGATCAGACAGCAGCTTTTGAGGCTTGTGCTGGAGGGAAAACAGTTGTCTCACTTTTAGAATGGCTGAAAATCTATGAAGTATATCCAGTCAGATTGGTGATGTGTACCGTATATACCTTATGTATCCCAACATGCAGGCCTGAGCCAGAGCCAGATCAAATGCAACACTGTTTACCATGCAGCTTTTACACACATCAGCAGCTAGTTAATTTGATTGTGTTGGGGTTTAAAAACACATCAACCTTTGTGGGTTATTTTGTTGTCTCCAACAGAAAAGGAGAAAAGAGATAGTAGAGGAAATAAAAGAGAGGGACAGGAAAGAAAGAGGAACAGGAATGAAAGAAACAGAAGAAATAAAAACAATCCCTCTCTACCCTTAACTGCTACAAGGAGGCCTTGTCCAACTGTAATATCAGTTGGATGCCCCAGTGACCTAAGATACACGACATACACAACACCTTCGCAACACCCGACCACCACCCAGCAGCTAGTTAAACTGACTTGTTAAGCAGTAAGATGTCTGAATAGTCAAGGTTAACATAATAATAGCTCTAACCAAATAATTTTTAATACAGCATACCTTTAAGAGAAGCACATGTAAATCGCCTAAAACTGCATACATTTTTTGCCTTTTTTTTTTTTATGGGTTTATTCCACAAATTATTTGGTGGAAAGGCAAACAGTGTATACCCTCCTTACAGACTGCTCCTGGTTGATGTATTAAATTTTAGGATATTTACCCTAACCATGTAAGTTTATAAATGTGTGTTTTTTTTGTTTGTTTGTTTGTTTGTTGTTTTTTTTGTTGTTTTTCTTTTTTTGTTGTTTTTCACTGCTGCTATCATATTTTTAGAGCTACTGAAAAAAAACAATGCTTTTCACATTGTCACATATTGTTCTTTTCATCTTTTCAACCCTGAGCATTTGGTGTTAATGGCTCGTAATAAACTAACATCTGTCTCAGTCTCTGAATAAGTAACAGACAATGCAATAAACTAAATAACTGAAGCTGGCACTGTCAAAAGAACAGTCTCTGGGAAATCAGTTTGGAACAAAACTGATGTTTTGTTGACTTTTGTTTGATCCAAAGTAGTTCAGGTATCAATCAACCTTCAACAAAAATATGTTCTCTAAAACCTTATCTGTATTGTGTCACACAATAAGCAAGACATCATACTGACCTGTCTCCCACCATTATAGTTCTGTCAGCTTCAAGACCATGTGTATCGTGCAGCATATCAAACATTATTTTTCCTGGTTTACCTATGACTAAAGGTTCCCGATGAGCTGGTATTTTTATAGCTGCTACTATACTGCCAGTACCTGAAAAACAAAAGATGTATAGGGCTAAAACTTGCATGGTTGAATGAAACAGGCTGCTTACTTTGAAAATCGAATATCATTTAAGTTGGTGCTAGAGGACATATACAACCTTGCAAACTACACAGCTGTATATGAAGAGACATAACAAGAGGACCATGATGGTCCTATATTGCTCACCTGAGCAAACAGATTTGCATACTTACTATTGAAGTTTCAGCCAAGGTCACTGCTCTAAGATTTTTGTATAAATTTTATAGCCCCACCCCCTAGTGGCCTTTTTTAACGAATCATGACAGCTTGAACAATCTTGGTAGAGGGTCACCAAGGAAACATTGCTACCAAGATATATTGAAATAGGTCCAGTGGTTTCTGATAAAAAGATTCTTAAAGTTTTTCATAAAGATATATAGGGTAAATAAGGACAACCCCCTAGTGGCCATATCTTTTTGACGAATCATGACCGCTTGAAAAATCTTGGTAGAAGGTCACCAAAGAAACATTCCGGCCAAGTTATACTGAAATTGGTCCAGTGATTTCTGCATACTGTGTATAGAGCCTTAGAAAAAAAAACCCGACTTGCAGTAATTCTGGCTAAGCATATACTATGACTCGGGTTTTTGACTTCACGCTGAGAACAACTGCTTTTCATTGCCTCTCGCAAGGAGTTTAGGGCTCTGTTATCTATCCCTTTACACAGTTTGATTAGGTTTGTTAATTGGCTGCAGACGAAATGCTGTACTTTAAGGACATTTTTTTTTTCTTTTTCTTTAAAGCATTTTTTTCCTAAGACATTTAAAAGAGCACAAAAAATAATCCATTTGATCATTCTAATGAAGTTTCTAAGTCAATTACGAGGGCCTTTCAATAAATAACCAGCCTATCCCATTTCCGATGGACAGATACGGTCATGATTTTCAAGCTTTGTTTTAATATATGTTTTATGCATGGGTACAAAATTGCACGCATATCGAGTCATTCTTTAATAAGATATTGAATGTCAAACATGGCTAGTGATGCAAAGGCATGCTTTTCATCTAAAGTTGAGTACCGTGCTGTAATTGGGTACTTGTATTTAAAAGGTAAAACAGGCAAGGAAATACACGGCAAGTTAGTCGATACCTTCTGCACCATCTTATGCTCAGGTTAAATTCTAGGTAGGGGAATTCAAACGCGGTAGAACGTCTTTTAGAAGATGAAGCCAGGTCTGGACGCCCACTGGATGCCACCGACGAAGAAATGTATAAGAAAGTTCGGGATCTGGTATACTCTGATAGGCAAATTCAGGTGGAAGAAATAGCGCAGGCATTAGGCATTTCACATGGTAGCGTTTCAACAATCTTACATGATCGTTTAGGTATGCGCAAGCTAACAGCCCGTTGGGTCCCCAAATCCCTTAGCGATGAGCAAATGGCAACCAGAGCATCAGTATGCAGTGCCTTATTGAAGCGTTTTAGGTCAAAAGATGATTTTTTTTTGCGTCTGGTGACTGTAGATGAGACTTGGGTTCATTATTATGAGCCAGAGAATAAATCTCAGAGTCGTCAGTGGGTAGGGCCTGGGTCCCCGAGGCCAAAGAAGTTCAAGACGCAACCATCTGCTGGCAAGGTGATGGCCAAAGTATTTGGACAATGCGAGAGTCCACACTTGCAAAGTTGCAATGGATGCTGTAGAGCGAAACTGGTATGAATTAATATCCCCCCCCTGCCTATTCGCCTGACCTAGCTCCTAGCGACTTCTTCCTATTCCCAAACTTGAAAAAGGATATCCGTGGACTTCATTTCTGGTCTGATGAAGAAGTTGTGACGGCAGTTGAGGAGTGGGCCAATGGAAAGGACCCTAACCTTTTCAGTTCTGGGCTGATGACACTTGAACACCGTTGGTCTAAGTGCATCACACTAGAGGGCAATTACATCAAAAAAGAAGAGGTGGATCTCAACCTGAAATAAGTTAGGCTGGTTACATTGACTCACCCTCGTATGAATTGTTTTACAATCCCCCCAAAAAAGACAGCATTAAAGATCAAAGGTGAAAATTCTTGGCTAGTCTATTCAGCATCTAAGTGCTATGACAGAAATAAGTTCTACAAACCCTTCAACTTTAACTATAAGATTCATTGTTCTTGGGTAAAGAAAGCAACTGAAAAAACTTATTTCAAGTTTTTTGTTATATACTGAAAGGAAAAAGAAACGCAGGGTAAATTTTATTCCTAAATTTCATTCAAGTTTGAAAAAGTTTGTTAAATATTTTACTATGATTACAAAACGGTACATGTATGGAACAAAAGTTCCAAATTTCATCGGTTTGTGATCAACAAGTCTCGAATTATTGAAGTTCATTGGTAGCTACCCCCCAAATCTTGAAATAAAAATCAAACTGAAAATCAATATCGGGCGTGCCCCCCTCTTGCTGCCGTTGCTGCCCTAATTCTCCATTGGATAGAGTTAACCAAAGCATGGACAGTTCGCATCGGGATGTTATTCCATTCATCGATCAACGCATTCCTTAGTTGTGCGAGAGTTGCGGGGGGGATTTCGGCGCTTCCTAACCCATTCTGTCCAGCTCATCCCACATGTGCTCTATTGGGGTCAAATCTGGACTGTACGGTGGCCATGCTAGTGGTGCGATGTTATTGTTTGCCAGGAAATCCTGACAAACTCGGGCAACATGTGGTCGGGCATTGTCCTGCTGCAGAATCAAATTACGTTGTTGCACAAGCGGGACTGCAACAGGACGCAAGATCTCATCCCTATACCTTACTGCGGTCATATTGCCCGCAACAATAATCAACTGTGATTTTATCCCGTGAGCAATGCCTCCCCAGACCATAACGGAGCCACCCCCAAACCGATCCCGTTCGACAACAGGCGTCGGCAAAGCGTTCTACGCGACGTCGATACACACGACGTCGACCATCTGCGCGATAGAGAGTGAACCTAGACTCGTCCGTAAAAAGAACTCGTCTCCACTGCCTCATCGGAAATAGCCTGGGCAATATGACCGCAGTTAGGTATAGGGATGAGATCTTGCGTCCTGTTGCAGTCCCGCTTGTGCAACAACGTAACCTGATTCTGCAGCAGGACAATGCCCGACCACATGTTCGGATGTAGGATTTCCTGGCAAACAATAACATAGCACCACTAGCATGGCCACCGTACCGTCCAGATTTGACCCCAATAGAGCACATGTGGGATGAGCTGGACAAAAAAATTTAGGAAGCGCCGAAATCCCCCCGCAACTCTCGCACAACTAAGGAATGCGTTGATCGATGAATGGAATAACATCCCGATGCGAACTGCCAATGCTTTGGTTAACTCTCTCCAAAGGAGAATTAGGGCAGCTACGGCAGCAAGAGAGGGGCACACCCGATATTGATTTTCAGTTTGATTTTGATTTCAAGATTTGTGGGGTAGCTACCAATGAACTTCAATAACTCGAGACTTGTTGATCACAAACCAATGAAATTTGGAACTTTTGTTCCATACATGTACCCTTTTGTAATCATAGTAAAATATTTAACAAACTTTTTCAAACTTGAATGAAATTTAGGAATAAAATTTACCCTGCGTTTCTTTTTCCTTTCAGTATATGATCTATTCATAGACAGTAAAAATTCAAAATAGTTGATTCTACTATTTTTACTTATGATTAGGCCGCAGATGAATACAGTTCATTTTAAACTTAAAAACAAAGGGGCCATGTTGTGTCATTCTGATTATCGAATAATGTGGTGTAGCTAACTCTAAGACGGAAGTAACAATTTTAAAACGTAGTCTGGAAAATGTGAGAAAGTGAAAACAGTTGATGAGCTCGGGCGTTGGGAGGACGGAAAGATCATAGAAGTTCTAGACGGAGATCAATTCCAAGTGAAATTCTTTGTCTGGGGAGATTGTTTTGAATCCGATTCCTTTCGCCCCCAGACCGTCCGTCCCCTCACCCTCCATTCCCCCTCTGTTTCGCCCCACCAGCCATTTCGTCCCATACATATTAATTACATAAAATTTACTAGCACTTTATGTAGTATAACTTCTCTCATTATTTATTTAGTCAACCTTTATCCATTTATGCCTAGCGTTCCATAAAAGGGTACCTATAAACCCAGATAAGATGCCGCAGGTCTGATTTTGCATTTAGGGCAGGAATTTCCATAAAACATGGTAACAATGAAAACTAACCAGACACTCCTTATATTGAAATGAACAGGTTCAATGAGTTAAGGTAGAACAGTGCATTTGGCATATAATGGGTTTAAAGGAGGAACATCATACATACGTACGTACGTACGTACCTACCTACCTACCTACCTACATACCTACATACATACATACATACATACATACATACATATAGTATAACCTCAATGGCTCGAACCCAGATGGCTTGTTTACCGTGGATGATTCGAACTCTTTCTTCAATCCCTACAAAATCCTTCAAATAGCTCAAGAAAACAAATATTTAGGGATTTTTTCTGATTTTATCATGGAATTGTATGTTGTGTGTACTTATTAGAATTGCCTCATTGAGGCAATTCTAATGAGTACACTCAACATACAATCATTTTGTAGAAATTCGAAAAGATTTCCCTAAATTATCGCTATTTGCTTCCTGAACTGGTGCCATGATTAACATACATACATACATACACACATACATACATACATACATACATACATACATACATAATACATACATACATACATACATACATACATCTTACACATACCCTATATATATATGCTTAGCCCCTCATTTTTGGCTACATTCGCAAACAGTGTAGACCCAGATCAGATGATGCAGAAAGTAAAAAAGTACAGGAATTGTTGCAAAACTCACAATTTGAATTTAAAATTGATCTGTTCAAGGCACTCACGGAAAATTGGAAAACAGTGTAGACCCTGATCAGATGCCACAGAAGACAGAGCCATCATTCATTTTCAGTACTGGGTCCTTTATACAAACTTAATCAGACAAAACAAAACTGACATCCCTTGAATTTAAAATGTATCTGTCCATAGGCATTTTGTAGACATTTGTTAACAGTGTAGACCAGGTCAAGAATGCTGAGTCTGATCAGGATCACCACTATATTCAGAAGTTTTGTAAAATCTAAAACGGATCTGTTCAAGAGTATTAAGTGGAAGATTCTCAGTGCATCCTATATGACAGTGGACATGTTCATTTCCAATTTAATGGATGTCTGGTTTATTTCATCCATTGGAAATTTTGCGAAACAGTAAATAGTTCAGTTGCAGCGCTCCATGTTGTCTGATCCATGTCTACAATGTTTGCGTATTTTCCATAAAATTGGCCGGTAGGCATATATTGGCAAAAGAGATTAAACAATAATGCTATGTTGTTATTAACAAGGCTACATGGAGATAACAGAATAATTAACATGATCAATTAAGTAGGTATCAACAGATTGCAGACTGCCAAAAGGGCCGCGACACGTCAACAGTGGTCTTCAAGCATATGCATTCAGCAAAGATTCAAATCACCCAGCTTACAAACTCAGATAGAATGGAGCCTTATTATTTATCCTATAACAGTGGTTAGTCTATAGGTGATCAAAACAGTCCCAGTCAGGTTACCTGGCAGATATTAATTAACCTATGCAGAGTCTGCTGCAACAAGTAATATAAAACCCAGATGTGCATAACTGCTGATAAAAGGTTCAAGATAGATTTTTAGTGTCCAAGGTATGTACACTTCATGGACAAGAAGATTTTTAAAGTTTTCTATATAGATGTATAGGGAAAATAAGTCCCACCACCTAGCAACCATGTTTTTTTACCAATCATGATGGCTTGAACAATCTTAGTAGAGGGTCACCAAAGGAACATTCCTGCCAAGTTATATTGAATTGTCCAGTGGTTTCTGACATGAAGCAAAATCTCTGAAACATAAAATATAGGTCACTGACCTACATATACTTGAGAGGGTAAGCTGATGTGTCACACTGATCCATTATACCAACTATGATGTTACAAGATATTCAGCAAAATCACTAGACCATGAAATTTATGCTGATTTATATTTACTTTGAGGTCAAAGTTTGGGTCACACTGTGTCATGATCTGTAAATATGACACTTAGGCATCAAATAGTGGGAGATATAAGATAAAATCACTCGCCTTTGAAACATAGGTCACAAAGACCTACATTTATTTTGAGGTAAAATGCTGTGTTATACTGACCCTTAATCCAAAACTATGATAGTCATACATGAAGTTGTCTTCAAGATGTAACATAAATCACTGGACCATGAATAGTAGTTCACAATGACCTACATTTACTTTTAGGTCAACTGTCGGACCATATTGATTCATAATCACAAATAATGATGTTCATACATCAAATAACAATCAAGATATAAGACAAAGTCACTGGACTATGAAATATAGGTCAAGGTGACCTACATTTATTATGATGTCAATCATTGTATCACACAGAACCAATATCCCAAGTATCACATTATTTCATGAAATAGTCTTCAAGATATAGATATAAGGCAAAATTGCCAGAGCATAAAGATTGTTTAACAATAATCTTGACCTTATTACACTAAATGTTTATGTGATAAACTTTTCTGATGTCCAGCCTTCTTTATTAAGAAGTTGTTTGTTTAAACAAACTGTGATATACTACTTTACTGAGGCATTTTAGATTCTGTCCTCTAGCCCCACCCTGGGGCATGACCCAGGGGTTAGTAGATGAAAAATGAAAGAGAACCCTTCCAGGTACCCCATTATCAAATATGAATAGTTTCTGATAAGTGGCTGCAAAGATATACGTAATCAAAAAACTTGGAAGTAAAACTTGGTTATAACAGGTGTTAACAGACATAATCACAGAAGGATGGAATGATGGACAGACAACCTACAAAAACTATATACCCCTTTGGCAGGGATATAAAAATCTGACAATGCTATTCCCAACAACTTTCATTTCTGCGCCGGAAAAGATAGGTGTGGGTTTGAAAAAAACAAGAGGCTGATTTTTAATTGATTTCACTGTGTTCTGGTTTCTATGTTATTCATTAGTGCAAATCTCTCAATAAATGAAATTGTGCAAAATTATAAGGAAGCTGATCAATATTTTCATTACATTATTATTAAAATTCTAAAATGTCCACTGCAGAGTCCATGTTTCAGGTGTAATATTGAAGGGTAATAATGCAGAGCCCATCCTACAAAATAACAAGAGGCCCATGGGCCACGATTCTCTCACCTGAGTAAAACAGCCATTGCATATCTACAGATGCCTTACAACATTCTTTCTCTACTGCCATAGCAACTAGGATAGAAATTTGAATGTGCTGTAAAAGTCAAATGTCATCCTAGGATCATCATTTGAACAAACTTGGTAGACCTTGCATCCCCAATGCTATAAAGAAAGTTTCAGCCTAAAAGCTTTCTTGGTTCTGGAGATTTTAAGTGCTTTTTCACCACATATGGGCATGGCAGCCATCTTATTCAATAGTGCAAAACTGCTTGAACAAATTGACAATACCCCTTCAACAGAAGGCCTATATGAAATCTGGTGAAAATTGGTCAAGCCGTTTAAGAAGATGGCATTTTAAAAAAAAATTACACCATTTTATACATATATACAGACCTGGGGCAAGGGTAGATAGTCCCCGGGGGAAAAAATTTGATTGTAACTAAAACATTCTACTTATTTAATCATACACTGAAATTTTCAGTCATAATTCTTTAATACATTTTGAGAAAATGATTTTTTCAACATTTTGTATGGGGATACAAATTTGACCTTGCTGTAAATCTATGATTATCATTCTGATCAAACTTGGAAGAACTTGAGTCCCCAATGGTATATACCAAGATTCAGCCTCAAATCTTTCTTGGTTCTACAGAAGATTTTCAGGCATTTTTACCATATATGGGCATAGCGGCCATCTTGTTCAATGGCGCAGAACCATTTAAAAAAAACTGTCAGTACCTTTCGACAGAAGGACCATGTGAAATCTGGAGAAAATTGCTCATGCAGTTTCAGAGAAGACGACAGTCAAAAATTCACAATTTTATACATGTATATAGCCTAGGGGCAAGGACAGATAACCCCCAGGGGACAAAATTTTGATTGTAACTAAAAATTTTTTACTATTTTTATCATACATTGTAAGTTTCAGCCAATAGTCTTTAACATATTTTGAGAAAATGATTTATCAACTTTTTCCCCATACAAATGAATGGGGGTGCAAAAAGGTCAAAGGTCAACCTAAGACCATCATTTGAACAAACTTGGTAGATCTTGAGTTCTTGATGCTATATACCAATAAACATCAAAATGCTTGCCTTTGGAAACAAAGAACACACTACAGATTAGCAAATGGGAGTCTTGGTTTTATTGAGACTCATCATAAGCAGTAATGAAGTTTGCAACACTGCTTACACCCTCTAGCGTATACATGAGCAGAACCCCATATTCAAATTTACCACCAAGGGCCCAATGATCCCAAAGGAAATGAAATATGATCTGCACTATGGTGACGTACGGGGAGACGTTCTACTGCCACACATAGCACTAACACCAGCTGCAGTGTAGTAAAATAAACGTCAAAAAGATTGCCTTTAGAAACAAAACACACTACGGGTTAGAAAATGAAAGTCTCGGTTTTATTAAGATTCTTCATAAGCAGTAGTGAAGTTTGCAACACTGCTTACGCCCTCTATCATATACATGAGCAGAACTCCATTTTCAAATTTACCACAATGGGCCCAATGATCCCAAAGGAGATGAAATATAATCTGGACTATGGTGATGTACGGGGAGACGTTCTACCGCCCCCACATGGCACTAGCACCAGCTGCAGTGTAGTAAAATAAATGTCAAAAAGAATACACTATGGATTAGAAGATTCTGCATCAAAGCTTTCTTGGTTCTGGAGAAGAAGATTTGTAAGTGTTTGTTTTTACCATATATTATCATGGCAGCTATCTTGTTCAATGGGTGGAACCAACTGAACCAGTTGTCAATATCCCTTTTACAGAAGGTCCCATGTGAAATCTGGTGAAAATTGGTCAAGTAGTTTCAGAGATTTAATAATAATAATAATATTATTATTATTATTATATTATTATTTATTAATAAGATTTAATAAAAATTGGTCAAGTAGTTTCAGAGATTTAATACATGTCTAACCCAGAGGCAAGGGTAGATAACTCCCAGGAGACACAAATTTAAATGTATCTAAAAGGTTTGTTTTCCTACTTTAATCATACAATGTCAATTTCAGCCATTAGTCAATAGATTTTCAGAAAATGATTTTCAAGCTTTCCCCACACAAAAGAATGAGGACGCAAATTTGACCTTGCCTTAAAAAGGTCAAATGTCATCCTAGGACCATATTTTGAATAAACTTGGTAACCCTTGAGTCCTCAGTGCTATATACTAAGATTAAGTCTCAAAGCTTTCTTTGTTCTAGATAAGAAGATTTTCAAGTGTTTTTTTTTACCATATATCGGCATAGCACCATCTTGTTCAGTGGTGCAGAACCATTTGAAGGAATTGATAATACATTTTTGACAGAAGGGCCCTTGTGAAATCTAGTGAACATTGGTCAAGCTGGATAGGGAAAAAAAGTATAGCACAGAAACAACAAGAGGGCCATGATGGCCATGTAACGCTCACCGGAGCATCATAGCACTTTGAGAACCTGATCTAGAACTGATCAAGGCAAACATTCTGATCAAAATTCAAAATGATTATAGTAACAAGTAAGACAATGAAGCATGTCTAATGGACTGTGAAATAAAGGTCAAGGTCAAATATGGATGACTGCACTCAACAGGCCATGTACTAAGTATCACTGGCTGTAGGGGCAATAGTTACAGAGAAACTGACCTGAACACAAACACTTCACAAGTACCAAATATCACTCTGTAGGACCAATAATTACTGAGAAACTGACCTAAACGGAAAAACTTAAGAAAGTCACTGGATAGAGGGCATCAACAAGGTTTTCCTTTGATCTGGCCAGGTGACCTAGTTTCTGATATCAAGTAACCCAGTTTTAAACTAGACCTAGAAATCATCAAGACGAACATTTTGAGCAATATTTATGATGATTATTTAAAAAATGTGACCTCTGGAGTGTTAACAGTTTTCTGCTGATTTGGCCTGGTGACCTAGTTTTTGATCCCATGTGACCCAGTTTTGAACCTGACCTAGAAATCATCAAGACAAACATTTTGAGCAAGCTTCATGATGATTGCTTCAAAAATGTGACCACTAGAGTGTTAACAAAATTTTCTGCTGATTTGGCCTGGTGACCTAGTTTTTGACCCCAAGTGACCCAGTTTCGAACTAGACCAAGAACTCATCAAGACAAACATTTTGAGCAAGAGTCATGATGATTGCTTCAAAAATGTGACCGCCAGAGTGTTAACAAGGTTTTCTGCTGATTTGGCCCGGTGACCTAGTTTTTGACCCCAAATGACACAGTTTCAAACTTGACCTAGAAATCATCAAGACAAACATGTTGAGCAAGATTCATGATGACTGCTTGAAAAATGTGACCACTAGAGTGTTAACAAGGTTTTCTGCTGATTTGGCCAGGTGATCTAGTTTTTGACCCAAAGTGACCCAGTTTCAAACTTGACCTAGAAATCATCAAGACAAACATTTTGAGCAAGATTCATGGTGATTGCTTAAAAAAATGTGACCGCTAGAGTGTTAACAAAGTTTTCTGCTGATTTGGCCCGGTGACCTAGTTTTTGACCCCAAGTGACCCAGTTTCAAACTTGACCTGGAACTCATCAAGACAAAACATTTTAAGCAAGATTCATGATGACTGCTTCAAAAATGTGACCGCTAGAGTGTTAACAAGGCCAGGTGACCTAGTTGTTGACCCCAGGTGACCCAGTTTCGAACTTGGCCTAGAAATCATCAAGCCAAATATTTTGAGCAAGATTCATGATGATTGCTTAAACAAGTCACCCCGATGCTTCCTAGCAAGTTTGTAGTCAATTAGCCTTTCGGTTCAGGGGAAGCAAAAAATAGATTTTCAAGATGGCTGTCATGGCAGCCATCTTGGATTTCCTTTGGAACGATTTTAGCTATTTTTGATCTATATGTCACCCCAATGCTTCCTACCATGTTTGGAGTCAGGTGGCTTTTGGGTTTAGGAGAAGAAGCAAAAAATAGATCTTCAAGATGGCTGCCATGGCGGCCATCTTGGATTTCCGATCGGCATGATTTTAGCTATTTTTGATCTACAAGTCACCCCAATGCTTCCTAGCAAGTTTGGAGTCAATTGGCTTTTGGGTTTAGGAGAAGAAGCGAAAAAAAGATTTTCAAGATGGCCACCATGGTGGCTGGTGGTCATCTTGCATTTCCGATCAGCAGGATTTTAGCTATTTTTGATCTACAAGTCACCCTGATACTTCCTACCAAGTTTGGAGTCAATTGGCCTTTCGGCACAGGAAATGAAATGAAAAATAGATTTTCAAGATGGCAGCCAAGGCAGCCATGTTGGATTTCCAATCGGAACGATTTTAGCTATTTTTGATCTACAAGTCACCCCAATGCTTCCTACCAAGTTTCGAGAATTGGCATTTGGGTTTAGGAGAAGAAGCAAAAAATAGATTTTCAAGAAATGGCGGTCATCTTGGATTTACGATTGGCACAATTTTAGCTATTTTTGATCTACAAGTCACCCCAATGCCTCCTACCAAGTTTCGAGTCAACTGGCCTTTCGGCGCAGGAGAAGAAGCAAAAAATAGATTTTTAAAGGTCAACCTAGCGTCATCATTTAAACAAACTTGGTAGCCCTTGAGTCCCTGATGGTATATACCAAGTTTCAATCTCAAAGCTTTCTTGGTTCTGGAGAAGAAGCTTTTAAAGTGTTCTTTACCATATATGGGCATGGGGGCCATCTTAATTAACAGACCGTGACCATCTGTAAAAATATTTAATCCCTCTTTAACAGAAGGCTCCACATGAAGTTTGAAGAGAATTCACTCAGAGGTTTCAGAGGAGATGTTGTTCAAATGTGTGAACAGGCAGACGACTGACAGGGAGTGATCACAATAGCTCATCCAGATCAGTCTGCACATGCTTAGTCTTATGATCAGATGTGCAGGCTGGTGTGACTCACTACTCAGACCACAGGTAATTTTGTAGGACAAGTGCTGTGGCCTGGCTCATGTGATATTACCTATAGAGCAAGGCCCAGGTTTACAACCATTCCTCAGAGTTAATGCACCAGTCATTTGTAGTTCCAGCCCCTACAGGGCCAGGGGCTTTTAACTAAGTCTTACTGCCCAAAATACGTGGCTGCGTGTACAGCTCTTGTGCGCAGAGCGCAATGCTCCATGCCAGTGAGACTTGGCCATTGACAAAGCCAAACCTCCAGCATCTGCAGCGAAATGACAGGGCAAAGATCAGACAGATCTGCAATGTCAGGCCGCAGAACACTGTCAACACCAGGTCCAATGAGCTACTTGTGCGGCTTGGCAATGAGGATCTGGCCCTCATTCTGAAGGAGAGAAGACTCCGATTGTATGGACATGTGGAACGCTCCAATGGTGCAGTCAAGACAGCCTTTGACATACAGGTTGATGGAAAGCATGGGCCTGGGAGGCCCAAGATGACATGGAAGCAGCTGACAGAGAGGGATTGCAGAGAGTGGAAGCTCTCGGCTATCAACCCTCATGATAGACATACCTGGAGATCTGGTGTGAGATCTGCCATGCGTGCAGCAAGCCAGCTATCTGAAAGGGGGTCCACTGATGTGGATATTGCCACTGTACCTGCATGTTAATCAAAAATCCGATTATGATATGATGATGACTGTGAGGACAAATTTATGTAAAATTCCTGCCAAAATGACTATATTAACAAGTAAGACAATGTAGCATGCTAATGGACTGTGAAATAAAGGTCAAGGTCAAATATGGATCACTGCACTCAACAGGCCATGCTAAGATGTATGCATGTAGTAAGTATCACTGGCTGTAAGAGCAATAGTTACTGAGAAACTGACCTAAATACAAACACTTCACAAATACCAAATATTACTCTGTAGGACCAATAATTACTAAGAAACTGACCTAAACGGAAAAACTTAAGAAAGTCAATGAACAGGGAAATATACATCACCTAGAAATCATCAAGACAAACATTTTGAGCAAGATTCATGATGATCAAAGTCACTTCAAAAATGAGACCTCTGGAGCGTCAACAAGGTTTTCCTTTGATTTGGCCTGGTGGCCTAGTTTCTGACATCAAGTGACCCAGTTTTAAACTAGACCTAGAAATCATCAAGAAGAACATTTTGAGCAATATTTATGATGATTATTTAAAAAATGTGACCTCTGGAGTGTTAACAAGGTTTTCTGCTGATCTGGCCTGGTGATCTAGTGTTTGACCCCACGTAACCCAGTTTCAAACTTGCCTTAGAAATCATCAAGACAAACATTTTGGGCACGATTCATGATGATTGCTTCAAAAATGTGACCTATGGGTATATGGGTATTGACGTAAAAAGGGTATGTGAAGAAATTGTGCAGGTAAAAATCCAGAAAGAAAGCGTTTGTTTTTTATGCATTACAGGTATTATTTAATGTTTGAAGACCCTGCAGTAGCAATCTGATATAATTTCACTGCTCCATAAGCCTGTGTGAGGAGGTAAAAAAAATACTTCCTGAAATTTGCGTCTTCTACTTGAGTCGTACTTCCCAGCATACTTCCCAGGAAAAAAATCTGGCATTTGCTCTTGCAGAAAATAAATCTGCAATCATTCAACAGTAATTCTGCAAACTTGGCATCACAACTCCATGTAATAACAAAGTTATACTCTTCCAATCGGAGGTAGTGTCTGAAAAACAGCTGCCTTTGCCTACAGATCAATTTTTGTTAACATGCATGGCATAGGAGAGAATTTGAAGGCTTACATAGACAGCAGGTCAGAATGTACGTTGTTTTCCAGAAAAAAAGAGTTCTGACAGAGTTTGCACTAATGCTTTGTAATGGAATCAATACAATCTTTGAAAGAACACATTTGAAAGTATTTCTAATTCATACAAAGTCAAAATATCAATTCCAGGAAGGTCAAATTAGAATATAAGCATCATTTTGGCAACTTGGACTCAATGTCTAACGGAGGACTCAAACCAATTTAGTACGGAAGGCTTAGGGGGAGGGGACAAGTTATATTAGGACTCAAAACCTAAGCAGAGCTCACCATCTTCTGTGGGCTCAAGGTCTATTGCAGATCAAGACTTATTTGGGGCCTAATGTCTATGGGTAAACTTATTGTTGGGGCCTCAAGGGCTATATTAGGCTAGAGACTTATAAAAAGGAAGTGTCTCTGGGTACAGTACCATGTCCTAAATTGTCAACTTGTTTTTTTTCAAACGTAGTTTATCAGCTGGTCTCAATTAAAAGTTACAAGTTTACAAGTTTATTCATCAAAACAGAAAGCTTCACAAATGAAACATAGAACTATAAAAGAAACATGAAACAGAAAAAGAGAGGAGAAAAAAAATGAATATATCTGTTCTAAAGATACCATTGATACCAAAGGGGGACAACCTACTAATATCGTTGCTTTAGTAGCATTAGACTACGCAATCTTTGTTCATTGGCATCAGGGTCCAAGAGTGCAGTAATAGTTAGCTCGTATTAAATTTTTGCGTGCACACTTGGTCCCCGCAGTCAACAAACAAACATATACATTAAAACTGTAGTTATTATACTGGCTGAACTACAGTATGTATAGACTTTTCTCTAACCTCAAGAGGTCTAGAAAATGGGTGGCTAACTGCAGACACAGGTCTTAGTTCTCTTTAACAGCTTTTCAGGCAAAAATTAAGAACTTTTATCTGACCTCAGATTAAAACACCTCGAAACATATGTAGCTAAATGCAGACATAAATCCCTGTTTTCATTGCACATCAACCAGATAAATTTATTATTATTACTCAAATTAGGAAAATGTTTTGATTCCTTAGCTGCAACTCTATATAAAATTTCCCTCTACTGCTTATATAGCGGACATACTGTAAGAAAGTGCGTTTCATCCTCCACTCGAGTTAGGTTACAGAACTTACAAAGCCTGTCTTCAGCAGGAATTTTAGGAATGCTGTAACGCCCAGTTTCTATAAAAAGTCTATGGCAGCTATAAATACGAAACTGAGTTAAAGACTTTCTTAATTTGGAGTTACTCACATGCTTAAGATAAGGTTCATATTGGAATTGGCATTTAAACTCTTTGTAAGTACATAACTTATCGCTCTGATTAAGTTCGCTGAACCATTTATTCCTAAATTGCTGCTAAAGACGGTGCTTAATCAATGAGATGTCTTTAGTTTTACAGCTGAGTGGGTTATTGAACACCTGAATCATATCAATATCTCTCAATATAGTGTGAAAACATTTAATCCAACAATCATGACCAGTCTCAAATAGAAGTAAATTGTCTTTTAAGGCATCTTTCAATAGATGATCACCACATTTATCATCATGTAACCTGAGCCAGTACTTGACCATACTATAAACTGTATCAATGTAAAGAGGGTAACGGCCTAACTCACCATATAAAGCTAAATGAGGCGCTCTCTTAGATATGCCGAGTGAGTATTTACATAGGTTTAAATTCACTTTTTCTAAAGTTGATCTGGCATATACATTTTAAGTTATATTGGACTCACATCGTGTTATTCTATGATTATGATTAAACATCCCCAAAACTTCTGATGAGTATAGAAGTACAGGTTTGACAGTATGGTCAAATACATGTATTAATTGATCAACATTAACAGATAAAGATGAAAAAGTTGAACAAATTTTAAAGAACACTTTCTGACCCCTATGATACAAATCATTCAACGCATTTGTGAAATTGCCATTTAGGCTGAACAGAACACCTAAATATTTATACTGTCTAACAGATTCCAAAATGACACTGTCTATACTAAAGTTATGGCTAAAAAGTCTGCCAGTTTTGTTAAATATCATTATTTTCGGCTTGTCAAAATTATTATATCGCAATCCAGTTACATCGGGATAGCAGACCTTGGACCCCTAGTACCACGATATATTGGATCTACAGTGAATTAATATTATTATTATTAACTTTTAGATTTGCATTAGTTTCTTTCATGTAACATGCTGTGAAAACTCCCATTAATCTTGAACTGATGGCTGCTAATTGCTTTCCAACAATGACATCTAAAGGTGGAAACAACTTCTGTCTTAAATCAAAGATTTTTCCTGAGTCATTTTGGTCATAATGGCTCACATTCCACTTCAGACAACAATTTGATAACTTTTCCGCTTTCCGCGGATCCTCCATTAAACATTAGATATCATGTCGGAAAGCAATTAGCAACAATCAATACAAGATTAACCGCGGCTTTCACAGTTTGTTTCATGAAAGAAACTAATGCAAATCTGAAAGTTAATAATAACAATAATAGTTAAAATAATAATTAAATAATACGAGGGCAAGTCAATAAGTAACCAGCCTATCCCATTTCCAATTGACCGAGACACCCAAGATTTTCATGCCTTGTTTCAATACATGTTTTTGGCCTGAGGGCAAAATTGCACCCTTATCGTGTCATTCACTCATAAGATATTGAATGTCAAACATGGCTAGCGATGCAAAAGTAAGCTTTTTGTCAAAAGTTGAGTACCGTGCTGTAATTCGGTACTTGTATTTGAAAGGGAAAACAGGTCAGGAAATACATTGCGAGTTGACCAATGTTTATGGGTCTTCTGCACCATCGTATGCACAAGTTAAATTCTGGATTGGGGAATTCAAATGCAGTAGTACGTCTTTAGAAGACAAAACCAGGTCTGGACGCCCATCAGATGCCACCGATGAAGAAATGTGTAACAAAGTACGGGATCTGGTGTATTCTGATAGGTGAATTAAGGTGGAAGAAATAGCGAATGCATTACACATTTCACATGATAGCGTTTCAAAAACTTTACATGATTGCTTGGGTATGCACAAGCTAACAGCCCGTTGGGTCCCAAAATCCCTTAGCAACCAGCAAATGGCAACCAGAGCATCTGTATACAGCGCATTGTTGAAGCGGTTTAGGTCAAAGGAAGATGATTTCCTTTCACGTCTGGTGACTGTAGATGAGACCTGGGTCCATTATTATGAGCCAGAGAATAAAGCTCAAAGTCACCAGAGTGTAGGGCCGGGGTCTCCGAGGCCAAAGAAGTTCACAACGCAACCCTCTGCTGGCAAGGTGATGGCTACTGTATTTTGGGATGCACAAGGCGTTATTATGTTGGACTTTCTAGCAAAGAAAAGTACAATAACAGTTGCACATCATGCAAATTTGCTCGACCAAATGAGTACTGTGATCCGTGAAAAACGCCGAGGTAAACTCTCCAAGGGATTCTGCTCCAACAGGACAATGCGAGAGAGTCCACACTTGCAAAATTGCAATGGATGATGTTGAGCGGAATGGGTATGAGCTAATACCACACCCTGCCTATTCTCTGGACTTAGCTCCTAGTGACTATTTCCTATTCCCAAACTTGAAAAAGGATATCTGTGGACGTCATTTCCGGTCCAGAGAAGAAGTCGTGGCGGCAGTTGAGGAGCGGGTCAGAGACAAGGACCCTGGCTTCTTCAGTTCTGGGCTGATGGCACTGGAACACTGTTGGTCCAAGTGCATCATTCTAGAGGGCAATTTCATCGAAAAAGAAGAGATCGATCTCACCCAGAAATAAGTTAGGCTGTTTTTTTATTGACTCGCCCTCGTAACTGAATACCCTTATAACAATATTATTCCTGTTGTGGAATTCATTACATTTACTAAACCATTTAATAAAAGGCACAGAAATGAAGTTTTTTAAAAGTAAAACATATTTTAACGAGTAATACTTAACCTATAGATAATGTGCTATTCTATTCTGTTTTCACACCTTCCACAGAAAAAACGACCTTTCAGTCGTTAATTAAAGTCTTAAACCAGAAGGTCCCTTAGGCAGTTACCTGTGTGACGTAACTCTTCCCGCTCAATTGACCACGTGTCAGTTTCTTTTATGTGTAAAACAATAGACACAATTAGGAGAGATAAGCGAGGGTGGGCGGAGGGAGATAATTGATTATCTATAGGTTAAGTATTACTCGTTAAAATATGTTTTACTTTTAAAAAACTTCATTTTAACTTCATAATACATTAACCTATAGATAATGTGCTAGAATTTGCAGAATAGGAGGGAGGTGCTCTCCTAATTCTAACACCAATAATATCTCACCACTTCTGGTTAAGACTCAGGAAACTCAAAGGAATCAGATACATTCTAATTCTATATTTAATAGAAAGAATGGTCTAGATTCACAAAATAGCTTTAAGGTGTTATGATCTAACAACCTTATATATATTAGTAGACTCTAGAGGAAGCCAGTTCTTAAGTCTCAGAGACCTAACATCGGCCCCCCCTCTTTTTTTCTTTTTGGGAAACAACAATTGGCTTCAAAAAGAAAAGGGAGTCATTGAGACATAACATAAATATTCCATCGCAAAGTAAGCTAGGAATATAGAAATATTTTGAAAACAAAATCTGTAAAACAAAAAGCCAAGACCATACACTGTAAGTAGTCTATGTAGGATCTTGAATAAATAAGGAAAAGTCTACTCGGTGGAGTTTCCTATAGATAACTGACATATGTAGATATTTTGGATAAAATTCTAGATATGTGAAGCTATGTAATTGTAATAGTCTAAGCTATTAGAATTATAAACTAATTAAATTCTGTTAATTGGAGCGACAGGACAGTTTCCGATGAACAGACACAGACTTAAAATAACCATAATGTGTAATTATTTCCCTTGATCAAATTAAAGAAGGGGAGATAATAAAAGTAGATGGAGTTAACTTAACTATAACTAAGTTATCCATCAGAAGAAAAAAAAGTATAGACAAACATAATGGTTAAAACTATTGCTAGACTAATTGTATAACGAATTTTTAGTCAAGCAATAAAATAATACAGAGTTTGCATATAACTGCTGGGAAGAAAAAACAACTTAAACCATTGATAATTAGTTTTGTCATAGACATATAAAAGCGTTTGATGTCCTGACAAAAAAATAAAGAATAAACTGTCAACATCATAACTAAAGAGTTTGACAGACAAAAAAGAGATAAGAATAAGGTTGATCGCAGCAAACTGTATGACGGTCATAGTTTGGCTAAATCTTACCGTATTGATAAGATTAAGCAATAATAAATAAGCTGGATAGAATCTTTCTATACCAGAAGATTGCCATGAAAAGTACTCCTGAGTAAATAATCATGGAAATCAAGAAATGTTAAAAATCCACTTTGATACGAATCAAAATGTTCATAAAAAGAGAAGGACTCAGAGAAAAGGTAATAGTGTGATAATCTCTGAAGAAAGATTATACAATAATACTGATTATTAATCTCAAAAAACACTTAATTTAAAAGTTAAGAGATAGTATTACTATTCTATACGCATATTTAAGAATAGTAAGAAATATATTAATACTAAATAAAAATTATACTACTGAACAAAATTCCCGCTATAAATCATAGGTTAAGCGTAACTATTATTTAAGCAAGGAATTATTAAACATATAACTCTCTATAAAATTACTGCCCAGAAATTTTATAGATAAACATTCAATCAAATTTTTAGAATTGAATATTAATAGAATAAAATCTATGTCTGCATAATTGGTAATTCCTGAAATATCAAATTACGTACTCGCAAATGAGTTCAGGAAGAAAATACATATATATACTCTCGAGATCTATGTGTAAACCATAGAGAGTAATAATATTATTACCGCGATCCCTGACGGAAGGGTAAAAACAATGTATATGAAAGAGTTAATAATTAATTTAACGTCATATAGGTTTAAGATAAAATTTGTTTAATCTTTAACCAATATGCAGCAACAGTGACTCGATATTCTGTATTCGTACGTAGAAAAGGAGTACTTAGTCATTAGAATTTTGAATGATTGAAATAGAGATAATGGGATCTAAAAGGATGTATCTCCATGAACTGAATCGAAGGATAATATCCATTCTAAAAACTAGGGCTTGTTTTAGGCTTAGTTTAACAAGCGTAGAATTGAATTATTTTCAAGTATTCATGAAGTCGTTATGCTCTGAATACTGAGAAAAAAGTTAAAATATTGTTTAGGAAATAAAAAAGTGACTGTTCCACAATGTTAGCTAGATTTAAACCTGGAACGTAGCGAGAAGGTCAATCTAATTTAAAAGTAAGATGAGAAAGATAAATAATGAAGATAGATATATAAATATCGGAATAATATATTATCTCCAACAATTATCAAATAATCTGAATGTTTAAAGGCATAAATACTACTCGAAAGTTTATTTACCGAATGTATAATCGGAGAAAACTTTCAGTATGTTCAAAAACGTATCACAAAAGTAAGATCTGACCAGGAACGTAGGTGCAGCACTTACTAAGTTGTGAAGTTAATATAAACATATTTTATATTATAAATTGAAGCAGTGCATTTCAAAAACATCGACATCTTGAAATGACTTATTGTGAGGAAAAATAAATAAATATCCAGTTTCGGAAAGATATTTATCTATATATATAGACGATTTTTGATGCGGACTGGAAATCAAGATATTAATCTTTGCATTATTCGCAAACTGAACTTGAACTCTTAGCGAGAATTACTATGATCCCTTTAACGAATGTAAACATAAAGGAGGGGTAAAGAGATAATTAAGAGTGTCTTAATTCTTTACCGGCTCGTAATTAAGGATGTTTTCCCTTTTGTCTAAGCCTAGACTATAGATTGATTAATATAATTATAATAATATCTGCTATTATGAGGTAAACTCTCGTTAATTAACCTCTAAGCATATATCAAAAATATATATCAACATAATCTAGAGCTTCGATAAGTTTAGAGGAAGGAAATGATTGACTTTGGCAGTTTCTGAATAGTTACAAAGTCAATAAAACAAAATATCAAAAGGAAAGTATTGTATATAAAATCTAATTTAGGCAATAATAATCTGTCACGTACTGAATAATTAATGCCTTTACTAAATATGTATCCATTGTCAATACCAAAGTGCAAGAAAATTTTGATTGACATGGACTCTAGTTATAAATAAAATATTAGAGGTATAGAGCTAGTCGAAGCAAAACTATTCCTCAAAAAGATAAAGTAGACCTATAATATACGAGGATTAATTGGGTCTAGAATAATAATCATAATAAAATTATTATTCCAATATGAAGAATCTTCAGCGTAATAGATTCTTACTGAGGCAAAAATATCTGGTATATTGCTATCGTAGTCTTAAATGATCCAGATGAAAAAATAAAACAGGCAAAGTAAAGAACGTATCGAATTATATCTATGCCTAAATATAAGATTTTTTTCTTATTTATTATTTTATAGCAGAGTTTAGACAGAGCACGACTGACCTAGACTCTTATATAATCAATCAAAAGATAGTATAAAATAGAATAATAGCTTATCGGATCAACTATTTTCCATGTAGAAAAGGCAAAAGGAAAATATGTACCTCAACTAGAATTTTAAATCGTAGTAATCTAGAGAGGTAGTGAATAAATAAATAAACTGTTAATTTATTTATCTGGTTGGTGTAAATTTCCGATACCTTAAGAATGAAAAATTAATAGAAAGTAGAAAAGATCGATTGCTACTTTCTTGTCAATTTACTCCTTAGATTACATGCTGATTACATATCGGAGCATGTAGAAGAAAAAACAGGGGAGGAAAGAAGAAAAATTTTTATATTTCGTGTATATTTTTCTTCTTATAAATAACGATAGTTTTATAGTTCACCTTTGCCCTAGAGCCGAATAAGGTGAATATGTAAGAAGTTAATCTCTTTGTAGCGAACAAACGAGATATAATTATAGCTGGAAGTATCTTCTACACTTAGTGAATGAATTGCGAATTTGATCGTAACCGATAATTCTTAATTCATTTTCAATAATAAATATATATATAGAATTTAAGTCAAGTTCAAAAGTAACTGGACAGAATTCAACAATATAAATGGCTACTAGGTATTAGAACCCATCGCTGTCATTCAATAACCTATAATCCAAGACTATACATGTCTATAGTGGTTATATATGAATATATGTTGAGCCTGGAACACACTAGTAATCCGACACAAAGTCTACGAAACTACTGCTCGGTGGAATTTCATTAGAATGACCTGGCACTACTCTACGAAGTGCCTCCCGATGAAATTTTCGTTAGAGCCGGAATTTAAACGCTGTCTAGCGAATTAAAGAGATAAAACATCATTTGAATGACCTGGCACTAGTCTACGAACTGCTGCCCGGTAAGAATTTTGTTATAGTTGGAAGTTTAACTCTTTCTAGCGGATAAAAGGAGATAAAACATAAGTTAATTTAAAATATTAATGGAATTACACACCTATAATAAGTCAATGGAATATTAAAAATTCTAGTCTGATTTGGGAAAGACTGTACAGAATTTTTTTGTATAAAAAGTTATTATGTATTTCACTTAATAACCTATATCCATTGACTTAAACGTGAATGGAGCTCTATGAACGATAATAGATTGTTCGGGAATTAGTAATCATTATTTTGACACTAGTTACCCGACACAATGACCGGACACTAATATTCGTAACTGTTGCCCGGTAAAGTTACAAGAAATTTGACAAATTGATCGGATAGTAGTATTCGTAACTCTAGTCCGATGAAAAAGGGAGATTATATATGAAAACTGAGCGGGCACAAGTATTCGAAACTTTTTCCCGAAGATAATTAATTATAAGGCAAAAATTGACCAGACACTTTCTGTAAAAGTTTGCCTGGTGAAAAATCAGAAATAATATAATAATATGACCGGGTATAAGTATCAGAAATATTACTGATACTTTGCCCAGTGAAAAAATTTTTTAATAATTAGACATAATGACCGGAAGTTAGTATACGTGACTATTTTGTCCGGTGAAATATGTCAGAAACTAAGTCTTTCCAGAAAATAATTAAATTATTGACTGGAGACTAGTTGACTGGTGACTGGTGACTGGGTGACTGGTGACTGGTGACTGGGTGACTGGTGACTGGTGACTGGGTGACTGGTGACTGGTGACTGGTGCCTGGTTGACTGGCACCTGGATGACTGGTGACTGGTGCCTGGTTGACTGGCACCTGATTGACTGGTGACTGGTGAAGCTGATTGACTGGAGCCTGGGTGACTGGTGACTGGTGACTGGTGACTGGATGACTGGTGACTGGTGACTGGTGGACTTAGACTTTATAGGATACTAAGTACCCAAAGATGCCACCTTGATGGGTCTTACCCCGGCAGTATAGCCATATGGGGTGGGGCTCCCATCAGTAAAGAATTGTTTTATAACCCATCAAGGGTTGACAAGTTCTTTACAATCAGCTTCTCCACCATGAGAATCTTTAGCCAACTGAAGATCTCTGCAAACAAAAGTCCAGGAAAAAAAACATATCGTAATTGCTGAATAACCTGGAACGAAAAGAACAAAAATATTCTGCATATATAAACACGACTATCGAACCGATCGCGCACGAGCGTTGTGCCGAAAAGCGAGAGTCGCCAAAACGCATGTGGAAAAAGACCAGTCAAAAATACATGAAATCGAAAATTGAAAATTTTAAATAATAACACAGAAAGTGAAAGGAGTGATAAATAAACAAAAGAAACACAAGGATACATAAATTTATCCGTGAGGAAAGAAATAATCCAAATTTCTATCACAGGTAAATAATCCTTGTTGAATTTCTTTGTCCACAGAAAAGAAACTGACACGTGGTCAATTGAGCGGGAAGAGTTACGTCACACAGGTAACTGCCTAAGGGACCTTCTGGTTTAAGACTTTAATTAACGACTGAAAGGTCGTTTTTTCTGTGGAAGGTGTGAAAACAGAATAGAATAGCACATTATCTATAGGTTAATGTATTATGAAGTTAAAATGCTTCAGAAGTGCAGAAAAATAAAGAACAGTCTTTGAACTTAGAAGTTATAAAAGCATTTTATATACTGCCATACTCGAAGACAGTCCTGCACTGACTGTCTCCAGGTATGGTAGCAAACTCTGGAATACGGTACTGTCACTGGAGACACTTCCTTTTAACTAGAGCTGGTGTATGTAAAACACTATGCCCCCAACACTGCCTGACTCTAACACTGCTAGACTCCAAAACTGCTTGCTCATGACAGTAATAATGGTACAAATATACGAGATTTCAGTGTTATTTTATTAAATAAGAAATAACTCTAAAATGGGTGATAATTTGGATGAGAAAAAAAATACGGGTCACCTATATTTTCATGAGGAATCCATAATTGAAATTTGAAAATTATATATATCATCCATCATAATCTTAACGGAATAAAGCATAATGTGGTTACAAAACTGAACCCTCTCACCAGAAATGCTGGCTCAGACAGACGGACCACGGACAAAAAGTTATCACTATAGATCATCCTGAGCATAGGTCAGGTGAGCTAAAAATGATCTGTAGGCAAAGGTAGTCCTTTTTCAGACACTGTCTACGATTGCAAGCATATAATTTCATTATTACATGGAGCTGTGATGCCAAATTTTGCAGATTTGCTGTTGAATGATTGCAGATATATCTTATGCAAGAGAAAATACCAGATTTTGTCTCTGGGAAGTACAACCACAGCAGAAGCCACATTTTGGGGCAAATTCCAGGAAAGATTTTTTTCAACCCACCTAGGCTTATGGGGCAGTGAAATTATATCAGATTACTACTGTGGGGTCTTCAAACATTAAATAATATCCCCATAACGCCTAAGTCAAATGCTTTCTTTCTGGAGTTTTATCGGTACTATTTCTACATATACCCTTTTTATGTCAACAATGTTTACATCTATCATCCCATTAGTCATCTGTCGTCAAAGGCATCGGTTGCACGGTGTGTTACACAGCTAAATTCAAGGCTAAAGCATATCATTGAAAGTCATTTTGGGTAAAGTATTACTGACAGCCATAGTATTAAAAAAATCTGATGATTGTACATATAAATATAGCAGTGTTTACAGAGAAAACAGATGTCCCCAACCTCCCAAACCTTAGTAAACAGATTCTCACTGACTTTGATAAGACACCAGTCTATTACCTGGTATTACCACATCTTCTTGTGTTGGTAAAAACGAATCCTCATTGGTTGCTATAAATAGATTGTTTGGATTTTTGGCATATGTACATCCTTTAATCATCTTCAGATAGCTGAGGTGAGGATCAAAACCCACTAGAACACCCTTCACCTGCAAAATACTACAAACATTTAAACATTACAATCTAGCAAGATAACCCAAATCTGGAAATATTAGATTAAAATAAAGTTTCTTGTATCTTGTAAGCTTCTTGTATCTTGTAATAAATATAATGAGAACTGGATAAACTTGGTACTTTTTTCGTTATTTTTGTCAAGGGAAACAACTTTTGTGACCGGTTTGCTTTCCTGCATCCCATGCCCTTCTGAAAAGGGATCTGTCCTAAAAGGCAAGAATTTGCTCCCCCAAGAACAGACCCTTTTTCAGAAGGGAGGCAAAATAATTTTGACATTTTTTCCCCCTGAAAGTGAATTTAGTCCCTTCATGACATCATACCCTACAAGGATATCTCAAGTTCTAGATCAGAGGAGTACCCAGATAAAATATTTATCTTACTTCTCCAGCGAGAGCAATTATTTTTTTTGTATGTGATTCACTGTCTCAACCTCATACACATTGCTATAAAGTTTCATCAAGATATTCCATATGATTAGCTACTCATGGTATGCACAAGGTCAGTCTAAAATTTCATCAAAGGGAGGTAACTCAGAAACTGAGAAAGGATGTGCAATCATTTTTTCACTCAACACACTGTCTTAACCTCATACATATTGCTATAAAGTTTCATCAAGATATTCTATATGGTTCCTAGTTATGGCACCCGCAAGGACAGTACAGAAAATAACAACAAAAAAAAACAATCTAACCAAAGGGAAGTAACTAAGAAAGTATAAAACGGAGAGCAATCATTTTTGCACTCGACACGCCGCCTTGACCTCATACACATTGCTATGAAGTTTCATCAAAATATCCCTTATGGTTACCTAGTTATGATGCGCACAAGGATAGTCTGTAACATACTTACCAAACGGCAGAAACTAAGAAAGGGAGAGCAACCATTTTTGTACACAACATGCTGTTTTAACCCCATACACATTGCTATAAAGTTTCATAAAAATATTCCTCACGGTTACCTAGTTATGGCACGCACAAGAACTGTTTATGCTGGATGGACGGACCGACAATGCCATAACATAATACATCTGTTTTTTTTTTCAAAATGGGCGTATAAAAAAAAAGTAGGAGTCCTATCACGAAAACATACCATTATAATTTTGACCCTTCTCGTATATAGTAAAACTGGGGTTTACAGGGGTATACATTATTTTTCTTATTTCTGCTCAAAAACATAGATTGTGAGTACTCTTCAGAACTGCCTCACTGGGGTGGTTCTAATGAGTACCCACAATGTATGTTTTGAGTAGAAATATGAAAAATATCAGTGTTTTTTTATCTAAAAATTTTCAGTTTTTGGAGGTGAAATTTACTATGAATAGGTGTGTTTTCATAATAAGTTTTTTTCTCATGACTCGAGTTAAATAGTGAGCATGTCCAGAGTACCTTCATTTCTATAAATGTCTGAAGGAGAATCGTTTCCTTATTTTCACACACTTTTCAGTGTGTTTTATTTTATGTTTGAATTTATTCTCTGCTTTATGTTTTATTCCGAGCAATGCATTTAACCAACTGGTAATCATTATCACATATCCTGATGTTGCTAATTAATTCAATGGAGCTGGCCCAGAAAATTAGGGTTATGTCATGCCTCCATCATGATAAAATAGAGAGATATTCCAGAAATGAAAGACATGACAATCGGAACCTATTTTACTTGCATGGTAAAGACTCTTACACTTTTGATATTTAATAAAGTATGTAATACAGTTAATGTTTTTAGCTTTTTATTTCACTAGTAACAATACTTGGACTCTTCCATCATTAGCTGCAAGTAAAGCAGATATTTTTATTTTATGGTTTCTCTAGCAAAAGATTCGAGGACGTTTCTCACAAAAATAAGAACTAATCCTCCCCATGGCTTCCCTCTGTCATTGCTTTTCAGTAAAATTCAGAACTCCACCCCACCCCGAAAAAGTTTGTTGCTGACTGTATTAAATGATCTTGAGTATTATGGATGTAAAGTGAAACATATTTTAATCAAAACCAATTAAAGCTCTATTATATGTTATTGCAAACTTATATATGAAATATATCTGCATATTCTGATCATGGACACCTCTGCTGAGCTTCCAGCAAAATGTCATTTCAATCTTTACATTTGCAGGATGCTGCGATCAATACACACTAAGAAAAACTGTCAGAGACTTGTTTACTTGCTGAAATATGGCTCTACTGGGTTGTTTTTGCAGTAAAAAGTCTTGGCAATTGAGTTCTGTCTTTAATATGTGTCTATTTCATTTGCATTTCTGACAAGAATTTGCTTTACAATAAAACACGGTAATAGTTTTTGTTTTTTTTTTGTTTGTTTTTTGTCTATATCAATGTAAAGCGTCCAGGTGATCAAGTGGTTAGTACCACAAAGTCCCAGGTTCTAATTCCCCTGGAGGGAGAATTCAGCTCCATGACTAAATAGTGCTTCATTGCTTTTCGTTATCAACCTTCCATCGTCTCGATATGACTTAAAATAATGATAAAAGGGATGTAAAACACCAAATCATCATCATATCTATACCAATGTAAAGTCCATGTATTGCAGGCATTGATCCAGATAAGTGGGAGTAACCATGATTTAGCTCAGTCAACCCAACGGGGTCATATCGAGCGTGGTCAGTTTACCTAACCACACTTTTACTGGGCAGGCTTAGTCCTCTAAGCAGCTAACCAGTATTGTGCACATTCTTTTGCCAGAAACTGACAACTGCCCTTCTTGTATCAGCGGAAGAGAGAGAATGACCGTAGAAAATATTTCATGATCAAATCTCCAACGAAAGAATGTTGCCGACCCGGCGGGGCTTGAACCCGCAACCTCCTGATCACCAGTCCCACGCGCATCCAACCGAGCCACGGAGGCCGGCTAGAAGCACTTTGCAACACACTGGTATATTTTCTTGCAAAAATAAGAAAATTTCCCCACTTTTGTTGAAAAAAAGTGTCTTACCTGGAGTGTCTTACCTTTATAGTTGTAGGGTTTTTATAGTTTCTGCTATCAAATAAATATTATTACCTCAGGATCTGGTTTCCATTTCTTGTATTCGTTCAACACAATTCCAAAGTTTGAGATATTGTCAGGTACAGCATCAGGCTGCATATAAAAACAAGTCATAGCTACTTATGTAAATGTAAGGCGACTGGATACATCAGAGAACATTACCTGCCATTTCTCATAAGGGAGACAACTTCTGTAATTTCCTGTTTGTTTTTACAGAACTCCCCTTCTGAAAAGGGGTCTACTCTATATAGAAAGAATTTATGCAAATTCTTTCCTTATAGACTAGACCTTTTTTCGGAAGGGGACAAAAATAAGTTTGACAAGGTTACCACCCCCACCCCTGAAAGTATATCTATTCCCCTTAATAAGCAAGGCCCAGTTGTTCAAAACTAACGATGTCGTTAGTTAACAAATCGTTAAATCTTTGATCATCCAATATGGCATATACGCTAATATTTTTGCTGAAAAAATGTGAGTAGCTTTTGCATTTGCAAAAGCTACTCACATTTTTCAGCAAAAATATATGTGAATTAGAGTTGTACTTACTAGAATAGTTAACATTTTGACAACTAACGAGTTTGTTAAGCTAACGACACTTTGACCACTGGGACCTAAACTTCAATACAATTATTAGCTCATGCCATTTTATTTTTTTTTTACCCAAAACTTGAAGGGACAATTGGCATAATTACTCTTCTGTGCACTTCTTCCTTTTCTTTTTTTTTTTTTTTTTTTTTAATTTATTGAACTATAAATGTGGTAAAAATGTCCACTTTATAAGGGCATACTTAAACAAAAGCTCAGCTGCTGACTTCTTGAGGCGAATACCTAATATTTTCTGACAAGCATCAGTAAGGTTGAGACAATAAGTCTGGACAGCACAGCATATGCTAAGCAGCTATTATGGACAAATGGGTAAAATTACAGCAGTAAGGTAATGTTGATCAGATTAAGAATGCTGTGAAAAGGTTACTATATAATTTTATATACATAAAAAAAATATACAGATCAAACTTGGGTAAGTTGATGTCACACCTGTCCCCTTCCCCATCACCCCATCCCCCGCCAATCCCCACCCAAAAAAGTAATGTTTCAGGTAGAAGAAATTAATATAGGAATTTCATTGAAAGCACATGCATATTCTGATTATGCATGAGAAGTTGCACTCAAAAGGTGCCCACAATAACTCACCTTGAGCACTCCCTGCTCAGGTGAGCTAACATGAGGCCACAGCCTCTGAAATCGCTCACCTGAGAACATCTGCTTTAAGTGCCAGACTTTATTTTCATATTTAAATGCCAACATGTTCTGAATGGCAAGCCAACTCCTGGCTTAGAATCAATAATCAAGATAATCTGATACATGTAGGCCAACATTAGTCAAAGTTAACTTCATTTGTTTTCATTCCTTTTCTGGGCGCATCCATCTTGGAAACTACACCAAAAATACATGTTTCCACCACATTCATTGGTAATTTCTAATTTTATGTGTCCAATAATTTCCTTCCTTTGTAGCTGAATATTAGTTCGTAACACTAAAGTTACATGATACTGCATGATTCTTTGCCTATAAAAACTCATGCAGAAGCTGTTTTAAGAAACCTTGTTTGTACCAGTCTCTGGTACATCATCAAAGTGCAAGTGCTTTATTTTACTCCTTTGCTTCAAGTTTGGTTGAAATCCACCCAGTGGTTACAGAGTTTGAATTTTTTTTCTATTTTTAGCATTGGTGAACATTTTGTTCAGCAGAGCTGATCAAATTGGGCAATTTGGGTAGAGGACCTCCCAAAGAACTGTCCTATCAAGTTTGGCTGAAATCTGCCCAGTGGTTACTGAGGAGATGTTGTTTGTATTTTGTTTTCTATAGTTAGCTCTGGCAGCCACTTTGTACAGTAAAGTGAACCAGTTTCAGCAATTTTGGTAGAGGATTTCCCAAGGAACAATCCTATCAGGTTTGGCTGAAACCTGCCAAGTGGTAAGGGAGGAGATGTTGTTTGAAGTTTTTCTACTTTTAGCTCTGGTCGCCATTTTGTACAGTGGAGCCAATTGATTTTAGCAATTTTGGTAGAGGACCTCCAAAGGAACAATCCTATCAAGATTAATTGAAATCCGCCAAGGGATTATGGAGGAGATGCTGTTTGAAGTTTCTTATATCTGTAGCTCTGGCCACCATTCTGTGCACCGAAGTGGAACGGGTTGTGCAATTTTTGTAGGGAACTTCCCTAGGAACAATTCTATCAAGTTTGGTTAAAATCCACCAAGTAGTAACGGAGGAGATGTCATTTGAAAATTTTCTATTTTTTGCTTTTGCCTCTTGTGCAGTGGAGCAGAATGATTTGAGAAATTTTGGTAGAGGACTTCCCAAGGAACAATCATATCAAGTTTTGTTGAGATCCGCCAAGTTGTTATGGAGGAGATGTTGTTTGAAGTTGTTTTTTTTTTCTATTTTTAGCTCTGGCTGCATTTTGTGTAGCACAGAGGAACAATTTGAGCAATTTTGGTAGAGGACCTGCCAAAGAACTATCCAATCAAGTTTGGTTGAAAAGCGACCCCTGGTTACAGAGGAAATGTTGTTTAAAGTTGTTGTTTTTTTTTTTTTTTTTCAATTTTTAGCTCTGGTGACCATTTTGTCCGGCAGAGCAGGAATATTTGAGCAATTTTGGTACAGGACCTCCCAAGGAACAACTCTATCAAGTTTGGTTGAAATCTGCCCAATAGTTAGGGTGCAGATGTCGATTGAAGTTTGTTTCTATTTTTAGCTCTGGCAGCCATTTTGTGCAGCAGAATGGAACGATTTGAGCAATTTTGGTAGAGAACTTCCCAAGAAACAATCCAATCAACTTTGGTTGAAATCCACCCAGTGGTTACAGAGGAGATGTCATTTGAAGTTTATTCTATTTTTAGCTCTGGAGGCCATTTTGTGCAGCAGAGTGGAATGATTTGAGCAATTTGGTAGAGAATCTCCCAAGGAACAATCCTATCAAATTTGGTTGAAATCCGTCCAATGGTTGTGGAGATGTCATTTGAAGTGTTTTTTTTTTATTTTTAGCCCTGGCAGCCATTTTGTGCGGTGGAGCAGAATGATTTGAGCAATTTTGGTAGAGAACCTCCCAAGGAACAATCCTATCATGTTTGACTGAAATCCACCCAGTAGTTACAGAGATGTTGTTTTAAGTATTTTCTATTTTTAGCTCTGGTGGCCATCTTGTGCAGCGGAGCAGAACAGTTTGAGCAATTTTGGTAGAAGACCTCCCAAGGATCAATCCTATCAAGTTTGGCTGAAATCTGCCCAGTGGTTAAGGTTTTTTTTTCTATTTTTAGCTCTGGCAGCTATTTTGTGCAGTGTAGGGTAACAATTTTGGTAGAGGACCTCCAAAGGAACAATCCTATCAACTTTGGTTGTAATCCATCCAGTAGTTATGGAGAAGATGTCATTTGAAGCAAATTGTGGACGTGGCATGACTGACGCCGGAACCTGGACAAAGAGGGATCACAATAGCTCACCCCGAGCATGTTGTGCTCAGGTGAGCTAAAAACACAATGCAAAGTTTCAAACCAATAGGTACAAAACTATTGGAGGAATTGTGCTCACAAGACACCCAGGGTAAATGTTGACAGATGGACGAATAGACAAGACGAAAAAAAAAAAAACAGATAGAAACTTGCATGCCTAAGTTGCCCATGCTAAAGCAGGTGTGACAATAATACAAGAATACACTTGGTACATTCAAGTCCATTTTTCGTAAGAAAGACAACTTTTGTGACTTCCTGCACAACTATCCCTTTCTGAAAAGCGGTCTGCTCTAAAAGAATTTATTCTTTCCATTTGATTAGATGCCTTTTCAAAAGGGCAAGAAAACAATCTGACAGACATAAGAGTATCAATTTCCTTTAGACTTACCTCAATACCTGTATGTTTAATACCACAGCTGTCTAATTCATGACCCATGCTAGGATTACCCACAACATACAATTTATCTTTAAACCCCAGGCTTTTTAAGTAGAGAGCAGTTGTATAGGCTGTACATATAATGTTGTCCTGAAATTAAAACAAGGCCCTAATTTAAACCTGTATTTAAAATACTAATCAAAGACTAGGAGGGGAACCAACGGCATACAAAACAGTGATTATAGATTTTTTTAAAAGAGTCCATTCACACTGGTTATTCGTTTTTATGATTATTTTTGTTGTTTTGATGAAAAATAGAGTAAGCTCAGCATATGTACCAAGGATGAAAGCACATATATTGGAGCTCTGGCCTCGGGGTTATAAAAAATTTTTCATGCTCAACTCAGCTGAGCATGAAATTTTCTCTGCTAATAAATATGAAAATGCCAACTATAGTTGGCATTTTCATATTTATTAGTAGAGAAATTTTCATGCTCAGCTATGTTTAGCAAAAAAGAATTTCAAATTATTAGTAATTTGAGATTTATTAGCAGGACTAAATTCATGCTCAGTTGAGTTGAGCATGAAAAAAGTTTTATAACCTTGAGGCCTGATGTCCTACCCTATTGTCATCATTGAGAACACTCTGGCACAATATTTTGATAACCTTATAAGTAATTGTATGCGAGTGTTCTCAACTATGACAATATGGCTATGCATCAAGTTTAAAAATATAAATGCTTTGTTTCTTGCTACTTATGCTGAGCCTATCCTGGTTTTTGTCAGAACAACAAAATGGATTCTCTCATACACAATACAAGCCATACTCAATGTTAGTACCAAAAATCAAAATCTTAGTCAGAGGAGTTCCTGAGAAATCTTTGACAGAAAAAAACAGTTTACACTCATACACTCTTTTCTATTTATTTGCTTTTTCCATCTGTCACTCATATGAAAAGACACAGGGAAATTTTTGTCAATGATTTCCCAGGAACTAAAAGACATATTTTGAAAGTTTGTACTAACATTGGGTATGACTTGTATTGTGTAAGAGAGGCCTGCTTATCATTCCCTTTATTTGTCCATTTTTCTTTCTTTCTCATAAAAATCCATCATAGATTTCTCATCTGCTATTAGAGCCAGAGTCTTTTAATTTTGTTTACACCCTGACAATGGTGAAGTATGTTGTATTAGAGAACACCAAGAGGCAAAGATTTATTTCTTTTGCCCATCTCTCCCATGCAATACTAAGGGAAATTTGCTTCTATAAAATTAGTTCAACATAACCTCTGATAGCTATGGCCATGGATATGTAAGCTTTGATAACTGCTATATTTTTTCAATCAAATGGTAAAGATATATTTTTCTAATTTGTCCATGAAGACACATGTGGTGCTTCTAATGAGTACCTGCAACATGTTTTTGTGAAGAAATAAAAAAACAAACAAAAAAAAACATTACATGGATAACTCCTCTTTTCTAAAGCTATGAAGCTCTTCAAAAATATGAGCTACTCTTAACCCATTGTATAGTGAAAAGACTCTCCCACACTATATATTGGAAGAGTCCAATTTCAATTTTAGGTACATCCAGCTATGAGATTTACATATTCCTAGAGAAAAATGGCTAAACTATTTGAAAACAGTGGAGACCCTGATCAGAGGCCGCGTTCTGCAGCATCTGATCTGTGTCTGCACTGTTTGCCAATTACCCTTTTACGGGTCTCCTGACTACAATGGGTAAAAGGACAATACATGTATCTGCTCATTTAAGAGTAGACTTCAATGAGGAAGGAGGAAAATATTACCGTGTAAGAGTTATTGCCTTTGAGGGACTATCCATTCCCATCAAGAATTAGATCATTTGACAGCAGAAGCTGGGTATTAGAAGAAAGTGTTACTGGTTTACATAGCCCCAGATAAAGTTTTGGACCAGTTGTTCAAAGCATTGTTAGCTTAACAAGATTATTAATGGTGAAAATGTTAACTGTTCTAGTAAGTACAATATCTAATTCACAGGTATTTTTGTTGAAAAAATGTGAGTAGCTTTTGCAAATACAAAAGCTACTCACATTTTTTCAGCAAAAATATTAGCATATATGTCATATTTAATGATCAAAGTTTAAAAGGTATGTTAACTAACGACATTGTTAGTTTTGAACAACTGGGCCATGGTATTTTTCTTATTTCTCCACAAAAACACATCTTGTGGTACCCATGCTGAGTACCCATAACACACGTTTTCATAAATAATTGTTTTCATGGAGAAATAAGAGAAATACTTACCTGATACCCCTCTTATCTTAACCCTTGTCCTGCTGAATAAATTAAGATGCCACACCCACTTCTAATTTTCAGCCAATCAGATTACTTGATCTGGATTGTTGCTACAAATTCACATACTTAATGGTAAACAGTGCAGATCCAGATCAGTTGGCTTCTGAAGAAGCCAACTGATCTGGATCTACACTGTTTGCAGAGTCAGGGTATATCTGGGTTCAGCAGGACAAGGGTTAAGTTATGCTGGTAGAGTTTGTCTTACATATGAGACAAAACTACCTACCTCCTCTGCAGGAAATCCCAGCTTGTGGCATTTCTCCACCACCTTGGCTCTTGTACTACTACTGTTGTTGGTCACATAAAACACTCTTTTCTTCTGAAATCAAATCCACACATCTGAACATATCTGAACTCGTAAGGTTTCTATCAGATCTATCTGGAACATTGCAAAGAATTCTATAGCAATCTGAAAACCCCCCACATAATGAAGCAGCGAAGAATGTATATTCTGTTACCTAGGCCATACAGTACAGGATCTATTCAAAAAATAAGTTTTTTTGTTTGTTTGTTTTTTTTTTTTGTGTGTGTGTGTGGGGGGGGGGGGGGGGGGGTTGTTGTTTTTTTTTGTTATTAATGAACAGATTTTTTTTATTACTATTATTTCCTGTGATGCAGATTAGGTGAATATATGGACTGCAGTAATCTACATCTTGTTTGGCACATATAATGCATATGGAAACTGTGCATGCTGAGAAAACACTACTCCTTATCTGTAGTCCTAGGTTCACATTTACAACTCCAGTTTTCAAAAACTGGAAGAAGACTGTGATTTCTGTTTTAAATTTTCTAGCGTCAGTTCTAATGCATGCAGATTCATAAATCTGGAACTTAAAGGTTTTATTAAGTAAACTGTTATATAAACAAGAGCTGTCGGAGGACAGCGAGCTCGCCTGCTGGGTACATTTTATATTGTAACATTTTTATCATTAAGCCATATAATATAGGTCACACTGACCTAGATGTATATGTATGTAAATCATTTTGTCACTTAGATATAATAATCCAGGTATGACAATTCTCCATGAAATAGTAATAAAAATAAAAGGCAAAATCACTGAAGCATGAAATATAGGTCACAATGACCTAGATATAGTAAGTGGTCATTCATTGGGTCACATGGAACTAATATCCCAGGTGTGACATTTATCCAACAAATATTCAAGATATAAGGCAAAATCACTGAACCATGAAATATAGGTCACACCAACAGAGATATATTTTGACGTCAATAATCGGGTCACAAGGAACTAATATCCCAGGTGTGACATTTATCCAACAAATAGTATTCAAGCTATAAGGCAAAATCACTGAACCATGAAATATAGGTCACAATGACCTAGATATAGTAAGTGGTCATTCATTGAGTCACATGGAAGTAATATCCCAGGTGTGACATTTATCCAACAAATAGTATTCAAGATATAAGGCAAAATCACTGAACCATGAAATATAGGTCACACCAACAGAGATATATTTTGACGTCAATAATCAGGTCACAAGGAACTAATATCCCAGGTGTGACATTTATCCAACAAATAGTATTCAAGCTATAAGGCAAAATCACTGAACCATGAAATATAGGTCACAATGACCTAGATATAGTAAGTGGTCATTCATTGGGTCACATGGAACTAATATCCCAGGTGTGACATTTATCCAACAAATAGTATTCAAGATATAAGGCAAAATCACTGAACCATGAAATATAGGTCACAATGACCTAGATATAGTAAGTGGTCATTCATTGGGTCACATGGAACTAATATCCCAGGTGTGACATTTATCCAACAAATAGTATTCAAGATATAAGGCAAAATCACTGAACCATGAAATATAGGTCACAATGACCTAGATATAGTAAGTGGTCATTCATTGGGTCACATGGAACTAATATCCCAGGTGCGACATTTATCCAACAAATAGTATTCAAGATATAAGGCAAAATCACTGAACCATGAAATATAGGTCACAATGACCTAGATATAGTAAGTGGTCATTCATTGGGTCACATGGAAGTAATATCCCAGGTGTGACATTTAACCAACAAAAAGTATTCAAGATATAAGGCAAAATCACTGAACCATGAAATATAGGTCACAATGACCTAGATATAGTAAGTGGTCATTCATTGGGTCACATGGAACTAATATCCCAGGTGTGACATTTATCCAACAAATAGTATTCAAGATATAAGGCAAAATCACTGAACCATGAAATATAGGTCACAATGACCTAGATATAGTAAGTGGTCATTCATTGGGTCACATGGAAGTAATATCCCAGGTGTGACATTTAACCAACAAAAAGTATTCAAGATATAAGGCAAAATCACTGAACCATGAAATATAGGTCACAATGACCTAGATATAGTAAGTGGTCATTCATTGGGTCACATGGAAGTAATATCCCAGGTGTGACATTTATCCAACAAATAGTATTCAAGATATAAGGCAAAATCACTGGACCTTGAAATCTAGGTGACCTTGACCGTAAAATGTAGGTCACCATGACCTTCACTCTCTTACACTTAAACTGATGTCACATAGTTAGCTGATGTATAACCAGTTGTGTCTATAACCTGTAGGCATATAAGATTTTACAAATGTGTCCTAGATTTTGACCCCTAGCCCCACCCCAAGGCCCACCCTGAGGTATGAACCCAGGGGTATGTTCTTTTGGAATCTCAGAAGACTCGTCCAGGTACCCAAATTCTAAATATGAATGCTCTATGAGGAGTGAAAGTCAAGATATAAGAATTTGAAAAACTTTAACACAGTATTACAAAGGTGTCCTAGATTCTGACCCCTAGCCCCACCCAGGGGCATGAACCCAGGGGTTTATTCTCTTGGAATCTCAGAAGACCCTCCAAGGTACCTAAGTTCCAAATTTGATGCCTCTGTGAGGAGTGACTGTTGAGATATAAGCATTTGAAAAACTTTAACACAGTGTGACGGGAACGGGAACGCAAACGCAAACGCAAACGTGGACGACCGGGGTGACTACAATAGCTCTCCTTGTACTTCGTACAGGCGAGCTAAAAATGACACTGCAACAACTGCTCTTGGAATGCAAAATCTGCGTATGTCAAATAGTCTAAGTATCCTGAAAATACTTTTTTTTATTGATAACATATGTTTTCATGGAGAAATCACATAAATATATATATTTTTAGCTGAAAAAAAGAACACCATCTTATCTTGAGCTTATCTTGTGTTCGAGAACAGATCATGTCATGATGTTGCTCATATGATGCCTGACAACCAGCCACAGAGAAAGTGTAACAGGAATACTATATTTACTCAAAATATTGGCAAGCCTTTTCTTACCATATGATACTCATCCTGTTTTTTGTTGTTGTTTTTTTTTGTTTTGTTTTTTTTCTTCAGCCAGAATTTTTTTTTTTCACTGACCAAGAAAAACATTTTTTTACATGGCCAGAGAGCCAATTTACTTTTTTCCCACAAACTCAAAACCATATTTTTTTTCATTTATTTTTCTTTTTTCTTTTTTTTTTTTTTTTTTTTTTTTTTTACTTTTCAATGAACTAAGCAGACTTTCAACTTAGCTTAAGATAATTCTTTATCGACTTATGATAATTTTTACTAAATATAAGATATAATTTAGATACTTACTTCTTAAAGCCAATATTTTGCTGCAGCTGGCTTTCTTAACACTTCCCATCAACAGAAGTTGATGGAGTAGAGCCAGATAAAGAAATATGCTTCCAAGGACATATAAATATTGGGGAATGCTTGGCCAAACCCAATCTGAAGCCCCACAGAGATCAAAGTAGCTTCCCTGTTACAAATGTATCTGAATGGTTTAAAGTCTTAAAACCAAGAAAACTCCGTAACATATGATGTTAATATGCATCAAATGTATATCTGTGCATCCAAATTATCATCAATTTCTTCATATGTAGGGTAGCCAAACTCAATCACAAACAAAGTTTCCTTTTTTCAATGACCAAATCTTGCCCTTTCCAGCTTTGTGTCAGAATGACAATAAAGTTAAAATGAATTGTGAAACTATAGACTAAAATTCTGCTGTTTGATACACATACTTCAGCAGTCATGTACATTTTTAAAAACTTTAAAAAAGCTGTAAATGACAAAATATGACCTGACCTTGACCTAGGCAGAAGGTCAAACTGAGGAAGGGGTGTGTGCTATTGAAAGGTCTACCCCTAAGGTAGGTGTGGGCCAAATATTAAAGCAGTATATTGAATACTTCAGCAGTTTAGTACACTTTTCAAAATTTGAACTCAGAACTTGAACATGGGTTTAAATGACAAAGTATGACCTGACCTTAACCTAAGCAGAAGGTCAAACTGAGGAAGGGGTGAGTGCTTTTCAAAGGTCTTACCCTAAGGTAGGTGTGGGCCAAATATTAAAGCAGTATACTGAATACTTCAGCAGTTTCGTACACTTTTCAAAACTTAAACTCAGAACTTGAACATGGGTTTAAGTGACAAAGTATGACCTGACCTTAACCTAAGCAGAAGGCTAAACTGAGGAAGGGGTGTGTGCTATTGAAAGGACTTACCCTAAGGTAGGTGTGGGCCAAATATTAAAGCAAAATCTTGAATACTTCAGCAGTAACCTACACTTCTCAAAACTTAAACACAGAACTTTAACATGGGTGTAAATGGCAAAGTGTGAACTGACCTTGACCCATAAAGAGGATCTAACTTGAAAACTAACGCAAACAGACACCGATGCCAATTCTAATCAATAATACCCTAGTCTTGAATAGTCCCTAGCCTGCTTTTCTGAATACTAAGAGTAAATGAAACAGTAAAACCCAGCTCAGGCCTGTCTGTCTGAATACTTAGAGTAAAACAATAAAACCCAGCCCAGACTTGTCTGTCTGAATACTTAGAGTAAAATGCAGCTCAGGCCTGTCTGTCTGAATACTTAGAATGAAACGCAGCCCAGGCCTGTCTGTCTTAAAGAGTAAAACCCAGCCTAGGCCTGTCTGTCTGAATAGAGTAAAAACAGCAAAACCCAGTCCAAACCTGTCTGTCTGAATACTAGAGTAAAACAGAGAAACCCAGGCCAGGCCTTCTGTCTGAATACTTAGAGTAAAACAGTTAAAACCAGCCCAGGCATGTCTGTCTGAATACTTAAGAGTAAAAAGTTAAATCCAGCCCAAGCCTGTCTGTCTGAATACTTAGAGTAAACCCAGCCCAGGCCTGTCCATCTGAATACTTAGAGTAAAACGATAAAATCCAGCCAGGCCTGTCTGTCTGAATACTTAGAGTAAAACAGTAAAACCCAGTCCAGGCCTTCTGTCTGAATACTTAGAGTAAAACAGTTAAAACCAGCCCATGCCCGTCTGTCTGAATATTTAGATTAAAATAGTAAAACCCAGCCCAGGCCTGTCTGTTTGAATACTTAGAGTAAAATAGTAAAACCCAGCCCAGGCCTGTCTGTCTGAATACTTAGAGTAAAACAGTATAACCCAGCTCATGCCTGTCTGTTTGAATACTTAGAGTAAAACAGTTAAACCCAGCCCAGGCCTGTCTGTCTGAATACTTAGAGTAAAACAGTAAACCCCAGCTCAGGCCTGTCTGTCTGAATACTTAAGAGTAAAACAGTAAAACCCAGCCCAGGCCTGTCTGTCTGAATACTTAAGAGTAAAACCGTTAAACCGGTGTCAAAAATGTTTTTTATTTTATTGCAAGCGGTGAAATCAATGTATATCCAAAATGAATATCAAAGGACTGATAGTCCTAAGAGTCTGCTAGCTTGTAAAGTATTGTGGAGTGCTGTGTATCTTCTATACATGCAAAGAAGATAGGTGATATTCCAATGCTACCAATACTGCACCATAAGATGGAGCTCTATGGAATATATCAAGCATCTGGGCATTGTACTTCCTGAAAAGAAGACTTAAAAACTCTATTAAATGTACGTCAAGCGAAGATTGCATATGGGTTGAATGAGAAAGTCATAGCGAGTGCTGTCTCTAAATCAAGGAAAGGATACTCCACCGAGGATATGATATTTTTTTTTCACTTTGCAGTGATAATGCTGGTTGTCAAGTGAAAAAAAAAAAAGATGGCAAATCACATGGCTCTAAATAGTCATGATATGTCTTGGAATTCTTATTTGCATACTTGTATAATTTATCTCCTGCAAACAGAATTTCATTCATGTTGTTCACATTCCACATGTTGGTACAGATCCTTTTCTGTACAGCTTTCACCAAAAATACTAAACAACATGGTAGGCTCTTGAATCAGGACTAAATACCTCATCTCCTTGATGGATACTTCCTTGCAATAATACAGATGCATTTTCTTGTAGATTTATATGATTTGATGGACCTGGATTTTGCTCTATATCCATATTTTCACACTTGCTTACAACCAGTGGCTTCATCCAATATTAAATTTACATTCAGAAACAAGGCTTTGTGAGAAAATTTACTATTCCTTGAAAAACAACCAACATGAACACTCTGTACTACATGCTTTCACTATCAATTTCTCAAAATCAGTCAGATGGAAATGCATTCTACTTGTTTTAATGTATAAATAAGAATGGGTCTTTACTGAGGCATCTGTGTGAAACAGATATACATAAATAATCTAACCATGTACTGAAAAACTAAATACAATTATTTCTCTTCTGTTTTGTTTCTTTCTTCACATATATAGGCCAATGCAGTGATTGCAGTGATGAACCTCTTTATTTTCCAATGAAGTTTATCACCTGATTATTCCAAATGAGTGTATCTCCAGCAGCAATTTCCAATTTCTAGAATTATTAAAGTTCAACTCTAGATATGCTCCAGTTCATAAAAATTCAACACCTGATGTAGCTCCACACGATTATTCTAGTGCAATTTATAATTTTACCATAAATATGTGTTTTAGACGGCCAGTAAAAGTTTTGTAATACTTGTCTCTATCTAAATAAACAGAGTATTT
This sequence comes from Anodontia alba, assembly GCA_964016985.1. Taxonomy (NCBI): domain Eukaryota; kingdom Metazoa; phylum Mollusca; class Bivalvia; order Lucinida; family Lucinidae; genus Anodontia; species Anodontia alba. The sequence continues at coordinate 76,346,652 of OZ024834.1, forward strand.
ATACTGATGACTTGTGTTTGAACTTGAATATAAAATGTAATTTTAAGTTAAAACTTATTTTCGATACAGTATCAACTTACATCATTGGTCTCTTTGCTATATTTTAGCGTCAGTTTGAATCTTGATGTTTAGGCGCCCCGAGATAATCGCTTGAAGTAAGGTTAATGTCTTAAACTATCACAAAAACAAATTTGGATACATAAAACTAATACCCTGGAGTAATTTCAGCATTCAGTTAATAAATACAATGAAACAATTTAGTGCCGTGGGGTGCATTGGGATGCCGTGGGGTGCCATGGGGTGATTAGTAGGACCCCGTGCAAAAGTTGCGCGTGTATTACTACACCGAATTTTGAAGTCTATGTTTCAAATTGTATTATCCAAAACGATTTCAGTTACAGTTATGTTAGCGAAATAAAAAAGCCATACAAAATTCCGCTGCTTCACATTCAGTTCACCGTAATAGTGCCGCATTGCGTCTGATTAAGAAGTAGTGCGCATATAAATATACGCATAAATAGCTGTGATGAGAATCCGCTCGTAAAACTCCATGCGATTGCAAAGAGCCTGCTAGCTTCGCTAGCAGACTCAAAAATTATATTTTCACAAGAAAAAACTATCGATATTTCTTCACTTGTGAAAAAATATCATGAATGTATTACATTCACTACTTGTTTTGGAATACCTTAGTAGTCTTCATTGTTGCCCAGTCTTCATAGTTGCCCAAACAGATGCAAATGCCCACTTCGTTTCTTTGAACACCGTAAATTGTCTGTTTCTGAATAAAACTATCAAGTGTGGGTTTTCATTATCTTAATAAGAAAATGAGGAATAATTCAGTGCCAAAATTATTTTTATTTGTCAAAAATTTGGTTTGTTTAGTTAGTGCTTCATGTGGTAGGTACTGAACGATTGACGTCATAACGTTTATGTTTTGTTTGGCAATGTCAATTGTGATGTCAGAAACAATTCATCCTGGAAACAATAAAATAAAAAGAAGATTTATTCTTTTGAAGTAAATATCATAAATGTTTTCAACTCTTGTAATAAAAACATTCCAAATTTCACTCTTGTTTTGCACTTGTGAAAATACGGATGTTTTCATTACACTCTATGAAAATATATCTAGTATTCTCTTCAGAAGAGTAAATATCTTCTATTTGCTCCCTTCTAAAATGTGTTCTTCTCTAAAAGTAAAGGACTAAATTTGTCCCTGATTGTTTCCTTTAAAGTAGATCCCTTTTCAGAAGGACTTTGGTGTGCAGGAAGTCACAAAAAGTGCATCACAGAAAATCTACCCTCAAAGGGAAAAGCAATTTTGCTGAAAAGTGTATCAAATATATATGGACAAATCACGCATTTTGATGCAAATTTGATCAAAATCAGATATAAACTAATAAAGTTAATAATTTTTAAAGATTGCATGTCGGTTCTTCTCTGCCATTTTGAATATTCAATAAGAGTCTAAACATTTCAAAATATTAAATAAATAAAATATTCTTTCTGATAGTAAACAGTGCAGTTTTCAAGCAAAAACAATAAGCATCTCGAGAAGAAGCTATATACACAAATAAAGAGGGTAAAATACTGTTGCATATAGTATTTAGTTAGAGCTTTGTGACAAATTCTAATCAAATATTCAATTGCCCTTAAAAGCAATTCTGTAATCTTCAAATCTCATAAATTTCCTACTTACCGTCTGATTTTGATGAAATTTTCATCAAACCTTGTCATGCTGAATAAATTAAGATGCCACGTCCATTTCTAATTTTCAGACAACCAGATTACTGGATCCAGATTGTTGATATAAATTCACATACTTAATGACAAACAGTGCAGATCCAGATCAGTTGCCAACTGATCTGGATCTACACTGTTTGCTAAGACAGGGCATGTCGTGTTCAGCAAGAGAAGGATAAAAATGAATGGTATGATAAGGTCTTTCATTTCAGATACAGTCTGTATGAATATTACCTTTCCCATTAAGCAAGTCAAACAATGAAATGACTCACCTGTTCCACCAGTTTCTTCACCATGTCCCTACTTCCTGGTATTTCACTATCACCATGCCACAGAACACCTGCAAATACAGTCATTGACCAGTTCCTACTAAGAACCACAGAGCTGCTAATTCTAAATATCATAAATTAATCTACATCTACTTACCCTAAATATTTATTCCTTACCAACTTTGTATTAACCCTTGTCCTGCTGAACCCAGATATACCCTGTCTTTGCAAACAGTGTAGATCCAGATCAGTTGGCTTTTGAAGAAGCCAACTGATCTGGATCTGCACTGTTTGCCATTCAGTATGTGAATTTACATCAACAATCTGGATCAAGGAATCTGACTGGCTGACAATTAGAAGTGGGCATGGCATCTTAATTTATTCAGCATGACAAAGGTTAAAACTTGAATATGCCTATTTTACTGCCTGCTGATATGTCTACAAACTACTGGATGAATGTCAAATAATACAGATCCTAAACAGAGGCCACATTCTGTGATATGAGATCTGGGTCTACACTGTTTCCTGAGGCCTGATTGTCCCAATATTTACAGGGTATATAGTCATTCTGAATATGATAAGGCGCTTTCTGATTACACTGTAATCCTTAAAGCACTAGTTACAGCTGCAGATTACTTTTTTCTACATGTATTTTTCAGAGAAAATAAGGCTTGACATTTCATGTGAATCATCAGCCTAACAGATGATACTCAAACAAAATGTTATTATGGCAAGTCTTATTTTTTCGGAAAAATCATGAGAAGAAAAAGGCTTCCACAGCAAGGCTGTAGAAGTGATCATACACATAGTTCCATTACATTATTGCTCTTTGGTAAGCTGCAACTGCTGCAGGTGGGGAAAACATGACTGCTATCCAGACAGATGTGTTGTTAACATTACACAGTTTCTTTTGCAAAGACCTGGAAATTTTCATATGTGTCATATAATATCCCATAGTCCAATAATACCCTCACTGATGTTATACAACTGGTGTCTCTTGAAATAGGGCTTCTCCGCATTTACCTGAATGTTTGCTTGTTCAAATTCTTGTTTAAGGACACATCAATATTTGTGGTTCAGTTTGTGTTGTCTCACAGATGAAGGGCCAAAAATGAGAAAAGAGCTACCACATTAGACCTACGGTCATTACCGTACTATTTGCTTAGGTTTTTCAAAATTACTGGGAACACTCAGTTGTGGTCAAATATGTACCTACTTGCTTAGTATACACTATAAAAAAGATCAGAAAAGGACTTATTTGATAATGATTATGCAATTTTTTTTCTGATTTTCTTTATAAAGGCATATGTTGTGGGTACTCATTTGAACTGCATCGACAAGTCAATGCAATTAAAATGAGTAACCCCAACATATGCCTTTATAAAGACGTACACTAGCTGTAATCTGAAGACTACGGAATTCCTTGACTGTGCCCTTATAGGGGTATGTGCGGTAATCAGATTGAATACGGTATATCTAGCAGAGATGAAAGAAGGAAATTGTGGAGGATGAGTGAAATAGCGAATAATGATGCAGAAACAGAAGAAATATCAACATGTCCTTTTCCCTCATATGCTGCACATACAGACAGCCCTTAACACCACCCTATCAGCCACATGCCATTTTTACTTGGGTCCCATAGAACCATACATCAGCCTAGTCCCTATTTTCGTGGGTCCCCCTGGCAAGCCGCATATGACAGTCAAGATAATCACACATCAAATACGAGAATTATAACTAACCCAGCTTAAGGGGCTGTAATTACCAAGACTGTTGTTGGCATAGTAATCATGCATCTGGTAACAAACAGAATAGAATAGAATACAGTTAAATGCTCAGATATACCCTAATATGGTTAAAAGCAATGTAAACAATTCAAATAATATATACACTTATATAATTAACATATTCAAGGCTGATTTAGATATTCATAACGGGCCCCATCTGTGGTGGTGATGGATGTCTGGGCAGGGCCGCGTGGGCATGCTGTCTTGTCCAGATAATTGCTATTGCGCTAGGTGGAATTCACGGGCCTGCCCCAGTCCACTAGTCCCAGTGGTCCTGACTAGGCTGACGGGCACGCGGTCTAGGCTTATATCTTTGCTTTATAGTTTAGCGAACTTAGGCGGGCCTGCAACTCTACACGGTCTCACCTACTTCTTTGCTGTTGCAGTTGGCGGGGTTGGGCCTTTCTCCGCATTCGCCAGGTCTCGCCATTGCCTTTGCTGCTAGTTTATACATTAGTAGACTAAATGTCCTTTTCATGGGGTGCAGCTGACGCTGATAACATTTGGTGACATAACACTGTAGTTTGACATAACATCAAGGTTCAGTTCATTTATTTCCATAAGAACAGTAATGCTGACTTCAATAATGTATATGTAGTCTTATATAGAGTAATCAGTTTTTCTGTTGAAAGCCAAGGACAGAAATACATGTATTATAAAACAGAGGGAATTCAATTAAACTGTACATAACATTTTAGTTTGTCTTCATTACATCTGCACAAGACTGTTCACTTTCCTTATCTGTTTTGCCCTCAAATGAAATTTTGCTTCTGCAAGTACAAGAATTCATCAAGATAAAGAAGCACCTTATTTTGCTCTCAAATGAAATGAGGCTTCTGCAAGCATGAGAATTCATCAAGATGTTAAAAAAGCAGCTTATTATGGATAGGTGCTTCCAGTCCTGGAGTATGGCAGGTCAGTTTGGGACCCCTATGGTGTAGTCCTGCCTAAGAACAGGGTTCGCGTTACCGATCGCCATTGTCACCATTTGCGCAGAAAAATAAAATTTGGCACAAAAAATCATAAATTGGCGAAAACAAGCGGCGCTAAAAAATATCGCCTGAATTACCTGCTACTGAGCCATATAGTTGTCGCGCGTGTCTATCGACTGTATAATTCGCCAGTTAACAACTCAATTATCGATCAGAAAACGGTAGCTGATCAAATTAACCTGAATTTGATGAAAGCGATATAAGGTCACGTGCCGTGATGCACAGTTTGACAGTAGCACTGCCCATTTTCCACGCCTTTCGTCCTCAATATTCATGACGCTCTGCCGAAACTACCAATCAGGAATTAATGTCGGTCGCATCGCCTACGTCACGGAAATTTACCCAGAATGTTATCACATGGAACGCTATATCAAACACAAAGATGGATAACAAATTGATTACAAGAGAAATAATTATTGTCATTAATCGGATCGGCTTATTAAAGCGGTAAGTACACTTTGACAGTGCCGACTTTAATTAAGCATGTTTCGGTACCTTCTTATGAGCCTTAATTTTATTTGGCGATCAACGAACCTCGTCCGGAAAAAAAAAAAAAAAAAAACACGCCTCTGAGGCGGACACATTAGTCTCCGAAGGTCCGGATCGCGCATTCGATCCCCACAGATTGTAGCGATTTATCATGAAACACATGTATTTGCTACGGTCTTTCACTCCTTCCACTGCTTCAAGATTGGCAGTTACAAGTTTCTTGTGGAAGGGTGTTCAATGTACTGGTTAACCACTTATTGTATAAGCGTCATGCCATGCCCCCTCTTTTTTAATTGGCGCAATTCATTAAAAAATGCTGTTCCCCATTCCATTTCGCATAGACCCGACTCGTAAAGCAATTGCAGTAAACTCCAGTTGCAGTTAGCTCCCTTAAAACAGTAAAACCTGCTGTGTAAGAACATTACCCCGCATTTATCAGGGTACAAATGAATATTATGTTACGTTATTCTCTTACAGTATAATACATTAATAACATATAACTTATACAGCACTTTTCAGAACTTTTGTTTCCATGTAAAGTGTTCTATTTTTGTGTCTTCAACATTCAATATGCAAAACAAAGACTTATTATTAATTCATGACATTGTAATTAATTAATTACAGCAGAAGTTTTAAAAATCAGTGTGAGAATTAATTTCAAGTCCCCCACACATTTCACACTATATTGATTCTTGAATCTACTGCTGCAATTAAAGGAATCAATAAAAGAACATCTTTTTTCTGACAAGATTATTCTTTGGTGAAAAATGGCCGAAATTTGGCTCAAAGTCTGGCTCAAAATTAAAGAAAATGGCACAAAAAAAAATCAAATTGGCGAAAATGGTGGCGAAAGAAAAAAAAAATCCTAGTGCGAACCCTGCTAAGAAGTAAGAACTGGAAAGCATCAAAACAGGAAATTATAATTATCGTTAAAGAAGCAGTTTATTCTGCCCTTAAAGAAAATTATGCTTACACAGGTAAAATTTCTTTATCAAAAGATTTGAAAAATGATAGACTCAATCAGAAATGGTGATTAATACTGAGGAAGAAAAATTCATTTTAATGAAACATTTATTTTGCACATAATTTGGTCTGACTAAATGGTGAAAAAAGTTTTTTTACCTGGGTTTACTATATTCACGGGTACCAAACAGTTGGCATTACAAAAAACACGCCTATTCGAATATATTGAGAATTTTACCACCAAAAAATGAAAACTTTCATTTGAAAAACTGGTGTTTTTTATATTTCTGCTCAAAACAGAGAATGTGGTTACTTGTTAGAACTGCCTCAGCAAGGCAGTTCTAGCTGAGGCAGTTATAATGAGTACCCACAATCTATGTTTTTAGCAGATGCAGGGCATTACATAAACATCATGTGAGTGTATAGGTACAGATAGAACTGGATTCATCACTGTTCTCATTGAGTACACCAATCACAGATGAATCTAGTATCAGCAACTCATCCTCGTTCACCGTTGGTACTGCCAAATAACTCATGTATCCTGGAGTCATGGGCTTTGATGCGCAAGCATTATTTGGCAGTTGTTTTTTTTTTCATTTCTCCAGAAGCATTTTGTAAGATAGTCATAAGTAAATGCAAACTTGTTTTGCTTTAGATATTTATTTTGATCAATGTACTTGGGGTGGATGATAACATGGGATATATAATAAAAATAAGGCTTCTGCGTCACTTTAAAAGGGCTTAAAAAAAATGCTTATAGCAGTCTGTAGCCCGTATGGCAGAAAGTAAAAAAAAAAAAAAAATTTAATCTATATTTATATCCCTCAGCCTCCGACATTCAACAACATACATATATCTGTGTTGTAGTCTTATTTTATGGGCACCACATTTTACACAGATTTGATATTTTGCGTAGGTGCCCTTTCCGCATTTTTTACACGGTAAAACTTTACTTTTTTTCATTAAGTAACTGTGAACTTTGCAATAATTTGATTTTCTTGTGGGTTTTAATTGACACGGCTTGTGGTTACCAACTTTCATGAATGCACATTCCATTTTGTCTTTTTACTTATATTTTTTACTCTTTAATTAAATATTTTCATATTAAAAAAATACTATATTAAAGTCAAAACAATGAGTGAACAAATAGCATACCTGATAAACCTTCATAAAGAAGGGAAAATAAGTGATAGTGCTTTAGACAAAGCATTGAATGCTATTCAAGAGCCATCAAAGAAACAACGCAAAAGACAGGCGTCTAAATACAAGGACGATTATGACAAAGTAATTAATGAATTCAAGCAACGTCACAGCAAAGAGTTGGTTTCTGAAAAACAAGAATTAAATCTGGTTGATAAACCAAAATGTGGATATTTTAAGGCATATGAAATATCTGCAGATAAATACAAAGATCCAAATAAGTTATTTCGTGACAAGAAATCAGTCATCACCCAACAAACTGACAAAGAGTTAAAAGAGTTGGGTGGATTAAAATTCCAGCTGGGTCTTACCATAATTTTCTATAAAGATGACGATGCAGAGAAAAAAATCGTAACAGGTGTGTTGTATGGTGATCAAATGGCCATCTTAACACCCGACAAAATAGACGAGTTTTACAATAATTCATCTGCTCGGATTCAAACAAGCATTGAAAAATTTACAAACACAGCCTCAGGATTAGAAAGTATGAACCACTTAAGGGCTCATCAAAAATTCCTTTGCCTGAAGCACTGGCCAACAAAAAAGCAATAATCAATCTGCCAAACGAAGACGACAGATGTTTGGAATGGGCCTTGTTGTCTATTTTATACTACAATGAGAATCACCCAAGCAAGTTATCAAGCTATAGAAAATACATGGGCACGTTGAATTTAAAAGATATTGATTTCCCCACACCACTTTCTCAAATACCAGAAGTGGAAAAACAAAACCCTGATTTTGTGATCAATGTGTACGGCTATTCAGTATCGCCAAAGAAACAAAAGATAAGAGTATTTCCATACTACATCTCTGATCGACCACAAAAAATCCCAGGAGTCAATTTACTTATGATATCAGAAGACGTAGAGGTTGATTACAGCAACGATGACGGCATAAAAAATGAATCATATGATCCTGACGACGCAAGTATGGTAGACGAAAACTATGATCCTGCAGATCATGAAGATGAAGCAGAGCCCAAGAAAAAAGAAACAAAATACCACTACTGTGGGATTAGAAAACTTAATAGATTACTCTTTGACCAAAACAAATGTAAAAAAAAAACCTATTTCTGTGATCGATGTCTATACGGTTTCACCAAAGAAGACCTGCTTATCAAACACAAAGAAGACTGCTATGGCATCAACAAAAACTCAACAAGAATAGATATGCCTCCAGAAGGTAGTTACATCAGATTCAAAAACCATCAAAACCAAATGCCTGTTCCATATGTCATTGATGCCGACTTTGAAAGTATAATCAAACCTAAAACAGAACAAAAAGGAGACAAATCAGAAATAACAAGTGAACATGAAGCTTGTGGATTTGGTTATCAGGTTGTGAGATATGACAATGTAGTATACCCTCCTGTAATATACAGAGGTGAGGATGCTGTAGAGGTATTCATACAAAGATTAAATCAAGAGCGACAATCCATAAATATGAAATTTAAAAATCCAGAGGCAATAATAATGACCCAGCAAGATGAAAAAAATCATCAAAACGCAGAACAATGCTGGATATGTGAATAGGAATTGACTAATGATAAAAAGAATCCAAAAGTAAGAGACCATTGCCACTTCACAGGTGGATACAGAGGTGCAGCACATAAGAACTGCAATCTTAAACTTAAAATAAAACCATACAAAACCCCAATCCCAATTGTCTTTCATAACCTTAAAGGCTATGACAGTCATTTAATAATGAAAAAAATACACAAAGCATATGGTAATATCACTTGTATCCCAAATAATGTGGAGAAGTATATATCCTTTAGCATTGGCCAACTTAGATTCTTAGATAGTTTCCAGTTTATGAATTCATCACTGGCTGAGCTTGTAAAAAACACTCCTGACTTGAATATAACAAGAGAAACTTTCACTGATGATCCTCTAAACAAAGAAACCTACAAGGTTGGTAAATTTATCTCTGAAGATGATCGCAACATCACATTGCGTGAGTTAATTGATAAACCAAAACTGGAATACATTGTATCAAATCCTGATAAGTTTGTTTGATTTGGGCTTAACGTCGCTTTCAACCTTTTTCAGTCATATCGCGACGGTGTCTGGATGTGGCAGGGAGCTCAATGCTCACTTTTAGAGTGCTGCCTCACTGAAATATCACGCCCCAGACACTTTGACATGATATTCCACCCAGTCACATTATACTGACACTGAGCTGACCAGTTCTAGCTCTACTTTCTTAATGCTGAGCGCCAAGCGAAAGAGCAGCTAGTACCATTTTTAAAGTCTTTGGTATGACCCGGCCGGGGATCGAACCCGCAACCTCCCGGTCACAAAGCGGACGCTCTACCACTTAGCCACTGTGCCGGTCCAAATCCTGATAAGTTTGATTTAGGTAGTCGTTTCATTGATGGTGAAAAAGTTAATAAAGATTCCCAGCTTGTATTATTAAAAGAATATCTATCGAGAACAAACAAAAGGGGAGAATGCCTGATGACATACCACCAGTGTAATGGATTTGGTAGATACTGGACATCAGAAAAAATAGGCTTGCAAAACATGAGTAGGAAGATAAGACACACTCTATGTAAAGACACAAAGATTGATATTGATTTGAAAAATGCCCATCCAACACTATTAGCATCATACTGTCATCAAAATAACATACCATGCAAAGGGCTTGATGCTTATGTTAATGATCGTGAAAATCTGCTGTCAAAGTATATGGAATCAAAGAAATTAACAAGAGATGAAGCAAAGAAAGTTTTGTTAGCAATTCTTAACGGTAGAGAAATAAAATTAAAATTAGACAATCCTGAATGGTTTGTTGAGTATTATAATGAAATAAGACACGTCTTAAACAGGGCGTGTGAACTCAATCCAGAGTTGTATGAGCTTGCAATCAAACAAAAACAAGAAAAAGGATCTACATATAACATCAAAGGATCAACTGTTAACCTGCTTATGTGCAAGTTGGAAAACAAAGCGTTGATGACAGCATTTGACTATCTCAATAAAACGGAGTCGAAGTCAGTGCACTTGTGTTTGACGGTTTAATGGTTTATAATGATACAGTAAAAGACATCAATGAGCTTCTTAAAGGATGTTCAAAATCTGTGAAAGAAGCAATGAACTGTGACATAGACTTCACACTTAAAGGAATGGATGAAGGATATAACGATCTACCAACAGAGTCCAATTCAAATACACAAAACTTTGAATTGCTGAGAAAAGGTGTTTATCCTTATAAAATATGTCGATAGTTTTGAAAGATTCAATGAAACACAATTACCACCTATAGACAAATTTTACAGCAGTCTAACAGACGAGAGTATCAAACAGAAAGATTATGAACATGCACAAAAGGTGTGGAAAGAATTCAACTGTAAAACATTAGGAGACTATCACGATTTGTATCTAAAATCTGATGTCGCACTACTTGCTGATGTCTTCCAGACATTTAGAAAAACATGCATGAAGTCATATAAACTTGATCCTCTGCATTACTATACATCTCCTGGGTTATCTTGGGATGCATTACTCAAATACACAAAAATAGACCTAGAACTCTTAACAGACATGGAAATGCACTTATTCATAGAAAAAGGTATGCGTGGTGGTGTAAGTATGGTATCCAAAAGACATGCCAAGGCAAACAATCCTCGTACTGCAGATTATAATCCTGAAAAAGAAAATAACTACATCATGTATTATGACGCAAATAACCTGTATGGGTGGGCAATGAGTCAGCCACTCCCTTACTCTGGTTTCAAATGGTTAAGTGGTAAAGTAGGAAAAAGAGAGAAAGGAAAAGGTTGGATACTTGAAGTAGATTTAGAATATCCAAAACACCTACATAAACTACACAATGACTATCCACTTGCACCTGAAAAACTATCAGTAAAAGAAGAATGGCTCTCATCTTATCAAACAGATCTGCTAGAAAATAAAAGCATGTTAAACTGCTCCAAGCTTGTGCCCAACCTCATGAACAAAGAAAAGTATGTAGTTCACTACAGAAACCTCCAACTTTACATGCACCAAGGGATGAAACTCACAAAGGTGCACAGGATACTTGAATTCAATGAAAAACCTTGGATGGAACCATATATTGGCTTGAACACAGAACTCCGCAAAAAAGCAAAGTCTGCATTTGAAAAAGATTTCTACAAACTTATGAATAACTCTGTCTTCGGCAAAACAATGGAGAATCTCCGTAAACGAGTAGACATAAAACTAGTCAGAACAGATGGCACTGAAAATGAAAAGATAAGAAAAATCATAGCCAAACCAAACTTCAACAGACGTGTGAAATTTTCTGATGAACTATCTGCAATACATGTCAACAAAACAAAACTAACGTTAAACAAACCAATCTATGTTGGTTTCTCTGTCCTTGATCTATCAAAACACTTGATGTATAACTGGTATTACAACAACCTGAAAAAGAAGTATGGTGAAAACTGTATCCTGTTGTACACCGATACAGATTCCTTATTAGTAGACATCAAAACTAACGACATATACAAAGACATGTCTGAAACAAAAGAAGACTATGACTTCTCTGATTATCCTAAAGACCACCAACTTCATGATGAATCAAACAAAAAAGTACATGTAATAGGCAAAATGAAAGATGAGTGTGCTGGTACTCCCATAGCAGAATACATTGGTTTGCGTCCGAAGTTATACACGATACTAAGAGCCGACGAGCAACTCATCAAGAAAGCAAAAGGTGTAAAAAAATATGTAATCAAAAAACAGATGAATTTTGAGAACTACAAAGATGCGCTGTTCAACAAACAAAAAAACACACACAAAATGAACATGCTGCGTTCCATGCACCACAATATATATGGACTAACAGTAAACAAAATGACACTCTCACCTCTCGACACAAAAAGATACATAACACCGGATGGAATCACGACATACGCGTATGGGTATCAGCCGGAACAATAAGCAGTTCTTCTTTGACAAAGCCTCTGTTTGGTGCTGGTGCTTTCAAATAATAAACCCTTATACCTTGTGATATGATATGATTATCAATTTTATGGACGTCTACGCTCCACACTGGATCAGTTGCACGTCTCTTGCCACCACCTTCTAATTCCCCCGGCTGGTATAAATACCTAACACTTGCATTTGGGCAGACAGGCTCATCGACCTTTCTGTTTTCAACAGTGGGAGGTTTCTTTGTTTCTGCGTTTAGTGCTTTGATAACATCAGGCAATCGCTTAACCCATTCTCTGTTTCTCTTTTGTGTATCAATCTCTTTTGCATACTGATACCCAAACAATCTCTCTGCCAATGTCCTATTGAACCTTTCTACTATACCTTGGTCTCTGTGTATCTCTGTTCTACCTCGTCTAATATTTGTTTTATGTGTTTTCATTAGCTGTGTCACTGCTCCCATAAATTCTCTCCCCGGGTCAACTTGTATTAACTTTGGATATTTCAAATGCCTACTGTACATTTTTTCGAAGGCTTTAGCAACTTCTTTGCTGTCTTTTGAAGTCAGTGGCTCAGCCTCTTTGTATCTACTTGCCACATCAACCACAGTCAATGCATATTTATAAGTCTTTCTGTTAACAGTATCATGCGGTAGAAACAACAAATCAGCTTGGTGAACTGCATTCTTAGCAGACACATCAAATCTTGGTCTGATTATTTTCTTAGGTGCAGGTAAATAAATCTGCCACACAGCTTGTTTCTTTAAGAATTCAAGTGCCTGTTTCTCACTGACCTTTGCTTCTTGGGCTAACTTTTTTATTGCTGAATGGCCTTTCCAAAATCCTTTGGGGCTGTAGTATATCTTTTCCATGTCCTATTTTTTTATTTAAGAAAAAAATATTAAGTATAAAAAGAGATAAAATCATAAAAGATGTCAAACCCAGCAAATGATAAACAAACCATTACAGATGCTGAATTCGACAACTTGCTTAATGAGCAAACATACCAAAAGTGGAGTGACCTCAAAATAAACAAAATATATACCGTTATAAATACAAGGATGGTGGGTACACAATATGGTACGTCTATGGTTTTGGAACTACTCGATAATGGTAAAGTGTGGGCACCTGAGTCTCTAAAAAATAAAATAGTGAACAGCGATACCTATTACAATCCACCGTTTTATATAAGGCCACTCGGTTTGAAACCATGCAAAAAAAATCGGAAAAACAAGTATCACGCATATGATTTGGCCGCCCCATATTAGTATTGCAAATTAGTCTATGATTTATTTTTTTTTTTTGCCTACAAAAACTTATAAGCAACAAACCCAGTCGCTGCCATGCCTAATACAACAAATGTAATCTCTCTATTTTGCTGGTCAGATGAAGGTGTATAAAAATCACTTAGTTTAGGCTCAGGTGGCAATGAGTCAAGAGACTTGCCAGTTATGTAATAATATTGTTTCATAGCCTGATCAACATCATCAAAAGTCTGTACTGCATGGTGTTCCTTTTTTATTTGATTGTTGATAAAATCTAATCTCTGCATCCTTTTTTTATTCCATGCAGTCTGTGCTGCTTCTAATTGTTCCACAGCTTTGTCATGTCTCTCTCTTTCTTTTTCAGCATCATCACTTTTTCCCATATGAGAAAACAAATAATTACTACCAGAGAATGCCAATGCATTCACAACTGCACCGCCTATCATCATTGCTACTGCACTTGCCATTTTTTACATGTAAACAAAACAATATAATTTAAAATTTATTTCATAATATCAGCCGGAATAATACCCTGTTTAATCAGCATATCTCTGGTAGCCATAGCTAACAATATATCTAAAGACAACATTCCAACATCACCCATGTTGAAATCAACTTTGGGTGGTGGCTTTCTTAATAGTTTTCTAGCAATCTCTCCATATCCAATAGTTAACACTGTTTCAACACCAGCGTGGTATAACATGTTTACAATTTGTTTTCCGTCAATAGTTGTCATATTTTTTTTATATGTGGAAAAAAATTTTAAATTAAAATTCAAAAGGATCTATATAAGGCTTTGGTATTGATTGTTGTGGGGGCTGTATAACTTGCTTTGCTTGTATTGGCACTGGCTTATTATACAACATGTAAATGCCTATACCAACCACCAGCACAGCACAAAGTGGAATGTAGTTTTTATAAACATTCACTTTTAATGTAGATTCTGTCTCTTGTGGTTCTCTTGTTACTTTTGTGACTGTTTCTTGCTCCACAGGGGCTTCCTTTTGCTCCGCGGGAACTTGCTGTGCTTGCATCCGTTTCCATCTTGCTTCAGCACCCCTTTTTCCAGCTGCTACTCTTTTTGGGTTCTTTTCTTTTTTTGGGTTTGGATCCTGATTATTGGTCTGATTTTCCTGATTCTGATTTTCCTGATTCTGATTCTCCTGATTCTCCTGATTCAAATTCTGATTTTCCATTTTTATTATCAATGATATTTTTATTTTTATTAAAATCAATATGCCTTGCAGTTGTTAACATTGCTGTGACTGGTGCCAGGTACATACCATACTTAAAATACAACTCGCAACAAACACTTGTCAAGGCATGATTAATAAAAGGATCTTCTTCTAAATCTTCTATTAGCTTAGGTGGGTTGGTTACATTGAAATATCTTGACACAGCTATAACATACAAATTTATAAAAGAGTCACCCAATGTCTTAGTCATACTTGCACCAAGTCTGGCTTCATATCTGCAGTAAAGTTTATCAATTTCTTGAGGAGTCATTTTATCCAGATCCGTTAGTTGAACATCACGTCCAAAGTAATGACGACTTCCGCCCCCAACGACAATAGCTGATAATCTTTCTCGTTTTGTGTCTTGTACAGCTTCTTGTGATGTCGCATCTTGTGGTATAGCTTGTGAAATATCTAATAGTTCTTCAGCGTTCATTTTTATTAAGTTGATCATTATTATTTTAAAATTAAAATAATTGTAAATTACCAAACATCCAACTGATATATTCACACAAGCAGAGGCAATTGCTACTAGTTCAAGTAGCATTTTTATTTTTTATTACTATCATTTTATTAGCAATGTTATTTTTACTATTAGCAATGCTATGAGCAATGCTAGTAGCAAAGATAAAAAATAAGGAATCAATCGACCAACCAATAACCAGTAGGTTGGTCAGTTTTTAATATTAGTTTACGGTGCTTAACTTTGGCTAATTCTTTTTTTATTCTTTGTCGTTCTTCTGTTGGGATAACATCATTTTCTCTTAAACAATTGTCAAAGCTATCTCTATCTTTAGTATAAAACATGCAAACCCATTTTGTTTGTTCACGTAAATCTTTCAAAACAGAAATATATCTCTGTGAAATAACCCACACTGATTGGTTTGCATGCCTGCCAGAGAATGCCAACTCTGACAGCATATCTTTTTTCTTGGTTAATTCTTTTGTGGCAGAGCAGTCATCAATGATGTATAATGTTGGTTTACCAGCCAATTTATCAAAAAACAACCGTAACAGTTCCTGAAGTTTTTCTGTTCCATCTGGCATCACAAGATTCACTATTGTTATGTTTTTGTCTTTTGGTTTTCGAACGTCGCCAATCCAACATCTGTTTTTGTATGCTTTGTTCCAATTTATTGTTGGGCAAAGTATGACTATATTCTCAAACACACCAGCATACTCTGATTCAAGGAAATCTAGTACAAATTCTGTTTTTCCACAGCCTGTCTGACCACAGATAATTGCACTATGTGAATATTTTGGCAATTCATTTAAAGAATCAATAGGCAACTTCTCTGAATCTTCCATCTTCGAAATTGATTTGGGCATCTTGTATTATAAAAAGGTAGATATTTAAATTTTCATCTGATTCTTGTTCTTTTTCAATTTGTATGGTGATCCCTTCACTGGCGTTCTCGATCCTTCTACCGCTACCGTGTAATCTATTGTCATCTGTAGAACGCAAGTCAAGCCACAGAGCAAATCTAGTAGTAAAATACTTTTTGATGTTAGTATCGCTTAAATTCAAGTCTTTTGCAACTTTGTCTGTTTCTTTGTCTCTTTTTGATGTTAGTGCAAAGTATTTATTAATTTCATCCCACTGTTGGTATGTTTGCATACCTTTGCTATACAATTGATTAGGCACACCTTCTATGGTCACTTCTACTTTGTGATTTTGGGGTTATAATAATCTTCAGTGCTTGTCCTGTTGGGGTCTTCAAAAAGCATCAGAATACCCTTCATGCTTCTTGCTGGAACATTCAGGTTGATGTTCCATAGTGTGTCAGATTTGTTTTTTGTTATTTTTCTGTGTCGCAAAATGCGGTCATATAAAATTGCTACTCTACCGTTGTACTGTTGCCTTATCTGCCGTGCAAGTTCGATGTCAGTAACTTTGTCAAATTCTAAGCAGATATTTTTTATCGTATAACTTCTATCAGCATCTGAAGAATTAATTACTTTATCATAGTCATTAAATGTCAGCTCATATTCCAGTCTATCACCAAGTCCTGCTTGATAAAAAGGCATGTGAGTTTCAAGTAATTCGAAGTCTAGTGGTATGCAAAACCTGTTTGAATAGGCTTTGGCAATGGCTTCGTCTTCAGCATTAGCAGTGGCATTACCAGCGGCGACTCTGTGTTTTAACATGTTTGATCCGCCAAGACCTTGATATACCATGTTCATTCGCTCTGTGGAAGATTTCCACAAGTCAACATAGCAATGGTAAAAGTCACTGTCGTCAATAGACATGACTTCATTGCCACTTATTCTTATGCTGGTTTTCTTGATAATGGCTCTGCCGAGATTTTGGAAAACTGTAGCGTTGGCATCTTTACTTGTTAGTTCAATAGTAAAAGCGAGACATACACTTCTGGGAACAATAACATCGTTATCACTCAGGTTGGGGAACCTCATCAAAAGTTGTTGGTTTTGATCAATGGTGCTGGGATTGTTAGTGATTACAATGCTTTGGCGAATTCCTCTGGTGCCGTGGGGTTCTCTCATTTTTCTGTAAGGATCGAGTTTGTTTCCGTATGAAGACATTTTTGTTTTTTAGTCAAATTATATTTTTAAAAATAAACAAATAATTCAAAATGGCTGAAGGTGGATTTGATGAGTTTGAGAATCCTGCGTTTGACAAAGATTATGAAGAGGGCGACGTTGATGATGCTGATTTTGGTGCATTTCTTGCAGACCTTTTAGGAGAAAATCAAGAGACATAAAGAATAGCAGAACAGCAAATGGAAAGTATGGAACATCTGTCAGGAGAAACCCTAGAAGATACAAGAAAAAAAGTAATAAAAGAGAAATTAGACAACTTTATCATGGCTAATAAAAAAAAGAGGTGGTACGCCTGTTATAGTAAACCCAGGCGACTATCATATCAAGGATGAAATATTGTATGTTCAACAATTCTGTACCTCTGATGAGATTCCATTAGAATTTAAGAAAGGTGGCATCACATGACCTTTTAGTTTGAGTTATTTAGCAAGAAAATATGGTGCAGCATTCATCCGAGAAACTTTAGGGTTTCAAGACCGAAGAGTGCACAGCACCAAGCAGCAAAACAAACACTGCAAGAGTTGTCAACAGTAGAAAAAAACATACTATACCAAAAGATGTATCAAATACCATTGAACTACAAGAGTTAACAAATACAGCTGCCAAGGCAGATACAACAGTAGAGACAATGTTGACTGACTTGAATTTAGAACTGCCAGATATTGCAAATAAACGTACACAAACAGAAGGACTGACATTGCGTGAGTTGCGAGGACTAGACAAGGCACTGCAAAGTATCCGTGGTGAACTTAGCAAAGCTAACTGACATCGATAAAGACATAGCAAAAGAAAAACGCAAATTACAAGAAGTGGAAGATGAAATCAGCAAATGTGATATAACTGCACGTTTAAAAAATCTTGAAGATGAAAGAAGTGCGAGACTTGAAGCAGCCACTGCAAACAAAGAAGCATTGCGGGGTCAAATATACAGGATAAAAGAAACTATAAATAAAGTTTTGGAAGAAGATTCTACTCTTGGTGAGAGACTGAGGACATTATTCAAAGAACAAGGCATCACCATAGTTAGTGTTTTGACTGCCATTGGTATGATTATAGGGGTGATTGTTCAGGCTGTTATTCCAACAAGTGGGGGAGCAGCCACACCCTCAAAGCCACCATCACAGGATGGTGCCAAAGAATGGGTTAAGAAACAACTACATAATCTTGCTAAATTACTTGCAAACCTAGCTGGTAAAGCAGCTGCTACCTTGCCTGGTGTAATTGGGTCAATAGTATCATGGCTTCTTTCTGCAACGGGTAAGGTTGTTAATTGGTTTGGGAACAATTTGTGGGCTGTTGTTGTCCTTGTTGCAGGGTTGTTGTATGCAGCGGCCAAGGAATACATTAGTAATTCTCGTAAATGAATATAGCAGTAAGGCTTAAAACAATACCACCTACAATCAGTGCAGTTTTTTTTATTTCGTGTTGAGTCATCCAGAATGAAAGTTGTCCAGGCTTTGGTGGCTTCGGTGCTCTGTGCAATATAATCTATGTGGATTATATCATTGGATGTGGCTTGTGTAAATGAATAATCCTTTTTGTCGTATTCGACTCCTTTATCAAAGGGGTGGTATCCCATATTTGTATAGTAGTTGTATATTCTTCCAAGACCTTGATTGTCACTCTGTTTTTGCCTCCAATCAGCATTAATGTCAACGTAGAATTCTTTACATATTCTTTCATAGGCACTGCGATTATAATTATCGTCAAAGGCATTCCAGCTTGTGTCTTGTGGTAGGGCAACAGCCATTTCAAATAATATTCTTCTTGTTTGGTAGTAAACGTGAAACCTGAACAGGGAACCAATCATACCTGTATCTTTCAGATGGTTATTAAAGTCAACTCCACATCCAGTCGTTGCACACCAGACAGCAAAGTTTAACTGATTTTGCCAAAATCTAATCCAGTCTGTTCGCCATCGTTGAACAAGATCATCTGACTCAACATATGGAAGAATGTATTTTTCTGATACATCGGGAAAAGAGACCTGAAAGCTTTTGCCGTCCGATGTAACAACTATATTTTGATCAACAATATTAACTGTTTTTATTTTGAACGCACTCCGGTGAGCATAATGTGCCTGCTCGCTATACGCAAACTCTTTTGGAATCATTTTTTATTTTTTGTTTTATATATTTTTATAATTTATTTAAATTCTGCCTTCCCTAAGTTTTTCAATTCAGCTGTAAGTGCCCGTGTACACGTGGCGACATACTGTAACGGGACTGCATCGTTGTGTTTCAAAGACAGACCTAAGCCTTTTATTCGGTGTCCTTCCATGTCTATGACTTCATTTGTTTTCATGTATTTTTTGTCGGCGATTTTAGCATAGTCATAAATAAATTTGGCTGTGACTGCATCATTCTCATGCTCGATATTATGTTCTGGGTTTCTTGGGTGGCCAAAGTTTATTATTCGGTTGTTGCCCATGTCCAGATCCGAGGTAAAGGGTTTGGTGCCATCAAGTTGTTGCTGTATGTTAGTTATTTGTGTTTGAATTGCAGTAAGTTTTTGTTCTAGATCCTTTGTTTTATATTCGATCCGTTTGTTCATATATCTTTTATTGACGGCATCATTTGCATCCCGCGGATTTCTCAGGTCTTTAATTCTATTTTCATTCATATCAAGATCTTCCATTATTTCAAGCAAGTCTACAAATTCATAATCTGCTCCAAATATGCTCATTGTACCAACACTTCTATTATAATTGGTAAATTATTATTATCCAAAACAATATTATTTTGATCTGTTATGCGCACAGAGAGTTCAGTTATACATCCATTTATTAGCTTCTTGAAGATTGGAAATTCAAATTGACAAGAAGCAACTTTCCCAAAGGGTTTGTTAGAAACTGGTATTGTTCCTTGTAATGTGCTTGGTTCACCATCTAGGAAATTATTTGTTGTATTTATTTGATCAAGAAAGACACGAAGCTCTTTAATTTTGGCGATGTCAATCATTTTATGTCCTGTGTGTTTGCCAGCTGTGAGCCGTCTATGTTTTAAACCAAGTAAAGACGAAATTCCACTGGACAATTCGATTTCTTTGTTTGGTGGTATTTCTATTGTAACAAACCCGTTGGTGTAATTGGCAGACAAGGTAATATCTTCATCTGAAAAAATCTGTCTTAGGCCATTAAAATTATATAAGCCAGGTTCGAGGACATTCTTTTTGTTTTTGATTGCTAGATATTGTTTGCCTGTGACATTATACCAGCCAACCCAGTATGTGATAGATTTTAATCCTATCATTTTGGTGTTGTCTCTGTTATCTATGTAATTTTGCAGCTGGCATGGCTTTTGAACGTTTGTTAAAGTATGAGATATCATTTTTATTTTATTTTTGAAATATTTTAAAAACATTAAAAAATGCCAAAGCCAACTGCACCGGTGTATCCGCCGTTGCCTACTGAAGGTCCAAAGTTGTCTACTGAAGATCTAAAGTTGTCTACTGAAGATGGACAGAATTATAGATTACAAAAGAT
Organism: Anodontia alba; assembly: GCA_964016985.1. Taxonomy (NCBI): domain Eukaryota; kingdom Metazoa; phylum Mollusca; class Bivalvia; order Lucinida; family Lucinidae; genus Anodontia; species Anodontia alba. The sequence continues at coordinate 76,367,556 of OZ024834.1, forward strand.
TTCTGAAATAGAGAAACAATTAATAACAGAGAGCGATGCAAGAAAAGCATTGTATAAGAAGTATAAAAGAGGAATTAATACTACAGATGGAATTGATACTGTATTTATTTCTGCAAGCATTATTATGGCTGGTGTTGGGTTAGCTGTGCCAGCCCTGTTACCAACAGAGATTATTGCGATTGTGTGTGGATGTATGGGCGTTTGCATTAAGTTAGTGAGACGTAAATGTATATCAAAGGCACAGAAACATTATGAGATAAAAACTCTTGGGGAGAGCAAGTTAAATTCCATAAAGAATTTAATTTCCACAACTTTAAACGATGGGCAAATATCAGATCAGGAATTTAAAATGGTTCTTGATGAATTAGACAAATATAATGATTTGAAAGATAAAACGCACACTAAACAGTCTGGTCTGAGTGAGCAAGAAAAAAAGAAATTAATAGAAGAAGGAAAGGCTCAGGCACTAAGCTCCATTCAAAAAAAAAAAAAAAAAGTACGTGTTAAACTGTTGTAATAATATATTTGAATACGAACCGCCACCGTCATATGAACAGTGTTTTTAGCACTTTGATTATGACCTGAGAGCCTGTCTTTTGCGTTCTTTCTTTGATGGCTCTTGAATAGCATTCAATGCTTTGTCTAAAGCACTATCACTTATTTTCCCTTCTTTATGAAGGTTTATCAGGTATGCTATTTGTTCACTCATTGTTTTGACTTTAATATAATATTTCTTTAATATGAAAATATTTAATTAAAGAGTAAAAAATATAAGTAAAAAGACAAAATGGAATGTGCATTCATGAAAGTTGGTAACCACAAGCCGTGTCAATTAAAACCCACAAGAAAATCAAATTATTGCAAAGTTCACAATTACTTAATGAAAAAAAGTAAAGTTTTACCGTGTAAAAAATGCAGAAAGGGCACCTACGCAAAATATCAAATCTGTGTAAAATGTGGCGCCCATAAAATAAGACTACAACACAGATATATGTATGTTGCTGAATGTCGGAGGCTGAGGGATCTAAATATAGATTAAATTTTTTTTTTTTTTTTGACTTTCTGCCATACGGGCTACAGACTGCTATAAGCATTTTTTTTAAGCCCTTTTAAAGTGACGCAGAAGCCTTATTTTTACTATATATCATGGGAAACATCCAAAATGCACTAAAAAATTGTAAAAGCTGGTAAAATATGAAAATGACAGAATTTCTTGTAACTGCTTGAAGACATCATTGGAAACATTAAACACTGTGCTAGAGTAGTCTGAGTTTGAATTCTATTTGACAGTTAACTGGTAATACTGGAAAAAATTTTAATAGGTGTACAGTAACTGGAGAAATCAGCATATATATGCAACTGCTGAAGCTGAGCGACCCACAGACTTTTTTTTTTTTTTTAGAAAAAGCTAGAACTTGTAATGCTATAAAGAATTTGTTTTCCCCAAGACTGAGAAGTGAGCCCACAGTCGATGCTTCACAAGCCGTATACATGTACATGTTTTCGTCTGTATATTAGCCATGGTCCAGATTAGCCATAGGCCGAATAAGTCATTGGCCGAATCGTTCGATCAGCCGTCAGTTCCGTAACAAAAATAATAATATAATACTCACCATCGCAGTCAAACATATAATTATCGACACTTTTCAGGAGACTTTTTACAGCCTGACTGTCAAGTTTCTTTGCCATAGCTTTAAAATTTCTTAAAAACATTCACAATTGTAAATATCAATTAACCTTTGGCCCCCTCTCGCGTGCTTGATTCGCACTTTCGTTTTATTGGTTTTGGAAGGTCTCAAACGTCAAGACGTATCAAAAAGCGTCGTAGGAACATATCTTGTTGATTATTTTTTAATATCTATTAATGATTGTCATATATTTATTTTGGTATAATAAAATATATTTTGCATTTATTCATTGGTAGATCTATTTGTTAAGAATAGTTACATGCTTTAAAAAAAAAAAAAAAAAAAAAAAAAAAAAAAAAAAAGAAAAGGAAAGCGGGTAAACTGTCTTCTCTGGATTCAGATTTTTATTTTTTTCTTATTGCCTACTATATCTGACTCTTCATATGTATTAATATATTATATAGTTTAGTGAATGCTTGCTGACCGATGCACCAGGGAATGATGAATATGGCAGTCCCATGCTTGTAGTGGTCAGAGAGAACTTTTGTCTTTAAAACCACCAATTTGACCTGTCTGTATATTTTATGTAAATGCACATTTTGCTACTCTGAGGGCCTCTTGGAAGCTCATAACTTGGAAGATTAGCTGTTTGGTGCTAAATGTAGTTAACCGTCTTAAATAAAGTCTTTACTTACTTACTAAATCGCGTAAACTTGTGCACTTTGAAAAAGCGCAAAGAAACTGTTAAAGAGGGACAAGAACTAAAAAACAGAATTTATGAAAACTGGACATTTGAACTCGGCCCACTCGGCTCATACAAACTCGGATAAAGATAAAGCGGCCTATAATAAAATTATGCCAGTTGTATTTATTGAATAATAGGTCTGAGAGCATCAATGTGGTGTTAGATATTTCAATTTTACGGAAATATGGATATTATCATCAGTTCTCGGGCGGGATTTACTGTATTTACCTAAGATATTAGGATCGTTTGACCCCTTAGCATAAGTGTCCTTAATTAAAGACAAATCTAATGAACTCCCTGTTGTTAGTCGATCCTAAAATGTCCTTGAGTGGTAAACATTGAAGGCCCTGATCAGACACCATGTTATGTGGCATCAGATCTGATCTGCTCTGTTTGATCAGGCCTGTCTATTCCAACTTGAAACTTGGATCTGGTATTACTAGGTCCGAGCTTGAAATAAATACGGTAGATACTTATGATAGATGTGAGGGCTGCAAAAATTAAACTACTAGCAAATTTTATTTACTTGTACTGGAAAAAGTATCAAAGTAAATAATAGAACTTAGGAACTGATTCCATCCTGTTAACGTTAAGTTCTCAACATCAAAGGAAAAGACAGACAAATACAATTAAACGGTCACAAAATGAACAGATGGCAATTGGAACGGCCAGAAGTAAATAACTTTGCTAGTGAATTTGCCTATTTTTTTTTTTATTTATTTATTTATTTATTTATTTTTTTTAAATATGCTGATGTTTGTGGTTTGTGATGTTATACTTGGAGCCAATATACACGTGGTATTGGTATTATTAGGTTATTAGGTCCGAGTTTCGCATGACGTTTGTTTGGCCAGTGTTTGTTTGGCTTCTGTCCGTCTTTTGGTGCATCTGGAAAACTGTGCTTCGTGATTATGTATTTCCTGGATATTTTCGCTTATATTTTTTATAATTATAAGCCCTGAATCTTCATCGAACAGATATTCCGTTAATATCTCAATTAAAGTTTATGCATAAACGTGAACAAGCTTATGCAACATGCAATTCTACTACTTGAAAGGCTACCAAAAAAAATACCTTTTTATATTGTATGTTAGACGGGGTTCCTTATTTGGTGTGGTGGGTATCCGTAACTATATCACATAGGCTTGCCAACGTGTTCGATCCGGGTGGTGGAAATATGTATTGAAAGAACACAGACACATTACTGTTTAACTAATTTTACTGAAATAATAACAAACCTAAAAAAAAGACCATCATTCTCATTGTTGGCATCTTACAAACCCTATAGAATGAAGCATATTATGAAACATAGCACATACTAGCACATTGAGAGAGAGAGAGAGAGCGAGAGAGAGAGAGAGAGATAGAGAGAAAAAATGGAACATATTAATAATTATATTAATATTATTTCGACTACTACTACTACTAAAAATAACTTTTTCAGTTCCGATAGATAAATGGACATATGAAACCATCAATTAGATACCAAAACGATACGCGAAAAATCTTGTGATTAACTCTGTTGACCGGAGCAAAACTGAATAATATCAATTATCTCAACGACACGCGTCCGTGTTTACAAAAGGTTGTTGAATACAGTGAAATCAATTAATAATGAGAGAGAGACAGACAGAGAGGCAGAGAGACAGAAAGAGACACAGAGAGAGAGAGATAGACAGAAAGAGAGAGAGAGAGAACATACAGAACTACTAATTCTCTATAGCTCAAATATTACATGTAAAAATTCCACCTTAAGACCATTTTTGATACTCCATAAAAGTGCTCTTAAGTGGTCTTATAGGCGGGATGGTCTTAAAGGCTCCATATCCCTCAAAAATAGACATTTTTATCCAAGAAAGATTTCATAAACTGATATATAGTATCAATACGATCATAAAATGTGGCATCTGACTGCCTGTAAAATTTCAGTTAGTCTCTCATTTTTGAATTGAATCAAAAATGAAATGATATTTTATCATATCTCTGAATTAGTTGGCAACATTAATTCAGAGATACGATAAAAAATCATTTCATTTCAAATACGAGAGACTGACTGAAATTTTACAATGTCATATTTTATGATTGTGTTAATATCATGTATCAATTTATTAAATCTTTCTTGGACAATAAAATGTCTATTTTTGAGGGATATGGAGCCTTTAATTCTGAATGTAGAATATAGCTCCAGATAAGGTGTTTTTTTTGTTTTGTTTTTTTTTTCAACCAAAAAGTACTGATATTTTCCTTATTTCTCCACAAAAAAAAAAAATTGTTGTGGTACTTATTAGAAGCGTCTCGCTGAGTATCCACAACATTTTTTTTGTGGAGAAATAAGAAAAAATCTATGATCTTGTCCCTTCTATTACCAGTTTATGTGTCTAACTACTGCTGGATACACGACAAGTAAGAAAATATAATGCGGATACCCTTCTGATCTGGAGTTATGTAGAATAACAAGAAAACCCTATTAACAGCGGAATTTTACTGTTCATCATACCTGAGCAAGACAGACAGAAATTTTAAGATAATAGTTTCTAGTTAAAGTGGTCATATGGTTAATTGCACGTCAAACCCACTCGCAGGTCACAGGCATAAGAGAACTAGTAACTATATTCAATGATATCATGTGACGTCAATAACTTTACACACACACACATACGCACGCACGCATGCACGCACGCACATGTGTGTGTGCGCGCGCTCGCTTATTTTCATAACATAAGTACCATAACTATCAAATGAATAAGTAAATAAATAGATAAATGAATAAATAAATGAATTAAACATCTCACGTAATATGAAATTTAAACCTGTATAATACCCTAAGTATTTCATTTGAAGCATCGATTTCTTATCATACGTCTCCTAAATTATGATCTTGTCCATTCTACTACCTGTTTATGTGTCTAACTACTGCTGGATACACGACAAACAGTGCATACCCTGAAAAGATGCAGCTTTGGTGTAGTGTCTATATCTACTCTGTTTGCTCCTTTCTTTCTGACTGCAGAGAGAGAGAGAGAGAGAGAGAGAGAGATTCTCTGTATGGCGTTTGGTTTGCTGGAGTTTTGGGTCATAAGAGAATTTGGGTCTTGCCAAATGTGTCCCGGTTTCAGGAGACTATGAATTACTGAGTAATACAATATATAGTATTTGAATGTTATTAGGTACTTTCATTAAAAAATGAAATATTGAACATAATTTTTCTTCTATAAATATACATTTAATTTATATAGCAGTACATTGTGACATTGTGGATGAATCGACTATTTTATGCCAATGTTTTTATGCAGAATCGGCAAAACTTAGATATATTTCAATTTCATTTATCTGTTTAAATTAATATTAAGTAATTGTTTTGCATGTTCATTTCATTAAAAACCTTGCAAATGCTGCGTAAACTATTACAATGAAATTTATGGGCCGAGTTTGCTATAGGCCGGCGCCAGGACGACTCAGCCCATAACAAACTTGAAAGCTTGTCTTTGAGGTTTTCAACCAAGTAAGACTCGAGCCGTCCAACTCAGCCACAGCGATCTGCCAGTCTTGAAAGTTTTAATATGTAGTATTCTGTCTAGACAGCGAACAACAGCGGTGCTGATCAGACTGCGCAGATGCACAAACTATTTGTCTTTGTTGTTCGCATATGTCATAAAGCAGGTTATCTTATGACGAGTCTCATATTTTCACTTTAATCGTCTGTCGAGTGTGTCAGATTCATCGACATGTTCGTGTAAAATGCATATTTTTACTTTAATCGTCTGTCGAGTGTGTCAGCTTCATCGACATGTTCGTGTAAAATGCGTAAACTAACCAAATCGGAAGTCAAATTAGCGATCAGTTAATGATTGAAAACAAACGGTTTGCATGGAGCATTTAAGCAGATGCTGAAAAGTATGTTCCCTCCACTTCCCTCCATTAGATCAGACAAGTGTCATGGAATTCAATAAATCCTTAAACCTAGTTAAACAAACACTCCAAAATCAGGTTTTAGGCGATTTTAATCTCCCTTAAATGGACTGGGAATCCCTGACACCCTAACCAAACCACCCATCGTTCTATTTCTACTTAGACTGCTTGGAGGAGTGATTGTCTGCTAGAACAAATGGTGACTTTGCCAACGCGAGGTCAAAATATCTTAGACCTATTCTTCACATCAAACCCCACTTTAGTTGGAAAAAAATTGTCCTACCTGGTTTATCTGACCACGATATTGTCCTCGCGGAAGTAAACAGTCGCCCACAACTTATAAAGCTGGTCCCTTGTGATATTCCCCTATATGAAGAAAAAGAAAAAAAAAACGATTGAGACCAGCTGAAGCAGTTCATGAGAGCGTTATATACTGACCTGCAGTCAGATCCTGCTACCACAGATAGTCAAACTGTGGGATACGTCGGCTGGCAGACTTCAGAAGGGGATTGACAAATACATCCCTACAAGAAAATCATATACTACAGATGGGCTTCCTTTAATTAACCAAGAGATTCACAGGCTCATGCGAAAAAGAGATAAATTATATAAATTATATAAGCGCTGGTGTAGATCAGGAATACCCTATGACCAAAAGAAATTTCTTGAACAAAAACACCTGGTACGGCGAATCTCTGATAGGGCTTATGAAAAGTACCTGAAAGACATCCTAGGAATAAATAATGATGACGATGACCTTGATACTCCTCCCAAGGTCAAAACTAAGAAGCTTTACTCGTTATTAAGACACTCCAAACAAAACTCTAGCGGTATAGCCTCACTGAAGGTAGCGGTATAGCCTCACTGAAGGTCAACGGCAAAACATCCTCTGAAGATCAGGACAAAGCAAACACCCAAATAAACAATTTAACTCTGTTTTTAGCTCTAGAAGCCCAATAAGCCTAAGGCAGCTTGCACAGAGGACCCTGCAGGGCATACATTATTCCGGTATAAATCTCCACTTCCAACCCAGCCCATACCCCAAAATGCCCACAATTCATGTCTCCACCCAAGGCATAGAAAAACTGCTCAAAGGCCTAAATCCGCACAAAATTGCTGGACCTGATGAATTTAAACCCATTGTCCTGCAGGCCCTTTATAAGGAATTTCCCCCTATCCTGCAACTGACCCTATCCCTTGACACAGGAAAGCTACCCTCCATCTGTGCAAATGTATCCCCTATTTTCAAAAAAGGGGATAAAACAGACCCGGCCAACTATCGGCCCATTTCCTTTACCTGTGTCTTCTGCAAGGTGCTTGAGCATGTTGTGGTTTCTAGTATCTCCAAACATTTCACTGACCAAAACATTCTGTTTGAACTGCAGCAATGGTTCCAAGAAAAGAGATCCTATGAGACACAACTTATCATGCTTGTTGACAAACTTGCCAAAAATATGCAATCTGGGAAACAAACAGATCTTATTTTCCTTGATTTTAGCAAGGCTTTTGATAAAGTTGCTCACGAAAAATTGCCTCTCAAACTTAAATTTTATAGCATCAGGGGGAATACTCTAAATTGGATTAAAGAAAAAAAAGGTAACAGAAAAGTCCAGGGAGTGCCACAATCACAAACCGCAGCCCTTCCCAGACCCCAAGAGGAAGAGGAAACCGACAAATCCAAACAAGCACAAACCGAACAAACGTACGAAAAGCACTAAGATTAGCTCTCTCTTCCCAAGCGAGGTAATCGCAATACTAAAAGGGCTGAAAAACACAAGAACAAAATGACACACGGAAAGACATACAACAAATCGCCTCGTAGAATAAACCACAAAGCAACAAAGAGTAAGACTAACACCGGGACCACCGCCTTAGAACGGTCAGTAGAGCAAACCACCGGGGGGGGGGGGGGGGGGGGGGGTTAAAGCACTTTTACAGCTAGCTAACTTCACCCTGGGTCCCGATGCTAACCTTAATACAGAAACACATAAAAATTCGGTTCGCATAAAGGCTCCCAACTCAGTCAATGCATCAAAGCGAAAACATAAAAATCAAATTAATCACTATAATAAACAAAGACGAGAACTCATGGCTAGTTCTACTGTATGCCAGAGTAAATGAAAACCAATAGTTGAACCACGGCGGGCCAAACCAAAGACATATCGTCAAGCCCCAACCCACTGGTTAAAGGACAAATAAAAGGACACAATCTGCTTTGCTCAACAGTACTGTCTCTGACGATATCCCATATCTTCAGGTGTCCCGCAGGGCTCGGTTCTCGGCCCCATGTTGTTTCTGGCCTACATAAATAACCTCTCGGATCGGGTAAGATCCAAAGTAAGGCTATTTGCAGACGACACAGCCATGCACTTTGCCCTTGAAAAGCAAGATGGCTCAGAGATCCTCCAGAAAGACCTTGAGAGTCTTAAAAAATGGGAAAAACTTTGGTATATGAGTTTTAATCCCTCGGAGTCCCATCCCAACTAAATACCATCTTTATGGCTGTGAATTTGAAAATGTACCCACGGCAAAATACCTTGGAGTCACCATATCAGAAGACCTAAAATGGATCGATCGACCATATCAATAACATCGCCAAAAAGGCAAACCAGACCCTAGGCTTCCTTAAACATTCGGGTTCAGAATAGGGACCGGAAATCCACTACATACACAACCCTTGTTCGCCCACAGCTGGAGTATGTTCCACTATGTGGTCCCCCTATACTGCTACAGACGCTTATAAAATGAATCTGTGCGGTGCAGGGCCGCTAGGCCTCGTGACTATCGATATACTTCTAGCGTGTCAGAAATGTTTCAGAATCTCAAATGGCGCCCACTAGACCAACGCCGCATAGACAGTTGGCTGGTCCTTCTATATAAGGTCACATATAACCTTGTAGCCATACCTGATCCGGAACACTCGTCCTTCTAAAAGGAATCATCCTCTTGCATACCGACAGCTCAAAGTCAAAGACTACTACAAGTTCACGTTTTCCCTCGGACGATTGTCCGCCATACCACCCAACATACAAGCAAGTCCTTCATACCCTAGCACAGTTTAGTACAGCTGTTTGCCAGGTAGTCCACAACACCTTAAATGCCAGCATTTGTTTTTATTTTTTAACTATACTAATATTCTCCCCCCCCCCCTCTCTCTCTCTCTCTCTCTCTCTCTCTCTCTCTTCAAAAACCATTTGTATATACATGTAGTTAATCTCCCTATAACTGACAAGAAATTTATTATAGGCTGCTTTATCCTATATACATTTTTATGGGCCAAGTTCTGGGCCGCGGACGCTTGATTACACCCTTTATTCTGCGGGTCCATGTCTGTTGGTCTGAACATTCTGATTTGTCATTCGTTTACGGATTTATAAGGTTGATTTAAGGCTTGGGTACTATGATCACAACTACTTAGTATGGATCGAGTTTGTTACGGGTCGAGTTGTCCAGTTACCTACTCCTCGTATAAACGTGCATTTGGAAAAAAAAAAGACCACTAATTAGCCTGTCCTATGAAGAATAAAGGTCTTTTCTGGTTTCGTTTGACGAGTCCGTCTTTTCCAGCACGGTACCAGCAAATAGGGTAGTTGCATTCGACGGGACCGCGCGGAAAAAGACGGGACCAAAAAACGGAGCCAAAGTTTGATCGCCCAGGAAAAGCCTTTATCCTTCATGGAATGAAATAAATTTTGGCAGGCATATTAGTTATAGAATCTTTTTCAAAATGCATATCCAGATTTTCAAATATTTCCCGTTATTAAGAAAATATTCCCAATTCAATAGGCCCTTGTCGGCCAGAGAAAAGACGGGACCACATTTTCGCGCAAATGACCATGTCCTAAATTTCTGCAAGTATCGCCAAATCAGTTAATGGCAAGTGGTTTTTATGGTATATGCTAACCAAAATCATTCTAGGAAATTCTCAAAACGAAAACTTTGATAGTTTGAGCATCAGTTTTCGCAATAATGTGCCCGGGACCAGGCCGGGACCAAAATAATTTGCCACATACTGTTAAAATAATGGTACATATTCACATAATGTTTGGCCATTTGTTCGATAATTCAATCAAAATGCTAACTGGTTACTTGACCACAATTTAAGAGAACTGGAAAAACTAAAAGTTATCTTCAATCAGATTGAAAAATATCCCAAACCTCGGAGTGGATCGAAATTTTGGATATTTACCCGCTACTGTATGGACGCTGGCAGCGAATTATTTGAAGATTATTTACCAATGTTGAATTGACATTGTTCCAACGTTGTGCCATCTGGGTAGAGCCTAGGGCCTGAAAAATATATCAAAATGAAACAGAATGAAGCAGAAGTTAATAGAAAATATGAATAACAAATACGTACATAAACTAAAACAAACAAAAAACTTCAAAAAGAGCTGATGCGAAGACGGTCTGTATTTCTATGAATAAAATAACTTCACGGAAAATTTAAAAAAAAAAAAAAAAAAAAAAAAAAAAAAGAAAGAAAGAAATAAAAAAAAAAATGGGAGACCTTTATCACTCTCAGGGTAAAGTCAAGAGACGACTTGATATTTTTCGCAGAAAATAGGCTTTGACAAGAGAAAATTCTGTCCCTTGTCAAAATTGATGGAAAATGTTACATGTTCAAGTGTCTCCATTCACCTCTTTTTCAACAGGTTCTCACAAGAAGGCACATAAGAATTTTCTTCTGAATATTCACTTTCTCTAAGACCTACATATTTTCATATATAACACTCAGCGTTCTGGATAAAATTTCAGCAGACTAAATTTTGAAATATTTTCTTTTTATTTTTCCAAGAAAATAGGCTTTGACCTTTCATGCAAGTGGTCTCTTTAGAAGATAAATTTTAAAAATGTCTTTGCAGTATGGCTTCATAGACATACTAGCTGTCTTCGCATTAACTCTTTTTGAAGTTTTTTTTTTTTTTTTGTTTTGTTTTGTTTTAGGTTAATGTACATATTATGTGTTAATAATATTTTTTATTCATGTGTGTAATAAAGATTGACAATAAAAAAAATACATATTTCATCAGTATAACTTCCGTTTCATTTTGATATATATTTTCCGAGGCTCTATCCAGAGGGCACAACGTTGAAACAACGTCGATTCAACGTTGAATCGTTGTTTCAACATTGTGTGTCTGCTTGGTAAATAATCTTCAAAGGAATATTTCGCCGCCAATGTCCTTACAGTAGCGGGTAAATATCTTAAATCCGCTATTGGGATATTTTTTCAATCTGATTGAAGATAACTGGATAATTCTAATTTTCCCAGTTCCCTTAAATTGTGGTCAAGTAACCAATTAACCATTTTGATTGAATTATCGAACAAATGGCCAAATATGATGTGAATATATACCATTATTTTAAAAGTGTGCGACAAATTTAAATTATATTTTGGTCCCGGCCTGGTCCCGGGCACATTATTGCGAAAACTGATGCTCAAACTATCAAATTTTTTGGTTTGAGAATTCCCTAGAATGATTTTGGTTAGCATATACCATAAAAAAACTACTTACTATTTACTATTTTGGGATACTTGCAGCAATTTAGTATGGAAGCGTCCTAGTGCCAGGTGAAAAAAATATTTACGTAGGAGATAATAAGTCCTACGTAGGAGTTAGTAACTCCTACGTAGGAGATAATAAGTCCTACGTAGGAGATAATAAGTCCTACGTAGGAGTTAGTAACGCCTACGTAGGAGATAATAAGTCCTACATAGGAGATAGTAAGTCCTACGTAGGAGTTAGTAACTTCTACGTCGGAGGTAATAAGTCCTACGTAGGTGATAGTAACTCCTACGTAAGATATAATAAGTCCTACGTAGGAGATAATAAGTCCTACGTAGGAGTTAGTAACGCCTACGTAGGAGATAATAAGTCCTACATAGGAGATAGTAAGTCCTACGTAGGAGTTAGTAACTTCTACGTAGAAGATAATAAGTCCTACGTAGGTGATAGTAACTCCTACATAGGAGATAATTGTCCTACGTAGGAGATAGTAACTCCTACGTAGGAGATAATAAGTCCTACGTAGGAGATAGTATTTAGTTATAGATAATTCAATACGATTTTGAAATGAAGATCAATAGTTTAACCTAAGAAAACAAAACTTATTGATTTATTAAAAAAGTAATATATTTAGTGAATGATAATTCAGGAAGACCAAGTTATCGTCTGCTGAATTAGCCCAGAAAGTGGTAAAGGTTAAAGGATTAAATATTACCCCCCCCCCCCCCCCCCCGCGCGCACACATACACACACACACACACACACAAGAAAGGGTTTGACATTTCATGCAAAATGTCTCTATTGGAAACAATTTGCATGAAATGTCAAATCCTATTTTCTGGGTAAAATAAGACAAATATCACCAATTTATCGTCTGCTGAATTAGCCCAGAGAGTGGTAAAGGTTAAGTGTTAAACTATACATGTATGTATTTTACCCCAAATATTAGTTTGACAGTTCATACAAACTGTCTCTATTGGAGACAATTTGCATGATATGCCAAAGCCTACTTTCTGGGAAAATTAAGAGTATCATCAGTTTGTCCTTAATGTATAAATGTTGCCTCACAATCATTTAATCAATCAAACTTAAGAAATTTTATTGATCTGACAGATTAAAGAATTGCAGTGACCTGTCTCAGATACAGGGCACGTGTCAGATTATGAAAAAGGGAGATTGTGTATTATGCAAACACGAAATACTCAGATCAGACAGCACAACTGCACATTCTGATCAGGATTTTCATTGTTTATCAATGCATTTTACAGTAACCAGTGTTTCTCTAGGTACACTATTAAAGATGCCGATTTGTCTGTCCGGATTCTTAAATCATTGTCGTAATGGTCCTTTACAAATGTTGATGTTCATTTGATGTTTGGACCGCTTTGTTTTTATTGCATGGGTTATAGATCAAACTATAACCTTGCCCAGTGGCCTGAGTGTGGAAGCGTCCTAGTGCCAGGTGAAAAAAATATTTGTCCTACGTAGGAGATACTACGTAGGAGATAGTAACTCCTACGTAGGAGATAAGAAGTCCTACGTAGGAGATAATAAGTCCTACGTAGGACTTAGTAACTCCTACGTAGGAGATAAGATAATAAGTCCTACGTAGGAGATAATAAGTCCTATGTAGGAGTTAATAACTCCTACGTAGGAGATAATAAGTCCTACGTAGGAGTTAGTAACTCCTACGTAGAAGATAATAAATCCTACGTGGAAGTTAGTAACTCTTACATAGGAGATAATAAGTCATACGTAGGAGTTACTAGCCCCCTACGTAGGAGATAATAAGTCCTACGTAGGAGATAGTATGTAGTTATAAATAATTCAATACGATTTTGAAAAGAAGATCAATAGTTTAACCTAAGAAAACAAAACATTGATTAATTAAAGATGTAATATATTTAGTGAACGATAATTCAGGAACTACACACACACACACACACACACACACACACACACACACACACACACACACACACACACACATAAGAAAGGGTTTGACATTTCATGCAAAGTGTCTCTGTTGGAAACAATTTGCATGAAATGTCAAATCCTATTTTCTGGGTAAAATAAGACAAATATCACCAATTTATCGTCTGCTGAATTAGCCCAGAGAGTGGTAAAGGTTAAGGGTTAAACTATTTTACCCCAAATTTTAGTTTGAAAGTTCATGCAAACTGTCTCTATTGGAGACAATTTGCATGATATGTCAAAGCCTACTTTCTGGGAAAATGTCGAATATCATCAGTTTGTCCTTGATGCATATATATTGCCTTACAATCATTTTTCAGTTAACTTAAGAAACAGATTAAAGAATTGCAGTGACCTGTCTCAGATAAAGGGCACTTGTGTCAGATTATGAAAAAGGGAGATTGTGTATTATGCAAACATGAAATACCCAGATCAGACAGCACATCTGCACATTCTGATCAGGATTTTCACTACTTATAAATGTATTCTACAGTAACCAGTGTTTCTTTAGGTACACAATTAAAGATGCCGATTTGTCTGCTCGGATTCTTAAATCATTGCCGTAATGGTCCTTTTCAAATGTTGATGTTCATTTGATGTTTTGACCACTTATGTTTTTATTGCATGGGTTATAGATCAAACTATAATTTTGTCCAGTGGCCTGAGGCTTCTGGATGTCAAGTAGATAAATGAAACAAGGCGGTACAGGACCCTGGAGAAGGTTGTATTTAACCGGTTCACACTTCATGGAAATACTGCCTCTCTGTGACTCAGTTGCCTGGCAGCGTTAAAAATCTAGACACAGATATTGGAAATACACAATTGATGTTATTAAACTTGTGTTTACACATGTTTGAACAATCTTTTTAATATAAAACAATGTACTAATAAAAATAAAAATAGAATGTCTTGTTGATATTTTGTAGAACTTTGAGGTGTCTACAAGTAAAATAAGAAACAATGATGGTTGAGTCTTTTCATATAAAAATGGACTTTATGAATTATGCGACCACTGTAGACCCAGATTAGTCTGTACGTCCGCTTTATGATCAAAGCCTACACTGCACGCGAATAGAGCTCGCACATTCTATCAGCGAAAAAAAATGTATGCACATGCTGATCTGGAACTACAATTGTTGCACATATTATTAAATCCTGTTTTTATTATTTGGAGAGACTCTTATTATTTCTGTGTTGGGTAGTTGGTAAATATGAATAAAATGTCGTTTCCTTGGATTATTACTGTTACTACCCTATGTTTCTAGATAGAGAGGCCTGTGCTTACAGTGTAGACCCAGATCAGATGTCGCATAACACATTGTGTAATCAGGGTCTACACGGTTCTACACCTAGCCAGCAATGTTTAGACAAATCAGTGGATACTATAATGGCCTTGTAAAAAATATAGGGCAAGTGTGGTAAAGGATCGTTTGTTTTTGAAACAAGTACCTTTGCTTTAGGCCAATGTTTGAAAAGGTGTGAACAATTTATTGAATCTGACAGATGGTGGTTAGAGAAGAGAGTGGTTTACAGTATTTAACCTAAGTATTCTGATAGACACGCCTTAACAAACAACAGTCGCGGCCCCTGATCAGACAATACATTACAGAGCATGAAGGTCTGCACACTGTTTGTCACTCAAAGAAAAAAAACAACAACAAAAAAAAAAAAACAAAAAAAAAACAGCACGTATAAGCCATGTCAACAGGTAGTAACGCTGACTTAATCAAATTTCAGTATGATAGAGATATAAGGTGTTTAATAATTAGAAATATTATACCCCTATGTACACATGCAGCAAAAACTGTTAAAGCCCCACGTAACTCTTTTAAAAACAAAACGTTTTGAATATGACCGACATAATATTTATTCTTCGGAATTCAAATGTACAGTTAAATCACTGTTGCTATTACTAATTATTTAAATAAATAAATAAATAATAATCAATTGAATAGATATATTTTATAGAATGAAATATGACCAACGTAAGATTGTTTTTCTCCGCATTGTAATGCGGTTACTAACACCTTTGTAGGAGAAAGTAAGTCCTACGTAGGACTTATTATCTCCTACGTAGGTGTTAGTAACTCCTACGTAGGACTTATTATCTTCTACGTAGGAGTTACTAACTCCTACGTAGGACTTATTATTTCCTACGTAGGACTTATTATCTCCTACGTAGGAGTTACTATCTCCTACGTAGGACTTATTATCTCCTACGTAGGACTTATTATTTCCTACGTAGGAGTTACTATCTCCTACGTAGGACTTATTACCTCCTACGTAGGAGTTACTAACGCCTACGTAGGACTTATTATCTCCTACGTAGGTGTTAGTAACTCCTACGTAGGACTTATTATCTCCTACGTAGGTGTTAGTAACTCCTACGTAGGACTTATTATCTTCTACGTAGGAGTTACTAACTCCTACGTAGGACTTATTATTTCCTACGTAGGACTTATTATCTCCTACGTAGGAGTTACTATCTCCTACGTAGGACTTATTATCTCCTACGTAGGACTTATTATCTCCTACGTAGGAGTTACTATCTCCTACGTAGGACTTATTACCTCCTACGTAGTAGTTACTAACGCCTACGTAGGACTTATTATCTCCTACGTAGGTGTTAGTAACTCCTACGTAGGACTTATTATCTCCTACGTAGGACTTATTATCTCCTACGTAGGAGTTACTATCTCCTACGTAGGACTTACTATATCCTACGTAGGAATTACTAACTACTACGTAGGAGTTATTATCTCCTACGTATGAGTTACTATCTCCTACGTAGGACTTAAATATTTTTTTCATCTGGCACTAGGACGCTTCCATACCTGAGGCTTCTGGTTTTCAGCTGTATGATGTCAAGTAGATAAATGAAACCAGGAGGTACAGGTCCCTGGAGAAAGTTGTATTTAACCGGTTCACACTTCATGGAAATACTGCTTTTATGTGACTCAGTTGCCTGGTAGCGTTAAAAATCTAGATACAGATACTGGAAATACACAATGATGTTATTAAACTTGTGTTTATATAAGTTTGAACAATCTTTTCAAAACAATGTACTAATAAAAATAAAATATAGAATGTCTTGTTGATATTTTGTAGAACTTTGAGGTATCTACAAGTAAAATAAGAAACATTGACGGTTGAGTCTTTTCAAATAAAAATGAACTTTATGAATTATGTGACTGTATGTCCGTTTTATGATCAGAGTCTATACTGCACGCGAATAGAGCTTGCACATTCTGTCAGCTAAGAAAATGTATGCGCATGCTGATCTGGAACTACAATTGTTGCACATATTATTAAATCCTGTTTTTATTATTTGGAGAGACTCTTAATTGTTATTTCTGTTAGTAAATATGGATAAAATGTCGTTTTCCTTGGGTTATTACTGTTACTACCCTAGGTTTCTAGACAGAAAGGCCTGTGCTTACAGTGTAGACCCAGATCAGATGTCACATAACACATTGTGTAATCAGGGTCTACACGGTCTACACTGTTCTACACTTAGCCAGCAATGTTTAGACAAATCAGTGGGCACTATAATGGCCTTGTAAAACTATAGGGCAAGTGTGGTAAAGGATCATCTGATATCCCAGGTTTGTTTTTGAGGCCAATGTTTGAAAAGGTGTGAACAATTTATTGAATCTGACAGATGGTGGTTAGAAAAGAAAGTGGTTTACAGTATTTAACCTAAGTATTTTGATAGACACACCTCACACCGGATTCACAGTTAACCTTCAGCCTTCGAAGTGTTAACAACTCTTAACTAACGAATAACCATGTCCGATTCTGTTATGCCTGGTGTACTCCTCAGGGCCCTGAGCGAGTACAACTTTGTTGGCACTCCACTTTGGAGGATGTCCGACGGGAAGGATCTAGTTCGCGTTGAACTAACCAATAAGGCTCTACCAACTAAGCCTTATTACAAGAAGAGGGCTGAAAGCAGGAGGCAGCCTGCACCCTCTGCTGGCGAGTGGCCTCGCCAGCCCGCTGCTGCTACAAGACCTCCGACGACGAGATCGACGCCTGCACGACGACAGCCAACCATGGAGAGGGAGATGCCACCACCAACAACGCAGACACTACCAGACACTACAAGACAACACATCACACATGATCGCACTCAGAAGACAGCAACCATACAGCCATCGCCGATCATCACTAGACCAGCTACACCGCCACCTCCTTCTCCAGAATCACCACCGACGAAGAAGCCGTGAACAAAGTCGCCGGCGACGAAGACTGCACCCACGCAGTACTTCCATGTTGACATTGAGGAAGAATACCCTCTACATGAGAAGTACGACCTCCAGGATGTCACCTCTACAAAATACAAGGCCATCGCTAAAGCTCAACGACTACCAAGAGACGACGAAGAAATCAACGTCGACCTGCCAGTTTACTTCGTCTTCCATGGAGACAATCAACACTGGACGCTCATAAAGGGACCTACTTCCAAGTACTACGAGGAAATCTGGTACGAGTACATCGAAGAGCTTTACAAGAGAGGCGTCAAACAGCGGAACTCAGCCTACTGGTACGACATCCTGGAGCAATCGTGCAGTGACCCCCTAGGGGGAGGTGGAGGACCACCACTTATTCGCCTGGTGCCGCCAAGTTACCTTGGTACGACTTACTCTTAAGTAGGTCAATCTTGCGGCACGCGGACTTAGGTGAGGACACCCAATAGACTGGGGTGAGGACACCCTCTTGATACCCGGGTGAGGACACCCTCTCGGCTCCTGGGTAAGGACACCCTCTTGGCTCCTGGGTGAGGACACCCATCCCGCATCCTTTCCGGCGTCTGACCGACTGACATGTGGCTAGTGAGTGCACCTTACTCTCGACTAGAGCTGTGTGCCTAAAGCATTCTGCAGTCGAAATTGACACGCATTAGGTACGAGATTAAAAGCTCAAATTTTTCGGCCGATCGTCAAAATTCTGCAACTTACAGGCTGGACTACTACTCTCGCACGAGGTCTGGACACGCACAAGGTCTGGACGTGCACGCACTCCGTGTCTGGGCGAGGTGACCTAGTTATGAATTATAACTAAGCACCGTTTCAAGCCAACCCAGTAGTCCAGTAAAACTAATTCAGATTTATCTGGCGCTGCCTCTATGTGACTCAGTTGCCTGGCAGCGTTAAAAATCTGAAAACTTAACTGAACTGAGACACACCTTAACAAACAGCAGTCGCGACTCTGATTAGACATTACATTACAAAGCATTTTATTATGGTCTGCACACTGTTTGCCACTCAAACAGCACGTATAAGCTATGTCAACAGGTAGTAACACGGACTTTATCAAATTTCAGTATGATAGGGATAATTAGCAATATTATACCCCTAAATACACATGCAGTAAAAACTGTTTAAGCTCCACGTAGCTCTTTTAAAAACAAAACATTTTGAACATGACCAACATAATAATATTTATTCTTCGGAATTCAAATGTACAGCTAAATCACTGTTACTATTACTAATCATTTTCATAAATAAATAAATAAATAAATAAATAAATAAATAATAATAATGATGATAATATTAGTAATAATGGTAATAATAATGATAATAATGTCATTATTATCACTATGTTTCTTTTTCATTATTCTCACTATGTTTAATTTCTTAGAAAACCATTTTATGAGACTCGGACCTAATAATATTGGGTCCAAGTATGAGATAAAATAGGACCAGTAGAAGATTTTCCGAATTATGATATAGAGCTTGATTACTATTATAACTATTTCTGAAAATAATATCAATAATAATGTTATTATTATCATTTTCTTTTAATATAATTTCTTAAATATTATAAATAATCAATTGAATAGATGGAATGAAATATGACGAACATTGTTTTTCTCCGCATTGTAATGCGGTTACTAACACCTTTGTAGGAGAAAGTAAGTCCTATTAGGACTTACTATCTCCTACGTAGAAGTTACTATTTCCTACGTAGGACATATTACGTAGTTACCAACTCCTACGTAGGACTTATAATCTCCTATGTAGGAGTTACTATCTCATACGTAGGAGTTACTATCTCATACGTAGGACTTATTATCTCCTACGTAGGAGTTACAAACTCCTACATAGGACTTACTATCTCCTACGTAGGACTTGTTATCTCCTACGTAGCACTTATTATCTCCTACGTAGGAGTTACTATCTCCTACATAGGGCTTAAATATTTTTTTCACCTGGCACTAGGACGATTCCATAATTTAGGAGATCGTCATTTGCGCGAAAATTTGGTCCCGTCTTTTCTCCGGCCGACATGGGCCTATTCAACTGGCAATATTTCCCTAATTACGGGAAATATTTGAAAATCTGGATATGCATTTTGAAGAAGACTCTATAACTAATATGCCTACCATAAAATATTCAATTCCATGAAGGATAAAGGCTTTTCCTGGGTGATCAAACTTTGGTCCCGTGTTTTTGGTCCCATCATTTTCTGCGCGGTCCCGTCGAATGCAACTACTCCCGCAAATACACCTACTCCCGACAAACACCGGTTTAAAGAGAATGGGTTAAACGACATGACCGTGTTTGTTAAAAAAAGAAAACTTCCTGTAAAAAAGAAAACGACCTGAAATGGCAATAATTAGGTGATCTAGCTAGCAATAACGACGATTTTTGGGAAATTGAAGGTTACCGGAGCTGCTTACTTATATAGCCTCTGTTCACATTAAAGTCAACATTTATGACCTGAATTTCAACACACATACATATCCTGTCATGTACTTTGACGCACATCTAATTTGACGCGCTTACATGTTTCTTCCTATTCTTGGACTTGCAGAAAATTTTGTAATGTCTCATTGTTATTGGGGTAGAGCAACATAAGAGGGTCACATCCAGGTATTAAGTAGAACTTCTAGGACCTTCTTGGAAAATTACAACCATGTAACCGTGAATGGTCAGCATTTTGAAAGTAATGCTTAAAGCACTTTTTTCCTTTGGATTGAAGCTCAAAACTTTAAAAATGCATCAGCTATATCTGAATAAAACATGCTTCTCTTTTATAGTGTCACCTGATGCATTTATTCACAAGTATGATATATGGTTGAAATGCTATTGCATACACAATATTTTTTTTCAAATAAATATAAGGGGTCGGGTATGAAACCCACAGACTGGAACCCTGTGACCGATACCCGGCACTGTGACCAAAATTTCTATCCTGGATTGCAATACTAATATGTTTTTAACTTTGTTCATTTTGGGTTTATATTATGAAGTATTAAATATATATTATCCAACAAAAAGGAAATTTAGATCGGACTTGTAGTTATTTTTTAAACTCCGATTTACCATTTCAAGGGGTATGAAACCCACAGACCAGCCATTCTCCGGTTTCTTGAAGTTTTTTCTATAATGTTCAATAAACAATCAATTTCTTTGTTGCACAGGTCTTTCAAATACAAAAATAAATTATATATGGCTAGCTTAAGCTATAACAGAAACGTTAAAGTGTTGAATTTTACGATTTTCATATATTTATTATGTTTCTAAAAATAGAACAGGTAGAAAATTTGATAATAACTACAATGACCCTAATGTACAGAAATGTACCGAATGGTAAATACCCATACAGACAGTACATACAAATGCATAATAGGCTAATTGTGTTATTTACAGAAATATATGTTATTTACAGAAATATAATGTTAGAAAATACGAACTAGGTTGAATTAAATAATAATAAGAAGAATTATTATTATTAGCATCAGCTATAATGTTACGTTTGGTATGTAATACGAACAAAGAAATAGAAAAGCCTGCGCATGTGTGGGGTTAGGCTGACAACAAAGATATGGATCAACATGGGCATTCGCGCCAGTATGTTGTTTGCTACAATAAATAGATTTAGCTAAGAAATAGACAATCCTGCACATCTGTGGTTTGGGCTGACAACAAAGATATGGATCAGCATGCGCATTCACGCACTGTGATATGGACCTTTGTTGTTTGCTGCACTAAATAGGTTTAGCCAAGAAATAGACAAGCCTGCGCATCTGTGGAGTTGGGCTGATAACAAAGATACAGATCAGCAGATTTCTCCAGCTTTAGAATTTTATTTTGACTTGAGCATGGTACAGCTCATCGCCATACAAACACCTTTACAATGTGCATGAAATAATACATACAAGAGAGTGTCTTATAAACATACATGTATGAAAAACTATAAGGAAAAGCCCTGAAGCTTTCTCACTGTATAAATTCTATTACAGAAAAACAAAGATTCTAAAGAATGATCAACCAGAAACAGCATGTCACGTGAACGAACGAGCGTTGGGCCGGTGACGATGGACTAGACGCAATCACAAGCAATCAGAGGATAAACACAACACTTTGTAAAATAAAAACAAGCATGTATTTAGAAAGTTAAAAAAAAAAACTATAATTAAAGTTCAAATTTCCATGTTCCGAAGCTTCCATAATCCACAGGTACTGTTAAACTTCATAATCTGAAAATACTGTTATTTTCCATAATTAAATATACTATAAATTTGAAGTAAATACATATCTTCAGATGAAGTCCACGGATGTATCCTCAATGATATTTCCGGTTATCACTAACACATGTTTCTATAGAACTTTGAACAAAACTTGCCGGAAAACATTTGATGGTCTATCATAGTGACGATAACAGTGGCGAAACAGATACATATACGGATACGGGACCTGAAAATAAATATCATGTCCTAGAACTCTCGATATCAAACATGACAAGGTATTGCCTTATTAATTTCCACTAGATATACAGAGTGTGTACGCCAAATGTTATAAATGCGACAAGTCCGTTGCAATTGATTATTATATAGCAAAATCAGATCCTAAAACCACATGGACGCTGTTAATGACATATATATTGTACAAAAATCCAACACAGGCAGACACACAGTCAGAATATATCTGACAACCATATTAATCGGAGGAATGGCAGCTCGACGATTACACATTTTTACAGGAAGAACCCATGCGCCTTCCACTGTAAGAATCCCTTTAGAACGCTAAAGGCTAAAATAAATTATAACTGCCATTATACCACAGTGATTACACGATCACACATTGTCCCCACGTAATCATTGGGTACAATATCAACATGCCATCGTCATAGCCTCAAACATGACTCCTTGCTGCTTGAGCCATTTCACCGTAAAATATTCTAGTGAACAGACTTGTGATTAAAATAAAAAGGACCTCTGTATATGTGTTAAAGGTGAATATAAAATAAAAAGGACCTCTGTATATGTGTTAAAGGTGAATATAGTATATGTCATTTGTGTAAATCGCACTAACTAATGAATGTGTATGCAGTTAACATAACGCCTAACGGTAGCGTATGTTTATGCGTATATGTACGGTGTGTGCGGTTAACATAACGACATAACGCCTAACTGTGCCATACATTTAAGCGTGTATGTCTGGTATGTACATGTCAGATGAGAATATGTAATATCAAAGTATGGTAGTGCTATCATTGCGCCGATCCATTTATCTAATTCAAGTAAGAATATTAATGATTGCATTCTGATCAGGGTCTACAGAACCTATCAGACTCACAAGACTGACCAAGATCCATAGAATCGATCAAACTTAACCTCCCTATTTGGTTTATAGTTTACACATCCGACACGGCTTATTCGTCTGATCAGGGTCTACACATATAACCAAAGTGTACACATCTGATCTGGGTCTATCTACTTATCATGCCGGGTTTGTAAGTACGAATGATACATAGAATCGCAACGTAGTAAAGCAATAAATTTACCTACTCGAATTTTAGCTGCGGTAAAGACGAGCAAGAATATTGCAAGAATAAAATTAAATAAATTATTGACTTACCATGGTCAGATTCCCCAGATACAGCACAACATGAATATTAGAAAAAGGAAGACAAGGATCAGTCTTCGATGAAATAAATTTTGTAGTGTGTATCGTTCTACTCAACCAGGGAACTTTTATAGTAGTGTGGCACGTTTTGAAACATTGTGTCCACAAGAAATCCGTGAAATTCAAGATCTAAAAATAATATTCACAAGAATACCGTGATAGTCAAGTTTTAAAATAAAACTATGAAGTAAAAACATTTTTCTCTCAGAACGCTACAAAACTGCAAAATTACGACAGAAAATTGTCTCCCCTTTCAAAAGATAGCCTTGAGACGAAAATCAATCCCAGAACAGTGAAGATATTGATCACCGAACCTAGGTTCACTCGGAATATATAGTGTTCTGGTAACCGCTCAAGTATATAGACGTAAATAATCAAATACACCTCAGCATAACTATCTCGTGATTACCATAATACCGTAACTTGAAAGCTGAAGTGTACCTACTTGCTTAAAAAGTAAAACTGTCATCATAATCAGCGCTCCAGTGCAATAATCTAACCTGGTTAATAAAAATCGATACAAACTTCTTTTTATACTATGTACATGTAAAAATATATTCAAGATAAAACAGGGACGTGACACAGCAGCAGCAGTAGCAGTGCTAGTAGTAGTAATAATAATAGTAGTAGGAGTAGTAGAAACAGTAGTAGTAAGTAATAGTAGTAGTGGTAGTAGTAGTTGTAGTAAAAACAGCAGCAGTAGTAGTAGTAGTAGTAGTATGCTAGTGCAGTTGTTGGAAAAAAGGAAGTATGGTAATATTAATACAACTACTATTACTAATATGTTTTTCATATATATATATAATAAAAATAGTAATAATGAAGAAAAAAAAAATAAGTGCGCGAATGCACATGCTTATCCGTAACTTTGTTATCAGCCCAACCCCACAGATGCTTGTCTATTTCTTAGCTAACCCTCTTTACTGCAGCAAACAACAAAGGTCCATATCAGAGTGCGCGAATCCACAAGAACTTTTTTTGCAGGAGACAAGAAACATAGTTGTGCCACAGTAAACCGCAGAAAAATAAAGAATATTCCTTCAAATGCTTAAATATATACAACTTAATAATTTAGAAGTCATTTTACATACTGCCTTAACATGAGACAGTCCTACACAGATTGTCTCCAGGTATGGTACCTTAGCTGGAGACACTGGGTCTTCAGGAACAGTACCTTACCCAGAGACCCTAATAAGAAATACAAGAGAAGGTGACCTTTTTTGTTCATTTTATTGTATGAAAAAGATTTATAAATAAGGTTTCAGAAGGATTTTAATTGTATATTCCTTAATTCTGATAATTTTCTTCTTTTTGCATTAATACATGTACCGATATTTCATATTGTTTTTTACCACTGGAAGCTGCAATTACACGACTGCTTACCGCTACACGCACACCATGTTGTGAAAAGAAAATTGTAAGCTCTTCTGGAGGTGGTTGTGTAGAGTCACTTTAGGTAGTGTTAAAGATCAATTGAAAGAAGGTTGACATTTTGGCACAATCGCCGATATCCAAAATCCGGCGATGTAATTCAACATCTTATATAGTCTCCCATATAATTAGATCCCCATCTCTGCTTATGACCTATAGGTCAAGGTCATGAAATTTTATGTTAAAGTTTTGTGTCAAAGTTTTTAAGGTCTCTTAATTTCTATATCCTTGCATGGATTTACTGTATAACTGGCATGATTATAGATGTTGGTCAGCAATTTTATTTGGCACTATCCCAACCCCTGCTTATGACCTAGAGGTCAAGGTCACAGAAAGGTCACAGAAATTTATGTTAAAGCTTTCTGTTAAAGTTTAGATCTCTCTCTTCCTCCCCACAAACCGATATATAAAATATGTTTCAGTTCAAGAATCAGCTTAGTGGCATGTCTTTGAACTTGTAGTTTTTTCATGTCCAGTTTGGAACAAAGTTACCATATTGTTATAACAATCTCACAAGACTTGTAAAGAATGTCTCTCTGACCTTTACAATTTCTATAGTAAAGTGTTTTGTTTTTATATCCCCATGCTTCATGCCTACCAAACGAATGAATGCGTAACCACCAGTTAAGAAATTGAAGCAATTAGATCGACATCCGGTTAGGGATAAGATGACTCAGAAAGGTAAACAAACTTTGCATTTTCTGTGTTTCATGAGCGATATAAATGCTTTGAGGAAATTATTTAAAAAATAGGAAATTACATTCAACTGCCCATTGACATTGGCTTCTGTGGAGTAAATCTCAGACCACCTACTTCACGCATATTGGCTGAATTATTTTTCGCGTGCTGAAGGTGTACCGAAAGGCATAGAAAACATGTGATAATTTGTGGTGTTTTTTGTCCTTTATATAATTTTGTGCTTTGCTAGAAGTTCAACATATCATCACGCACACACAATAAACACATGTGGTTATTTGTGTTATGGATATTTTGGTTGTTAATGCAGCATTGTCGAAAAATTGCAATGGGAAGAGTCAAAAATGGCTGGTTACGCATAAGATCTATATAAATAATAACAAAACTTACAACTATAAAGCGGGTCTGATTTCACCTCCACGTCTCCAGGAACACATGAAGCTTGTTCTGCGGAACCATTTTAGTCAACCTGATAAGCAGTGCACTGTTGATTCGGAAATAACATAGTATTTAATGCAAACATCTGTATTCTCCAGAAACATAGTGTATAATGACTTTGTGTTTTCACACCAATTCAATGGCCCTGCAATTGTCTGAAATGAAGGTTTTGGATTTTTTTTTTCTGCGAAGAATTGCTGATCTGCCTATTTTTTGCTGGTTAAGCATTAGATTGTCTGGTTAAGAATTTGATGATCAAAGGAGAAAAACACACCGTTTGTTCCCTTTGTAAATAACAGCGATTTACTACAATAACATGATCTACCTATGATTTCTAAGTTGTCGTGAAATCATCAGATGCAGAAAGTCATGATGAAAAAAAGGTTTTCTGGACAAGGCCATTGAAATACTGGATTTCAAGCTTATTTGACCGAATGGAGCATCATTTCATATATCAGAGGTCATTATTTGCTTCTGTAGAGAACAAAAAGGCCAGTTTGCGTTTCATAATGGCGCATAACCTTATAGCATTTTTCTATGGAGAACCCAGTTAAGCATTAGAAACTCGATGAATGTGTAGAAATGTGGCAAAGCGAAGTACAAATGGTAATATATTTGCAAGATCATAGCGTGCCTGTTTGACGTCTAGCTTGTTCTGACATTTTGGCATATGAAAGGGAAATCGACGGGAATACTTTCTTAGCAGAACTAAGTCACTGCATACTACATTTGAAAACAAATTTTTTGTATCGCTGTCTGTAAAAGGGACGGTTTATTTAGCCTCAGATGTTGTAATTCATTTGATCTGTGCATAGTATGATTATTTTGTACTGAGTTTAGGCTTACTGTTATTCGTTGCCTATTACAGTTAGTTGATGAGCTAGAAGACTTTCAAACAAACTCAACAACTAATTAAGAAATGTTTTATCCATTATGTCCACTGACAGTTTGCTTTGGGTTCCCGCAGTAGCAATGTTGTTGTTCACGGTTACATACATATGCTTTATTTTAATCTATATTCGTCTTTCCAGATTATTGTTGGAGGGCAGAACTAAGATGGTATCTGCTAATGTTTTTTTTTTTTTGTTTTTTTTTTCAAATCACATTTGAAGTTTTATTGATCTTATTATCCAGGGGCGGGGATGGCATTATCTGAATTTGCCGGCTACATAGGCTGGAGGCTAGCATTTTAGTATTCACGCCACCTAAAAATTTCCCTCACCCTATCAAAATACCCGGTATATCCGCGAACACCCACAAAAAGTTTTATGCTTTAGCTTATCCCCAAAATATTACCAAAGCTTACCTCTAAGATATTACCAATGTTTATCTTCACTTCTGGTTTTTGTTCATTGCACCTTTTTAGTGATCTAGTGTTCATCGTATCTAAAAACAAGAATATTTTTGGATCACTTCTAAAACTGACTATTTTAAGGGACTACCATAAATTTTGTTTTGAAGTGTTGTTAGAAACTACAAGAACTCATATCAGAAGCTATTTCACTCAGTTTAACGATGATATTTTGCTGTGTAACGGTTTAGTGCCATTATAATAAAACAGAATTACTGTTACAAACTGTTCAAAGCATATTACAAATAATATCAGTATAAATGTGAATAATCTAAACCAGAAATGAAGGTAAACATTGGGAATATTTCGGGGTAAGCTAAAGCGTACTACTTTTTTGTGGGGTTTGCGAGTACACTGGGTATTTATGGGGTGCAATCTTGTTTTTAGATGGGGTTAACACTAGACGCGTTTCAAAGCATATTACGAATACTATCACTAAATAGGTGAAATAAACTAAACCAGAAGTGAAGATAAGAAGTTGATAATATCTTAGAGGTAAGCTAAAGATAAACATTGGTAATATTTGGGGGTAACCTAAAGCATAAAACTTTTTGTGGGGGGTTGCGGAAACAACGGGTATTTTGGATGGGGGAGGGCAATCTTGTTTTTAGGAGATGTGAACACTAAATGCTAGCCTCCAGCCCATGTAGCCAGCAAATTCAGATAATCCCATCCCCGCCCCTGGATAATGAGGTCAATAAAACTTCAAATGTGATTCGGAAAAAAAAAAAAAAAACAAAAAAACAATGAGCAGATACCATCTTAGTTCTGCCCTCCAACAACAATCTGGAAAGACGAATATAGATAAAAAAAACATATGTATGTTACAGTGAACAACAACATTGCAATTGCGGGAACCCAAAGCAAACTCTCAGTGGACATAATGGATAAAACATTTCTTAATTAGTTGTTGAGTTTGCCTGAAAGTCTTCTAGCTCATCAACTAACTGTAATTGGCAATGAATAACAGTAAGCCTGAACTCAGTACAAAATAATCATACTATGCACAGATCAAACGAATTACAAAATAATCATACTATGCACGGGTCAAATAAATTACAACAAATGAACCGTCACTTTTACAGACAGCAATACAAATAATTTGTTTTCAAGTGTAGTATGGAGTGACTTAGACCTGCTAAGAAAGTACTCCCGTCGTTTGCCCTAACTGGCGATTGAACCAGAAACCCTTGGACCTCAAATCCAGATTTGCTCCTTTGGTCATCGAATTCTTAACCAGACAATCTAATGCTTAACCAGCAAAAAATAGGCAGATCAGCACTTCTTCGCAGAAAAAAAAAATCCAAAACCTGTTAAATTTCATTTCAAACAATTGCAGGGCCATTGAATTGGTATGAAAACACAAACTAAATCTTTATACACTATGATTCTGGAGATTGAAGGTGTTTGCATTAAATACTATGTTATTTCCGAAAACAGTGCACTGCTTATCAGGTTGGCTAAAAATGGTTCCATAGAAAATGCTTCGTGTGTTCCTGGAGACGTGGAGGTGAAATCAGACCCACATTATAGCTGTAAGTTTTGTTATTATTTATATAGATCTTATGCGTGACCAGCCATTTTCGACCCTTCCCGAGGAGATTTTTCAACAATGCTGCATTAACAACCAAAATATTGGTAACACAAATAACCACATGTGTCTATCGTGTGTGCGTGGTGATATGTTGAACTTCTAGCAAAGCGCAAAATTAAATAAAGGACATAAAACTACACGAATTACCACGTTTTCTATGCCTTTCGGTACATCTTCAGCACAAGAAAAATAATTCAGCCAATATGCGTGAAGTAGGTGGTCTGAGATTTACTCCACAGAAGCCAATGTCAATGGGCAGTTGAATGTAATTCCCTGTTTTTTAAATAATTTCCTCAAAATATTTATATCGCTCATGAAACACAGAAAATGCAAAGTTTGTTTACCTTTTTGAGTCATCTTATCCCTAACCGGATGTCGATCTTATTGTTCCACATTCTTAACTGGTGGTTACGCATTCATTTGTTTGGTAGGCATGATGCTTTAGCGATGGACATATTATAAACCCCTCCATGTGTTGTCCATCAAGCTATCTCCTCCTAAACCAAACTTGCTACATGACTTCCTATTTGGTACTGGTGTGCAAGAGCAACATTTTTCACTCTGTCCCATGTGAGGGGGTGGGGGTCAAATGGTCACTGTCTGTTTGTCTGTCCATCTGTGACACTATGAACATCACGCTATCTCCTCCTTAACAACTGAGAGAATTTAACCAAGCCTGCTACATGATTTCCCAAGTAGGGTGTGACATTGTGGCTGTCTGTTTGTCTGTCTGTCACCCTTTGAGCAACATTAGAACTTAGCATGGGCATCGATTGCATAATCTAGTTTTTATTTTTTTATAATAAAAATTTGATTTATCCACCGATGTTTAATTAATAAGGGAAACCTTTGTCCAAAGTGCCTTCCTTGTCCTTTTTTTTTTTTTTTGTTTTTTTTTTTGTTTTGCATTATTTGCAGC
Organism: Anodontia alba; assembly: GCA_964016985.1. Taxonomy (NCBI): domain Eukaryota; kingdom Metazoa; phylum Mollusca; class Bivalvia; order Lucinida; family Lucinidae; genus Anodontia; species Anodontia alba. The sequence continues at coordinate 76,397,668 of OZ024834.1, forward strand.
CATCAGAATGTGAAAATTTCTGTTTTTTTTTTGTTTTTTTTTTTAACCAACAATTAGAATAAAACTGTTGATGCATAGGTAGTCACAATAAAATGTTTCACGTAAAATTACAATTAAAATTGGCAAATTTTTGCATAAAATCACAATTCTAACACATGATGTTAAAGTTTTCCCATAGTGCCTTATGGAAACACTACCATGATCAAACTACAATAATTCACATCGTCAATATAGTGCGTGCAAAAGGGTGTGTTTGGTGGCATGGCATGTAAACATTTACTTCTGTTGACATACGCTGCAAAAGAGCTCTTTGGAAAACATTGCAACGATGTCGATTTTCCATTTTGTATCGTGTTAGAATCAAAAATTTTTCTTTGCTGTGAATAATCCTCAAATAACACAAGGTGTTGTAGCAGATGAGAATATTAATTCACTCCGGCTTTGCAGCTGTGAATTAATACTTCATAATCTGCCCTCCAAGACCATGCGTTATTCAATGATATTTCACAGTAGTGAAAAATTATTTCTTAATTAAAGTTGGCAAATTTACTTGCTTTGAGTAATGGTAATGCACTAGATAAAAACAACTTTCTGTAATTATAGAAAGTGAGTAAGGTCCTGGACTTGATATTAAGAGGAATGCATACAACTGAAGAAGATTGCTGCCATTCTTCAAAAGGGAGACAACTTTCACAGACATGAGTTTGCTTGAATGGCAGCAAACTTCTTCAGTTATATTCATTCACCTTAATTTAACCCTTGTCCTGCTGAATAAATTGAGATACCACACCCACTTCTAATTTTCAGCCAGTCAGATTGCTTGATCTGGATTGTTGCTATAAATTAACATACTTAATGGAAAACAGTGCAGATCCAGATCATTTGGCCTCTTCAGAAGCCAACTGATCTGGATCTACACTGTTTACAAAGGCAGCGTATATCCAGGTTCAGCAGGACAAGGTTTAATTAATATCAAGTGTTCTTCTAATTTCAGGTGAAAGAGAGTAATGGAGGTACAGTTCAGGAATGTGTCAGTGGCAGTGGGGGGAAAGGTTCTTCTGTCTGAAGCATGTGGGTCAGCTGTACCTGGAGAACTTCTTGCCATTATGGGACCAAGTGGTATGTATATGTACACCACAATTTCTCTATAACACTATCGCTGGGAACGAAACCAAGAACTATGTTTGCTAAACAGCAGTATTGTACCCAGACAAAAATATATAGATAACATAGAAAAATGACCATAAATGGTAATTTTTCTATATAATCTATACATTTTTGTTTTGGATACACCACTTTTGGGATCCTTTTTAGCTCACCTGAGTACGAAGTGCTCATGGTGAGCTATTGTGGTCAGTCAAAGTCTGTCGTGCGGCGTCAACAATTGCTTTAAAAGCCTACTACTCCTCCTACACCCCTGGGCCAATTGACTCTATACTTGGTAGGAAGCATCGGGGTGACTTGTAGATTGTGTGACTTAGATGGCCGCCATCTTGAAAATCTATTTTTCGCTTCTTCTCCTGAGACGAAAGGCCAATTGACTCCAAACTTACTAGGAAGCATCGGGGTGACTTGTAGATCAAAAATAGCTAAAATCGTGCCGATCGGAAATCCAAGATGGCTGCCATGGTGGCCATCTTGAAAATCAATTTTTTGCTTCATCTCCTAAACCCAAAAGCCAGTTGACTACAAAGATGGTAGGAAGCATTGGGGTAACTTGTAGATCAAAAATAGCTAAAATCCTGCCGATCGGAAATCCAAGATGGCCGTCATGGCCGCCATCTTGAAAATCTATTTTTCGCTTCTTCTCCCCTCCGAAAGGCCAGTTGACTCCAAACTTGCTAGGAAGCATCGGGGTGACTTGTAGATCAAAAATAGCTAAAATCGGGCCGAGCGGGAATCCAAGATGGCTGCCATGGTGGCCATCTTGAAAATCAATTGTTTGCTCCTTCTCCTAAACCCAAAAGCTAATTGACTACAAAGATGGTAGGAAGCATTGGGGTGACTTTTAGATCAAAAATAGCTAAAATTGTTCCGATCAGAAATCCAAGATGGCTGCCATGGCCGCCATCTTGAAAATCCATTTTTCTCTTCTTCTCCTCAATCAAAAGGCCAATTGACTCGAAACTTGGTAGGAAGCATTTGGGTGACTTGTAGATCAAAAATACAGTACAGCTCAGGTGGTTTTTCAAAATCCCCCACGAACCGATGGGGTTGATTTTTTTAGTCCACTGCGGATCTTCCTGATACCCCACTCCAATTCCCACTGCGACAGATTTTTCGTCCACCGCGTTTCCACCGAGTTCCATCCGCAAAACCACCCACTTACCTGTAGAACTCCGCGGTGGGCAAAAGTTTATCATGGCGAGCTCGCAATGAAAGATTAGTGATGTCAGAATGATTGACAGCTCCGAATTTTTCCGAGTTTGCATGGGGAGGAAATCGGAACCTTTATTTTGCTTACGCATTATTCGGCTGATTTGCCGCTGAATAAATACAGAAATATTTCTACCTAGAGATTAAAAATAAACAAACAAAAAAAAAAAAAAAAAAAAAAGAATTAATGAAAACAAGAAATAAAAAATAACGTATTTCTGTTTGTTTATTTCTTACCTTCTACCCGGGTACTTAAAGGGGCGCTTCTGCTATCTTAGAGGCTTTTATTTGGAGACCAACGAGCATCTTCCCGAAAAAAAAAAAAAAAAATACGAGTAATGCCACGTAGGCGGACGCATTAATCTCCGATGGTCAGGATCATGCATTCGATCCTCACAGATTGAGCGATTTATCATGAAACACATGTATTTGCTACGGTCATTCGCTCCTTCCACTGCTTCAAGATTGGCAGTTACAAGTTTCTGGCGGAAGGGAGTTCAGTGTACTAGTTAACCACTTATTGTATAAGCATGCCCCCCTCTGTATTGGCGCGATTCATAAAAAAATGCTCTTCCCAGTTCCATTTCGCAGTAAGATGTGCCGTCTGACTGGATACCAGGAGGATGCGGGTTCAACTCCCGCCGAGATCGGCAACATTCTTTCGCGGAGATTGATTATGAAATATTGTCTACGGTCATTCTCTCCCTTCCACTGATTCAAGAAGGGCAATTGTCAGTTTCTGGCGAAAGAATGTGTGCAATACTGGTTAACCGCTTAGAGGACTAAGCTTGCCCAGTAAACGTGTAGTTAGGTAAACTGACCGCACTCGACATGACCCCATTGGGTTGACTTGGCCGTAAAACCTCAACACAAACAAACAAACATTCCATTTCGCACAGATCAGATGCGTAAAGCAATTGCAGTTAACTCCCTTTTAAGTCAGTTACAGTTAGCTCCCTTAAATCAGTAAAACCTGCAGTGTGAGTAGCTTACCCAGCATTTATCAGGGTAAAAATGAATACTTTGTTACGTTATTCTCTTACAGTATAATACATTTATAACATTATATTTATTGGCTTATACAACAATCTTCAGAACTTATGTTTCCATGTAAAGTGTTCTGTTTTTGTGGCTTCAATATGCGATATGCAAAACTAAGACCATAATTTATTTAACGAGTAAAAGAGACGCATTGTATAAACCTAGCGCATTGGCGGGAAAGCGTCTTCTGGGCTAATTTAGCAGACGACAGATTGAATTCGTTTTCTTTTTTTTTTTTTTTTCTTTTCATTACCAAGAAAACAGGATTTGACGTTTCATGCAGTGGAGACAATTTGCATGAAGTGCAAATAATGTTCTCTTGGAAGAATGAGAAAAATATTTCAAAATGTCGTCTGCTGAAAATTGTACCCAGGGTGCTTATCGTTAAGGTTTGCACAAACAACTCGCGCATGAGTCTGTGCATGGCAAAACCTACAGTAAAACTTGTACGAAGAGACGAATCAGCCTGCACACTCTGAAACTGCACATTAGCAGATCTCAGTAGTCTGATCAGAGCCTTCGCTAATTGTAAGTACCCCCTATGATTACTGGGTGTAACAAAACGTCTTGTGCGACGAGCGAAGACTCGGGTCAGTACGCGCCTGCACATTCTGATAAGAGCATTCGCTGATCGTATTTACCATTGATAGCCGGGCTGTCCAAAGCGGAATAAACAGTGCGACTGCAACAGCACATTCTGTTCAGACCCTTCACTGATCGTACAGTATGCAAGAAGCTTGCTTTATCTAGTGGGTCTATGCACAGACTAACCTGAGTCTTTGCTGGTCACACGTACATTGTAGTATTGTAGGTTTTAACGGTTCAAAGTTCGTACATTGTAAATGTACGACAGACATGAGAACTTTGTACCAACGTAATTTTTGTTTGAACTGGAGTTAAACTGCCCAGTCAATACTATTCATCGAGCCCGCACACTTTTTCAAGGCGGGCTTATTCATAAGCTATTACAGCAGAAACTGACAACTGCCCTTCTTTTCTTTCATATACTTTGACGATAGAGCCTACTTTTGGAGTTATGGCCCTTTGAACACCGAGACTATTTTAGTGATTTCTGTAATATATTTGTGTCCGCTCTGTAACTTGAAAACTGTTTGCGATATTTTCTTGAAACTTAATTAATTTATTAACAAAGTTATGGTACTTGTTTGATGTAAGTGCAGTGGTGGGGCATGGTGAAATGTCTGCAGCCCTGTTATTAGATATTTAACAGATTGAAATATTGGGAAAGGGTGCCTCGGTGGTGTAGTGGTAAAGCTGCGCGCCTTGTCACCCAGGGGTCATGAGTTCGATCCCAGGCTTCTTTCATATGGGACTTTAAACCAAGGTCCACACCTCGGTATGAACTAGCTATTAGTGGGACGTTAAAAAACTCACTCACTCATTTGAATTGTCATCAACTTCCGTGGCCCCTTGTTCGTTACGTGTGTTTTTTGTATGACAGACACCATTTTTGCTTGGTCTGTCTCATTGATTCAATGTCTCTTTGATAGCAGAAGCGCCCCTTTAAGTAAATTTATATTGACAAGTGCGGTTGCTGCACGCGAGTGAGAATTTCCCGGTCTTTTACCACAGTATGTCATTTATATTGAGCGCGTGTGGTTGTCGCATGGGAAAAGGCATTTGCAGGAATACCAAACATAAATACGTAATTCGTGGATTCGGGGCAAATGTTTGATTCTCTTTGTGATTTTTGACTGTTTGTTTTGTTTTTTTTACGGCACATTAAGTAAAAATGACCATGCCGTGCCCACTTGTTGGCCGGACCAAACTAAGCCATAGAATCCAGTACTTTTTCATATGGAACCTTGTTGCGGCCCATGTTACTTGATCGAACAGTGAATGGGGCTACCGGGGTTTTCTATGGACCAAGGGAACACCCAAATATATTTCAAGGAACAGGGCAGCATTGGTTAATATTTCAAGAGAACAAGGGAATAAACCTAATTTTTGGGGATCGGAAAGTGGCAATTTGGAAAACTCATCCTTTTCTATGCATTGGCCATACACATTCGTTATTGTCCGTCAGCAATCGCAGTGTTTCGATGCTTTATTAATATTCAAAAGGATGCTGATGAGCGAAAACTGACTCACGCAGGACGTACGAATATTGCAATTTATGCACCGAATTTGCGGTACGTTTTGTGTACGTAGATACCAACATTTCTGTATGCTCATGGCGAATGGGAATGCTTACAATCAAAATTCGTTAATTGCTGTCACACAATGAGTTGAAAAGACTGATTTGATCAGGTCGGCAGTTCGGTCCTATTCAACCGTGCATGCCGAAAAAGTACGACTGGCTTTAGCCACGTCCCTTTGGAAACAGCTTTGTCACTTCATCGCGGAAACACTGCATTGCCCCCGGGGCTGTTTCGATTGCCTGTCATAATCGCATCGAATTTTACCTGTTTGAAAGTAATTTTATCAGGCGATTTTTACCAGGGGAATGCAGCGGATCCACCGGCCCGGGTGAAACCACAGTGGATACTAAAATTTAATCCTTTCCACCCGAATCCACTCCCCACCGGCTCAGGGGGAGGCGGGGGGGGGTGGATTTTGAAAAACCACCTGAGCTGTACTGTAGCTAAAATCATGCCAATCAGAAATCCAGGATGGCCATCATGGCGGCCAGCTTGAAAATCTATTTTTCGCTTCTTCTCCTAAACCCAAAAGTCAGTTGACTCGAAACTTAGTAGGAAGTATCAGGGTGACATGTAGATCAAAAATAGCTAAAATCGTTCTGATCGGATATCCAAGATGGCCACCATCTTGAAAAGCTATTTTTCGCTTCTTCTCCTGAACTGAAAGGCCAATTGACTCGAAACTTGGTAGGAAGCATTGGGGTGACTTGTAGATCAAAAATAGCTAAAATCGTTCCGATTTGAAATCTGAGATGGCCGCCATGGCGGCCATCTTGAAAATCTATTTTTTGCTTCTTCTCCTAAACCCAAAAGCCAACTGACTAGAAACTTGGTAGGAAGCATCGGTATGACTCGTAGATCAAAAGTAGCTAAAAGTAGATCGGAAATCCAAGATGGCCACCATGGCCGCCATCTTGAAAATCTATTTTTCACTTCTTCTCCAGAGCCAAAGGGCCAAATGACTCCAAACTTGGTATGAAGCATCAGGGTGACTTGTAGATCAAAAATAGCTAAAATAATGCTGATCAGAAATCCAAGATGGCCACCATGGTGTCCATCTTGAAAATCTATTTTTCGCTTCTTCTCCTAAACCCAAAAGCCAATTGACTTGAAACTCGGTAGGAAGCATTGGGGTGACTTAATAGATCAAAAATTGCTAAAATCCTTCCGATTGGAAATCCAAGATGGCCCCCATGGCAACCATCTTGAAAATCTATTTTTCACTTCTTCTCCTGAATAGAAAGACTTATTGACTTTAAACTAGGTAGGAAGCATCGGGGTGACATGTAGATAAAAAATAGCTAAAATCGTCCCTGTAGGAAATCCAAGATGGCCACCATGACAGCAATCTTGAAAATCTATTTTTCGCTTCTTCTCCTGAACTGAAAGGCCAGTTGACTCGAAACTTGGTAGGAAGCATTGGGGTGACTTGTAGATCTAAAATAGCTTAAATTGTTTGGATCAGAAATCCAAGATGGTCGCCATGGCGGCCATCTTGAAACTTTTTTTTTCGCTTATTTTCCTGAACCAAAGGGCCAATTGATTTGAAAATTGGTAGGAAGCATCAGGGTGACTTGTAGATCAAAAAACAGCTAAAATTGTTCTGATTGGAAATCCAAGATGGCAGCCACCGTGAAAATCTATTTTTCGCTTCTTCTTCTGAACTGAAAGGCCAATTGACTTGATAGGAAGCATTGGGGTGACTTGTAGATCAAAAGTAGCTCAAATCGTTTAGGAAATCCCAAATTGCGGCCATGGCGGCCATCTTGAAAATCTATTTTGAACTTTTTCTCCTGAACCTAAAGGGCAATGGACTCAAAGTTCATTAGAAGTATCGAGGTGACTTGTAGATCAGCAGTAGCTAAAGTCATTCTGATTGGAAATCCAAGATGGCTGCCATCCTGCCACTGTGCTGTTTACATGTATAAAATCATGATTCTTCAGAAACCACTTAGCCAATTGCCACCAGATTTCACATTGATCCTACTGTTGAAATGTGATTGAGAGTTTGTTCAAATGATCACTCTTCATTGAATGTCATGCCATATATATTCTTCTTCAAAATTAAGAACTGCTTAAATGATGATCTTTTCATTAGTTGTGATGACAGGATTGGAAAAAATGTTGCATAACATCTACATATCTGCAGTGGCTATGTCACTCAGGTGAGTGACCCGTGACCTGTGGGCCTCTTGTTATTCCTTCTGTTTCTTCACTTTCATTCCTGTTCTTTTTTCTTCCCTGTCCCTCTCTTTCATCTCCTCTACTATCTTTTCTATCTCTTTTCTCCCTTTTTCTGGGAGCTGACACAAAATGACCCACAAGGGTTGACGTGTCATTAAACCCCAACACAATCAATAATACATCTTATGAAGAGGTTCAAGTGTATTTCTGATTCTTGGACTTAAGTGATATTGCACCACTCCTGATTTTGTCAGCTCTGATACACTGTATGTACCATAAAGATTTCACGAAGCTTGGCCTAGTCTAGGGAGACTTTTATGACATGGCACATAACATCAGCTGCAGTGATGTCAAATAAAATCTATAAATGTTGACCTTGGAAACAAGGAACACATAAAGAATAAAAGTCAAAGACTTGGTTTCATTGGCACTCATGATATCACAGAAATGTCATTTTCAGGGCTGTTTACACCCCAATTAATGGAGCTTGATTTTCCAAGATACCAGAATGGGCTCAATTAAGCCCATTTTCATTTGGGCTTGTAACAGGATATGAAATGTTCTGGACAGGAGATGACATACCATCCCAGTTAGCTTGTTGGTGTCTCTCTGTCTTGGTCATGAAATTGCAGTGAGGCCACACTGAAAAAGGACATCAGTTTCTACAGTCCTGTCCAGCTACGTGTCGATGACAAATGCAGCAGATGACATCCTGATTTTTTTTTTTTTCAGAGAAAATAAGGCTTGGCATTTCATTTGCATTGTCTGCTAGGCAGACAGTTCACACAAAATATCAAGCCTTATTTTCTCTTAAAAAAAATGTGTGCTACTATTTTACTTGATGCTTTAAGAGTTAAGCATTGCAAATGAGCACTTCAGCTTTAAGCTTTGAAACATGGGCTGAAATATTCATTGAACCAAAAACTTATCTAGAACACTGGAATCTGTCATTATATAAAGAGTGACAGTCTTCTTAATTGTCTCAGGGCACTCGTGAAATGAATAAGCTGAGAAATATATGCATAGTAACCTCTCTATAACAGCTACGGTCTACCCTTGGGATGGTAAAAATTAGAAACAACTTTAGAAACAACTTTGAATTGTATGTTAGTTCATTTCTGTACAAAGTGCTAAGATATGTTATAACAGCATTAGGACATCATCTTCGTACACCAAGAATTACAAAGATATATTCAGTCTAAATCCTATCCAGCCTTTTCATTAACAGGTGGCTGGAAGCTAAATTGCCTTCAGCATGACCTAAGTGACATTTTACTTTTATGGGAATGGGATAAACTTGTAGATTTCTTACCATTTTTATGCCCCCGCCACAAAGTGGAGGAGGGCATATAGTTTAACACTGTGTTATAAGTACGTATGTCCGTGTGTCCATCCATCCATCACACTTTATAGTACTGTTTGTGTCTCCTAACTCTTCCTACAGTGGTAATTGTTTTGAAACTTGCACCATAATAAGGATATACATGTAGACTGGGCATGTGCATAAAGGTCACAGAACTCTGATTAAATTATTATTGGTAGAGTTACATGCCTTTGATTTACTTAGAAAATTTGTCTTATACACATGGCATAGTAGGGTTTGTGTCTCTGCAGTTTTGTGCTCCTACAGTTTTCAAGATAATGATTTGAAACTTGTAGCAAAGTAAGAATACAGGCTGGGCATATGCATGAAGGTCACAGAACTGATCAGATTTTTATTGCTAGAGTTACATACCCTGGATTTACTTAGAAATTTTGCCTTTTACAGTTACACATGGTAAAGTAGAGTTGGTGTCTCCGCAATGATTTGAAACATAACAAAGTAAGAATAATGGCAGGGCATATGCTTAAAGGTCACAGAATGCAGATCAAATATTTATTGCTAGAGTTAAGTGTACATATTCTTGATTTATTTAGAAATTTTGCCATAAAGTCAAATTGACTGTGGTGGGGGCATTCATCCCCTTAAGGGATCATCTAGTTTTTAGCTCACCTGAGTCAAAGGCTCAGGATGAGCTATTGTGATCACTTACTGTCTGCCATCTGTCTGTCTGTCTGTCCACACCTTTAAACGACATCACCTTTGAAACCCCTGAGCCAGTTTTTTTTTTTTTTTTTTTTTTTTCAAATTTCATGCGGATCCTTCTGTTAAAGAGGGGATTGAAAATTTGTTCAAATGGTCATGGTCCATTAATTAAGATGACCGCCATGTCCATATATGTTAAAAACACTTAAAGATCTTCTTCAGAACCATGAAAACTTTGTGGCTGAATCTTGGAATATAGCATTTGGGACCCAAGGTCTACCAAGTTTGTTCAAATGATGATCCTAGGTTGACCTTTGACCTTTTTATGGCAATGTCAAATTTGCATCCCCATACATTTGTATGGGGAAAATGTTAAAAAATCATTTTCTCCAAATGTAGTAAAGACTAAAGGCTGAAAGCATTAAAGTAGTAAAACTTAGTTAGAATAAAGAAATTGCCCCCTGTGGGTTATCTGGTATTGTGTAATTGTTAAAAGTGTATTTCTCTCAGACTGCATGACCACTTTTCATCTGATTTCACAAGGACCTTCTATCGAAGGGGTATTGACAATTTGTTCAGATGGTTTTGCAGAATCTTGGTATAGCATCAGGGACTGAAGGTCTACCACATTTGTTCTAATGATGATCATAGGATGACTTTTGACCTTTTTATGACACTGTCAAATTTGTGTCCCAGTTACTATGGTAATACTTGAAGAATTAGAATGTTGCATGGCATCTGCAGATATGCAATGGCTGTTTTACTCAGGTGAGCGAATTGGGGCATGTGGGCCTCTTGTTTATAAGGTAGACAGTTTTTATATCTTTTTGTTTGCTTTCATGCACTCGATCCCCTTCTGAAAAGGAGTCATGCTAAGAGGAAAGAATTTGCTGCCAACTGGAGCAAATTCTTTCCTTTTAGAGTGGACCCCTTTTAAGAAGAGAGTCAAAACATTTTTGAAAAAAAAAAAAATCCTCCCCTGAAATGATAGCCATTCCCCTAGCCTTTCTGAACAGATATTTTGTAAATCTCTCAAGCACCTGCTCTCTAAACCTCTTACCTCAAACTTGATGAAGAGGCTGCTAGTGAAAGAAGTTCTGAGTCGACTCCTGACTGTTGAAACAAGCAAGACAAGAGGATAGATTCTAGATTCTGCTGATTTACAAATACATGTGCTGCAACATGGGAAAATGTACCTTCTGACATATGCCCCTAACAAACACTCTAATCAACAATGCAGTTGAGATTAGTATAAAATCATGAGATTTTGTGTGGGTAATGTGATAGGCAGTGACATTATGTGCTGTAATGTGTACTTTACTTAGCTATAGGCCTTATTCAAGTTTCGGTAAAGTTAGAATAAATTCTTGTTGAAATGACAGTTATAAAACAAAAAAATTTGTATGAATGGTTACTCTAGATTAGGCTTTTTCTTTCTTCAAAAAAATACTGGCATTTATTTCTCCACAAAAAAAACATATGTTGTGGGTATTGAAAAGAGGCACCTCAGTGAGGTACTTCTGATGAGTGCCCTAAACATAGGTTTTTGTGGATAAATAAGAAAACAAAAAATCTGCCTGATCTCTTATCAGGATCTGTGATGAAAATGATTTCTTCATACCTACAGGAGCTGGAAAGACAACTTTACTGAACACTCTTGCTGGGAGGATGCATTATACCGGAACTATTTCCCTTGACGGTTCTACACTAAATAAAAAGATGAAAAGAAAAATATGTTATGTACTGCAGCAGGAATTTTTCTTTGGAAACCTTACATTAAGAGAGACATTAACAGTGAGTATTAATTCATCAATGAAGAATAGCATATCATTGTTGCGGAGTCAAAACCTCATAACTCCATTTTTTGCCAAAACGACTTTTTGGCAAAGTGGGAATACCTTCCATTCTCTTACCTTTAGGCCAATTAGAACCCCCTTAGACCTTGAGTTACGAGCATTTAGACAATATTTTCGTATAGTTTGTATAGTCTCTCTTCTTAAGATATTAAGCAAAATCCTTAGACCATGAAATATAATCATACTGATTTATCTTTAAAGTTTGGCTCACACTGTGTTATTATATGTCGTTATATGATAAAATGACATTTAGGTATCAAACAGTGGGAGATATATGGAGGTTGGTTGTCTTTTAGATTATTTAATGGATTAACAGCATAGTTGGTATAATGCATCAGTGTGACCATCAGATTAACTTCTCAAGTATATATAGGTCAGTGACCTATATTTCATGGCCCAGCAAATTTGCTTCATGTCTTGAAGACTTTTTACTCCAGGAAAGTTGTACTTGGGATGATAGATCAGTGTCACTCAGAGATTGACATTGTAAACTATATCTTGCCTTATATCATTATACCCCCAGCATACAAAGTATGCTGAAGGGATATATAGTTTTTGTCCATTCTGTTAGTCCGTTCATCTGTCCGTCCATCCGTCCTTCCGTCTGTCTGTCTGGATGTCGTCCCGTCCGTTAACCCTTTCTATAACCAAGTTTTACTTCAAAGTTTTTTGATTACTTATAATTCTGCAACCACTGATCAAAAACTTTTCATATTTGGTATGGGGGTACCTGGGATGGTTCTCTTCCATTCTACATCTATAAACCCCTGGGTCATTCCCAGGGGTGGGTCTAGAGGTCAAAATCTAGGACACTCCAATAAAGTAGTATATTGCAGTTTGTTTATACAAACAACCTCTTATTAAAGAAGGATGGGCATCAGACATGTTTATGACATCAACATTCAGTGTAGTAAGTTCAAGGTCATTGTGACCTTATTTTCATACTTCAGTGATTTTGACGTATATTTTGAAGCCTATTTCATGGATTAATGCCTCAATAAAGTAGTATGTTGCAGTTTATTTATACAAACAACTTCTTAAAGAAGGATGGGCATCAGACATGTTTATCACATCAACATTCAGTGTAATAAGGTCAAGGTCATTGTGATCATATTTTCATACTCCAGCGATTTTGCCTAGTATCTTGAAGACAATTTCATGGATTTATGTGATACTTGGAATATTGGTTCTGTGTGACACCACGATTGACAGCATAACAAATGTAGGTAACCTTGACCTATATTTCATGGTCCAGTAATTTTGCCTCATATCTTGAATGTTAATTGATGTATGAACATCATTATTTGGGATTATGAATTAGTATGATCCAACAGTTGACCTAAAAGTAAATATAGGTCACTGTGACCTGTATTTCATAGTCCATTGATGTTATGCTACATCTTGAAGATAATTTGATGTATTTATGGATTTAAAGGTCACAACCCTTTACTGACAAAGCCATGTAACAGGCTTTTATTTTTTTAGTCATCCCACATTTTTAACTTAGCCATTTTTTTTGTGCTCTAATACTATCAAGGTCTGCAAATAGTGGGTACCTTGTTGATCTGGTCATTTTTGGTGGATTTTTAAAAGGCAGGGGACATAAATTCTCTGTTTAATTTGGCTTGTTGAAGTACCGACATAATGCAAATATCACACAATGAAAATACTGTTTACAGCCTTGTCAGCTGGAACCAAAACATGTTTTCTATTGAAGTCTTGGATACCTTGCTTAAGAGGTTGAAAGTACATTAGAATAAAATGAAATATGTAAGTCATTAAATCCTGAAGATATTTGATTTCCACTCATTTAAAGCATTAGACTCAGCATTCTTTATTTGCAAATTCTTTTAATGCTCCTGCAATTTGTGAGTGACATGTGTTGAAGTCAGTATGATTAGAAAATCTATATTTAGGTCCTTTAGAAATAAGAGATCTAATTATATAACTGGGCGGGCCCCCGTAACCTAGTGGATAAGAGAGTTGACTCTTCCATTGTGTCTCATTGCTGTGGCCTTGCTTGTGTCACATGTGGGAAAGACAAGTTCTGGTTATGGATGGTCAGGTGGTTTTTCCCCGGGTTCTCCGTTTTTCGCCCACCTTTGATGAACGATCGGCTCGATATAAGTGAAATATTCTTGAAAGGGCTGCAAAACCCAAATGAAAAAAAAAAAAAAGTCTGTAATTGGAAATAATTTCCAAATTGCTGGTAAAAACATGACCAGCTGCTGGATAACATTTCAAATTAAGGTAAAAGACTGTTTAGAAATGTATACGACAGATAGCAAAATCTTAAACAATTTTATGATGCTGATCCACATCTTTGCCATATACTACAGGGAAATGTTTTTATTCACAGTGCATCATTATTGCCGTGTTATTTTGCAGTTCACAGCGATGATCCGGTTGCCAGAGAAGATGTCAAAACGAGAAAAATTGTCACGGATGTATACTGTGGTGGATGCTTTGTATCTTACTGATTGTCTGGATACAGGTATGATGTGCTAACTGTAATTCTTGCTCCTCTCCACTAGCATTTTACTGATATATTATTATCGCACCTGCTTGTAGCAGGGTGCGATATAGGCGTCCGATTTTCTGTCCGTCCGTTCGTCTGTCAACATTTATGTCGACGTTCGACATTTATGTCAAAGTTAGTATTCTAATCAACTACAAGACTAAACAAACATCAAACCTTGCATGAAACATCTCCCTGACCTCCTGACTTTGCAACATAGGCGTCCGCTTTTCCGTATGTCTGTCCATTCGTCTGTCCGTCTGTCAACATTTATGTCGAAGTTCGACATTTATGTCAAAGTTAGTATTTTAATCAACTACAAGACTAAACAACCATCAAACCTTGCATGAAACATCTCCCTGACCTCCCAACTTTGCGACACAGGTGCCCACTTTTCCATTCGTCTGTCTGTTCGTCTGTCCGTCTGTCCGTCTCTTAACAGTTCTGTTATGTCGAAGTTCGACATTTTTGTCAAAGTTAGTATTCTAATCAACTACAAGACTAAACAACCATCAAACCTTGTATGAAATATCTCCCTGACCTCCTGACTTTGCGACATAGGTGCCCGCTTTTCCATTCGTCTGTCCGTTCGTCTGTCCGTCTGTCTCTTAACAGTTCTGTTATGTCGAAGTTCGACATTTACGTCAAAGTTAGTATTCTAATCAACTACAATTCTACAACAACCATCATTCCTTGCATGACACATCTCCCTGACCTCCTGACTTGGCAGATATGTTGACCCAGTGACCTTGACCTATATTTTGCGCTCCATTGACTTTGACACAATTTACGTTGACATTCCAGATCTTCTCAACTATAAGGCATACAACTACCAAACCTTGCATAGTGCTTCTTCTAGATGTACAGACTTGGCAGGTACCTTGACCTATATTTTGCGCTCCAGTGACTTTGACATATTTTGCGTCGACGTTCGATATCTCCTCAACTACAAGGCCTACAACCATCAAACCTTGCAAAGTGCTTCTCCTCAATGTACTGACTTAGCAGATACCTTGACCTGGTGACCTTGACCTATATTTTGGCTGCAGTGACTTTGACATAATTTACATCAACGTTCCAGATCTCCTCAAGTGTAAGACCTCTAGCCACCAAACCTTGCATAGTACTTCTCCTATATGTACTGACTTGGCAGGTATCTTGACCCGGTGACCTTGACCTATACTTTGAGCTCCAGTGCCTTTTACACATTTTACGTCAACGTTCAATATCTCCTCAACTATAAGGCCTACAACCATCAAACCTTGCATAGTGCTTCTCCTCAATGTACGGACTCTGCAGGTACCTTGACTGGGTGACCTTGACCTATATTTCATGCTCCATTGACTTTTACACCTTTTAGTTCACCCTTCCATATGTCCTCAACTGTAAGGCCTTCAACCACCAAACCTTATACAGCACTTCTTCTCGATGTACTGACTCGACAGGTACCTTGACCTGGTGACCTTGACCTATATTGTGCACTCCAGTGACTGACACATTTTATATTGATGTTCGGTATCTCCTCAAATATTAGACCTACAACCACTAAACCTTGCATAGTGCTTCACCTCATTGCCCTGGCTTGGCAGGTACCTTGACCCAGTGACCTTGACCTATATTTGACACATTTTACGTTGATGTTTGATAACTCCTCAACTATAAGGCCTACAACCACCATACCTTGCATTGTGCTTCTCCTTGATGTACTGAATTAGCAGGTACCTTGACCCGTGACCTTGACCTATATTTCATGCGCCAGTGACTTTTACACATTTTACGTCAACGTTCCATTATCGTTGGGCTGTATGATTCGAAAAGTCAGTGCTGAAGATATAGCCATTAGAGGAATGGGACTGGCCTGGAATATATGTGCCCCACTAGGCACTTTGTCTACATTTTTTTCAACCCAGTTTTCCAAGTAAGCACTGCTAAGAATGAAATAAACTTATTTAATAACCACATTCTGATTGAGGCTCCTGTGACTTTTGCGCCAGCAGGTGCGATGACGCCTTCCGCGGAATTCTTGTGTACCTTACTGATTGTCTGGATACAGATATAATGTGCTAACTGTAATTCTTGCTACTCTCCACTAGCATTTTACATATATATTATGTACCTTACTGATTGTCTGGATACAGGTATAATGTGCTGGCTGTAATTCTTGCTCCTCTCCACTAGCATTTTACATATATATTATGTGCCTTACTGATTGTCTGGATACAGATATAATGTGCTAACTGTAATTCTTGCTCCTCTCCACTAGCATTTTACATATATATTATGTACCTTACTGATTGTCTGGATACAGGTGTAATGTGCTGGCTGTAATTCTTGCTCCTCTCCACTAGCATTTTACTGATATATTATGTACCTTACTGATTGTCTGGATACAGATATAATGTGCTAACTGTAATTCTTGCTCCTCTCCACTAGCATTTTACATATATATTATGTACCTTACTGATTGTCTGGATACAGATATAATGTGCTAACTGTAATTCTTGCTCCTCTCCACTAGCATTTTACTGATATATTATGTACCTTACTGATTGTCTGGATACAGATATAATGTGCTAACTGTAATTCTTGCTCCTCTCCACTAGCATTTTACATATATATTATGTACCTTACTGATTGTCTGGATACAGATATAATGTGCTGGCTGTAATTCTTGCTCCTCTCCACTAGCATTTTACATATATATTATGTACCTTACTGATTGTCTGGATACAGATATAATGTGCTAACTGTAATTCTTGCTCCTCTCCACTAGCATTTTACTGATATATTATGTACCTTACTGATTGTCTGGATACAGATATAATGTGCTAACTGTAATTCTTGCTCCTCTTCACTAGCATTTTACTGATATATTATGTACAGGGCTCCGGAAAACTGGAAAATAGCTGGTCTGGACCGAAAATAAGAATTCTGGACCGGTTTCAAACACCCCAAACCGCTAATAATTTGGTCCAACAGGTTTGTGCCTTGAACCCCATTTTTCCCCAACCAACCAATTTTCACGATTCAATGATGTCTAAAAAATCACAAACGGTCAAGTCTTCCCAAACTGACAACATCTGCGCATCTTTTAAATGTGATATTATGGTAGTTAAAAGGCTCTGAACTGTCATTTGACATGTATATTGGAGAGACAGATAAATAACGGCAACCTACCACAGCACAAATTAATTACGTCATTATCCAAACATTGTCAAAAAATCAACACTTCACTGTCTTTTGTGCAGTAAACAAGCGATTAACACGAATCATCACTGATGGTAGTCTGATAATTAATCCGTTTGTGTGACACATGTGAATACACTGAGACTGCAAAACACCAGTTGCAGTCGGCGTGTCCAAAAGATCAAAGGTTGCTTTAACTGAGAGTGATAAAAGAATGCACCGCTTGAACGCACCTGTTTTCTTCCTCTTCTTTTTTGTTTTATCAACACGGTTTGTCTATCCCAGATTTGATAAATTAATTCCCAAACCGTGTACATCCTGATCAGATGTCGCATCCAACGGCGTCTGATCTGGGTCTTATTGTTTGCTTTTTTTTTTTTTTTTTTTTTGTTGATGGCCGTAACACGCGAGTATAATTCAAAGTAGATTTCACGGTAAAAATAAGTTATGCACCACTTGTGCTAGACAAGATTGGTCAGTGCTTAAAATTTAAGCAGTCTGGTCTTTCTCATCACCACTAGCATTTTAACTGCACAATACATTAACCTATTCTGCACTATACATTAATGCTATTCTATTCTGTATTCACACCTTCCACAATAAAAACGACAGTTCAGTCATCTTATAGAGTCTTATCCAGAAAGCCCCTTAGGCAGTTACCTGTGTGACAGCACTCTTCCCGCTCTTTCAATCAGGTGTCAGTTTCTTTTCTGTGGACAAAAAGTAAAGAGTCGGATGCTTCTTTGCTGGATCTGTCCAGCAAAGGAAGATGTTCCATTCCAATCAGAAGCATTGAAACATGGGAAAAAAGAGCTCATAAACTAATTGCAATTAATTCGCATGAAGACCTATTTTCGTCTGTTGCATACCTATGTTTGCAGCAGCAGTCAGTGTTTGTACCAGCTCTCTCTAGATTACTTGAAGCAGTTGCTAAGTTGATCAAACATGCTACAGCTATTTTGACAATCTTAGCTACTGAACTTTTTCAGGCTAGACGTGATGCGGCTTTGGCCACGTCTAAGCTCCTTTTGGAGAATTCCTGCTATGAATTGCGCAATGCTCCAATAACTGCTAAAACCTAATTTGGAAATAAGATCAAGGAAGTTGCCAAGGGCAATTTTTATGCCCAGCAGCAAAGGTTTTTGGCATCTTCCTCGACTGCCACTAGTATACAACAACAACAAAAGACGGCTTATTTGGCCCCACCAGTCTTTAAGAGGCAGCCGATTAAGCCTTCTAGGCCAAAAAGTCAGACACAGTCTTATTTGTCCAGAAAAAGGATTATCCTAAGAGGAGTGGCACTTCAAAGCAGTTCCCCTCCTCTAAACTTGCCTCATCCTCCACAAAGTTCTGAAACCCTTTCCACTGCCCATCTTGCCACAGCCAGATATTCCAGTGGGAGGAAGGTTGGCCCACTTTGTGGAACAATGGGAAGAACTGACAGACAACAAATGGGTCCTTTCTATCGTCCGAAATGGTTTCAAGATACCATTCAGGTCAACTCCTCCTGTTTCGGTAGTTCCAATAAGTCTGAGTCAATCTTCCTCCCCGTTGTTACGAGAAGAGATTGTAGAACTTCTCCAAAAACGGGCAGTGGAAAGGGTACAGGATCCGGGAACTTCAGGCTTTTATTCCCGGCTATTTCTAGTACCAAAAAAGAATTGAAAATTACGTCCAGTAATAGATCTTCCTTTACTTAATCAAGATATAAAGAAACAGCCATTCAAGATGGAGACAGTCAAGTCAGTCGATAATAGTCAATGACTGGGCTGTCTCCATAGATCTGACGGATGCGTATCTTCACGTTCCAATCCATCCACTATCCAGAAAATACTTTCATTTCAACTACGGACATCAAATCTTCCAATTCATGGCCTTACCCTTCGGAATGTCCCTTAGTCCGTGGATTTTCACAAAATTAATGGACATAATACTGGTAGCGGCGCACTTGTGTCAGCGTGACATATTTCTATTTCCGTACCTAGATGATTGGCTGGTAAGAGATTTGATTTGCAACCGACTAATCTCTCACACAACATACTGCCTTCAAACAGTACAAAATCTTGGTTTCATACCAAATCTAAAGAAGTCAGATTTGATACCAACACAAAAATTCACTTATATAGGCATGGAATTTCTGACAACAGAATATAGTCAGGGTACCAGCAGACCGAGTAGACTCTCTTATTCTGACTATCAAAACATTCCTTTCTCAGTCTCAAGTTTTGGCAAGAACTTCCCTTTCTCTTTTGGGCAAACTGAGTGCAGCAGCGGACTTCATTCTACTAGGCAGACTTCATTTACAACCTCTGCAAATGTATCTATTATCGGCCTGGAGACCTCACATTCTTCCTCTAGATCATCAGGTTTCGATCAACAGTATGATCAAATTCCATTTAAAATGGTGGATGAACACAAATCATTTTGTTCAAGGAATGCCCATTCATCCTCCAGATCCCAATGTATTCCTCTATACGGATGCCAGTCATTATGGATGGGGAGCTCATCTAGAACCAATGAGTCTATCCTTTCATGGTCGCTGGCCGGAAGACCAATCCCAACTCCATATCAATATACTGGAAATAATAGCCATTCATTTCGCACTGAAGAAAGCCTTAAAATATGTTCACCATTCTTGTGTCATGATTTCTACCGACAACACAACAGTGGTCTCTTATATCAACAAACAAGGAGAAACTTACTCTCCCAACCTCTGTGTAGAGGTCGTGGGGGAGATGCTCCATTGGTGCCTGGAACAACATATAGTTGTCAGGGTTCGTCATATCCCAGGCAAATTCAATGTTTTGTCAGACCGCCTATCGAGAATGGACAAACCTCTCAAAACAGAATGGGCAATAGATCAATCAGTCGCGAACTCAATTTTCCAAATGTTCAATTTCCCCAGTGTGGATCTGTTTGCGACTCGTTACAATCACAAATTTCCATTGTATGTTTCTCCAGGTCTGGACAAACATGCCTTAGTGATAGACGCTTTTTCTGTGTACTGGAACCTACTTCATGCTTATGCATTTCCTCCAACAATATTGATTCCTTTGTCCTGGCCAAGAAATGTCAATCTCAGTGCAGAATAGTTCTTATAGCCCCTCTTTGGCCCCAACGACCAGGGTTCTCAGAGGTACTACAACTACTAGTTTCAGCTCCAGTTCGTCTTCCGCTCTTTCCAAAACTACTGACACAAGCAAAAGGAAAGTTTCAACATCCAAACCTCCTGTTGCTCAATCTTCACGCTTGGGAGTTATCAAACAATCAATCACTGATAAAAATTTTTTGCAAAACATTGCAGATTTTGTCTCAAAATCAAGATGAACCTCAACTCAGAAAGTCTATGATGCAAAATGGATTGTATGTTCCAACTGGTGTCATAGAAAGAAGGTTAATCCAGTCTCGGCCCCTCTTACTATAATAGCCGACTTCCTCATTTACCTTTTCTCTGAGAATAAGTATCAAATAAGTACGATTAAGGGCTATAGATCTATGATCTCTAATACTCTTAAATTTAAGACTGGAAACAAAATAGGATCTAATCCTGTCTATCAGAATTAATAAGATCTTTTGAATTACAACAACCTGTACAAAGATTCTCTTACTCCTAAATGGGATTTATCTTGGGTCTTAGTCTGTCTCCAGATAGCCCCATATGAACCTTACATAAGGCTTCTAAACTTCATGTCACGATAAAGACAGCTTTTCTTTTAGCTCTTGCTACTGCCAAAAGATGTAGTGAAATACATGCCTTGTCAATGGATGCAAATCATCTAAGATTCAGTCGAATGGATCAGTATCACTGATAGTACAAAATGGGTTCTTAGCAAAGAATCCACTTTCATCTATCTGTCCAGACCCTATAGTTATCCCTAATCTAGCTCAAACATGTAAAAGGGAACACTAAGATAGAATTTTATGCCCGATAAGAGCCTTAAAATTTTATCTTAAAATGACTAGCTCTTATCGCCAAAATAGAACAAGACTATTTCTACCAATTAAAGGCAATCAAGATATTTCTAAGGCTTGTGTCTCGAGATGGATATCTTATACTATTAAACTTGCCTATAGGAAACTCACACGTAGAGACATCTCTTTCTTAAAGATTAGAGCCCATGAAGTTAGGGCACTATCTTACTCTTGGGCCTTCTTTGATAAGGTTCCGCACAATGAAATTCTTAAAGCAGCAGTGTGGAATCAATCTTCTACCTTTGCTAAGTTCTATCTAAGAGATATGTCTCAGCAATCAACAAATCTTCATACATTGGGCCCAATAGTTGTGGCCCAAAAAGTGGTGGGGGTCAGGAAAACAGAGCCTTTGACGCCTACAGAAGACTGACAGCCTCCAAGGACTACAGTACATATAGTAAGGTAATTAATATCTTATATATATGTTAGGGCTGTAGATCATTCTTAGGATTTTATATCAAGAATGCATCTCATTCCATGAGTTTCCAGAGTCTTGATCCAGAAGGAGAGGGATTTATTTATATTAATTGTGTTAGAATAAGGGAGCTCCTCCCACCTAATCTGCAAATTCTGGCACATTATCTATAGGTTAATGTATTGTGCAGTTAAAATGAAGCTTTTAAAAGTAAAACATATTTTAACTAGCAATACTTAACCTATAGATAAGATAATCCCTCCTCCCTAATCCCCGCATTGCTCAGTTTTATGGTTTGATCCTTAAAAGAAACTGACACGTGATTGAAAGAGTGGCGAATGCAAATTCTAGCACATTATCTATAGGTTAATGTATTGTGCAGTTAAAATGAAGTTTTTAAAAGTAAAACATATTTTAACTAGATATCTTTGACACAAAATAAATGTTAACAGACTGACAGACTGACAGACAGACAGACAGACACACAGAAAAGACAAAAACTATATACCCCCATTGCATACTTCGTATGCCGGGGGTATAACTAGCAATACTTAACCTATAGATAAGATAATCCCCCTCCCTATTCCCCGCATTGCTCAGTTTTATGGTTTGATCCTTAAAAGGAACTGACACATGATTGAAAGAGCGGGAAAAAATGATGTCACAGGTAACTGCCTAAGGAGCCTTCTGGATAAAGACTCTATAAGATGACTGAACTGTCAGTTTTTCTGTGGAAGGTGTGAATACAGAATAGAATAGCATATTATCTATAGGTTAAGTATTGCTATTTTACTTTTAAAAACTTCATTTTACTTATATATTATGTACCTTACTGATTGTCTGGATACATGTATAAAGTGCTGGCTGTAATTCTTGCTCATCTCTACTAGCATTTTACTTATATATTATGTACCTTACTAATTTTCTGGATAGAGGTATAATGTACTGGCTGTAATTCTTGTCCTCTCCACTAGCATTTTACATATATATTATGTACCTTACTGATTGTCTGGATATAAAGTGCTGACTGTAATTCTTGCTCATCTCTACTAGCATTTTACTTATATATTATGTACCTTACTGATTGTCTGGATACAGGTATAATGTGCTGGCTGTAATTCTTGCTCCTCTCCACTAGCATTTTACTGATATATTATGTACCTTACTGATTGTCTGGATACAGGTATAATGTGCTGGCTGTAATTCATGCTACTCTCCACTAGCATTTTACTGATATATTATGTACCTTACTGATTATCTGGATACAGGTATAAAGTGCTGGCTGTAATTCTTGCTCATCTCCACTAGCATTTTACTGATATATTATGTACCTTACTGATTGTCTGGATACAGGTATAATGTGCTGGCTGTAATTCTTGCTCCTCTCCACTAGCATTTTACATATATATTATGTACCTTACTGATTATCTGGATACAGGTATAAAGTGCTGGCTGTAATTCTTGCTCATCTCCACTAGCATTTTACTGATATACATGTATTATGTACCTTACTAATTTTCTGGATATAGTTATAATGTGCTGGCTGTAATTCTTGCTCCTCTCCACTATCCTTTTACTTATACATGTACCTTACTTGATTGTCTGGATACAGATATAATGTGCTGGCTTTAATTCTTGCTCCTCTCTACTAGCATTTTACATATATATTATGTACCTTACTGATTGTCTGGATACAAATATAATGTACTGGCTGTAATTCTTGCTCCTCTCCACCAGCATTTTACATATAAATTATGTACCTTACTAATTTTCTGGATACAGGTATAAAGTGCAGGCTGTAATTCTTGCTCCTCTCCACTAGCATTTTACTTATATAATAGCTGGCCTCAGTGGCTCAGTCGGATGCGCCGTCTGACTGGAGACCAGGAGGTCGCAGGTTCAACCCCCGCCGAGGTCGGCAACATTCTTTCGTAGAGATTGATCATGAAATATTTTCTACGGTCATTCTCTCCCTTCCGCTGATTCAAGAAGGGCAGTTGTCAGTTTCTGGCGAAAGAATGTGCACAATACTGGATAACCGCTTAGAGAACTAAGCCTGCCCAGTAAACGTGTGGTTAGGTAAACTGACCGCCCTCGACATGACCCCATTGGGTTGACTGGGCCGTAAAACCTCAACACAAACAAAAACTTATATAATATGAAATAAATAGGTGTTACCTATGAAACTAGCTTAAGCATTTTATGCACTTTTTTTTTTCATCAGGTATGCAAAGTCGCGGACCAGACAAAACCTGTTTAACCCTAGGTCTGAGGCAAAGTGCCTAACATTGAACAATTTTTTTCCATAAAATTTTGTACATTATTGTGTCACTGGGTATAGGTATATGATACTCTTGTACTGCCTTGTGATACAAGCCAACCTTTATAGCGACGTGGTAGAGTGTCCAGCTGTCACGCGGATGGCCCGGGTTCAATCCCCGGTAGTGGCAAAAAAAATTTTCACCTGTTAAAAGTGTATAAATAAATATTTAGTCTTATAGTAAAAAGAAATTATGCATGTACCCCGAAAATTTATTTTTATAGGCTGATTTCATGATAAAAAAAAAAAAAAAGAAACACAAAAGCTTGATTTCTCCTTTTAGCTATACCGTGAACGATCAGGTGTTAGCCAGTCAACTGAAATCACCGCATATCTTACCTTTATCATGTTGTCAGCGATAAATTCTTCTCCATGCATAATTCCTGTTATGTGCTGTAGGAATGTAATCCATTCATGACAGGTTTTTCTCTTAGAAAAAAAGTTGCAAAAAAATTCATGCTCAACTGATAATTCAACCAGATGTTTTATGGCTACTGCCCTCTGGTACACTAATGCGTCTGTTTACAACAGGTGGTATTACCAGATTTACCGGGGGACTACTTTTCTCTGATAAAACTGGTTCCCTAAACTGTAATATATAGTCTTAAAATATTTATTATTTAGCTCGCCTGTACGAAGTACAAGGAGAGCTATTGTAGTCACCCCGGTCGTCCACGTTTGCGTTTGCGTTTGCGTTCCCGTTCCCGTCACACTGCGTTAAAGTTTTTCAAATGCTTATATCTCAACAGTCACTCCTCACAGAGGCATCAAATTTGGAACTTAGGTACCTTGGAGGGTCTTCTGAGATTCCAAGAGAATAAACCCCTGGGTTCATGCCCCTGGGTGGGGCTAGGGGTCAGAATCTAGGACACCTTTGTAATACTGTGTTAAAGTTTTTCAAATTCTTATATCTTGACTTTCACTCCTCATAGAGCATTCATATTTAGAATTTGGGTACCTGGACGAGTCTTCTGAGATTCCAAAAGAACATACCCCTGGGTTCATACCTCAGGGTGGGCCTTGGGGTGGGGCTAGGGGTCAAAATCTAGGACACATTTGTAAAATCTTATATGCCTACAGGTTACAGACACAACTGGTTATACATCAGCTAACTATGTGACATCGGTTTAAGTGTAAGAGAGTGAAGGTCATGGTGACCTACATTTTACGGTCCAGGTCACCTAGATTTCACGGTCCAGTGATTTTGCCTTATATCTTGAATACTATTTGTTGGATAAATGTCACACCTGGGATATTACTTCCATGTGACCCAATGAATGACCACTTACTATATCTAGGTCATTGTGACCTATATTTCATGGTTCAGTGATTTTGCCTTATATCTTAAATACTATTTGTTGGTTAAATGTCACACCTGGGATATTACTTCCATATGACCCAATGAATGACCACTTACTATATCTAGGTCATTATGACCTATATTTCATGGTTCAGTGATTTTGCCTTATATCTTGAATACTATTTGTTGGATAAATGTCACACCTGGGATATTACTTCCATGTGACCCAATGAATGACCACTTACTATATCTAGGTCATTGTGACCTATATTTCATGGTTCAGTGATTTTGCCTTATATCTTGAATACTATTTGTTGGATAAATGTCACACCTGGGATATTACTTCCATGTGACCCAATGAATGACCACTTACTATATCTAGGTCATTGTGACCTATATTTCATGGTTCAGTGATTTTGCCTTATATCTTGAATACTATTTGTTGGATAAATGTCACACCTGGGATATTAGTTCCTTGTGACCCGATTATTGACGTCAAAATATATCTCTGTTGGTGTGACCTATATTTCATGGTTCAGTGATTTTGCCTTATATCTTGAATACTATTTGTTGGATAAATGTCACACCTGGGATATTAGTTCCATGTGACCCAATGAATGACCACTTACTATATCTAGGTCATTATGACCTATATTTCATGCTTCAGTGATTTTGCCTTTTATTTTTATTACTATTTCATGGAGAATTGTCATACCTGGATTATTATATCTATGTGACAAAATGATTTACATACAAATACATCTAGGTCAGTGTGACCTATATTATATGGTTGAATGATTTCGCCATATAACTTGAAAATTATTTCATAGATTATTTCATTTTGATTTTCTTAATGATAAAAATGTTACAATATAAAATGTACCCAGCAGGCGAGCTACGCTGTCCTACGACAGCTCTTGTTAACATAGAAAACCATTTAAAAGGTGTAATTTGGTTATTTTTTTATGCAGATGTAGATATTGGAATCTGTTTTGAGCTACTTCATTGTGTTTTATATTTAAGAATTTGTGTGTGAATTTCTAGTTAGCTGTCTTATCAGTGTTACTTAACTAATTGCATAACATAACATCATTTTATTGGTATCTGGGCAGAGTTTTATGGTCTCAGTCATTAGTAACATATGGAAATGCAATACCCCACTAACCCGACTTTGATATAGTAATAGTCGGGAAGGTGGGGGTCAAATTTTCTAAGAGAAAAACATGGCATGTTTTATGGCAAAACTTCAGTATTTACATTTAAATACGCAAAAATGTTGTTTAATGCAAGAGAAGTCACAGATTAAATATGGCGGCTAAAACGTAGGTCAATCACGCATTTATCTGTGTCAGTGTCGTAAAAAATGTATCCTTCTATTTCATTGGCTATACGATTCATTACAGCCAATGAGATCACTTGCGGCGGCTGACTGGCTTTCCATGTTTGCAGCGGAAACCAGGCTGGCAACGGACATAAATTATCGTTGGTTTTCGGGTTCAACATTGAGCCGATACACTCTGCTGTAGATTTGGGAAACCAGTCAGCCTCCGCATGCGAATTCTTCTGCATAGTATGCGAGAGACTCACGATACCTATAATACGAGCTTAAGCTTTGTCACCTGGATGGTGTCCTGCTTTGCAGGTCGCTTATGTGCCTTACTGATTGTCTGGATACAGGTATAATGTGCTGGCTGTAATTCTTGCTCCTCTCCACTAGCCTTTTACTTATACAATATGTACCTTACTGATTGTCTGGATATAATGCTGGCTGTAATTCTTGCTCATCTCCACTAGCATTTTACTGATATATTATGTACCCTGCTGATTGTCTGGATACAGATATAATGTGCTAACTGTAATTCTTGCTCCTCTCCACTAGTTTTTTACATATATATTATGTACCCTACTGATTGTCTGGATGCAGGTATAATGTGCTAACTGTAATGCTTGCTCCTCTCCACTAGCATTTTACTGATATAATATGAATTTAATAGGTGCTACCTATATCCGTGTGTCCAAATTATCATCACATACTTCATAGGTGGGTTGGCCAGATCTAACTGAATTGATTTCAAACCACGCTTGACTTTTGAATCCACTGCATGAATTGCTATATAAGGTCCAAGTCATCAATATTTCAGTAGTTTAGAGACATTGCCTCCAAAATTGTGGGACTTTTACCTGACCCGATCACATGAATTCGGGTCCTGCTTAGTTACTAGCAGCTCTGTCATGGAGGCTTTAGGCAGCCCATCTATTTCGCGGGCCCTGCTTCCCGAAAACTAGTGTATGCCGGTACAGGCACAACGACATACACTATCGTATCATTCGCTACCTGAATCCATTTTACTGCTTCAGGATTTTTCCTTAAGACTTTTGACCATTTGTGCGTTTTTGTCTTTGTTTCTTTTTGGTCCTTTTTTGCGAGTCTACACATTATGAAAAGCAGAAAAAAACAACATAAAAATAACAACAATTTACATGATTTACAAACCATTCGAACAAACATTATTGAGTCGAGATTTTTCAGATTATTACGCGAAAGAGCGTACAGTCTATGTGTTATCAAAAAATCTACATCAAAGTGTACCTTATGCGCAAAACGGATCATGCTTGGCTTATAAAGAGACTGAGAATGGACAGAAATGAAATTCGAAGTGGAGACAAAATTAAAAATGGCGGCGATCACAAATTTTGTAGGCTGACGTCATGAGTCGCGTGATACAACCTCCTGCAATTGGAATACTTGGCGTTATTTGCTGTTTTGTTGCTATTGTCGGCACGGCCGCCATGTCAATAGTCTCTGCCAAATCACGGAACGCTTATTGTTTTTCAGATATAATAAGTACCGAACCACCCAAGCGTTTGTAGGACCAGTACATTTGTGGTCACACACATCACTGGTCACATAGTTAGTCTATAGTAGTGCATCTGCACGACGAACCGCTTTGCGGTTCAGGTTGGACGCACTTATTATGTACCTTACTGATTGTCTGGATACAGGTATAATGTGCTGGCTGTAATTCTTGCTCCTCTCACTAGCATTTTACTGATATATTATATACCTTACTAATTTTCTGGATACAGATATAATGTGCTGGCTGTAATTCTTGCTCCTCTCCACTAGCATTTTACATATATATTATGTACCTTACTGATTGTCTGGATACAGATATAATGTGCTGGCTGTAATTCTTGCTCCTCTCCACTAGCATTTTACATATGTATTATGTACCTTACTGATTGTCTGGATACAGGTATAATGTGCTGGCTGTAATTCTTGCTCCTCTCCACTAGCATTTTACATATATATTATGTACCTTACTAATTTTCTGGATACAGGTATAATGTGCTGGCTGTAATTCTTGCTACTCTCCACTAGCATTTTACATACAGTAGAACCTCGATAATTCAAACTCTAATAATTTAAAATTCTCAATAATTCAAAATCATTTTGAAGTCCCGACTGAAATATATGTATGCATTTTCACCCTCAATTATTCGAAGTCTCAATAATTCAAACAAAACTTGTTGGTCCTTTTGACTTTGAATTATCAAGGTTCCACTGTGTATATTATGTACCTTACTGATTGTCTGGATACAGGTATAATGTGCTGGCTGTAATTCTTGCTACTCTATACTAGCATTTTACTGATATATTATGTACCTTACTGATTGTCTGGATACAGGTATAATGTGCTGGCTGTAATTCTTGCTACTCTCCTCTAGCATTTTACTGATATATTATGTACCTTACTGATTGTCTGGATACAGGTTTAATGTGCTGGCTGTAATTCTTGCTACTCTCCACTAGCATTTTACATATATATTATGTGCCTTACTGATTGTCTGGATACAGGTATAATGTTCTGGCTGTAATTCTTGCTACTCTCCACTAGCATTTTACATATATATTATGTGCCTTACTGATTGTCTGGATACAGGTATAATGTGCTGGCTGTAATTCTTGCTACTCTCCACTAGCATTTTACATATATATTATGTACCTTACTGATTGTCTGGATACAGGTATAATGTGCTGGCTGTAATTCTTGCTACTCTCCACTAGCATTTTACATATATATTATGTGCCTTACTGATTGTCTGGATACAGGTATAATGTGCTGGCTGTAATTCTTGCTCCTCTCCACTAGCATTTTACATATATATTATGTACCTTACTAATTTTCTGGATACAGGTATTATGTGCTGGCTGTAATTCTTTCTTTTCTACATTTGCATTTTACTCAGTACCATAACTCCAGATAAATGGACTTTTCAGATAAATACTTTTTTCTTATTTCTCCATGAAAACATATGTTGTGGCACCCATTTGAAGTGTCTTCTTTCAAGAAGGCACTACTCATGAATATCCACAGCATAATTATGTTTTCATGGACAATAAGAAAAACATTTTTTTTTTCTTCTTATTGAAAAAGCACCTTATCTGGAGCTATGCACCCTGTAAAACCGGTGTGAATAAATGCATAAAAAAGTTAGCTTTTATATGTTGATATTTATCAACCTGTGCATCTGTACTTCTGTGCATGTTGCTTATAATGTCCTTTAATTATTTTGAGCAGTGTGTGTTTTAGCACAAACATATCTTGGAATAAGAACCAGGTTTCTTGGTAATAATGAAAAATGTGGATAGATGCAGTGGCCGAGGCACTTCTAATGAGTACTCACGTTTTCATAAGGAATATGAACTCAGGTTTTCATACAGGAATTTGAAAACTCTTTTGAGCAGAAAGATGAAAACTATTTGCCTTATACCTCCTCTTATCTGGAGCTATGCTGATTAGATTGTGACATTGATGACCCTTGTTTTCAGGTCCTAGCAGTTACTCTATATACTCTAAGTATTCAGACACCTAACTCCTTACTACACTTGGACTAACTCCTTACTACACTTGGACTTACTCCTTACTACACTTGGACTTGAATTTGAACAAATCTATTTTACTGCCTGTTGATGTGTCCAAAACTGCTGGATGGGTGACATACAGTGTAGATCCTGATCAGATTCTACAGTTTGCAATGTCTGATCTTGATGTACACAGGTTGTCAGGCCTGTTTGTCTGAACACATAGGGTAAGTACAGGAGTAGTATCTGTGTTGGCCAGGAGGTCTTGTGTTCAGTGGCCTTTGCTGTCCCACAGCCAGCAGTTGATTGAAAGGTTTTGTTTACAGTTATGGGTGACATGTTTACTCCGGGTCTGTCTGGTGGGGAGAAGAAGCGGGCTAATATTGCTTGCGAGTTATTACGTGATCCAGCACTAATATTTCTTGATGTAAGTAACCTTTTTAAAATATTCATTGACAAGCTGGCACGGTCAGGCATTCATACAGTGCTATTCTGGGTGTTCATTGTTCTCACATTTGAACTTTGCTAGATTTTAATATCAACAATGATCATCCTCGCTGATTTTGTCTCCAAGCTTTGGTTTATGCAGTATTTAGCTCTTGCTGTTTGCTGAATGCTCATTTGTCTGGATACAGGTATAATAACCCTTAAAGTACCATTCAGTATTGTAGCGGACAACATTCTACAATACTTTTAATTTGCAGTTTTTCTTTAAAAAAATAAGCAGACCATTTACTTGAAATGTCAAGCCTTTTTTCCTCCAAAAATAAATGGGGGAAAAAAAAAAAAAAAACAATTTGCCTGTTAAAATTTTAAATGGTGCTTAAATCAGTTATGCATAGAAAATTACATTTACTTGATATCAAGCATTAATGTGATATCTCATTACATTTGATACCAGTGTGGATGTGGCAGGGAAGTGGTCGGCCATCTAGTATCTTGCCTTTGAGAACACATTTATAAGCTCACTTGAACTTTCTTGGGCAGTAAATAACAATTAAATTTAAGTACAAGGGCAAGTCAATAAGTAACCAGCCTATCCCATTTCCAGTTGACCGAGACACCCAAGATTTTCATGCCTTGTTTCAATACATGTTTTAGGCCTGAGGGCAAAATTGCACCCTTATCATATCATTCACTCATAAGATATTGAATGTCAAACATGGCTAGCGATGCAAAAGTAAGCTTTTCGTCAAAAGTTGAGTACCGTCCTGTAATTCAGTACTTGTATTTGAAAGGGAAAACAGGTCAGGAAATACATTGCGAGTTCACCAATGTTTATGGGTCTTCTGCACCATCGTATGCACAAGTTGAATTCTGGGTTGGGGAATTCAAACGCAGTAGAACATCTTTAGAAGACGAAACCAGGTCTGGACGCCCATCAGATGCCACCGATGAAGAAATGTGTAACAAAGTATGGGATCTGGTGTACTCTGATAGGCGAATTAAGGTGGAAGAAACAGCGAATGCATTACACTTTTCACTTGGTAGCGTTTCAAAAACTTTACATGATCGCTTGGGTATGCACATGCTAACAGCCTGTTGGGTCCCAAAATCCCTTAGCGAGGAGCAAATGGTAACCAGAGCATCAGTAAACAGCACATTGTTGAAGCGGTTTAGGTCAAAGGAAGATGATTTCCTTTCATGTCTGGTGACTGTAGATGAGACCTGGGTCCATTATTATGAGCCAGAGAATAAAGCTCAAAGTCGCCAGAGTGTAGGGCCGGGGTCTCCCAGGCCAAAGAAGTTCAAAACGCAACCCTCTGCTGGCAAGGTGATGGCAACTGTATTTTGGGATGCACAAGGTGTTGTTATGTTGGACTTTCTAGCAAAGAAAAGTACAATAACAGGTGCATATTATGCAAATTTGCTCGACTAACTGAGAATTGTGATGCGTGAAAAATGCCGAGGTAAACTCTCTGCTCCAACAGGACAATGCGAGAGTCCACACTTGCAAAATTGCAATGGATACTGTTGAGCGGTGGCCTCGGTGGCTCAGTTGGATGCGCCGTCCGACTGGAGACCAGGAGGTCGCGGGTTCAACGCCCGCCGAGGTCGGCAACATTCTTTCATGGAGATTGATCATGAAATATTTTCTACGGTCATTCTCTCCCTTCCGCTGATTCAAGAAGGGCAGTTGTCAGTTTCTGGCGAAAGAATGTGCACAATACTGGTTAACCGCTTAGAGGACTAAGCCTGCCCAGTAAACGTGTGGTTAGGTAAACTGACTGCGCTCGACATGACCCCATTGGGTTGACTGGGCCGTAAAACCTCAACACAAACAAACTGTTGAGCGGAATGGGTATGAGCTAATACCGCACCCCGCCTATTCTCTGGACTTAGCCCATAGTGACTATTTCCTATTCCCAAACTTGAAAAATTTCCAGTCCAACGAAGAAGTCATGGCGGCAGTTGAGGAGTGGGTCAGAGACAAGGACCCTGGCTTCTTCGGTTCTGGGCTGATGGCACTGGAACACCATTGGTCCAAGTGCATCATTCTAGAGGGCAATTACATCGAAAAAGAAGAGATAGATCTCATCCAGAAATAAGTTAGGCTGGTTTTTTATTGACTCGCCCTCGTAAATAAACATTTGCACAAGGTCTACTCAGGGCCTTTGTTGCAGACTCAGTGGATACTGTACATATTGATGAACAGAGAATGCCCTGATTAGACTGTGTGGCTGTGCAGGCAGATTTGGGCTGTACATAATGACCTCTTCTCACATTGTGGCTTGTATTGTGGTTTTATGATGCACGGTAGTCTGTCTGTTTCCACTTTAGTGTTAGCCTGTTGAATAAAGATATTTGCATACAAAATTTTCGATAGTTTTCTTACTTTTTAACATTTCAGATTTCATACAGATGATTTCCTGTCCACTTGCTGTGCAAATCAGCAGATGGCAAATTGGTGATATTTTTCTGTCTCCAGTTTTGACATTTCATGCAAATTGCCTCCATGTCAAGTCCTGTTTTCTGGGAAAAATAAGAAAACTATTTCAATATGTCATCTGCTGTAAATTTTACCCAGAGTGCTTAGCATAAAGGAGTTACTTAAGTCTGTTACCACCTATTGATTTATCTCATTCTGTCATATCTGATCTAAGTCCACACTGTCTCAGCCCTGTCTGTCTGCCCCAATACTTAATGTACATGTTGTATCTACTGTTATTATTAGGCAACATTATTTTGACATTTGCAAGTTAAATCATGTTTTGTGTCTCTTTGTAATTTTGTATTAAAGTTACATGTAGTGTCACTGATTTTCAATACATAAAAAAAGTGTGAATTTGCCATCTCATCAGAAGCAGATGAAAAGAAGGCTGTATGTGCTTTGAAGCTCTAATTTATAATAGCCAGGTCAGTGGCTCAACTGGTAAAGTGTCTGCTTTATGACTGGGAGACTGCGGGTTCGATCCCCAGCCAAGTCATACCGGGAGACTGTGGACTCGATCCCCAGCCGAGTCATACCAAAGACTGGAACATTCTGAAGTAGGGATCGTTTGGGAATACAGAACAATTAAAAAAAAAGAAAAAAAGCCGATTTGGTTTGATTGAATCTCTTCATGAGGAATGATGAAATAATGAAAAAAAAAAAATGCAGCATCCCTCATTTCCCCTAGCAACTTTTAGCAGAAAATTAAATAATACTAGTGCCGGCCTCAGTTGCTTAGTCAGATGCCCGTCAGACTGGTAATCAGGTCATGAGTTCAATCCCAGTTGGGTCTGGCAACATTCTTTCATAGAGATTGATCATGAAATATTTCCTACGGTCATTCCCTTCCACTGATTCCAGAAGGGTAGTTGTCAGTTTCTGGCAAAAGAATGTGCACAACTCAAAAGTCCAAAAGACCAAAACATTAAATAATGTCAGCAAATAATCAAAGAATTAGGTGGTATTTTATGGCCTCCACACAAACCTTCTGGGGAATGACATTCAAAATTAAGGGATTTGAAGGACTGGTAAGAATCAAACCCACCTGCAGTCTCTCCAAAAATCTGAATGAAAAGAAATTCCAAGTGAGCTTGCCAAGCAAATGGGCCATAAAAAAAATCAAGTTATATAAAATTCCATACAGGAAAATAACCTTTAAAGCTAAGGGAACAAAATACTGAAGAAAAATTCATAGAAGTGATACAGGAAACATATAGTAATAATGAAAATTCACAATCTTTACTGATCATATAAGTTTAAATCATCTTTGACTGTTCCAAGGAAGTACTGACCATTCCAAAGTGGTTCTTTCATTGCAGTTTTTATGCCCCTGCCATTTTTAATGGTGGGGGGGGGTATCACCGCTGTCCGTACGTACGTACGTCCGTCTGTCCCGTCCGTCCCGTACGTAACACTTTTGGTTTCCGTGCGATATCTTTTGAAAGGATTGGTATATTGGATTGAAATTTTATACACAGGTATATAATCATAAAATGTAGGTCAAGTTCGATTTAGGGTAAAATCCGCCAATTATTTTGGGAGTTATGGCCCTTTTCAACTTTGAAAAATTTTCAACTTTGAAAAATGGTTTCCGTGCGGTATCTTTTGAAAGGGTAGGTATATTGGATGAAATTTTGTACACAGGTATATAATCATAAAATGTAGGTCAAGTTCAATTTAGAGTAAAATCCATCTATTATTTTGGGAGTTATGGCCCTTTTTCGACTTTGAAAAATGGTTTCCGTTCTATAACTTTTGAAAAGATTGGTATATTGGATTTGTATTTTATACACAAGCATATAATTATAAAATATAGGTCAAGTTCAATTTAGGGTAAAATCCACCAATTATTTTTGGAGTTACGGCCCTTTATTAATGTTGAAAAATAGTTGAAAACTGGTTTCCATTCGATATCTTTTGAAAAGATTAGTGTATTGGATTTAAATTTTATACACGGGTATATAATCATAAAATGTAGGTTAAGTATGATTTAGGGTAAAATCCACCAATTATTTTTGGAGTTATGGCCCTTTTTCAACTTAGAAAAATGGTTTCAGTTCCATAACATTTTAAAAGATTAGTGAATCGGATTCATATTTTTTTTATTAACAAGCATATAATTATAAAATATAGGTCAAGTTTGATTTAGGGTAAAATCCACCAATTATTTTTGGAGTTATGGCCCTTTATCAATGTTGAAAAATAGTTGAAAAAATGGTTTCCGTTCGATATCTTTTGAAAAGATTAGTGTATTGGATTCAAATTTTATACACAGGTATATAATCATAAAATGTACGTCAAGTTGGATTTAGGGTAAAATCCACCAATTATTTTTGGAGTTATGGTCCTTTTTCAACTTTGAAAAATGGTTTCCGTTCCATAACTTTGAAAAGATTAGTGAATTGGATTTATATTTTATACACAAGCATATAATTATAAAATATAGGTCAGTTTTGATTTAGGGTAAAATCCACCTATTATATTTGGAGTTACAGCCCGTTTTCAACTTTGAAAAATAGTTTCAGTTTGATATCTTTTGAAAACATTAGTGTTTTAAATTCATATTTAACACACAGTTATATAATCATAAAATAGAGGTCAAGTTCCAATACGGCTAAAATCAACCCATTATTATGAGAGTTATGGCCCTTTTTCACCTTCAAAAGATGTTTTCCTTCTGATATTTTCTTAAAAAAGATTGATATGTGTATTGGATTCATATTTTATACCCAGGTAATATAATCATAAAATATGGTCAAGTTCGATTTATTGTAAAATCTGCCAATTACAGCCCTGCCAAGTCTCACGCGATTCGCATGTGACACACGCGAATACGTCTTTTCACACGCTCACACGCAGATGAACGAAAATCACACGCGAATCGGAAAATTAGCCGAAATTTGATAAACAGGGTCCCGTCTTTTCCCGTCCGGTCCCGTCGAATACAATTACCCTAATAAACATACGCCGAAAAATGTTAAAATTTGTCTTTTTTCCATTAGTCTTAATCTAACAGACGCTAATGTTTTGTTTTTACTGGATCATCAGGCGCTTGTCCAGTATAAAAGCCAATGAAACGGACAGGAAAAACGTCCAAACGTACGAATAGTCACCTTCTCGTTGTAATTTACACCTGAGCCGGGGAGCTGGAACCCGGTTAAGCATAATAAAACGCCCTACAGGAATGCCCTTAACATAAATTCTACCCTCAGTAGTATCTTGACTGTGAAAATGGCCAGTAAGGAGCCTTGCTTCAAGTTTGAGCCCACATCAGAGGTCCTTACAGCATCAAAGAAAGCCACATGGTCCTACAATCAAGCTCAAGTTGCATAGATTGACAGAAAAGATTTTATTCCATGACAAGCAGGAACTCTAGAAGTCAATATCTATTCTATAAGCAGGAATCCCAGATAAGATTCATTTCTGTAGTAGTAAAAGGCATGCACAAGTTTATATTCAAAAACTTGATATTTCATGTGAAATTAGTAAAAATCTAGGTTTAAGATTGTCTAAGTAAAGGGTATAAAATAAGGTTTCCAGAGCCTCAGAATGCAGGAAATGGCACCTAGATTTTCAAAATTTTCCGGGGGGGGGCATGCCCCCGGACCCCCCTAGCAAACTCCCTCGCTTCGCTCGGTCAGTCCCTCGCTGCACTTGGTCGTGCTCCGCGGATAATCACACTCCAATCCATTTTTGAAACTTGGCAGGCCTGCAATTATTATGAGAGTTATGGCCTTTTTTTCAACTTCATTTTTTGCAAAATACCTGTGCGGGGGTGAGGATGGCCCTGGGCGGGGGCATCTGTGTCATACTGACACATTTCTAGTTATTAATTGTTATGTAGTATTTCATTTTTTATTGTCTTTCTTTTGATAATTATGTAAGTTGATAATATATACTGTTAAGTTTGGGTAACAGAGTTGTCAACTCCGCTTGCCATCTGTTCATTTTGTGGTTGCTTTATTGTATTTGTCTGTCTTTCCCTTTGGTGTTGGGGGCTTGGATCTGATCGTATCAGTTTCTGAGTTCTCTTATTTTACGTGAACTTTGTTTGGTTCTATTATTTTCTTGTTTGATATATGTAAGGCTATCATTGCCAGACAATAACAGGCATAATACTTTCTTCAACAGATTATTGTTCATTGGGAGAACCATCAGTATATCGTAATTCCAACCTCATTTTTTCTGACATTCTTTTTTATATTATTTTTCAGGAACCAACGACAGGTCTTGATTCCAGTACAGCATCAACACTGATAGATATTCTGAAGAACTATGCTGTGAGGCAAAATAAAACTGTCATTGCTTCCATACATCAGCCCTCCTCTCATTTGTATGCACAGTTTAACAAACTCATATTGCTGGCTGCTGGGCAGGTACATGTTAAACTACTTTGTCAGAGTAAAACAAAATATCCTTTGGATGCCTTAATTGCTTACCAAACTTGTCCTAGAATTTGAACAGATCCATTTTTGTTGCACCTGCTTGTAGCAGGGTGCGACATAGGAGTTCGAATTTCCATCCGTTTGTCCATCTGTCCGTCTGTCAACATTTACCTCAGGTCTAGCATTTAAGTGGATTTTTCTGAAACAGTGATAGCTGCGAGTGTCAAACCTTGCATGGTTATTGTCCTCGACATACTCTTCAAGCGTGCATTATGACCCCATGCTCTTGACCTAGATTTCGCACTAGAGTGACTTTGATTGTTTTTCGTCGAGTCTTGTATTATATAAGTCGAGTCTAGCATTAAAGTGTGTTTCTCTGAAGCCGTGATTGCTGCGAATGTCAAACCTTGCATAGTGATTGTCCTCTACATACTCTTCAAGATGCTTTATGACCGATGTCCTTGACCTAGATTTCACACTTCAGTGGCTTTGTTATTATTTTACATAAAGTCTAGCATTAAAGTGCATTTCATAAATGCAAGTGTCGTACCTTGCTCAGTAATTATCCTCAATATACTCTTCAAGCACACACTATGATCCGGTACCCGTGACCTAGATTTTGTCACTTGAGTGACTTTGTCATGATTTTACGTTGAGTCTAACTTTAAAGTGTGTGTCTCTATAGTGGTGATAGCTGAGATGGTCAGACCTTGCATAGTAATTGTACTTGACATGATTTACAAACTAGCACTATGACTCAGTGCCCTTGACCTAGATTTCACACTCCAGTAGCTTTATCATGATTTTATGTTAAGTCTAGCATTTAAGTGCGTTTCTCTGAAGCGGTGATAGCCCTAGTGTCAGACCTTGTACTCTTCAAGCATGCACTATGACCTAGTGCCCTTGACTTAGACTTAGATATCGAGCTTGACCAACTTTTTTTATGATTTTACATCAAATCTACCATTAAAGTGCATTTCTCTGTAGCGGTGATAGATGTGGGTGTCATACCGATAGATGTGGGTGTCATACCTTGCATATTTATTGTCCTTGACATTGTCCTTGACATACTCTTCAAGCATACACTATGGCCAATTGCCCTTTAGATTTCCTGCTTGATTTACTTTGTCATGATTTTACATCTAGTCTAGCATTACACTGTGTTACCGTGAAGTGGTGATAGCCGCAAGTGTCAAACCTCGCATAGTAATTGTCTTGACATATGCTTTAAGCACACACTATGACCTGATGCTCTTGACCTAGATATCATGCTAGAGTGACTTTGTCATGATTTCAATCAAGTCTAGTATTGAAATGTGTTTCTGTGAAGCAATGATAGCTGTAAGCGTCAAGCCTTGCATAGTAATTGTCCTCAATGTACCCTTTAAGCACACACTATGACCCGGTGCCCTTGACCTAGATATTGTGCTTGAGTGACTGTCATGATTTTACATCTAGTCTACCATTAAAATGCATTTCTCTGTAGTTGTGATAGCTGCTGGTGTCAAAGCTTCCATAGTCCAAGCACCCACATGACCCTGTGACCTAGATTTCATACTCCAGTGACTTTGCCAAGTGCAGGTGCGATATAGATTTCCACTGAATTCTTGTACTACCTGGTGTGATGTTAATAAACTGCTAGATAAGTGGCAAACAGTGTAGACCCAGATCAAATGCTGCATTCTGCAGTATCTGGTCTGGGTCTACATTGTTTGCTCAGGTCTCTGTCGGAATGCTTTGTCCTTATGCTATCAGTTGTTGCATGTGACTTTAGTATTAACAACGATGGCTAGTTTATTTGATTCCATATTTATTAGTTATTATTAGTGAGAAATTTAACATGAAACACATAGGCAGATAAATCAGAAAGTCTTTGCTGCATTCTGTAAAGGGAGACAACTTTTGCAGACAGAAAATTGCACTCAGTTGTATTTAAAACCTTTGGAAGGAAGAAAGGAAGAAAGGAAGAAATTAACTCCCAGTAAGAGTAGTCCCAAATGAGAAAGGAGACAAATATTATCTGGTCAGAGTAATATCCCCTTAGATTGCCAGTTTTCCTTGTAATATTGGTTTAAAAGCTACCAAGTGTTTCCTTTCCCTATAAGTGAAGACAGCTGCTCAAAATTAACCCTTGTCATGCTGAATAAATTAAGATGCCACGCCCACTTACAATTTTCATCCAATCAGATTACTTGATCAAGGTTGTTTATGTAAATTCGCATACTGAATGACAAACAGTGCAGAGCCAGATCAGTTGGCCTCTTTAGAAGCCAACTGATCTGGATCTACACTGATTGCAAAGGCAGGATATATCCTGGTTCAGCAGGACAAGGGTTAATGTTGTACATTCTTGCATATACATGCAGCATGATGATTGTCATATAATTTTATAAATTTTATAACCACATTCTTCAAAACTGCAGCAGACAACATTTTATTTTTTTTATTTTATTTTATTTTTTTTGAAAAGAAGTTAAATCTTGACATTTCATGTGAATCCATCTGCCAAGCAGATGAATCACATGAAATGTCGAGGCTTATTTACTCTGAAAATAAAAACAAATTTAGAATGTTGTTTTCTATAAATTTTGCTTGGCGCTGGTAATGCTAAATATTTCTTCCTCAACAGGTAGTGTACTTTGGAAGCACAGAGGGTGTCGTAGATCACTTTGAATCGGTTGGTGTGACAATGGAAGAGAACTATAATCCTGCAGACTTCATGTGTATGTAGAGTTTAATTGTAAAGTTTAAATGTGAGAAAATGTACCTTTCAACATGTGTGCCCATCAAACACTCAGATCTGTATTTGTGGTCTCATTGAAGAAACCTTGGCTCACAAAGACTTATGAGGCTGCTCAGGCTGGGCTGAGTCTAATTGTTTGGGGCACCACAACTCTAGATAAGAGGGGGTTCCAGGAAAGTATTTTTCTTATTTCTCCATGAAAATGTATGTTGTGGTACTCATTTGAAGCACCTCAGTGAGGCACTTCAAATGAGTGCTCACAAAGTGCATTTTCATGGACAAAAAAGGAAAATATCAATACTTTTTTGATAAGGAAAAAGTGACTTATCTGGAGTTCAGGTACATTTTCTCATGTTGCAGATACACTATACATTTTCTTCTTTCATAACTTGAAGCTTTTCTACATTTCTGTGTGAGTGAGTGAGTGTCTCATAGATATGTTTTAGCTTATTGTATCATTATGCTTGGTATTATACAGTCATAATGAAAGCTTTGGAAGAATAGGTACAAGTAGTTGTGGAAGGAGTTTCTACTGAACACTAGCCAGTTAATGTACTCCTTTTGATATTGACCACATATGCCTAAAGTCCCCACTAAGTAGGAAACTAAAGCTCCGTAATCTCTCACTTGGTCACTTAGGCTGTTAGACACCAGCTTTTTGCAGTCTTAACTGTTAAGCAGGTGTGATATATGCATCTGGTTTTCCCATCAGTGTGTAAGTCTCTTTAAACATCTACCTATCTGTCAACATTTGCACTTACCCCTTCAAGTCCATTTCTGAGTAAGTTAAGCTACATTCATCTTGCCTTGCATTCATTTTCTCCCTGGTGTGGACTGAAATGATGTGGTATCATTTTATGACCATGACCTATTTTTCAACATCTTTGTCTTTATTATGACAAGTATTGAATTTAGCATTATTTCTTATTGACAGTAACACTTACATTCATCTAACATAGCTTCTTATTAACAGATTAACAGCCACAGCTGTAGTCATCTAACATAGCTTCTAATTAACAAATTAACTGTCACACCAACAGTCATGTAATGTAGTTTCTAACTGACAAATTAGCAATGACAACTACAGTCATCCAACATAGCCTCTAATTAACACATTAACAGTGACACCTACTCTCATCTAACATAGCCTCTAATGAACATATTAACAGTGAGTGACATCTACAGCCATCTAACATAGCCTCTAATTAACAAATAACCAGTGACAACTACAATTATCTAACATAGCTTCTTATCAACAAATTAACAGTGACAACTTTTGCCATCTAACATAGCTTCTAATTAACAAATAACCAGTGACAACTACAATTATCTAACATAGCTTCTTATCAACAAATTAACAGTGACAACTTTTGCCATCTAACATAGCTTCTAATTAACAAATAACCAGTGACAACTACATTTATCTAACATAGCTTCTTATTAAGAAATTAACAGTGACAACTTTTGCCATCTAACATAGCTTCTAATTAACAAATAACCAGTGACAACTACATTTATCTAACATAGCTTCTTTTTAAGAAATTAACAGTGACAACTTTTGCCATCTAACATAGCTTCTAATTAACAAATAAGCAGTGACAACTACATTTATCTAACATAGCTTCTTATTAAGAAATTAACAGTGACAACTTTTGCCATCTAATATAGCTTCTAATTAACAAATAACCAGTGAAAACTACATTTATCTAACATAGCTTCTTATTAAGAAATTAACAGTGACAACTTTTGCCATCTAACATAGCTTCTAATTAACAAATAACCAGTGACAACTACATTTATCTAACATAGGTTCTTATTAACAAATTAACAGTGACACCTACAGTCATCTAACATAGCTTCTAATTAACAAATTTACAGTGACACCTATTCTTCTAACATAGCTTTTAATTAACAAATTAACAGTGACACCTACAGTCATCTAACATAACTTCTAATTAACAAATTAACAATGACACCTACATTCATCTAACATAACAAATTAACAGTCACACCTACAATTATTTAATGTAGCTTCTAATAAACATTAAAAGTCACACCTACAATGATCTAACATAGCTTATAATGAACAAATCAACAGTGACACCAACAATCATCTAACATAGCTTCTTGTAAACAAATTAACAATGACACCTACATTCATTTAACATAGCTTCTAATTTACAAATTGAAAATGATTGCTCAAGGTGATTCTTGGTACAGGGTTAGTGTTATGTGTTGACAAAATGGTTGTTTCTTTTATAGCTCTAGATAGGGTGTAAATTTTGAAGTCGAATATAAGAAAACATGAATTATTATGGAATGATTTTTTGATGTCCCTCAGAAGTGAAAATTCCAGCTCTTCAAAAACCGACAAACCAGCATTTTCTCTAGCTCTGCATTGGCAGGGAGTACAGTTTAAGGATAAATACCATACGGTATATGTAGGTATGTAGCTAAGGTGTCCTAGACAGCATGGATTTTCTGACAGTTCTATATTATTAGCACACCTGAGCTGAAGACTCCAGGAAGGTGAGCAGTTGTGATCACTCACTGTCCATCTTTGTTGTCCGTCTGTCCATCCACCCATCCATCAGCCCTCCCACAGTTTCCTCAAACAACATCTCCTCCTAAATGTCTGAGCCAATTTAACCAATTTCACAGGATTGATCCTTGGGTGATTCTGACAGAAAATTGTTCAAAGATTTGGAATCCAGGCAACCATAGAAAAACCTTTAAAAATCTTCTTGTCAGAAACCTCTAGACCAATTTTAATAATATGAAATTAATATTACTACCTGTATCCGTGCGTCCAAATTATCATCACATGCTTCATAGGTGGGTTGGCCAGATCTAACTGAATTTGATTTCAGACCACAGTTGACTTCCGCTGCATTAATTGCAATATAACGTCCAAGTCAACAATATTTCAGTAGTTCAGAGACATTGCCTCCAAATTTGTGGGACTTTTACCTGACCCGATCACATGAATTCGGGTCCTGCTTAGTTACTAGCAGCTCTGCCATGGAGGCTTTAGGCAGCCCATTTTGCGGGCCCCGATGGGCGGGGGCCATGCTTTCCGAACACTAGTGTATTCCGATGACAGGTACAATGACAATATACTATTGTTCGCTTACCTGTGTCGAAGTTTTTTTAAGATTATCACGCGAAAAGAGCGTAAAGTCTATGTGTTATCTAAAAATCTACATCAAAGTGTTCCTTATGCACAAAACGAATCATGCTTAGCTTGTAAATAGACGGAGACCGGATAGAAATAAAATTCGAAGTGGAGACAAAATTCAAAATGGCTGTGATCACAAATTTTGTAGGCTGATGTCATAAGTCTCGTGATTCAACCCCTTGCAATCAGAATACTTGGCGTTATTGGCTATTTTGTTGCTATTATTAGCACGGCCGCCGTGTCAATAGTCTCTGCCAAACTGCAGAACGCTTATTGTTTTTCAGGATAAGTACCGAACCACCCAAGCGTTTGTTGGACCATCACATTTTTGGCCACACACATCACTGGTCACATCGGTAGTCTATAGTAGAGCGTCTGCACGCCGAACCGCCCGCGGTTCGGGTGGACGCACTTATTATTTTGCAGAAATATTTCTTTGGTGATCCTCTACCAAGATTGTTCAAGCCATCAAGATTCACCAAAAAACATGGCCTCCAGGGGTGAAGGTTTATTTTACCTATATATCTATATAGAAAACTGAAAACTCTTCTTGTCAGAAACCAAGGGACTGATTTCAGTATAACTTGGTAGAAACATTCCTTTGGTGACCCTCTGTCAAGATGGTTTAAGCCGTCATGATTCATCAAAAAAACATTGATACTAGGGGACAGGGCTTATTTTCCATGTACAGCTATATAGAAAACTTTAAAAATCTTTTGTCAGAAAAACTGAACTGATTTCAGTACAACTTGACAGAAATGTTCCTTTGGTGACCCTCTACCAAGGCTATTCAAGCCGTCATGATTTGTGAGGGGAGGAGGGGTTGGGGCTTATTTTCACTATAAATTTACATTGAAATCTTTAAAAATCTTCTTGTCAGAAACCACTGGACTGATTTCAATAAAATATGACAGAAATGTGTTTCGATCAAGATTGTTCAAGCCATCATGATTCCTCAT
The DNA here is from genome assembly GCA_964016985.1 of Anodontia alba. Classification (NCBI taxonomy): domain Eukaryota; kingdom Metazoa; phylum Mollusca; class Bivalvia; order Lucinida; family Lucinidae; genus Anodontia; species Anodontia alba. Next base: position 76,442,088 of record OZ024834.1, read on the forward strand.
AAAAAATTAGGGGGCGGGGCTGATGAGCTCACCTGTTATGCTCAGGATGAGCTATAGTGATCACTTTTTATCCATCGTCCGTCTGTACGTCTGTCCGTTAACATTTTCAAACAACTTCTTCTCTAAAGCCGCTGAGCCAATTTTGCTCAAATTTCATATGGAGCCTCCTTAGGTTGGGAGAAATGAAAGATTGCGAAAATGGTCTGGGTCCGTTGACCAAGATGGCCGCCATGCCCATGGTAAAAACCTTTAAAAATCCTTTTTGAGAACTGAGGATGCCTTGGCACTAAATCTTTGCACAAATCATCGGAGATGGGAGGTCTACCAAAATTGCTGAAATAATGATCATACATTGACATTTGACCTTTTTACGGCGAGGTCAAGTTTGCTAACCTATGCATTTGTATTGGCGCCATACATTTGTATGGGAAAATTGTTGAGAATTTCAAATGACTTCTCCTCTGAAGCCTCTGGGTCAGTGTTGCTCAAATTTCATTTGGAGCCTCCCTGGGACAGGGGAATGGAAGATTGCTCAAGTGGTCTCGGTCCATTGACCAAGATGGCTGCCATGCTCATATATGGTAAAAACCTTTAAAGAATCTTCTTCTCCAGAACAGAGGATGCCTTCAGGCTGAATCTTTGCACAAATCATCTGGAACGAGAGGTCTACCAAAGTTGCTAAAATGATGGTTGTACATTGATATTTGACCTTTTTACGGCGAGGTCAAGTTTGCTTCCATATGCATTTGTATGGCCCCCATACATTTGTATGGAAAAAATGTTGATATGTTCAAATGACTTCTCCTCTGAAGCCTCTGGGCCAATGTTGCTCAAATTTCATGTGGAGCCTCCTTGGGGCAGGGGAATGAAAGAATGCTAAAATGGTTGTGGTCCATTGACTAAGATGGCTGCCATGCCCATATATGGTAAAAACCTTTAAAATTCTTCTCCTCCAGAATCGAATAAGCCCAGGGGCCTAATCATTGCACAAATTATTGGGGACAGGAGATTTACCAAAATAGCTAAAATGATGGTCCTATGTTGATGTTGACCTTTTTACGGCAAGGTCAAATTTGCATTTGTATGGGCCCTATACATTTATATGGGAAAAATGTTGAAAATTCATATTTTGGACATTTCCTCTATTATCCAGTTGAATGGAAACTTGATGATGAGCATTAGGATGCCTAGTAGACACAAAATAGTTAAATGAGCCAATAGAAAATCCAAGATGGCCGCCACAGCCCCCATCTTGAAAATCAGTTTTCGACATCTCTTCTCAAACCTTTGGTCGCTTGAGCCAAAACTTGCTCTGTAGCACTAGGATGATTTCTGGATTGAAACGAATTAAAATTGTGTCAGTCCGAAATCAAAGATGCCCACAATGGTTCCACTGCATTGAACAAGATGGCCGCTAGAGCTAAAAACAGAAAATCTTCAAGCGACATCTCGTTCTTGGCCAATGGGCCGATTTCAAAATATTTGCACAGAAGTCTTCCTCCAATGGCCCGCTACCAAAATTGCTAAAATGGATCCGCTTGGCTGAACAAACTGGTGGCCAGATCTAAAAATAGAAAAAACCTTTAAAAGATATTTCCTCTGCAGCCAGTATCCTGATTTCAAAGTAATTTCACAGAAGTTTTCCTCTTATGGCCCTTTACCAAAATTGCTAAAATAGTTCCCCTCAGCTGAACAAAATGGCCGCCAGAGCTAAAAATAGAAAAAAAAAATTAAATAACAGCTCCTTCTTGGCCAGTGGCCTGATTTCAAAATGATTTCACAGAAATGTTCCTGACTTATCCCCCTTTTTTGTGTCGCCTGCTTAGCATGGCAGACACATAGGGATCATGTTGACCGTCTGCGGCGTCGGGGGCATTGTCATCGGCGTTGTTGGTGTCGTCGGAATCTGTTACTTTCATTCAGAAGGAGGGGCACTTATTTTTCCTTTATATCTATAATGGAAGTCTTTAAATAGCTTCTTGTCAGAAACCACTGGACCAATTTCAATATTATTTGGCAGAAATGTTTCTTTGGTAACCATCTACCAAGATTGTTCATGCTGTAATGATTCTTCGAAAAACATGGCCACCAGGGGGTGGGGCTTATTTTCCCTATATATCTATATAGAAAGCTGTAAAAGTCTTCTTGTCATAAACCACTGGACTGATTTCGATATAATTCATTAGAAATGTATTTGTTGTTGACCCTCTATCAAGATTGTTCAAGCCATAATGAGTTGTTAAAAAAACATGGAGAGGGATGCCTTTTTTTTTCAGTAAATATTTATATTGAAAACTTATGCCCTTTTATATGCATAAGTTTGCCCTAGGGGCAAATTAAATCCTATGAGCAAATATATCCCTAGGGGTAAACTCGTCATGTAAATGCATTTGCCCCCAGGAGTAAAGTTTATCCACATGGATAAAATACCCTGCTCAAAGGTAGGGGCAAATATATTTGTCCCCAGAGGTATATTTATAGCCCTGCTTTGAAAAAGTGGGGCTATACTGGATTTGCCATGTCCTTCTGTCATTCCATGATTCCATAATTCCGTGATTCCATGACTGCAAAATTAAAATGCATTTTAAAATGTTTTGTATCTTTTATCTTTGTGGTCCTACTTCAATGAAACTTATATTACAAACGGTCTCTAAGGTAGGTAAGGTGTAGTCACAGAATAGTGGCCAAGGGCCCATAACTCATGGAGTTATGTCCCTTGGTAGGTTTTCAAAATTAAAATGCATTTTGCTTAATAACTTTTATGTTTGTGGTCCTACTTCAATGAAACTTATACTACACACGGTCTCTAAGGTAGGTAAAGTGTAATCCTGGAATAGTGGCCAAGGGCCCATAACTCATGGAGTTATGTCCCTTGGTAGGTTTTCAAAATTAAAATGCATTTTGCTTAATAACTTTTATGTTTGACGTCCTACTTCAATGAAACTTATACTACACATGGTCTCTAAGGTAGGTAAGGTGTATTCGCAGAATGGTGGCAAAGGTCCCATAACTCTTGGCGTTATGTCCCTTGCTAGGTTTTCAAAATTTAAAATGCATTTTGCTTAATAACTTTTATGTTTGTAGTACTACTTCAGTGAACCTTATACCATACTTGGTCTGTAAGGTAAGGAAGGTGTAATGGCAGAATGGTGGCCAAGGGCCCATAATGTTTGGAGTTCTGTCCCCTCATAGGTTTTCAAATTTTGCCATTCTTGAAAAATTTGTAACAGATTTCTTAGCAACTATGAAAGCTAAGAAGCTGAAAGTTTGTATAAACATGGACAATGACTGGCTGTATCATGTATACCGGAACAGGGGCCAAGGGCTCATAACTTGGTAGGTTTTCAAAAAATTAGAATGCATTTTGCTCAATAACTTTTATATTTGTGGTCTTACTTAGATGAAACTTATATCACACTTGGTCTCTAAGGTAAGGAAGGTGTAGTGGAAGAATAGTGGCCAAGGGCCTATAACTCTTGGAGTCATGTCCCTTCATAGGTTTTCAAATTTTGCCATTCTTGAAATTTTCGTAACAGATTTCTCAGGAACTGTGAAAGCTAGAGAGCTGAAAATTTGTATAATCATGGACAATGACTGGATTTATAGCGTATACTGGAATAGGGGCAAAGGGCTCATAATTCTTTGAGTTATGTCCCTTGGTAGGTTTTCAAAAATGTAAAATGCATTTTGCTCAATAACATTTATGTTTGTGGTCCTACTTCGATGAAACTTATACCACACTTAGGGACTTTGAAAAAGTGGTACATGCATGGACAGTCAGTTGATGTGTTGTGTATTCAGGAATCAGGGCCAAGGGCCCATAACTTATGTCTTAAAATCCCTTGATAGGTTTTACGATGCCATGTTACCATCTCCTACAGTGGTGTTATCTGGTAAGGATGAATTCAAAATATTTCAACACTGTATGTATTTCTCCTATGATAAAGCTGCAGCGGGGCTATAGTCAGATCTTCTGACAACTCTAGTTTGTTATGTAAACACTATTTCTAATTTCCCCATATGGGTAATTTTTATAAATATGTTTGGAATGCCTCAAAATACATGTATACAATGTTTATTTTGCATACAGTTTATTTGTTTATTTACCTGATGTCTGTAACATGGGTGGTAAACCTAGGAACTACCACGAAATTGTGTTAACGCAATTTCGTTCCCACGCCACATCTGGGACATAGCGGGGTAGTGCCAACGTCATAAAATAGACAAACAAATGTTGGTGTCATTTTTTATTTTTATTTTATTTTACCACGACAAAAGAATTATGGGGAAATCGGGCAATGTGGTTCCATGTAAATATGTCTCAGCTTCCTCTATGGACCCAAATTTTATCGGAAAAGTCATTTGCTTTCTTCAAATCTTTCTACCCGCACTGAGCATCGGACCACTTGTCTCCCGAGTATTTTGTCAGTGCGAAGAATTTAGCCTGTCTCCGTCGATTTGAGCTGACATTTGAAAGCATTCGTCGATGGAAATGATAAAATAGGCACTTCCTAAACGTTCCTACATCGAAAAACAAAATCAAGTGTTAACTCGTAAAAGAGTCGGGCTCCGTTTTTCAGGCGTGGTAATTCCAAGATCACCGAGGTAGTTACCATGCTATCGGGGTAGTTCCAACGATTTAGCAGTAGTCCTACAACGTAATATTCTTTTTCAGATACGCCAATACTCTGGGACAGACATTTCTTCAGTTTTAATTGATATGCGTTTAATAAGGGGAAGTATTCCAAGTATGGCTTCAATTTAAATATAGGACATAATTGTTATCTGATATAACATGCTTTTACATAATCAATGCCAGGTAAGTTCGACAAAGTAATGTTGTATGCTGTGAATTTAGTGATCTTTAGCATTGTGGTTTTGAAAAAGATTCAAGATTTGTCCTAAAATACCTTAGAAAAATGTAACACCAGAGCAATTATAATATTAAATATCACAAGGAAAAGAAGTCACAGCACGAAGTGATGCCAGCAAACAAATAAGATATGACAAATGGTGTCAGCAGCTCTTTTTCAAACAGGTGGTGACTCAGAATTTGAGTGTAACTGAATACTAATGGCATACATAATAGTAAAATGAATAAGTAGTTGTAATTTTAGTTATTTCCCATTTTAGTTTCGAGACCAGGACTTTGGTTCTGATTGTATCAATTCATGGGAATTGCTTACTTAAGAAAACTTCCATGCAAACCAAATAAATACATGTTTTGAACCACAATGAAAGTGATAGTGAGGGTTGGGATCCCGTAAAGTATACTTAAACCCACCAGTGATGTATTACTGACCGTTCCAAATCGGTGCTTTTGATTTGGTTCCTAGCTGTTCCGTGTTTGTTTCGTCGATTTTACTTATATTCATTTTACTATTTTGTATGTCATTAGTATTCAGATACGCTCAAATTCTGAGTCACCACCTGTTTGAAAAAGAGCTGCTGACACCGTTTGTCATATCTTATTTGTTTGCTGGCGTCACTTCGTGCTGTGACTTCTTTTCCTTGTGATATTATTGGCAGGGTTTGGAATCTGATTGTATCAGTTCCTGATCCTTGCTCTTTTCAATATTTACTTTGATATTGTTCTGGCTACTCGTTTAATATTATAATTGCTCTGGTGTTACATTTTTCAGGCATACTGGCACTCTTTTGTGCTTTGTATTAGTCACATTGCTTTCCATTTACCTTTGCAGCCTGCTGCTGTTTAGAGCAATGTAAGATCAAACAAAAGGGGAAGATCTTTCGCACAGTAAAACCCCAGTGGTTTGTGTTGTTGAGCAGAAAGAGCTGGTATTTTTTGTGATTAGTTCTGGTGGTTGTTTTGTCTTTTTTTTTTTTTTTTTTTTCCTCTTGGCGGCATTGATGGGCTGCAATCTTTGATTGTTTTTCCCTGAATTTACTGCTATAGTTTTTAAGGTATTTTAGGACAAATCTTGTCTGCCCTTTTTCAAAACTACAATGCTAAAGATTACTTAATTCACAGCATACAACATTACTTTGTTGAACTTACCTGGCATTGATTATGTAAATGCGTGTCGGCAACATTCTTTCGTGGAGATTGATCATGAAATATTTTCTACGGTCATTCTCTCCCTTCCGCTGATTCAAGAAGGACAGTTGTCAGTTTCTGGCGAAAGAATGTGCACAATACTGGTTAACCGCTTAGAGGACTAAGCCTGCCCAGTAAATGTGTGGTTAGGTAAACTGACCACACTCGACATGACCCCATTGGGTTGACTGGGCCGTAAAACCTCAACACAAACAAACAAACAGCCATCTACAATGCACAAAATACTAGCACCGCAAGTGGATTGCAGTGATCATGGACCGTCAATACCGATTAACATTTACTTCATCTTTATTTATAGAATCTAATCTGTAAACAGGAAATACCCTGACCAGACTGTGAAGATCTATGGGCTGACAATGCCAAGGCTGCTAGTCATATTTAAAGATCACCAGAATTTAATTCCCTGTTAGTCCCAGTTTTAGATCCTATGCCAACATTCAACATTATCATACAGTTTGACCTGAATTAGAAGAAGCCATGTCAAATAATTTATATATATGTACTATTGTTATCACTTTTCTTGATTATTACCAGTTAGTTCTGTTAATTAGTGCTTGTTTCATGCCTGGAGCACATAACTGATGTGGAAAAATGTAAATATATTACTTTAAATAGAAACTAACTTTATTACCTATGTGACCAGCATACACACAGATGGGCCTGTACATGTGGGCAGTCTAATCAGGATCTACACTGTTTGCATACAGAATTTTTGCAGTATAGTGACTAATATAGACCCTGCAAATGCACAAGCTGATCTGAGTGTATCTTGTTTGCATATGACATAAGGTCCTCAAATGATGATGGGATCTGCCTGGATTCTGATGAACATATCTATGTACATGTACAGTACATGTACAGTATAGTGACATAATTACTTTGTTTACAGTAGAATATTATAAACCCTGCCCAAATGGGTGGGGCAAAACTGTCTTGCTGCTGGAGGCAGTAAAATACTGAACATTGTATTACTGACCACAAAATAATACTTTTCTTCTTTCATCCAAAACTTTCTTTCCCAACTTATTGCAGCAAATTGCTTCTGAAGCTTTCTCAGATAATTCATTTTTATACCCCACCACACAATAGTGGTGGGGTATTATGGTTTCACGTAGGACATCCATGTGTCTGTGAGTCCATCTGTCAGTCGTACAATTGTCTATCCATCCATATTTCGTTTGCGGATGATAACTTGAGTAAACATCACTTGGTATGTGCATTGATATTGTGCCTTTGGTCACCCTCTAACAAGATAGTTCAAGCCATGATAATTGGTTAAAAAACATGGCTACAAGTGGGCAGGGCTTATTTTCCCTATGTATCTATATAGAAATCTTTAAAAATCTTCTTGTAAAAAACTACTGGACCATTTTCAATATAATATGGCAGCAATGTTCCTTTGGTGACCCTCTACCAAGATAGTTCAAGCCATCATGATTCATCAAAAAACATGGCCACCAGGGGCAGGGCTTATTTTCCCTATACAGAAAATTTTAAATATCTTGTCAGAAACCACTGGACTGATTTCCTTATAATATAGCAGAACTTTTTCTTTGATGACCCTCTACCAAAATTGTTCAAGCCATCTTGATGCCTCAAAAAACATGGCCTCCATGGGGCAGGTCTTAGTTTCCCTATATATCTTTATAGAAATTTTGAAGATCGGATTTTAAAAAAAAATGAGGCACTGCTTGCCATATGCGGCATTTCTACTCCATTTTATAGGACCATCATGTCACACTTGAACATAAGATTTATACAAACGTCTTAAAGCAATGAATTCGGGTGAAACTTCAATAGTAAGTATGCAAATCTGTTTGCTCAGGTGAGCGATATAGGACCATCATGGTGCCCTTGTTACCTGTATGTGATAACTAATATGCAGTGTTCAAGACCAGTTCAGCATGACCAGAAATACTAATTGATGAAATAATCCTTTTTCTCCAGTACATAAGCAAATTGATTAACAGAAATTTCTTGAACTTTTGATGGTACACAAAATAATATTCTGACAATCTTATCAAAACATGAAAAACTTGAACCTTGAAATATTTCTTGCCATAAAGGATTGTTTTGTTAAAAGAAGATAGGTTCTTTAAATCTACTGGTATACTGCATATATACATATATTGATGAAGAACCTCATAGGAATTGTTTCCTTAGGGAATAGTGTCACAAAATATCAAACCATGTTTTCTGGTGAAAATACGAAAAATGTCAGTTTGGTGCCTAGAGAGTGCTTAAGGTTTAACAGTTAGTCACAAACAGTATCCATCTAAAAAGGACAAAAATAGATTTTATATTTTATCCTAAGTTCTCCAGAATAAACTGTGTGTCTGTTATAACTTCAAACAGTGTAGATTGCCAGTATTAAAAGAGAATATTGCCAGAATTTATACAGGAATGAATTTCATATTTATATTATTTTATAGAAAGAGCAAATTCTAGCCAGCATTTATACTTAGTTTTTCCTTTGTGTCAGATTGCTTTAAATACATGTAAACCTTTTGAGATGGAACGTTTAGAGAATTATATGAAAATATTGAAGTTAATATGGTTGACCATTTATACTGTTTCAGTGGAAGTTCTATCAGAGCATGAAGAAGTACAAGACAAATTGGTACAAGTTATGAAAAACAAGTATGTTGTTTTCTTTTATATTGAGCCAAGTTTAAACTACCATCTCTCTTTAGATTACTACAAGAATTATTCTGGCCTATGATTTACATGTAAAACCCACACATTTGAACCCATTGGATATTCAGTAATATTATTGAAGATGATGTTTTTACAAGTAATTTTACAACTAAATCTTACAGAATGTATTTGATTTCATGTATTGAAGAGGTGCAATATGCAATAAATTGGTCAAACCAGCAAAAAGGTAAAAAGAAAAGTCCAGGGTGTGCCACAATCACAAGTTGCAGTCAACCCCTGACACCAAGAGGAACCAACAAGCACAAAATAAACAAATGCATGAAAAGCACACAGACCAGCTCTCTCTTCTCCAGTGAGGTAATCACAATGCTAAAAGGACTGAAAAACACAAGGACAAAATACAAGACAAGACTTAATATAAATTGCCACATAGAATAAACCACAAAGCTAGACAGAGTAAGAGGAGCACAGGGACCACTTTCAAATTTCAAAAAGAATGACCAGTCATAGGTTTGATATCCATTATTACAATGATGAAGGTTATGCTACTAATGTTGCTTTTCACTTCAACTCAGATTCACATTCTGTTACTAATGACTTCAGGTTTCTACCTATGGACATTGTCAGTGATGAAATGAAAAGTCTTTGTAAACTTCATAAGCTTGATATGCTGCATTCAAATGGCAGGAATGCTAAAATATTGTACACTCTAAAGTAGTATGATAGCTATTAGTAATCATTTTGGGGATATTAAAAGAGATTTCATAACATATAGAGCTCTACGTATATATTGCTAAATTTTAAAATTTTAAGATGTTTGCTACCAGTACGTGCTTGTTTTATTTGAATGTTGAAGGCATTGTTAACTGTTAATCTTGCTGCATATATATTTTTTCCTGAATGACATGTATCCAGATCAAGTCTGACAAGAAAGTGGATTTCTTGCAACACAACAGAATGGTTTAAAAATCTTGCAACACAACAGAATGGTTTAAAAATCTTGCAACACAACAGAATGGTTTAAAAAACACTCATAAAACAAACAAACAAACAAAAAAAAAAAAAACAACCTTCTTAAGTAAATGAAATAAAAATGCACATTCACTTGTGCAAATAGAGTTTGAATGCAACTTCAGGTACTATGATGTAGTCAACCCTAGGAAAATATTAAAATTCATACCTTATTTACCCTAGTGGTTGGATACCTTACCACTTTACTATACTTGAGTTAAACTATTAACAAGAAAATTTTAGTATATGGTCTAAACTATGGTGGATGGCAAACAGTGTATACTCTGATCAGACTGCATTTCATGGCATCTGATCTTGGTCTGCATTGTTTGCTCAAAATACTTAGTTAACATGTGAAATATATAAAACAGGGAAAAAAATCAAATACTGCAAAATTATGGCTAGTTGTCAAAATATTTCTGTTTAGTTTGCATCTGGGAGTTAAAACTTGTAAATGTGAACTGTGAGGTGCAATTCTTTCACCTATTCCACCAAGGAGCATCAGATGTGTGCCAGAATTAGAGAAAAATGCTGAGGTATATAATGAACAAATCACAGCCAAAACCAATGAAGAATTTACATATGTATAAAATTAGTGCAACACACTTGTAGTTGCCATTTTACAGAATGCCTTTTTATACCCTGCCACATGATAGTGGCGGGAGATTATAGTATCAGGTTGGTTGTGGGTGTGTCTGTCAGTCTGTTGTCTGTCTGAACATCTGTTGTTCTTCGGTCCATCCATATCTTTGTTTCTGGATGATAATTTGAGTAAATATCAATGGATTTTCACCAGACTTGTGTGCGTTGATATTATGGAGATCTGGTTTTGTAACAGGGATATTTTATCAATTTTTGATAGAGTTATCTGCCCACGACACATCCGTATTTTCATTTTGGAGTGAATATCAATGGATTTTTACCGAACATGGTATGTGCATTGATATTGTAGATATCTGGTTTGGGATTGCTAATGGGCAAATTTCATCAATTTTTGACAGATTTATCTCCCTGTGACACGCCAATATTTAGTTTCCAACGATAACTTGAGTAAATATCAATATGCATTTTTATTGTGGAGATCTGGTTTGGGATTGGTAATGGGCAAATTTCAACAATTTTTGACATTATCTGTCCACAACAGATCCGTATTATCGTTTCAGGACAATAGCTTGAGTAAATCTTAATAAATTTTCACCAAACTTGATATGTGCATTGATATTGTGGAGGTCTGGTTTGGGAATGCTAATGGGCAAATTTCATCAATTTTTGACAGTTGTCTGCCCATGAAACAATAATGGCAGGGTATTATCATTTCCCATTTTATTTCTCATTCTATGTTCTGACAACCAAAAAAAAAAATCCTTTTTAAGCAAGATTAACTGTTGCCTCTTCATTTTCATTTCTTCTGTTAAAGTTAGTGGATAAACTATAGAAATAATATCAATACGTTTCTTTCTCTATAATAAATACAAGTTTCCAGATTGTGTACCTGTGTATGATTTGTCCAGATCTAGTAAAATAAAGGCACTGATAGACTGAATGGAGCCATAAGTGTGAAAAATTGGAGAAAATACTAGATATTACTATATGACTCACTGATTTTTATATGCATTTTTAAACGCCCGTTTGAAAAATGGGACATATTATGTTACGGGGTATGGCATCCATCCATCCGTAAACTTTTTCGTTTCTGGCTAACTCCTCCTACAGTTTACATCAGATCAAGCTGAAACTTGGTATATAGTTAGACCATGATGTGATGCAGCGCATATTATTTCGGGGTTACAGTCCACCAAATGTTTGCAGAGTTTGAAAATTTCTGTAAATTTTTCATTTCCGGTTAACTCCTCCTACATTTTACATCTGATCAAGCTGAAACTTCATTTACAGTTAGACCATGATGTAGAGCAGCGCATAATATTTTGAGGTTACAGTCCACCAAATATTAGCAGAGTTATGCCCCTTTAAAATTTCTGTAAACTTTTCGTTTCCGGCTAACTCCTTCTACAGTTTACATCCAATCAAGCTGAAACTTCATTTATAGTTAGACCATGATGTGGAGCAGCGCATATTATTTCGGGGTTACAGTCCACCAAATGTTTGCAGAGTTATGCCCCTTTGAAAATTTCTGTAAACTTTTTGTTTCCGGCTAACTCCTCCTACAGTTTACATCCCATCAAGCTGAAACTTGATTTGTAGTTAGACCATGATCTGGAGCAGTGCATATTGTTTCAAGGTTAGAGTCCACCAAGTATTAGCAGAGTTATACCCCTTTGAAAATTTCTATTAATTTTTCGTTTCTGGCTATATCCTCTTACAGTTTACATTCGATCAAGCTGAAACTTCATAAATAGTTACATGATAATGTGGAGCAATGCATATTATTTTGAGGTTACAGTCCACCAAATATTGGCAGAGTTATGCCTCTTTGAAAATTTCTGTAAACTTTTTATTTCCGGCTAACTCCTCCTACAATTTACAGCTGATCAAACTGAAACTTGATTTGTAGTTAGACCATGATGTGGAGCAGCACATATTGTTTCAAGGTTAGAGTCCACCATATTAGCAGAGTTAAACCCCTTTGAAAATTTCTATTAATTTTTCGTTTCCGGCTAAATCCTCCTACAGTTTACATCCGATCAAGCCGAAACTTCATAAATAGTTACACGATGATGTGGAGCAATGCATATTATTTCGAGGTTACAGTGCACCAAATATTGACAGAGTTATGCCCCTTTGAAATTTTTTGTAAACTTCTCGCAGCATATTGTTTAGAGGTAATAATGTGCAAATTTTTTTTTTTTATTTTTTTTTTTAAGTTATGGCCATATGTGCAAGTTATATATATTTTTTTTTACCTCTTCTTTTATTAGCTTTGCAAGGAAATGTTGCCATTATTAAATCTTTATAAATACGTTTATTAAAAGATACAGAATTAAGAAGCTTGACTAATATCAAAACTTATAAACATAATTCTTTTTGGATTTTTTTTTTTTTTTAATACTCTTCTGAGTTGGCTCCCTTGAAGAACAAAAATAAAATCAGTATAAAACAAGTTAAAGGTTTATTTAAAAATTTCTTGCAGCATTTTTTTTTTTTTTGGTTGTTTATTTTTGCTTTGTTATTGTTTGGTCCGATATTGAAGTATAGCAAAAACAAATCAGCCAAAGGCGCATATGAGCTTGTAATATAGCCATGCTTCTGTCGTGTATCCTCCGTCCAAAAGCACTTCTCCCTAGATGCAGCAAACTTCTCCCTATTTTCCAAGGAGGGAGAAGTCACTTCTCCCTTAATTTCTGGGCCAGCTTGGACCCTTAGGTTACAGTTCACCAAATATCAGCAGAGCTATGCCCCAATGAAAATTTTTTTAAATTTTTTTTTTGTAATTCCACTTACAGTTTATATCCGGAGCACTGAATTATACAGGAGCCAGTTTATGTGCTACATCTTATTACTTGCCACGGTCATATAATGCCCCGCTTGGCGGAGCTCTTGTTTTTTTTTTTTATTTTGTGCTAGAATTTTGTCTTTTCAGTGCCCATTTCTGCATAAAAATGAAAAATTTCACAGATTCCCATTACCATTTATTATGAAGATCAAAGTGCAGAAATATGGCAGAAATTGAGAGTTAACTTTTCTGGTGGAAACTACGCTTTGTGCGACAGTGTTCATGTGGCCGAGTGGATGGTGCTCCTGACTGCATATCACAAATTCCCAGATTCAATTCTTAATGGGGATGAAAGTCAGCTCATGACTTTATGCCACAGAGCCTTCATTATTACCCTTCTGCTATCTCAGTATGACTAAAATGATTTTGAAAGGCATGCAGAACACCAAATTATCATCTGTTTTATCATCAGGTTGAATCTGTTTTATTTTGTCTGAGACAGAATGTAAGATTATAGGACTGGATAAAGAATGGGACAGTCCATTTTCCCACTGTTGCAACAGATTCTTACTACCATTTATTATGGAGATCAAAGTGCATTATCAGGCTTCTGCTGCGGCAGAAATTAAGATTTAACATTTCTGCTGGAATTTGCTTACTATTCCAGTTTGTGATTATATTAATTAATTTCAACCTTAGATCTTTAATTATTGCTGCTGTATTTCTTTTCACAGCCAGAATGAGTGGAGTTCAGAAAAATCAGATGAAGATAACCTTGGGGATAAGACATTGAATAAAGTATTATTGCAGCTTACAAGAAAACCAGAGGTGAAAGATAAAAGAGATGAACCAGCTTTCAGTGATTTAGGTAAAACTGATTGTGAATTATGCCTGTGGTATGTCTTTGTTCCTATGGCATCCTTTAACAAGATTGTGAGTGTAAGATATCTTGCTTTTGTTTGAATGCACAAAAAATCAAAGAAAGCCTAAGTCTGATATTTTCAATTCATTGTTCCTTACTTCCAGGGGATCTCTACAAAACATATATGTAGCATGAAGAAATAATTACATCACAATAACAACAGAGAACATATGTAGTGTCAAAAAATAATAACATCACAGCATACTGCAGAATGTACATGTTGTGCAAGAAATGATTTCATCACAACATACTGCACAACATAGGGTAGATTTCCCTTTAGTTCGAATAGGTAAAAAATAAATATTGATCCGGGTGTTCGAAATATACGAAAATTAGTTTCAGAAAAAAAAAACACTGTTCGAACTATTTTAAATTGCAGAAAATCTCCGATAAAAACTGTCTTAACGAGTCATGATAAAAAAAATCAATAACTAACCATCAGTCCCTGGGTGATGTGTTGACGATTTGAGCTATTTTCCCACTGTTGATTAAACTAGAACGTAACTCGCGGTATTTACCGATAATTGCTCATGTTTGTGCGAATTCCCTATCAATAACAATGGACCATTTTCAATAACAAAAACATTCTATGTCACTTTCTTCTTATCCTTGGAAAACAGTAGCCTGGTCATAATTGAGGTCCTCTCAACTTTCTTCAATTATAGAGTAACACTATCATTTTGATGCGGATAATTTTCTGTATGTGTAATCAGTCATCTGTATACTACGCATTTCAACATTCCTTAGACATTGGTGCGGACGTGACACATGACAGTTGTCTAACGGCGATCATCAAAAACCGTCTATAAAAACGTCAAACTAATCTCTTGCATAACGGAAGGCGGTCATTGAAAAAAGGTGCCTTACCAACTACAACAAAACAAACCAAAAAACTATGATAGGGCAGCAGTTGTCGCATCCGCTTATTCCGATCAAGACCTACAGTTTGCTTGACAGTATTAACAGGACCTAGAAACATTTTTATGTGCATGCTGATCTAGGTCATCGCTTCTTGCCCAAGAAGTAACCATTTTTTGGTTCACGAATCTACTGGTAAATCCCATAGTGTTCCGACCAGTAAAAAACGCAACTTATTGCAAATGCGAAAATTGCTGATCCAGACAAATCTGCGCGGTCCGATAAGGGTCTAGTTTATTTATAGTGCATACTTACAAGGACAGATATTCTTTACGCAAGATGTTAGCAGTTTTATTATTTTGATAAGCCTGCGCAGCCGATCGGGTTGCGAGTAATTATTGTAAGGTCCCTTTTTCTTTTGCGGAACACCAGATTTTTGCTCAAGGGTCATCTCTTTGTGAAACATACTCGTTAACCTTTACCAATTTAGCAGACAACGAACTGATAACATTTTTTTTTTTTTTTTTTTTTTCCAATGTACACAATATGACATTTCATGCAAATCGTCTCCCGAGGAGACTATTTGCAAGAACAGTCGGCTGCTGTTTTCTAGGACAAGAATAGAAAACTGTCATCAGTTTGTCGTTTGCTAAATTTGCCCATAGCATGGTAAGAGCTAACATGCTTAAAATAGCACCTGCAGTCAGCTGGAGAAACCGTGTTAACACAGATTAACCCTTAAAGCGCCATTCACAACTGCAGCAAAACACACACACACAAAAAAAACTTTTTAATTTATTTCTATTTATTCATTTTTTTTTCCAGAGAATAAAGTCTTGACATTTCATGTGAACCATCTGCCAAGCAGATACTTCACATGAAATTTCAAAACTTATTTTCTCAGAAAAATAAATAATAATAAACAAAAAAAAAAAAAAAAAAAATCAAAATGTCTGCTACAAATTTTGCTTATGAGTTAATATACAATCTAGCGCTGCCTTCTGTACAACTGTACAATTAAATTAATCCTAACAGCGCCAATCACAACTGCAGCAGCAAAAAAAAAAACAACAAAAAAACAACAACAAGAACTTAACTTGTATTTATTATTTTTTTTTTCAGAGAAAATAAGTCTTGACATTTCAGGTGAATCATCTGCAGCAGATGACATTTTGATTTTATTTTTTATTTTTATTTTTCAGATAAAACAAGTCTTGACATTTCATGTGAAATGTCTACCCAGCAGATGCTTCACATGAAGTGTCAAGACTTATTTTCTCTGAAAAATAAATAATGAATAAAAAATTCAAAATGTCTGCTACAAATTTTGCGTGGTGCTTTAAAGATTATTTTCCATTCTACCGCGTGCCTTCTGTACAGTTTAAACTAAGCCATTAGAGCGCCAATCACAACTGCAGCAGAACTATTTATTTATTTTATTTTATTTGTTCATTTTATTTTTTTCAAAGAATAAAGTCTTGACATTTCATGTGAATCATCTGCAAACGAAATGTCATCACTTATTTCTCTTATTTCACTTTTTTTTAAATAAAAAAAAAATCAAAATGTCGTCTGCTAAACTTTTTTGCTTAGCGCTTCAAGGGTTAGTTTAAACTGGCTGTCAATCAGCTATAACGGTAAAGGCGCTCGTGTCATGTATGAATGAAACCTGAGCCGAAAACGCTTTGATGTTAACATAGGCTGTGAACACATTTAACCCTTAAAGTGCCAAGCAAAATGTGTGGTAGACGGCAATCTAAATTTATTTTTTTTTCTGTTTTAAGAGAAAACAAGTCTTGTCATTTCATCTGAATTATCTACTTGGTAGATGCTTCACATGAAATGTCAGGACTTAATTTCTCTGTCAAGTAAAAAAAAAGTAAAAAATGTTGTCTGCTGCAGTTGTGAAATGCGCTTTAAGGGTTAACTGAGATACAGATAAGTTGCTGAATTAGAAATGCAAGAGCCTATAAAGGAAAGGGTATTACTTCATCTAACCCTTAATGCGCCAATCACAACTGCAGCAGAAAACAGTTGTACTTTTATTTTTTCAGAGAACTAAGCCTTGAGATTTCTTGTGAATCATCAGTCAAGCAGATGCTTCACATGAAATGTCAAAACTTTTTTCTCCGATAAATAAATAATAATAGCTAAAAAAATTCAAAATTTTGTCAGCTACAAATTTTACTTGGCGCTTTAAGGGCTAATATGCCTTCTGGCATCAGCGATAATTATAAAGCGCTAATACACCGATGCAAAAACACTGATTACCGGTTTTTCAGTGCATTTTGGTCTCCCGCTCTTCTCTGCGGATCTTTTCATTTCAGCAGACAGAAATTTATTTACTCTGAAATGAATTGGGCTTCTTGGGTGTAAAAGAAGAACTAACTAGCTTTCTTTCTTAAATAAAGTTTAGTTTTGTGTAACAATTCATGTGCATCATTTTTTATTTTTCATCGGATCGCGCACGGAAATTCGAGGTGGGTAATGTTCATCAACGAACTATACATGTACAGTTTGCAATCATATTTCACGTGTTTGAACTATTTAAAAATCAGTTTGAAAAAATACATGACTGTTCGAACTAGAAGAGCAATTTTCGGTAGGTGATTCCAAAACAGTAAGGGGTGTTCGAATTATTAGTGTGTTCGAACTAATAGGAAATCTACCATACATGTAGCCCCAAGAAATAATTACATCACAACATACTACAGTACATATATGTAGCATCAGAAATAATAACATCACAGCTTATAACAGAGCAAATGAAATAATTACATCATAACATAGTGCAGAACATACATGTAGCACCAAGAAATACGAGGGGAGTTCAATAAGTTCGTAGAACTCGGGATTTAACTCACAGATTGGAAGATGGTTTCAACATTATTTTTCAATATAATCCCCCTTTACTTCAATGCATTTGGCACACTTTTCTTTTAAGCAGTCTATGCCTTTGAAATAAAAGTTGTCTATTTGGTCCTCAAACCAAGCCTCTGTAGCAGCCTTGAGCTCATCATCGTCCCGAAATCTCATTCCATGCAAGTGGGACTTCAAATTTCGAAACAGATAATAATCACTTGGGGCCAGGTCTGGACTGTATGGCGGGTGATTTAATTGCTCGAACTTGCACTCACGAATAGCCGCTTGTGCAACTCTGGACTTGTGCACAGGGGCATTATCATGCAAAAGAAGGACACCAGCAGCTAGCTTTCCCCTTCGTTTTTCTTTAATAGAAACCCATAATTGTTTAATGACATTGGCATAGTATTCTCCTGTAATTGAAGTACCAGCAGGCTTGTAATCGATCAATATAATCCCTTTGGAATCCCAAAACACTGTGGCCATTACCTTGCTGGCTGATGGTTGGGTACGAAATTTCTTAGGTGGAGGTGAGCCAGGGCGCTTCCATTGCATGGACTCTTTTTTAGTATCTTGGTCCCAAAGGTGAAGCCAAGTTTCATCTCCTGTTACAAGATGAGTGTGAAAGTGTTCTGGATTGGCATTGTACACTTCCAGAAGTTCTTGACTTGACTCCACCCTTTGCTGACGATCTTGCATGTTCAGGTTTCTGGGTACCCACCTGGCAGATACCTTTGACATGCCTAAATATTCATGGATTATAGTGTAAACACTTCCATTAGGAATACCACATTCTGAAGCAAGTTCGGCAACTCTGATTCGGCAATTGTTTAGCACAAGTCTCTCAACATGGTTGATCATCTTCTAGCTGATGACATCAGCAGGATGACCTATCCTTGGGTCATCTTCTAAGGAGTCTCGCCCACGTTTAAATTCTGTTGACCACTTTGCCACTGTGGAATACTTTGGGCTACTATCACCATACACATCAGCCATGCGCCGATGGATTTCTTTGGCATTTGCACCCTCCTTAGTGAGGAACTTTATGACTGCTCTGAACTCAGTATTCTGACTTTCCATTTTTGCCTATGGGTATAGGTTTTCAAACAAAAAGTAAGAGCAAAAAATGTACGTGTTGAATGAACGGCTATTATCATTCAACTGACAAGGGTTTACACTGCACAAAAATGAAAAAAGAAATCTTGAATTGTAAAGAAAAATACCGAGTTCTATGAACATATTGAACTACCCTCGTAATACACAGCATACTACAGAACATATTTAGCATAAAGAAATAGCATCAAGAAATAATTACATCACAACATAGTACCGAACATGTATGTAGTGTCAAGAAATGAATCATATCACAACATAGTATAGAACATACATGTAGTGCCAAGAAATAATCATGTCACAACATATGGCACAACATACATGTAGCACAAAGAAATAATTACATCACAGCATAGTACAGAACAAAGAAATAATTACATCACAGCATAGTACAGAACATACCTGTAGTGCCAAGAAATAATTACATCATAACATACTACAGAACATATATATATATATATATATATATATATATATATATATATATATATATATATATATATATATATATATATAGCATCAAGAAATAATTACATCACAACATACCAGGGCTCTAGAAATTCTGAAATCTGAATCGGTCCAGCCGATGACGATGATGTCATCAATGAGCCAATTTCCAAAGTGAAAATATGATATCACCTGTCACGAAAACTAATGACAATTGGCAGTCCTATAAATCCTTTTAAATAATACACCTCAACTCCGTAATATCACAGAAGTCTGGGTATAATGAGGATGATCAAAGCTGGCGTCATCAATAAATACAGTCAGGAATGTAAAAAGAAAGAAAAAAAAACCCAAAAAACGGACGATTTTGTTGTTTCCACCTCCGCAGAGTTTTCCTAGATAACTATTTATAAACAACTGATTCCTGTCTTGTGTGTAAGTGCAGCGGGAAACAGGAGAGACGGAACGAAACGACTTTAATGGACCTAATCAGGTCTAATAAAAAAGGCCTGCGCCACGGGCGGTTTTGCAGTTTTTGATGTTTCAAGATCTGTCCAGACTGCTTAAATTTTAAGCACTGACCAATGTTTGTCTAGCGCAAGTGGTCCATTATTTATTTTTACTGTGCAATCTACCTTGAATTATACTCGGGTGATATGGCCATCAAAAAAAAAAAAAAAAAAAAGCAAACAATAAGACCCAGATCAGACGCAGTTGTATGCGATGTCTGATCAGGACTTACATAGTTTGGGGATTAATTTATCAAATCTGGGACCAACAAACCGCAAACCGTGTGGAACAAAATAAAAAAAAAGAAAAAAAAAAGTAAGAAAACAGGTGCGTTCAAGCGGTGCATTCTTTAATCACTCTCAGTTGGGATTAAAGCAACCTTTGATCTTTTGGACACGCCAACTGCGCTGGTGTTTTGCAGTCTCAGTGTATTCACACGTGTCACACAAATAGATTAATTATCAGACTACCATCACTGATGATTCGTGTTATTCGCTTGCTTACTGCAAAAAGGACAGTGAAGTGTTGATTTTTTGACAATGTTTGGATAATGACGTAATTAATTTGTATTACGGTAGGTTGCCGTTATTCATCTGATCTCTCCAATATACATGTCAAATGACCGTTTGGAGCCATTTAACTACCATAATATCGCATTTTAAAGGTGCACGGATGTTATCAGTTTGGGAAGACTTGACCGTTTGTGATTTTTTAGACATCTTTGATTCGTGAAAATTGGTTGGTTGGGAGAACAAATGGGGTTAAAGGCTCAAACCTATTGGACTGAATTATTAGCATTTTTGGGTGTTTGAAACCGGTCCGAGATTCTTATTTTCGGTCCAGACCGGCTATTTTCTGGTTTTCTAGAGCCCTGCAACATACTATAGAACAAATATGTGGCATCAAGAAATACATCAAAACATAGTACAGAACATTTATGTAGCACCAAGAAAATGATTTCATCACAACATACTACAGAACATATATGTGGCATCAAAAAATAATTACATCACAACATAGTACAGAGCATGAATGTAGCATCAATAAATAACATACATCACAACATTTTACAGTCTGCCTTTAGGTGAATAACTTAGTCTCTAAAAATAGACCAAATTTTACATGCCAGTTAAATACCCTTGCTTTCATATTCAACAGTAATGGTAACTTGTGTCCAAGAGGTATATTGTATTTACCCTGAATATTGGGACTTCTTAACTTATTACCATACTTTTCCTAAAATTTAAAATTTGAACAAGTCCATTTTACTATCTATAGATTGGGCAAACAATTTCTAAATGAGTGGCAAGAAGTGTAGACCCTGATCAGATGCTGCAGAATGCTGATGAGGGGCTAAACAATTTGCTGATGCCTGTCTGTCACAGTACTAATAAATATGGTATTTCAAAATAGTATATGCATATTTTAATTGGGGAATTACTTTTTACTATGGGAAATGACTTTTTACTACATATTTGAGGTGGCCGGCCTCGGTGGCTCAGTTGGATGCGCCTCCGACTGAAGACCAGGTCGCGGGTTCGACCCCCGCCGAAGTTGGCAACATTCTTTCATGGAGATTGATCATGAAATATTTTCTACGGTCATTTCTCCCTTCCACTGATACAAGAAGGGCATTTGTCAGTTTCTGGCGGAAGAATGTGCACGATACTGGTTAACCGCTTAGAGGGCTAACCCTGCCCAGTAAACATATGTTAGGTAAACTGACCGCGCTTGACATGACCCCATTGGGTTGACTGGGCCGTAAAACCTCAATACAAACAAACATATTTGAGGCAAGTAAACCATGTGTGTATGGTACATGCCAGCAGGGAATAGGATGATGGTACTATAAACATGTAATCATCTGTCTGTACTGTTGTAACATTACATTGTATTAGCTGTGTAGCCAATAATGCCACTCAGTCTTTGCTATACATTGATATATTCTAAAATACCCAGTGGTTCTGTAAGCGAACAGTGAAGGCCCTGATAGTAGGCTTTCAAGCAGGCCCTACTTTTTCCTACTTTTTTGTGCTGCCTACTTTTCTCTACTTTTTTTCTGAAAATGCCCTACTATCCCTACTTTTTAGTCCAAAAGTGTTTGAAGTGACCAAAAGTTGTATTTTTTTCCCTCGCTCGCTCGGAATCTGTAAAAATCAGGTCAATCTTATCTGAGCAGCTGCACTGCAAAAGTTTATAAAATATTTTACTTCAGTTGTAACTCCTTTTTTTGAACATTTTTTTTGGCATTTCCTTTCTATGGTAACACAGTGTTATTGTTCAGAGAAAACACCGGTTGCTTATCTAAGTCTGAAGACACTCAGAACGTTCCTACTATTCTTACTTTTAGATTGAAATTCCTTCTTTCACTCTACTTTAAAAAAAATTTTGAGCAATACTTTATCGCTACTTTTTGACTGGAGGGCACTTGAAAGCCTGTACTATGCAGACAGCTAGATGCACATGTTGGTCTTGGCTTCCACTGTCTACATATGCTCCAAAGAAACCTTTACTCACTGAGCAGCTAACATAATATAGGAAGCTAGCTTGTACGGCAGCTGTTCTTGATTTTCTGCTTTGAGTGGTGATGAACCCTCCCAAGAGTAGTCATTGTGAAATTAAGGGTACCAATACCCTTGTTAGATTTTCTGGCATTTTTTACAAGGGAGATAACTTTTCTGACTACCTTTTTGCTCTCAAGCCTACCAAGTCCCTTCTGATAAGGCATCTACTCCAAAAGGGAAGAATTTGCTCCCAAAGGGGAGCAAATACCTTCCTTTTTTGAGTCAAACTGGGAGAAGGCATCTAATCTAAAGGGGAAGAGAAGGCATCTGCTCTAAAAGGGAAGAATTTGCTCCCTTTTAAAGGGGAGCAAATTCTTACTTAGTAGAGTCAGCTTGGGAGCAAATTCTTCCCTTTTAGAGTAGACACCTAGAAGGGAGTTGAAACAGTGTATTCATAACATTTGAAGCTGTGATTATGATTATAATTGGTGGGATGGCTTATTATGATTGGTGGGATGGCATATTTATACAGCGAACAGTGGTGACTCAGACTGTCATTTTACACACTGGTCTGCATTTTCATTGTACAAGGTACCTTGAACCTTTTCTGCATGTAATGTGATATTGATTTATTTTGAATAGATGCTGGCAGTGTTTACATGAGTCTACTTGACCTTGATTCAATTAGCGAGGTTCCTGATGATGGTGATGAATCTAGCAAATGGCCTACTGGTTTCTGTACTCAGTACACGCAGCTCACACTAAGAACATTCCGAGAATCACGTAAACGTATTCTTGACAAGTGGAAACTTTTGGATAATCTTCTCATCTGTGCCTTTGTTAGCCTTATATTCTTCCAGCTGCCAAGGAATGAAGAGACATTAAGGGATCGGATGGGAGCTGTTTTCTTCATTGCAGCACACTGGGGTTTTATTCCATTGTTTGATGCTGTCGCCTCTTGTAAGTATATTGGCATATTAACTTTGAATATTGGGACACCTTAACTTCTTATCATATTTGTCCTAAAATTTAAATAGGTCCATTTTGCTACCTGTTGATGTATCGAAAAACTGCTGCATGAGTGGCAAACAGTGTAGACCCTGATCAGATGCCACATTCTGTTAGAACTGGGTCTACATTTCCACAGTCATTCTCCTGATTCTGCTGATTAAAGATGGGCAGTTGTCAGTTTCCAGCAAACATATGTGCACCAAGTACTGGTCAACCAGGTAGAGGGCTAATTTTGCCCAGAAAAAAGTGAGTAAGTTAACTGACTGGCTTAATATGACCTTAATAGTGCTGACTGGGATGTAAAACTCCAAATCAAATCACTGCAGTAGCTAGGGTAGTCATTGGATTGAGGAGGGTACCATATTTACTGAGGCTGCCTAATCAGAGGTGAAAAGATAATCGATTATCGGTCCTGCCATTGCAATTGATAATCGATTAGTAATCGCTGAAGATTTGGTCATAATTTTACCTGTCTGTCTGAGAATGACTCTTATCATAAATTATGTTGTAGTTTATTGTATGTATTTGATCTGACAGTCTTGAGCAAACAGTGTAGACCCATATGAGATGCCACAAACATGTGTCTCATCAGGGTCTACACTGTTTGCCACTCATCCACCTATTTTAGAGACAACATTGGGTTGTAAGTTGTACTTGTTCAAATTTTAGATTAAGTATGGTAAGGAGATCTCAACTGAATACTAAGGGTAAATATGGTAAAGTAAGAGACAGAAATTGAATGATCGATTATTAGCAAATCAGTAATGATAATCATTTTTGTGGAATTAATCGATCAATTAATCGATTATCCGATTAATTGTGCCAGCCTTAATATTTACCTTGATTATTTGAACACCTTCCTGACTGTGCTTTTAACATTGTGGATGAGTGGCAAACAGTGTAGACCCTCATCAAAATATCCCTTTAGAGAAGTTTTGGGCATGTTCCCCCCCCCCACCCCCACCCCCACTCCCTTCTTCCCTTCCCGCAAAATAGTTTTAGGTGGGTATATTGTTTTCAGCATGTCTGTGATTGGGAATACTGTTTTCAGCATGTCCATGGTTCTGTCATTCTGTCAACAATTCAGGTTTTTGCTCTTTAACTTCATTAGATTTTTCTAATTTGAACACATTTACCTTTTTCAATTTTGTTCAAATTTTGAGGGTTAAAGGGGTATACTGTTTTCAGCGTGTCGGTGATTCTTTCATTCCGTCAGCAATTAAGGCTTTTTCTCTATAACTTCACTAGCTTTGTTCAATTTTGTTCAAATTTTTACCACACCTTCACCATCAGACAATGCACATATGATAGGAAAATAGGGGCAGAAGGTTCAGTATTACAAGAGTAATGCCTCTATGTAATTATTTAAATAAGATGTTTGTATTATGACTTATAGTGCATACTTTGTGAAATCAGCTTCTCATACAGCTTTTGTTGGATCTTTTCAAAACTTTGCGCATATATTACAGACATAATGATGATATGCATATGGAAGTTTGATGCTGAAATATTACTTTTTGGCAAAATGGCAGGGTTTTTAACTTACGCATTTTACGACAACTGCACCTAATCAGTGATAGTTAATAGTGCATATTTTGTGAAATGAACTCCTCTTGGAGCTTTTGTTTAAGATCTTTTCAAAACTTTACACATATACATTACAGACATACATGTATTTAGGATGTGCATGTGAAACTTTGATGCTGAAAAAATATTTCTTCAAAAAATGACAGCTTTTTTATTTAGTGGTTTTAAGACAACTGCACCTAGTTGTTGTTTGTTTATGTAGTGTCGGAGTAATCTTCATCATAATAAAAGAGACAATACACATGGTAGATTTTCTGCCATTTTTTACAAGGGAGGCAAATTTTGTGGCTCATGCTTGTATTCTTATACTTAAAGACCCTTCTGAAAAGTGGTCTGCTCTAAAAGGAAAGTTTACTCATAAGGAAGGCAAAACTTATTATACCCCCCCCTCCACCCCCCCCCCCCACCCCCCAAACACACAACTGTGTTTGTAGGGGTATACTATTTTCTTGTAAGGCCCCCACCTCTGTACTATTTTCATGTAAAGTCCCCCCCCCCCCCACCCCCCACCAACAACTGTGTTTGTAGGGGTATACTATTTTCATGTTGTTGGTCGTTCAGTTATGTTTTGGTTTCTGAGCAGGGGGTATCTAATAAGCACTGCTTATTGACTTTTCTTGTTGTTGTTTTTTTTTTTTTGTTTTTTTTGTTTTTTTTTGTTTTGTTTTGTTTTTGTGTGTGTGTTTGTGTGTATGATTGGCCACATTCTGAAAAATAGTGCATTTATCTTGATCTCATGCCTCTGACAATCTGTTTTGGAAAATGTGCTGGCAGGTGCAACGTAACTATCCAGTCAGGTATTTTGGTATTATATCACCGCAAACTGTATTTGTATAGGGTATACTATTTTCATGTTGTCCAACTGTATGTCGGTCCATCCATTATGTTTTGGTTCTTGCAGGGGTGGGGTATCTAATAAACACTGCTTATTGACCTTTCTTGTTTGCATTGCAGTGTGCTGCTGATGTGTGCATAACCACTTTACATGGCCTGACTTGCAGTGGGGAAACACCAGGAGAGAGTAGCAGATCATTTATGGTGTTAGTTAAATAAGGAAATGTGTTTAGTGTCTATTTTCTATTTTCTCTTGATGAAAATGAAAGCAGTGAATTGTTTTTTGTTTGTAAACAGACTATTCGGACCGGACAACGTAATTTACAGTTCTTCGGATGTTAGCTGGTCATCAATGAATTGTTGCTGACTGTAGAATAGCTGTTACTATTTTCAGTTCCTCTGGAGCGGATGGTGATCAACAAGGAAAGAGCAGCAGGCTGGTATAGACTGTCTGCCTACTATTGTGCCAAGATGACAAGTGAACTAGTTCTCATACTAGTACAGCCAGCCATCTTTGTTGTCATAGCATACTGGGTGATAGGCTTAAATGGAATCTCAGCATTTTTTGCAACACTTGGAACAGTATTTATAGACTCTGTGGCAGGCCAGGTAGTATTGTTTTTGTTCAACAGTCAGTGTATAATTTGTAATTACAGTGTACATATTTTCCATGTATGTAAACCTTCTGGTGTTAGGCTTAAAAAACAATTGAGTTTACCTGCAGTAGAGTGAATGTCCTAAAATTTCAAATGCTCTATGTCAATCTTTTTCTGCCTAAATTGTATTCTAAAATGCCTGTGTTAAACAAATACAGGCAAAATGGTAAACAGTGTAGATACCAATCATACTGCTCCTTCAGAAGAGTGGGTCAGCAAACAGAACTGTCGATTTTGGGGTAAAGAAAAACAAATTTATGTCATGGAAATTCTTTACATGATGAAAAAAGTTACTGTGTGGACTGCTTTAAGCTCTAGTGGAATCATCTTGTGACCCCCGGGCAGCTTGCCCTGGGGATGAAATGACCTGGCACTCCCCCCTTCCCCCAACCCCTCTGTCTCCAGAATACCTGACAGAACTTAATTCAGAAAATTTTTAATTTTTTGAAATAAAAACCCTTATAATAGAAACATGAGAAAACTGAGAACACTTACCCCCCACCCCCTCCCCCTACACACACACACACATCCTTCCTATCCAAAGAAAGATAGGTAATTGTAAATATTGGAATTATTCTAATGGCTTGTTCAGTGGGAAATTCTATTAAAAGTGATAAAATATCTTTCTGGACTGTGTCTGCAAGGTTTTATGAGGTTGGGAGGAGGTTGGCTTAGCCCTAAGTATCTTATCCCTAAACCTCCAAATATTCTACAGTTCTAATGTTTGTGCATTAGAACTTTGTATAAAAAATGATTAAATATTTTTTTCTGATCTAAGTTTGCCAAGTTTCCAGGGGTGGGGGCAAGCTGCCCAGGTGCCCAGGACACAATATCTTCACCACCGGGGATGGGGGCGGGTTAAAGCTGCCAAGGTATCTTATCCACCCATTTTTGTCCGAACAAATATAGGTAAATATTGGAATTATTCTAATGACTTGTTCATTGAGAAATTTTATTAAAAGTGATAGAATATCTTCCGGAATTGTGTCTGCAAGGGTTTCTGAGTTTGGGAGGAAACTGCTTAGGTCACAGTATCTTTGCCCCAACCTCTTTCCATAAAGAGAAAAAAATGGTAAAAGCATATATTACAACAGTTCTAATAACTGTGCAGTATGAACTTGTCATAAAAATATAAATATTCATCATTTTGAACTGTGTTTGCCTGGGTTTCTAAGGGGGTGGGATGGGGAGTGTGTGTGTGGGGGGGGGGGGGGAGGGGGCAGGGGGGGGGCAAGCTGCCTTGTTGAAGGGGGGTGGGGTGGTGGTGGTGGGGGGGAAGGGCAAGATACACTGCTACACCTACCTTACAAAAGAATGGAATACAGATATCTGACATATGGTTTCAACAGGATGTAGCTACCCCACACACCATGAGTCTTGTTCTTTCATGGCTAGATGAAATATTTGAAGCTCCAGTTAACTTATTTAAAACAGAGAAAGTGTGGCCACCCCATTCTCTGGATTTGAACCCATTAGACTTTTTCTTGTGAAGATATTTAAAGGAGAAAGTCTGTACACCTAAGCCTGAAATACTTATGGAGCTAAAATCAGCAATTCATTGTGAGATGAGAGTTATTTCACCAGAGATATGTTTCAAAACTTTGAAAGTTGACATTTTGATTACTTAGATGTCATTTGGAACATATCATCTAAAAGTTAACTGTCATCCAGCAAAATGATGTTATGTGAGTACACTATATATCATGTCACATAAATGTTTAATTTCTACAGAATACAGTGATATAAAATGTTTTAAAACTATTGACGGATAAAAAAGTTATTAAATGTTCAAATGACATCCGATATTTTGAAACACCCTGTACTTATGTACTTATGGTAAATATGATATAATGTATTCAAATTTGTACCCTTCTCTCATTGTTGTATTGGATTATTTCAGAGTTTTGGTTTGTTTGTTGGGATAGCCTGTTTAGAAGTAAGCCATTCAATGACAGTATCAATTACCTTTCAGATGGGAATTATGTTATTGGGTAAGAAATTAGCAATAAATTTTTTTCAAAATCTGACTTTCCATATTTACCCTAATTATTCAGACAGAAAATCTTCTGCTAACAGTGTAGACCCAGATATAACTTGAGCAGTTTGATCAGTCTTTACATTACTTGCCATTCCCTTAGCACTTTTTAGCCCTTTCGCCAGGTAGTGAGATTTAGGATGAATACCTAACTGCACTGTACAAGCCTAAAATTTGAACAAATCTGTGTGGTTTCTGTGGCAACTAGAATTGATCATAAATGCAGGTAAAAAATATAAATCAAGTTACCAAGATAGGCACAGTGATATTTAACAAGCAATGACAAAATACTACAATTGCAACAACAGACAAATGAACAGACTTCAACAGAGCAACCGCCTTGTAACTGTCAGCAGAGTAACTACCAAGGGCTTTACACTTGTTCTTCTTGTACAAAACCTCACCCTTCAAATTTGGAAAAATAACCTCTGGAATCAGGTTATGGAGAGCAACTAGTTCGGATGTCCTGGTGTTTGGTACTCTCAACTTACAAGCTGGTTGTCCTGGTAAGAACCGGCTCGACTTGTAGAAATTTTCTAGTCATTAGTACAACCTTACCTAAATTGATTACAGGTAGTAGTTACAAGTTTGTAGGGTCAGTCTGTGAAAGCAAGCATATACATTTACAAATGTATATTGCTGGCCAGATATACCATTCTCACTGTATATTTCTTCCTCTCATTTACAGTGCCCATCTGTTTTTGAGCCTTGTATAGGGGAACAATTCCTTATGTAAACATGCATAGGCTTTTACAAAACAAATACCCACTTGGACACTTGATTCCATTGTCTTTTAAAATGAAGGTAGAATGATTACTGGAAGCCAAAAGTTATTCTGTTTATCAAACTTAACCAGATCAGTCTGTGTGTTTGTGCCTTTTGATTTGTCCAAGCTGTTAGTATGAAACATTGGAGATGCCTCGTTGACTTAGTATTGAACTGCAAAGACCCTGTTCAGAGTGCACAGATATACATTTAGACCATGTTATCCCACTTCTTTAACACTGAGTTTGCACTTAGCAGTACACTCTGAAATAAGATTCATTGCACTGTTTGCCAGTGTCTCAGCATTAAGCCCAGTCCAGTTTTTAGCTCACCTGAGCCGAAGGCTCATGGTGAGCTATTGTGATCACTCACCGTCCGTCGTCGTCGTCGGCGTCGTTGTCGTTGTCATCGTCGTCCGGATGTCCATCTGTCCACAATCTTTAAACAACATCTCTTCCTAAACCACTGGTGGGAATTTGACCAAACTTCACAGGAATGATCCTTGGTTGGTCCTCTTTCAAAGTTGTTCAAATGGTTCCGGTTCATTGCATATCTAGGTCACAGGAGCTAAAAATAGATTTTTTAATTAAAAACTTAAAAAATCTTCTTGTCCGAAACCATTGGACCGATTTCAATATAATTTTGCAAAAATGTTCCTTTGGTGATCCTCTACCAAGATTGTTCAAGCCATTTGAATTCATCAAAAAACATGGCCCCCGGGGGCGGGGCTTATTTTCCCTATATATCTATATAGAAAACTTTAAAAATCTTCTTGTCCGAAACAACTGGACCGATTTCAATATAATTTTGCAGAAATGTTCCTTTGGTGATCCTCTACAAAGATTGTTCAAGCCATTTGGATTCGTCAAAAGACATGGCTGCCAGGGGGCGGGGCTTATTTTCCCTGTATATCAATATAGAAAACTTTAAAAATCTTCTTGTCAGAAACCACTGGACCAATTTCCATATAATTTTGCAGATCCTTTGGTGATCCTCTACCAAGATTGTTCAAGCCATTTGGATTCGTCAAAAAACATGGCCGCCAGGGGGCGGGGCTTATTTTTACTATATATCTGTATAGAAAACTTTAAAAATCTTCTTGTCAGAAACCACTGGACCAATTTCCATATAATTTTGCAGAAATGTTTCTTTGGTGATCCTCTTGCAAGATTGTTCAAGCCATTTGGATTCGTCAAAAACATGGCCGCCAGGGGGCGGGGCTTATTTTCCCTATATATCTGTATAGAAAACTTTAAAAATCTTCTTGTCAGAAACCACTGGACCGATTTCCATATAATTTTGCAGAAAGGCTCCTTTGGTGATCCTCTTGCAAGATTGTTCAAGCCATTTGGATTTGTCAAAAAACATGGCCGCCAGGGGGCGGGGCTTATTTTCCCTATATATCTATATAGAAAACTTAAAAAATCTTCTTGTTAAAAACCACTGGACCGATTTCAGTATAATTTTGTAGAAATGTTCCTTTGGTGATCCTCTACCATGATTGTTCAAGCCATTTGGATTCGTCAAAAAACATGGCTGCCAGGGGGGGCGGGGCTTATTTTCCCTATATATCTATATAAAAAATTTAAAAAATCTTCTTATCAGAAACCACTGGAACGATTGCAATATAATGTGGCAGAAATGTTCCTTTGGTGATCCTGTACCAAGATTGTTCAAGCCATTTGGATTTGTCAAAAAACATGGCCGCCAGGGGGCGGGGCTTATTTTCCCTATATAATCTATATAGAAAAACTTGAAAAATCTTCTTGTCAGAAACCACTGGACCGATTTCAATATAACTTGGCAAAAATGTTGCCTTGGTGACCTTCTACCAAGATTATTCAAGTAATCGTGATTTGTCAAAAAACATGGCCGCTAGGGGGTGGAGCTTATTTTCCCTATATATCTATATAGAAAACTTGAAAAAATCTTCTTGTCAGAAATCACTGGACCGATTTCAATATACCTTGGCAGAAATGTTTCTTTGGTGATCCTTTACCAAGATTGTTCAAGCCGTCATGATTTGTCAAAAAACATGGCTGCCAGGGGGCGGGGCTTATTTTAACTTCGTAATACATTAACCTATAGATAATGTGCTATTCTATTCTGTTATTCACCCCCTCCACAGAAAAAACGACCTTTCAGTCGTTATAAAGTCTTAATTCAGAAGGTCCCTTTAACTGTTACCTGTATGACGTAGTTCCTCCCGCTCAAATGATCACGTGTCAGTTTCTTTTCTGTGGACTTTGAATGTTCAAGGATTATTATTCTGTGTTAGAAAAAATGGATTAAAATTATTCTACACGGTTAAAATTTTTATATCCTTGACTTTCTCTGGTTCTATATTTACTCCTTCTACTATCTATGTACTTATTTTCGAAATATCGATCTTAGATTTCTTGTTTTCTCAATGTTAAATTTCTTCCTTTGTTTCCGCGTCAGTCGATGCATTTCGCCCGCGGCAACTGTGGCCATTTAAAAGCTAAATGGGATACACATTTATCTTGTCTAACTTGTAATTCTTGCACACGTATCTCTCCGTGTTATATTTGTAGTTCCTGGACAGAAAAAGTTTGGAACCTAGCAGAAAGAAGACGCCTTCATGCTACTAGAAAATCAGTTATGACGCAGAAGAGAAAACAGAAGAAATCAAAGAAATCCAAGAAGTCCCAGTCAGACATGTCTGACAACGGGACAGTTGATGGGAGCACCGCCCCTCATAGCTTTACTGCTCGGGGCAGGACCCATCAAGGTGGCAGCCTGGCGGACTTAGAGTCTGACCGGGCACTAAGCCCACCAGTCACCAGTCACCGGTCACCAGTCACCAGTCAACCAGTCACCAGTCAACCAGTCACCAGTCATCCAGTCACTGGGCAACTTATCTCCGTTCATCCAGTCGCCAGTCACCAGTCAACCAGTCACCAGTCAACCAGGCACCAGTCAACTAGGCTCCAGTCAACCAGGCATGGGTTTACAGTCATTCGCGTATGACCTACAAACACAAATTCCGCCTGGTTATATTCCTATAAAAGTGCCTGTACAAAGCTACGCTCCGTCCATAAGTAGCCATATTTCACAGGGTAGTGTCCACAGACTATCCAATGTCTTTATTCCTGGTTACGAACGTTCTAATAGACTAGAACTTCCTAATCCAGCTTCTTCCTCTAGACAGATTATTCCACTCGAACCTGATTTTTCGCAGGTCTCAGATCCGAGTGTAATGATTGAGCCTCCAAATTCAAATGATTTATCTATCTCCAGACCTTCAAGGAAGGATCAGTCTAAAAGAGAGCATAAATCTAAAAAGAGAAGAAGACATCGATCGTCCTCTTCTTCTATCTCTACTTCCAGATCAGACTCTTTGAGTTCTTCTCGGCGAAAGAAAAATTCAAAGAGATCTAAGCACTCTCATAAAAAGAGAAGAAGACGATCGATGACGCCTTCTTCTTCATCAAATTCCTCCCAATCTCAACTTGACATTGGTAGATATACAAGGGCTCATAAATCTCCCCAGGTTGTTCAAATGCCAACTCAAATACAACCTGAGGAGACTAATTTTAGTCAAATCACAAATCAACCTATTAATTACGATCAGATTCAGCCGAATCTCACTCAACAGAATAAGGAGTCAGATTCGGAAACTGAATCCGAAGTCTGGTCATTTGATCGTGCGATTAACGAGGTCTTCCGGCTTCTTCCTCCTGAGTTATGCCCCAAAACTCAGCAGGATCAAGCTCCATTAAAACCTCTCTCTGGGATCGAACAATTAATGGAGTCTCATTCCACTCCATTACTTGTCCTCCCACAATCCAAATTAGTACAAAATACAACAAAATATATTCAAAATAGACTAGAATCGGACAAATGTTCAAGAGATTGGATTTGCCCGCAAAGCTTGGTTTCGGCTCTTGCTCCGACTAAATTCTACAAGAGCCAAAACCAATATTTGCCAACTGATAATATCCCTCAATTAGAAGCGGATGCGTCGCTCCTAGACATTTCTAATAAAGGAAGAGCTTCTATTCCGCTCAAGAATCTAGAAGCATGGGAAAGGAAGGCTAGAAAACTAGTCGCTATTAATTCTCATGCTGATCTATTTTCTTCAGCTGCCTTCCTTTCATTACAACAGGAATCGATGTCGGTTGTGGCCCTTTCCAGACTTCTGGAGGCCGTAGCCAAATCGATTAAACATGTACTGCCATGTCTACACTTTTAACTACTGAATTATTCCAAGCTAGGAGGGACGCAGCCCTAGCTTCGTCTAAACTACTACTCGACAATTCCACATACGAGTTAAGGAACGCTCCTATTAACTCAAAATCCTTATTTGACGGCAGGATAAAAGAAATAGCTAAATCAAACTTCGAAGCTCAACAGCAAAGGTTTCTAGCTTCTACATCCATTCAGTCACAATCTCATTCTTATAAGCCTCCTTCGCAGAGCAGAGCTTTCAAGATACCTAAATATCCTGCTAAACAAACAACATCCAGACCTAAACCTACGCAGTCGTATAGGTCCAAAAATTTTCCTCAAAGCTCATCTTCTCACATTAAGAAAGATAATATCAAGAGGACTGGTAACATCCGTCAGTTCCCCTCCTCTAAACCTGCCTCTTCCTCCGCAAGATTATGAAGGCCCGCCCTTTCCACTGCCTGCTCTTCCGCTCGCGGACATTCCAGTGGGAGGACGATTGGCCCATTTTGCGGAAAAATAGGAGGAAATAACAGACAACAAATGGGTCCTCTCTATCGTACGAAACGGATTCAGGATACCATTCATCAAAATTCCTCCTTTGTCATCTGTTCCGATCAGAATGTGTCAATCCTCCTCCCCGTTTCTCAGAGAAGAGATCGAAAATCTTCTCAACAAACGGGCAGTGGAAAGGGTACAGAATCCGGAAACTCCCGGCTTTTATTCCCGGATATTCCTTGTGCCAAAAAAGAACGGAAAGTTTCGTTTAATATTAGACCTGTCTTTATTAAACCGTTACATAGAGAAACAAGCATTCAAAATGGAGACAGTCAAATCGGTAAGACAAGCGATGAGACTCAACGATTGGGCTGTCTCCATAGATTTAACAGATGCATATCTACATGTGCCGATACATCGTCAATCCAGGAAGTATCTTCGTTTCGTACACGAAGATCAAGTATATCACTTTTCTGCCCTACCGTTCGGAATGTCCCTAAGTCCGTTAATTTTCTCGAAACTGATGGACGTTATTGCAGCTTTTCTACGCCAACGTGCCATATCAGTTTTTCCATACCTAGACGATTGGCTGATAAAAAATCTGATTCATAACCGTCTGATTACTCAGACAAAGATTTGCATTCAAACTATTCAAAGCCTAGGTTTTCTGCCAAATCTCAAGAAGTCAGACCTCTTTCCTGCTCAGAAATTCACCTTCATAGGTATGGAATTTCTGACGCAACAAAATTTAGTCAGGGTTCCAGCGGATCGTGTACAGAACCTAATTCTAACAATCAAGAAAATAATGTCAGCAAAACATGTATCGGCACGAACTTTCCTTTCTCTTTTGGGCAAACTCAGTGCTGCAGCAGACCTTGTTCTCCTGGGCAGACTGCACTTACGTCCTCTTCAGATGTGCCTGCTGTCAGTCTGGAAACCTCATATTCTTCCTCTCGATCACCCGATCTCGATAAACGGCATGATTCGATCTCACTTACAATGGTGGATAAACCCCATTCGATTCGAGACAGGGACTTCAATCCATCCTCCAGACCCCAAATTCTTCCTTTATACGGATGCCAGTCATTACGGATGGGGAGCTCATTTAGAGCCGACAACAATGTCCTTTCATGGTCGCTGGACAAAAAACCAATCCCAGCTCCATATCAATATGTTAGAAATGATGGCCATACGATTAGCACTGAAACAAGCCAAAACATTTATTCACCATTCTTGCATCATGATATCCACAGACAACACAACGGTGGTCTCATATATCAACAAACAGGGTGGCACTCATTCCCCCAATCTTTGCGTAGAAGTTTGGAAAATACTCAATTGGTGCCTGGAACAAGACATAGTTATCAGAGTACGTCACATCCCAGGCAAATTCAACATTCTTGCAGACCGCCTCTCAAGACTAGACAAACCTATCAAGACAGAATGGGCTCTGGATCAAACAGTTGCGAATTCAGTATTCCAGATGCTCAACTTCCCAAATGTGGATCTGTTTGCGACAAGATTCAACCACAGACTCCCATTATATGTCTCTCCAGTACAAGACTACAAAGCACTAGCGATAGATGCCCTGTCCATGGACTGGAATCATCTTCATGCATATGCTTTTCCTCCTTTTATTCTGATACCTGCTGTTCTAGAGAAAATCCGACAACATCAGTGCAGAATAGTTCTCATAGCTCCTTTCTGGCCACAGCAACAGTGGTTCTCAGAACTTCTTCTTCTATTAGTGTCAGCTCCGATTCGTCTGCCACTAATTCCAAGACTACTGACTCAATCCAAAGGAAGATTTGTACATCAAAACCTCCCAATTCTCGACCTTCACGCTTGGGAGTTATCAAACAATCAATCAGAGATAAGAAATTTTCACAAAACGTTGCAGATTTTGTCTCCAGATCAAGAAGAGCATCTACACAAAAAGTCTACGATGCAAAATGGACCATCTTCTCTAATTGGTGTCATACAAAAAAGGTTAATCCGATCTCGGCCCCTATTACAGTTATAGCCGATTTCTTAATCTTTCTTTTTTCGGAAAAGAAATGTCAGATTAGTACTATTAAAGGTTATAGATCTATGATCTCTAACACTTTAAAATTCAAAACTGGTAATAGAATCGGATCTAATCCAGTTTTATCTGAACTTATCAGATCCTTTGAACTTCAACGACCAGTACAAAGATCTCTTACACCTAAATGGGACTTATCATGGGTTTTAGTATGTCTACAAAAACCACCTTTTGAACCTCTTGATAAGGCTTCTAAATTTCACGTTACTATTAAGACAGCCTTTCTCTTAGCTCTTGCCACTGCTAAAAGGTGTAGTGAAATACATGCTCTAGCTATGGATTCACAACATTTAAGATTTAATCAATCTGATGGTTCAGTTTCCTTGATTCTTAAATCTGGTTTTTTAGCAAAAAACCAGCTTCCTTCTGTTAAACCAGATCCTATTGTTGTTCCTAGTCTTGCTCGAATATGTAAATGGGAACATACTGACAGACTTCTTTGCCCCGTTAGGGCTCTGAAATTCTATCTCAAAATGACTAGCTCTTATCGCCAAAATAGAACTAGACTTTTTCTTCCTATTAAAGGCAATAAGGATATCTCTAAAGATACTATCTCGAGATGGATATCTTACACTGTTAAACTTGCCTATAGGAAACTCACTAAACGAGATATCTCTTTCCTTAAAATCAAAGCTCATGAAGTTAGAGCTCTTTCCTCTTCTTGGGCTTTCTTCGACAAAGTTCCTCTCAATG
The DNA here is from genome assembly GCA_964016985.1 of Anodontia alba. Classification (NCBI taxonomy): domain Eukaryota; kingdom Metazoa; phylum Mollusca; class Bivalvia; order Lucinida; family Lucinidae; genus Anodontia; species Anodontia alba. The sequence goes on from OZ024834.1 coordinate 76,478,796, forward strand.
ATATACTTCAAGCAGCGGTTTGGAATAGTTCATCAACTTTTGCCAAATTCTATCTCAGAGACATGTCTCAACAAGCACAGAATCTCCAAAGTTTGGGCCCCATTGTAGTGGCCCAAAAAGTGGTGGGGGGCCAACAGCAATCAGCTATGGATGTGTAGACAACGTCAACAGCCCCCCTAGACCTGATGCTATACTAGAGAGGTACTAATTATATCTTTATTATATATATATGTTAACCCTGGATTACTTTATCCTTGGTTAAAGGATCTTATTATTGCCTTAAGCACTAATTATGTCCTCATTATATATATATAAAAAATAAATCCTTTTATTAAGCCTTAATTCAGAAGTTGGGACTAACTTATTAGGAGAAATCCTCCCTCCTATTCTACAAATTCTAGCACATTATCTATAGGTTAATGTATTACGAAGTTAAAATGAAGTTTTTTAAAAGTAAAACATATTTTAACGAGTAATACTTAACCTATAGATAAGTATTTATCGTCCCACCTCCCTTCCCTCGCTCCTTTCTCCTAATTGTGTATTGTTTTACACATAAAAGAAACTGACACGTGATCATTTGAGCGGGAGGAACTACGTCATACAGGTAACTGTTAAAGGGACCTTCTGAATTAAGACTTTATAACGACTGAAAGGTCGTTTTTTCTGTGGAGGGGGTGAATAACAGAATAGAATAGCACATTATCTATAGGTTAAGTATTACTCGTTAAAATATGTTTTACTTTTAAAAAACTTCATTTTCCCAAAATATATCTATATAGAAAACTTGAAAAAACTTCTTGTCAGAAACCACTGGATCGATTTCAATATAACTTGGCAGATATGTTTCCTTGGTGACCCTTTACCAAGATTGTTCGAGCTATCATGATTTGTCAAAAAACATGGCTGGTAGGGGGCGGGGCTTATTTTCCTCGTATATCTACATAGAAAACTTTAATGATCTTCTTGTCAGAAACCACTGGACTGATTTCAATTAAACATTGCAGAAATGTTTCTTATGTAACCCTCTATCAAGGTTATGCAAGCTGTCATGATTCATCAAGAAACAGGGCCGCCAGGGGGCGGGGTTTATTTTCCCTATATATCTATATAGAAAAACTTTAAAAGTCTTCTTTTCAGAAACCACAGGTCCAATTTCATTACAACTTGGCAAAAATGTTTCCTTGGTGACCCTCTACCAAGATTGTTCAAGTAATCATGATTTGTCAAAAAACATGGCTGCTAGTGGGTGGGGCTTATTTTCCCTATATATCTATATAGAAAACTAAAAAACCTTCTTGTCAGAAACCAATGGACTGATTTCAATATAACTTAGCAGGCATGTTTCTTTGGTGACCCTCTACCAAGGTTGTTCAAGCTGTCATGATCGTCAAAAAACATGGCCACTACGGGGCAGGGCTTATTTTTTTCTATATGTCTATATAAAAAACTTTAAAAATCTTCTCGTAAGAAACCGTTGGACCAAGCTCAATGTAGCTTGGCAAGAATGTTGCTTTTGTGACCCTCTACCAGGATGGTTCAAGCCTTCATGATATGTCAAAAAACATGGCCTCCAGGGGGCAGGGCTTATTTTCGGTATATACCTGTATAGAAAACTTTAAAATGCTTCTTGTCAAATACCTCCTGACCAATTTCACTAATGCTTTGGTGACCCTCTACCAAGAATGTTCAAGCAATCCTGATTTGTCAAAAAACATGCCTGCTTATTTTCCCTCTATATCTAACTAGAAAACTTTAAAAATCTTCTTGTCAGAAACCACTGAACCGATTTCAGTTCAACTTGGCAGGAATGTTCCTTTGGTTACCCTCTACCAAGTTTGTTCAAGCTGTCATGATTCGTCATGGTTATAAAATTTATACATAAAATTTTAGAGCAGTGAACTTGGCTGAAACTTCAACATTAAGTATGCAAATCTGTTTGCTCAGGTGAGCGATATAGGACCATCATGGTCCTCTTGTATAGATAATCCTCTTTACACAGCACTCTGATGTCACAGCAACAAAAATAGCGCAGCTGTAAATAAACATTACAAACACTATTTTGCGTGGATTAACTTTACTGGTCAGTGATAGTCATGTGGACAACAGTGAGTTTATCTCAGATTCTTTAGTAACTTTGGGTGATTACTGATAAACATTCAACCCCCACTGCTGCCCACCCCCTCCTCCCCTCCCCACCACAAAAAAAAAAAAGTTTTTAAAAATGTTCAGTTTTGGAATAAGTTCAGTTCAGACACAACAGGTTGTGGGTTTCATATCATAAACAATTAGTTGATTTATCTAACACACGGTTTGATTTCATTGGTCAATAAAATAGCAACATATTTTTGGACTGACTTTTGAATGTCTTTTATGAACACTCTGTCAGCTTTCTGTCCACTTAATGCTCAACCTGTTGAGTATGAACCATGTGTACCAATTATAGGAAACATTCTTATGATCCAATTAGGGTTGGAACCCACAATAACCAGCTTGGAAGTTGAGAGTTAAGCATAATATCACCTAAATCTGACTTAATATTATAAACATTAGATTCTCCTCTTACTTTCAGAATAAAAATATCATCATCATCTAAACAAAACAAACCAAGAAGGGCAGTTGTCAGTTTCTGGCGAAAGAATGTGCACAATACTGGTTAACCGCTTAGAAGACTAAGCCTGCCCAGTAAACATGTGGTTAGGTAAACTGACCGTGCTCAACATGACCCCATTTGGTTGACTGGGCCGTAAAACCTCAACACAAACAAACAAACAAACCAAAAACAATTGTTATTCAGTGCATTTTTCATAGATATTTTACAAACCGTTAGGCTTTTGCAGGGAAAGTTAGGAAAGAATATTGATTAAATGACATTTTTATAGGGAAGAAACAAAAGAAAAAAAAATAATATATTATACATATTATTATGGAAAAGAATTATATTTTTGTGGATTTTATCGACGTGTAAAGTATGGTGAATCACTCACAAACTGAATAAAGCCAGAATGTTAACTTTGTAAGTGATTCGCCTGAGTTAACACATCAATAAAATCCATTAAAAATATTAAATAATTCATTCCTTATACGAGGGATGTTCGAAATGAGTTGCTTATTTCTATCTGGAGACGTCAAATTTCAAGTTAGCCCAAAAGTACTCATTTCATGCCCTCGAAGTACTCCCTGTGGCTAGAAATGCAAAGTTTCAGCCAATGTATCCACTTCTTGAAGGCGTCACGGTACGCTGATTTGGGCACAGTAATAAGGTACTGATGAATGGCAGATCCAAGTGCCTGTCGGGACTGGTATTTCCGCCCAGCAAGGAATGCTATCAATTTCGGAAACAAAAAGAAATCACATGGGGCAAGGTCTGGGGAATACAGGGGGTGAGGCAAAACAGTTACTTTTTCTTTCTTCAAAAACGCCGTAACTATTGCGGAGGTATGAGCTGGGCATTGTCATGTAGAAGACGGACATGTTTAAAACCAGTGGCAGGGCGTCGTTTCTGATAATACTTTTTCAGTTTCTTCAGTATTACGTCTTTGTAGTACTTTCTGGTGATGATTTTGCCCTTTTTCACTGGCACTTTTATTGCGACTCCTTCACCAGAGAAGATTGCATACAAAACCTTCTTTGTACTCAAAGAACGTTTGGCAATTATTGGGCGTTTGCTGTGTTTAGTGGCCCAGATCTTATTGCTTACCTTTCTGACGGGCTCAAAATAATGGACCCAGGTTTCATCACCTGTGATGACATTGGCAAACTGCTTTTTGTCATATTTTGGAAACATTTGAAGCAGCTTTTTGGCCACTTTAACCCGTTGCCTCTTTTGCTCGTCAGTCAACAGATGTAGCACCCACCTAGCAGAAATCTTTCTGACTTTCAAATGCTTCTTCAAAAAAAGGTGAACCGTTGATAGTGATATGCCTACCTTTCATGCAATATCACAAACTGTAAATCTGGCATCTCCTTCAATGATTTCCTTTATTTTGGAAACGATTTCTTTACGAGATGCAGATTTTGGCCTGTCTGATTTCGGTGCATTTTTGATGGACTCTACACCAGACTCAAATTTCTTTTTCCACCGCCGAACTGTGTCATTAGACACACAAGAAGGTCCAAAAGCAGTAGAAATTTCAGTCATCAGCTTCTTCAAAGAACAACCAAGTTTTGAGCGAGCTTTGATGTAAGCCCGTATTTCATCTTTTTTGTCGACGCTTCTACCAACCATTTTTACTGCAGTGGTCAATGACTGCGTGTATTCAAATGGCAAATTTTATGTCTTACACTTAGTCTAACATGTACATTTATACACCATTGTGTAGATATTGAATAGCCCTATACAGGTATGTATTGGTTTTTATCGTGCCCCACGTGGATATCGAGCTAGAGGACAATAAGCAATTCATTTTGAACATCCCTCGTAATTCCAACTTTGACATTTTTTGGCAACATGAAAATGTTACAAATGTTGCCAAAAAATATCAGTCTTTTGACTTGAGGGAAAGAAAATAGATCTGACACATTCCTGCTCTGAACTTTGTTTGAAGAATTAAACTTTTCTTTTAACCAATCAGATTGCATGAAATATGTTTAAAGATGAGGAGTTGGAATTATAACCTATGTGATAAATCAGACAAATGAAATAATGCATTCAAACTCAGGTTTTTAATAAGACTGGCTGGGAATAGAAAGCCTGACTTGGTTATTCCTGGTGACATTACTTGTGAAGCGTTAAATGTGTTTTTTCTAACAGTAAGATACACCAGATCTGTTGTCAGTACCATTGTTATATGTAATTGTGAGTTATGTGCTGTTTTGTATTTAGTGTTTATATTGTAGGTGGCTTGTTTACAAGGACATTACCCTACTGGCTGGACTGGTTGAAGTACCTCTCATTTTTACACTACGCATTTCACTCTCTCATGTTGCTTGAATTTACTGATGCACCTCCTGTGCAGTAAGTATATATTTTCTCCCATCCCTCACCTGCACCTCAGGTGAGGGACACACATATTGTTTTTGGTGGGGATCTTATTTTGGTGTCTGCAGAGTCTGTTTGGCATCGGCTTTTGATTTTTTTAAGCCCCGCCACAAAGTGGAGGAGGGCATATAGTTTTACTCTATGTCATGCATCTGCCCTCCTTCATGCATCCGTGTGTTGGTCAGTCTGTGTTTCCATCATTGTGTCTGTCTGTCTCTGTCTGTCTGTCACACTTTATAGTATTGTTTGTGTCTGCGCATGTAGTCTGACAGCTTTCAAGGTAATGATTTGTAACTTGCACCATAGGAAGCATATAGACTGAGCATGTGGATATAGGTCACAGAACTCTGATCAAATTATTAATGGTAGAATTATGTACCCTTGAGTTACTTAGGAACTGTGTCATATACTCATGACATAGTAGGGTTGGTGTCTCCACAACTTCTTTAGTTTAAAAGATAATGATTTGAAACTTGTAGCAAAGTAAGAATATAGGCCCGGCATGTGCATAAAGGTCACAAAACCATGATCAAAGTTTTTTGCTAGACTTACTTACCCTGGATTTTGCCTTATACACATGGCATAGCACACTTTGTGTTTCCACAACCTCTCTTACAGTTTTCAAGATAATGATTTGAAACTAGCAGCAAAGTAAGAATATAGGCAGGGCATTGCATAAAGGTCACAGAAGTCTGATCAAAATTTTAATGCTAGAGATACATACCCTTCATTTACTTAGAAATTTGCCATATTCACATTGCATAGTGGAGTTCATATCTCTGCAACTTCTACAGTTTTCATGATTGTGGTTTCTGCTACAGAAAAGGTATAGGTTTAGCATATGCATGAAGGTCGGGGATTTCTGATCAAACTTATATTGCAAAAATTACATGTCCTTGATTTATTTGATAATTTTGCCTTATGAGCATGCCAGAGCAGATGTCATGTGTCTGCAACTCCTCTTACAGATTTCAAGGTTATGTTCAAAAACTTGCACCATGGCAAGAATACAGGTTGAGCTTGTGCATGAAGCCCACATGACTCTGAAAACAGTTAAGTGATAAATGTACAAAACCAAACTGGCAGTAGCAGGGACATTCACCCCCTTTTAAGGATATTCTACTTTTTTCTAGGATGTTTTATAGCATCCTCTCATGTACAAGAGATGATTGATAAATTGAAGGATTTAAGCAGGGTTGCCTGTTTTCAGTCCTGTTATTCCTTGACTATTTACAGTTATGTTACCGACTGCCCATGCCATTTAGTCAGTTTGTGTCAAAGTGGTAACATAAAACATGACTTTTGCAAAATGGACAAAATTGCTGAACAAGTGGTGATTCAATATTTGCATAAAAAGGGATCTAGCACCTTAGGCTGTTCATGCTGATGTGGAAGCAACACTGGGGAAGGAGTCCCCTTCATATGCTACCGTAAAAAGATGGGTGGCAGAATTCAAGTGTGGCAGGGAGAGCCATGAGGATGATCCCTGTTCTGGAAAGCCTGTCACTGTGGCAACTCCTGAAATAGTCACTGAAGTCTATGATATGGCTATGGGTGACAGACGAGTTACAGGCACATATAGCTAGTGCTGTTAGGATTTCTCAGGAAAGAGTTCATTCCATTCTTATGGAAGATCTGGATATGAGAAAACTCTCTGCCCTTTGGGTACCCAGACTTCTGACAGTTGATCAGAAGCACACAAGACAGAATATATCAAATGCTAATCTGAACCTTTTTGAGACAGATCCTGACAAGTTTCTGCTGAGGTTTGTTACTGTGGATGAATCATGAATCCATCATTTCTCCCTAGAAATCAAAAAACAAAAATCCAAACAGCAGTCTATACAATGGAAGCACTCTGGCTCACCCCCATTTTTTTTTTTTTTTTTTTTTAATTTTCAGTTCTGATCCATTACTTGCTGGGATATGTAGCTGAAATTTGTCAGTTATATTAATCAGGTCAGTATAATGGATGACAGAAGGATAACAGCTCTTCCTTATTTAGTTTCTGAATTCACTCTCCACATTAAGTTTTTTTTTTAGCTCACTGAGGAGAAGGCTCAGGATGAGCTATTGTGATCACTCCGTAGGTCATCCGCCCGTGCACACCTTTGAACCACTTCTTTTCTGAAACCCCTGTGCCAGTTTTCTTCAAATTTCACATGAAGCCCTCTGTTAATGGGGGATTGAAAATTTGTACAAACGGTCATGGTCCATTAATCAAGATGGCCACCATGACCATATATGGTAAAAAACACTTGAAGAGCTTCTTCTCCAGAACCAAGAAAGCTTCAAGGCTGAATCTTGGTATATAGCTTTGGGAACTCAAGATCTACCAAGTTTGTTCAAATGATGATCCTAGTTTGACATTTGATCTTTATATGGCAAGGCCAAATCTGCGTGCCTATGCATTTGTATAGGGAAAATATTGAAAATTCAGTTTCTCAAAATGCATTAAAGACCAGTGGCTGAAACTTGCAGTGTATGATCAAAGTAGCAAACCCTTTTAGTTACAATCAAATTTTGTCCTCAGGGGTTATCTGCCCTTGCCCCTGGGCTATTTACATGTATACAATCTGATAAACTTCAAACATAATCTTCTCTGAATCAGCATGACCAATTTTCACCAAATTTCTAATTGGGCCTTCTGTAGAAAGGGTATTATCAATTTGTTCAAACGGTTTTGGATCTTTAAACAAAATGGCCACCATGCCCATATAAGGTAAAAAAACACTTGAAAATCTTTTTCTCCAGAACCAAGAAAGCTTCAAGGCTGAATCTTGGTATATATCATTGGGGACTCAAGGTCTACCGATTTCGTTCAGAAAATGACCCCAGGTTGACATTTGACCTTTTTAATGCAAGGTTAAATTTGCATTCCAAAGCATTTGTATGGAGAAAATATTGAAAATTCAGTTTCTCAAAATGTATTTAAGACGTATGGCTGTAACGTACAATGTATGATCAAAGTAGCAAACCCTGTTAGTTACAATAAAAATTTCCCCCTAGCGTTATCTGCCCTTACATGTAAAAATTCTATTATCTTTAAACATCTTCTCTGAAACAGCTTGACCAGTTTTCACCAGATTTCACATTGGTCCTTCTGACAAAGTAGTGTTATCAGTTGTTTAAACGGTTATGCATCATTAAACAAGATGGCCACCATGACCATGTAAGGCAAAAAAAACACTTAAAAATCTTCTTCTCCAGAGCCAAGAAAGCTTCAAGGCTGAATTAGTATAAAGCATCAGGGACTCAAGGTCTACGATGTTTGTTCTAATGATGACCCTAGGTTGACATTTGACCCATTTACTGCAAGGTCAAATTTGTGTCCTTATGCATTTGTATGGGGAAAATATTGAAAATTTAGTTTCTCAAAATGTATTTAAGACTAATGGCTGTACCTTACAATGTATGATCAAAGTAGCAAACCCATTTAGTTACAATCAAAATTTTGGCCCCTGGAGTTATCTGCCCTTACTCCTTGGCTATTTACTTGTATAGATTCTCGTAATCTTTAAATGCCTTCTTCTCTGAATTAGCTTGACCAGATTTCACATTGGGCCTTCTGTCAAAGGGGTTTTTATCAATTTGTCCAAATGGTTATGCATCATTAAACGATGGCCACCTTGACCATATTTGGTAAAAAAACAACAAAAAAACACTTAATAATCATCTTCAGAACCTAGAAACCTCTAAGGTTGAATCTTGGTGTATAGCATCGGGGACTGAAGGTCTACCAAATTTGTTTAAAGGATGACCCTAGGTTTACATTTGACCTTTTCACAGCAAGATCAAATTTGCATCCCGATACGTTTGTATGGGGAAAATAGTGAAATTCAGTTTCTCAAAATGTATTTAACACTAATGGCTGAAACTTACAATGTATGATCAAAGTAGCAAACCCTTTTAGTTACAATCAAAATTTTCCCCTGGGGTTATCTGCCCTTGTGCTATATACATGTATAAAGTTTTGTAATCTTTAAATGTCTGCTCCTCTGAAACAGCTTGACCAATTTTTACCAGATTTTAAATTGGGCCTTCTGTCAAAGGTGTATTATCAAATTGTTCAAATGGTTATGCATCATCAAACAAGGTGGCTGTCATGCCCATATATGGTAAAAGATACTTAAAAATCTTCTTCTGCAGAACCAAGAAGGCTTCATGGCTCAGTCTCTTTATATAGCACAGGGAACTCATGGGCTACAAGTTTATTTGAATAATTATCCTAGGTTGACATTTGACCTTTTTTTATATCAAGGTCAAATTTGCATCCCTGTGCATTCGTATGGTGGAAAAATTGAAAATTCAGTTTCTCAAAATGTATTAAAGACCAGTTGGTGAAACTTGTACTGTGTGCTCAAAAAGCAAACATTTTTTAGTTACAACAAAGTTTTTGTCATAGGGTTTTGCATCATTCAACAAAATGTCTGCCATGCTCCTGTAAAAAAAAAAGAAAAAAAAAAAAAACAAAACAAAAAAACAACACTTAAAAACTTTCTTCTCCAGAACCAAGAAAGCTTCAAGGCCGGATCTTGGTAATATAGCATTGGAGACTCAAGATCTACCAAGTTTGTTCAAGTGATGATCCTAGAATGACCTTTAACCTTCCTATGGCAAGGTCAATTTTGCATCCCCGTACTTGTTTGGGGAAAATGTGGAAAAACCATTTTCGGTAAATGTACTAAAGTCTTATGGCTGAAATTTCCAGTGTATGATCAAAGTAGTAAAACTTTTTAGTTACAATCAAAATTTTGTCCCTGGAAGATACAGGCCCTTGCCCCTTGGCAGTATTACATGTTTAAAATCATGTAATCTTTAAACATCTTCTTCTCTGAAACTGCTTGACCAATTTTCACCAGATTTCACATGGAGCCTTTTGTCAAATGGTTCCACACCATTGAACAAGATGGCCACCATGTCCATATATGGTAAAAAAAAAAGAAAAAAAAAAAAAAAAAAAACACTTAAAAATCTTCTCCAGAACCAAGAAACTTTGAGACTGAATCTTGGTATATAGCATTGCAGAGTGAAGGTCTACAAAGTTGTTCAGATAATGATACTAAGATGACCTTTGATCTTTTTATGAGAAAGTCAAATTTGTGTTCCCATACAAACTTGAAAAATCATTTTCTAAAAATGTATTAATGACTAATGGCTGAAACTTAATTTGTATGCTTAAAGTAGTCACACACCTTAGTTACAATCAAACCTTTTATCCCACTGTGGGTATCTGCCCTTGCCCCAGGCTTTGTACAATATAAAATCTTATAAATCTTTATCTGCATTGTGCAATAAGTAAAGAGGAAATTGGACAGGGACTAAAATTGATGAGATTTTGGTGACCTTGATCCTATTTACATGGCCAGTTTGGGAATCTGGGGATAGTTAGTGGTGTTTGTATGCGTGGGTGCATGGACATGATTTAATCTAAGACATTCCAATAATAATAAACGTCAAAAAGATTGCCTTTGGAAACAAACATTGCAGATTAGAAAATGGGAGTCTTGGTTTTATTGAGATTCTTAATAAGCAGTAATGAAGTTTGCAACACTGCTTATGCCCTCTAGCATATACATGAGCAGAATTGCATTTTCAAGGATACCACAATGGGCCCAGTGATCCGAAAGGAAATGAAATATAATCTGCACCATGGTGAAGTTCGCTCTCATATTGGAAGACTTTACTGTCCATCACATCTGTTCTTTTTAGTGATTATCCTTCAACCTAATGAATAACTTTATTATAACTTCCTGAAACTCACAGTGATATAAGTTCCTAATGAGTAGTGAAATACAGTCTGTTGGCAAAAGAATATGGCTTTTTTAAAATAAGGGCCATCTGTTTTTGCAACAAATAAAGTTTTGACAGTAATTAACAAAAGGACTTGCCTTAATATTTTGTTAATTTGCATTTATCTTCACAATTTCTTGAAAGGCAACCTTTATAGATTTTATTTGCAGAAATTGTACCATAGAGATCTCTTAAAAATGTATATGTCATGGAAACACAGGCTGATTTGAGTTTATGCAGATAGCATATGCCATAAGGTCATTTTCTGTTCAGAGGAGCTCACTTATTGAATTTTTTTTCTGAACATTTGTTTTTCTTATGTGTTTCATGACATCCTTTATTACATGTCTTAAGCCATTTTTGTAATAGGTAACTAGAACTCATAGTTCCTTTCAGGAAATATTTCCTCCGTGATTAATGAAATATTTCCTTTAGAATGCCATCACACCATATGATAACTGAAGATGATGTGATGTCACTAACATATTTATGTCATCTAAAACCATTGACAAACCATAAAAGGCAGAATCTGAAGAGAGAGAAAAAAAGAAACAAAAAAGAAAACAACATTTAAATGATATATAATGCATAAGTTAATACTCCTTGAGTTTAAAATACAGGAAATCTTTTCCTCAAGATTTGCAAATCTTATAAACAAACTTTTGCACCTGTTTGTTAATAAGATTTGCAACTATCTTGGAAAATACTTCCTGACTGTTATCTTTGTCACAGCTTTATCTATCCCTTTGTTTATTTGCAAACCCTCAGAATTTTGGGGTACTTTAAGTCTTTGTAAATCAATTTTATGAGTTTAGTCTTACCTGACTTCATGATTTATTTCTTTAATGCAGTGTAGCAGCCATACTTCACTATAGTGTAGTTTATATTTTCAGGTTCTTTGTGATCATTGAGTCTATTCTGGGATTGGTAAGAATTTATATGAGGGTCACTGATGTGGCCTAATAGACCAAAACTGGCTGGTCTGGCCCAGAAAACCTCACACTTCAACTGTTTTCATTTTTGTGAGTGTGTTCATTTGTTTCAAGAGAAACAAATTGTTTCCTTTTACAATCTATTTGGTTTAAACAATATTTTTTCAATTATGTTCACCTCGCACATCACACATTGGGATGTGATACAGGATTTGATAAAAAGCTAGAAAGCTTATATAAATAATCTCCTGACTCTATTTGTCTTCACTGCATCTGATTTAGTGCCAAATCGTGACTGTAAAATGTCTTCCAATACTTCACTATAGTGTTGTTATTATTTTCTGGTCCTTTGATTTAGCCTATTCTGGGGTTTTGAATTTATATGCGGGTCACTTATGAGGCTTAACTGACCAAAATTCTATGTAGAGAAAAACTTACACTTTCTCTCAAGGGTGATTCATTTTAGAATCCATTTTAATTATTGTATTTTAAATGTGCTATGTGATACCATATTTGGGCCGGCAGCTGAGGAAAGGGACCTTAGAACATATGCTAACAGGAAGGTCAAGACCAGCTTGTGCATCTGTACAGTCTGGTAAGGATATAGGAATCTTTTAGAAGTTACAGCACTAATCCTTGTCCTGCTGAATATATTAAGATACCCTGCACACGTTTAATTTTCAGGCAATCAGATTACTTGATTTAGGTTGTTGATACAAATTTGAATTCTTAATGACAAACAGTGCAGATCCAGATCATTTGGCTTCAAAAACTGATCTGGATCTACACTGTTTGCAAAGGCAGTGTATATCCAGGTTCAGCAGGACAAGGGTTAATAGCAAAGACCTTGACCCAGCGAGTGTCTGCACAAACTAAACTGATCTGGGGCTTCACCATTTGTTTATGACCTAAGGGCCTTTTTGTCACTGGGCAGCCCATTTACTATTGTATGTTGTTACTGATGATAACAATGATCAATTAACCATTGTTACTATGTTTGTGTTTCAGGTGTATGAAGGCAACCAACAGTACAGCTTTCACTGTATGTAAACATGTGAACGAAACAATGATTCCATCCACAGATATTTTACTGTATTACGATATCTCTTGGTCTTACTGGCAATATATTTTACCACTTCTTGCTTTTAGTTTAATATTCCGAACACTCGGTTATGTAACATTGAGATTTTTTAGAAAACCTTTTTGAGATATCAGTTTGAGATTTCAATTTTAAATTTGTTGAATTTTGAAATTGTTGTTTTTTATCTGAGCAACTGTTTATAGGGTATATTGTTAGCTCATCTGAGCCAATTAGGCTCATAGATGAGCTTATAGCTTATAGTATAGGCATGTATCCATTGACCAACTGTCTGTCGTCTGTACAATATGACTGCCAAGTCCAAATGTGGTAAAACCTAAAAAATTCTTCTCCAAAACCAAGAATGCTTTGGTACTGAATCCCTGTGTATAGCATCAGGGATGTGACATCTATCTACATCTAACTTCAAGCTGAACTTGAACTCTTTGGACTCTTTGCAGTTGCATTTGAAAGTGATTTTTTTTGTAACATACAAAAAATGGACGATATTGGGTGTGTTGTCTGCCCCTACTCCAAGATTATACACATGTATAAACTCATGAAAAAAAGACCAACAAAAAAAAAAAAGTCAAAAGTGAACTTCCTGAAACTTACAACAAATGATAGAAGTGATAAAGAGTTGTCTGGTCTAATCTGTCTCCTCCAGGGCTATATACATGCATACAATTATGATAGAACCTGTATAAAATCACAGTTGAAAATGATTTTTATGAAACTTATAAAAAATGGTTTAAAAGACCAAGGCTTCTTGCTACAGTCACTGCTTTTGTGCCTTGAATGCTTTCTGCCCCTTCCCAGGGGGCTACATGCATGTATGAAATCATGAAAAAATCCACATAAAATCAGAATTACAAGCAATTTTGTTTAGTTACACAAAATGATTGAAGTAAAAAAAAAAAAAAGCTTAGCATAACAATTAAAATTTTGGCCCCTTGGGGTCTTCCGCCCTTTCCTGCCATGTGCCTGACCTACATACATATGCCGGCCTTGGTGGCTCAGTTGGATGCGCGTCCGACTGGAGACCAGGAGGTTGCGGGTTCGACCCCCGCCAAGGTCGGCAACATTCTTTCGTGGAGAAATATTTTCTACGGTCATTCTCTCCCTTCCGCTGATTCAAGAAGGGCGAAGGGCAGTTGTCAGTTTCTGGCGAAAGAATGTGCACAATACTGGTTAACCGCTTAGAGGACTAAGCCTGCCCAGTAAATGTGTGGTTAGGTAAACTGACCAAGCTTGACATGACCCCATTGGGTTGACTGGGCCGTAAAACCTCAACACAAACACAAATGCTTAGAGGACTAAGCCTGCCCAGTAAATGTGTGGTTAGGTAAACTGACTACGCTTGACATGACCCCATTGGGTTGACTGGGCCGTAAAACCTCAACACAAACAAACAACATACATACACAGAATCCTGAAAAAAAAAGTATGTATAAACACCCAGGGAAACCCGATATTGGGATATCGGAGGTTGCGAGATTTCGGAGGTAAACAAATGACGTCATCCAGCGACAGGGTATGTATTTATCCATTTTTTATAGCTTATATCTTATTCATTTGATAAAAAAGCTGAGTTGCTCGTTCTAGAGACATAGTAATGAATATGTTAAAGCAAATATTTCTTTTCCCAGCTACTTTGTGGAGGTGAAAACGGCATTTGAACTAAGATGATCTATTTTTCATCTCAGTGTTTGCCTTTTCGACGGCTACCAGTCCGATCATGGTAAATGACATGTTGATTTATTATTGCCCAAGGATGGACAAATCTTCTCTTCGACTGTCTTCATAGTTGTTTCAGTTTATCAACAAAAAATAACGCCCCCAGATGAAATTTAAAGCAAGTACTAGCGAAATTTTGGATAATGGAATATTCGGAGGTACATTGACACATGATGCTGTAGATCTCGGAGGGACTGTTGCTGGATTTCGGAGGCACTGAAAATTGACGGAGTGAGTTCTGTCTAAAAAATGATATAAATTAAAATTTGCTCACACAATATGGTGCTAAGCCTGTGTGCAAATACTAGTGTCTCTTTTTGTAGCAATTTTAATAGGGTTTGATTGGTTTGAAGGAGAGTTTAATGTAATAATATTACTAGAACCAATGTCATTACGTTTAAGAACTTATATGCAATAAAACAGCTTTTCGCTGCAAAAATGATGTTCTGTATGTGAAACGTGATATTTTCCTACCTAAGTTTCGCTTGAAATGTTGATTTTGGAACTCTTAAGAATCGCAGCGCCGATGCGGTGCCAACGAGTGCCATCAGATCAGAAATAATAAACGTAACGTTACCACTGTAAATCTATGATATATCAATTATTCATAGCAATATCCAAACTAGGCACAATATTCACCAATATCAGTACAAAAAATCTATAATAAAGTTAACAACAGGTGCTTATTCGTCCATCGTGCTGACATTTGTATATCCAATTACGAGAATCTATCTATTTTCTTATACTGAGTCGTTCATATTTGACCATTACCTGTGTTAGGTGGGTCGCTTAATTTAGAATTTAGCAACAATAATAATAATAATAATAATATTCACACGATGAGCCTGGTAAATGATTCCTTTAAAATCTGTGGAATCCAGTTAAACATTCAAAACAAAAAGAAAACGCCCATATGTCAGTCATCTTGAAATCTTATAATGCCCTTAACTCCCATCATTTTAACGGAATTTCATCAAATGTGCATCGAAATCCAAATGTTACAATGTATAGTTTAGAACTATACTGTTCTTTGCTTGTATTCTCCTTGCGCGTACAACCGAAAGTCCATATCAGAGAATCTTAATTGTACTTTTTTTTATTTATGTAACGCTCCTGATTTTAAATGCCTGTCGGCAAACTGTCTTATAAGAACTCCCCATGTGGTGTTACTTAACATTGTTGTCTACAAATCTTTACGGACAGTCCGCTTATCTTGGTTTTAAGCAGCAGCCAGAAAAATTACACATTCCCCTGTAATCCCATTTTCCTAATATAAGTGAGATTTACAAGGGGTCTTCACCGCATATATTTGCTAGCGTGATATGATAATTATATGAGTTGTATCGAGTTGTATCGAGGAGACCATTGTCATTTTCATTTGTTATCAATAGAAAACATTGCAGAGTTTGTAACGTGTTCTTCCATACGTGCTCTGTGTGTGTGTGTGTGTGTGTGTGTGTGTGTGTGTGTGTGTGTGTGTGTGTGATTGGGGATGAGGGTGGACAAATTCATTTCAAAATCAAGCAGATGGTTGGGGGAGGGGGTGGTTGGCGAACGTAGCCCCCATTGTGGACAAATTATTTAAAAAATCAAGCAGATTTTAATCGAAAACACAGGTTACACCCCTAATTTTTGCCTCTAAATTGATATTTTCTGAGCATTTGCACGCCTCCATACGGTCACACCATCCCCATTTCAAAACCCACGGGCCTGGGTTTTTAAGCCTAAATTAAATGTAAGTGAAAAATCCATGGAGTGTCTGACCGACCAAACGATGAAACGAGACCTGTACCCCTTTCGGGCCAATTATTTTAAAAATCATGCAGGTTTGGCCATAAAATCACTTTACATTCCTTAATTTTGTATCCCCCATCGGCAGTTTGTTGGCATATGTGTCCCCTTTAAGAATAGTCAAGAATTCACACACCCGCCCCTTCCATTTCAGAAGTCTGTGTATAGGCCTGGAAACTCACCGAAGGCACAAAACGTTATGATGAACAAATATGAAAACACGCAGAATGTAATTTTCATGTCTTAAAAACCACAAACTTTTCAGAAAGAAAACTGTTAATTTTCGTATTATTATTATTTTTTTTTCATCGAGGCGGTTCTAACGATAACCCGCAACCTACGTTTTAGAGCAGAAACGACGTGTTTCTTAAGAGTACCTCAATACATATTTTAGAGCAGAAACAAGAAAAAGAAAAAAAAATATAGTCCTGCAATCCCCACTTTTTCTATGTGAAGTCGTGTTTGTTACCGGGGTTCTCATCACGAAGGCTGGTTATCTTGATGTTTTATCTTGATAAGTCTATGGCACATTATTTCATTTATTCTTTGCCAGTCTGCACAAACGCTTTATTCGCTTGCTACATGCCACTCCTGATGATTCAGATAATCGTCTTCAACATATTAAACCAGGCAAGATCACGTTTCAGAAAAGATGTAGCCGTTTTAAGAAGAACACAAAATTTCCTTTCCTCCGATATCCCGTTAACCAATATAAATCTGTCCTCCGACATCCCTGCATCATACCTCCGACATCCTGTTACCAATAAATATGACAACAACCCTAAAGAAATCTAAAAAATCTGCCACTCAAGTAATTTTTTCACATCTGCTACTTCTTGTATAATTAATAGAAAGGTTCTAGATTAAACAGACATACATACTCAATGAAAAAGCTTTACAGGATAAAAGCTATAAAAAATTGAAAATGGAATTCGGGTGAAAAACAATGAAATTTCCTTTTCAAACGTGATTTTGAATAAATAGGAGTATACTTTATATGAAATGACATTCTCATATATTAAACTATTCAACTGAGAAAATATAGGTTACGTTGCTTATCCTCCAGAAGCACTTTTTTGATCATTAAAAGAGGATAAGTACATACACTGTCGCAGGATGACATCATTTGTTTACCTCCGAAATCTCGCAACCTCCGATATCCCGATATCGGGTTTCCCTGGGTGATAAAGTCAGATTTGTAAGTGATGACAGTAATTGGTTAAAAGTAAGAAAACCTGTTACTTTCATTGTTATCAAAATGTTGTCCTTTAGGTGTTGGTCTGCCCCTACCCTATGTATACATGTCAAAAATAGAAAAAAAGTATAAAAATATTAGAAAAAAAAAACGCTAGAAGATATTCTCTTGCAACTGTGCTTGGATGTTTAACGAGTAAAGGATTCTCTTGAGCACTAGAATCCTTCATGTAGCCCTTCCCTGAAATATATACATGTCAGAAAACTGTAAAAGATGGCATATGAAATATAAGCTATATATAACTAAAGCCATATATGTGAAGCTTTACACAAGGGTTTACAGGGAGTACACTGCAGCGCCGTTATAACGCGGTCGCATATAACGCGGAAACCGTTATAACGCGGTTGGGCCGTGGCTCCCGTTTTTTTTTTCCCCAACCTGTTTGAAAGTGTTGCCCTTTTTCCGCGGAACGCGGCAGTCTAAAAATCGCCAGCCGTGAACATATACTCGCTGATTTACTCATTCTTTTTTACCAAACCTTTCATCAGTTTTTGTTGTCTTTAGGCTATTTCAGATAACGTCCGCGCACCATTTAAAAGCCATACTACGGTAACTGGCATAGGGCTAAACGATAATTTTCATGTATTATAAGAGAAATAAGAGAAATAATAAGAGTAACTTACGCAACACAAATTAATTACATCATTATCCTAACACAGTCATAAATCAACACTTCACTGTCCTTTTTGCTGTAATGGTAGTCTGATAATTAATCCGTTTGTGTGGCAAGTGTGAATGCACTGCCACAGCCCATGGCTACAGATTAGGTGTCTTTTTTTTTCTTTTCTTTTTTTTTTTTTTTAATTAAAAAAGACTTATTTTTCTTTATTTCTCCATGAAATTGTAGGTTTTGGGTACTCTCTGGAAGTGCCTCGGCGAGGCGCTTCCATGGAGTATCCACAACCAACGTTTACGTGAAGAAATAAGAAATTTAATGTGTGGAGACTCCTCTAGTCTGGAGCTGTGAATAGACCCTCTTATCTGGAGCTATGACAGTCGGCATGTCCAAATAGATCAAAGAAACGGGTCAAGTGTGAATACACTGAGACAGTTCATAGCTCCAGATAAGGCGTCGTTTTTTTTAGTTAAAAAGTACTGCTACCCTTGTTTAACGGAAATAGGCTGCTGGGAAACGAGATGTACTTTCTGGACAAATATGAAACAAAGACTGGTCAGTGCTCTTTATAAAAAAAATATCTGAGATTAGATTTTTTTTATTGTGAAAGAAATCAACAGCTGCAATAAAAACTGACCAAGCAGGTAAGCCTGTCCCTTTTATCATGTACTTAACATCTGACGTAACAGTTGGTATTGATTTTTTTCTGCACCTGTTGATAAACCCTTAGCATGCTGTGTGAATATAATTAGCAGACCACCTTCTGAAATATTTTTTTTCTTATATCCTCAGGCTGCAAGATTTTGACACTGCATGCAAACTTGAGAAAATTTGCATGAAAAAATTTGTTGTATGGAAAAAAAAAAAAAAAAAGAAAGAAAGAAAAAGAAAAATATCATCAATTTGTCATCAATATGTCATCTGCTGAATTTTTCCAGGGAGCAACAAAGGTTATTTTTTGACACGCAGATCAACTGTGCTCATGCTCAAGGCAATTTCCGGTAAAGGACACGTTGTTTATTACACAGTTATCCATAATGCAAGACTGTTGCAGTTAGTTCCCTTGAATGATCATAAAAGAAAACAAAACAATTTAAGCTTAAAAATTTATTATTTACTGGATTAAAAGAATGAAACGGAAATCAGGCAAGGTACATGCACAAAGTTTCAACAATAAAAAAAATAAATAAATAAAAAAGGAACATATAATATAACATACATGCAATGTGTAATATCTCATAATAACTGGAGGAACCTGCAGTGGTGCAAGTGGGTGGGGTTATGACAAACCCACCCACTCGCACCACTGCAGTTTCCAGATTAAAAAACGATTCAGTATAACGCGGACCACGTATAACGCGGTCAGTGTTCGTGGCTCCCGACGACCGCGTTATAACGGCGCTGCAGTGTATCAGAATTTGACATCTTGGGACATTGGTGTGTGCATAAAAAAAAAAATTACATAAGCACAACCATATTGATAAAACTTCACATGAAAGCTTAGAGGAACAAGAGCTTTAATGAAGAAATTTAAAACATCAAAATACAAAATTTATTACTCAGCTTTATAGGACATCCAATATTTTGATATTTTGCTGTGGCAATACTGGAAAATTGGTATATGGCATCTGAGATACACACTAGCTATTTCACTCAGGTGAGCAAGTATTGGCCCTTTGGCCTCTTTTTTTTTATGTTGTTGTTTTTGAGACAATCCACATGGAATTTTAACATGAAAGGTTGTGATGTAATGGTTGAGATTATAACTTATGACAGGTTTTTGTATATTGTTATTGTTTGAAAGTTTTCTCTATAATCGATTGTGAAATGTTTCTTTGCTTAGCTTATCTGTACTAAAGTACAGGAAGAGTTTTTGCACAATCCCCAGCATTGGTGTTGGCATTATTCTCTATAAAAGTTCAACTTTTTAACAAACCCTTGTGCTCGGCACCATAGCACAGTCAGTAGAGTGTCTGACTGCAGATCCAGAGGTAGCAAGTTTGCATCAGGGTGCAGCCTCAAATTTTCATGGAGATTGATCATTAAATAATTTCTACAATCATTTTCCCCCTTCCACTGATTCAAGAAGAGCAGTTGTCATTTACTGACAACAGTATATGCACAAAGTACTGGTTAACGGCTTAAAGGATTAAGCCTGCCCAGGAAAAGTGTGATTAGGTTAACTGACTAGCTCAACATGACCATAACAGTGTTGATTGGGCAGTTAAACAAATAAAAATATTCAAATGCTTTCGAAGAAAAGTTCACATTTAGCAGGATGCTAGATATTGGCCCAAAGTTGCTTTTGATACCCCCAGCATACAAAGTATATAGGGGATATATAGTTTTTGTCTTTTCTGTAACAATGTTTGTCTGTCTGTGTGTAAACTTTTTTTCTGGTCAAAGATAACTAAGGAACTACTCAAACTAGAATTTTTAAAGGGTACAAATGTTGAGTATGACTTGTATTGTGTAAGAGAGAATCAGCATCCTCATGCTTATAATTCTCTTTATTTGTACATTTTTCTTTCTCTCCAGTCACATGCATCAGATGGCTATGGCCAGGGGTATGAGAGCTTTGCTCATTGTCTACTGTATTTCTTACAGTTCCAGCCTCACTCCTGCCCAGTGACCTTGAGGTAGACTTAATGCCTGGATGGATTTAGTCAAGACAGACACTGGACTAAAGTTTAGTTCAGTGCAAGCCCAAACTCTCCAGTGACCTTGAAGGTCATTTATTCTTCAAAATTTTTCTTATTGTTGTTGTAAGAAGGGCAGCTGTCAGTTTCTGGCTAAAGAATGTGCACAAATTCATTACCTACAAGGTGATACAGCTTAGAGGACTAATCCTGCCCAGGAAAAGTGTGGTTGGGTAAACTGACTGGCTCAACATGACCCTAATGAGTTGACTTGGCCATAAAACCTGAACTCAATCAATCATTTTCATTTTTGATGTTAAAATGTTTATAGATCAGGATCTTGTGAAGGCCTAGATAGAGGTAATTGATATTCAGATTGATGTTATATATTTGATACTAAGATTTGCTCAGTGCCCTTTTCATTAAAAAATTCCATATGATGAGGTGAGCTGTCCTGTCCAAAAATAGATCTTGTTTAATGTATATGTTTGTAATGGGGGTGTTTGGTTTATAATCAGATGTATTTAATTGGCTTTTCATTTTTATTGATGATGCATCAAGCAGGTGCTTAATAAGCAAGCAGGTCTGATATAGGGTCCCATTTTCCATCTCTGCAGATGTTCGCATCAACCCTTGCATTAAGGTCCCATTTCTGAATAACTAAATTTCAATTGTCTTACCCAGAGTATACTTTCAACTTAATAAGAAATATAATCATCTATTGATTCATGAGCATGACCTATATTTTTCAGTCTAATGACTTTTATTATGTCAACCCTAGCATTTAAATCCATTTCTGATTAACTAATAAACCTATGATCATCTAACCTAGCATGCAGTTTTGCCCTAACAGGTACTTAAATACTGCAATATAATTTTGTGACCCAGTCTTATATTTCACAGTGTAATGACTATCAGATCTTGCACTTGGCTCCATTTCAGATTAACTGTGATATACATTTATCAAGCCAGTCATGAATTTTCTCCCTAACGGGTACTCATACACTGCACTGTCATTTTATGACACAGACCTGTATTTCATGTTCTAATATCTTTGTCATTTTTAGGTCTGTCCATTCATCCATCCCATTGACAACATTTGTGCCAACCCTAGCATTCAGGTCCATTTCTGAATAACTACTTGATGTTTCTTCAGTATTTTCCCTTTGCCTATTTTCTCACGCTCTGTTGTCTTTATTGACATACGAGGGTAGTTCAATAAATTCGTAGAACTCGGGGTTTAACTCACAGATTGGAAGATGGTTTCAACATTATTTTTCAATATAATCCCCCTTTACTTCAATGCATTTGGCCCACTTTTCTTTTAAGCAGTCTATACCTTTGAAATAAGTCGTCCATTTGATCCTCAAACCAAGCCTCTGTAGCAGCCTTGAGCTCATCATTGTCCCGAAATCTAGTTCCACGCAAGTTGGACTTCAAATTTCGAAACAGATAATAATCACTTGGGTCTGGTCTGGACTGTATGGCGGGTGATTTAACTGCTCGAACTTGCACTCACGAATAGCCACTTGTGCAACTCTGGACTTGTGCACAGGGGCATTATCATGCAAAAGAAGGACACCAGCAGCTAGCTTTCCCCTTCGTTTTTCTTTAATAGCAACCCTTAATTGTTTAATGACATTGGCATAGTATTCTCCTGTAATTGAAGTAACAGCAGGCTTGTAATCTATCAGTATAATCCCTTTGGAGTCCCAAAACACCGTGGCCATTACCTTGCTGGCTGATGGTTGGGTACGAAATTTCTTAGGTGGGGGTGAGCCAGGGTGCTTCCATTGCATGGACTCTTTTTTAGTAGCTGGGTCCCAGTGGTGGAGCCAAGTTTCATCTCCTGTTACAAGACGAGTGTGAAAGTCTTCTGGATTGGCATTGTACACTTCCAGAAGTTCTTAACTTGACTCCACCCTTTGCTGACGATCTTGCATGTTCAGGTTTGTGGGTACCCACCTGGCAGATACTTTTGACATGCCTAAATGTTCATGGATTATAGTGTAAACACTTCCATTAGAAGTACCACATTCTGAAGCAAGTTCGGCAACTTTGATTCGGCAATTGTTTAGCAAAAGTCTCTCAACACGGTCGATCATCTCCTGGCTGATGACATCAGAAGGGCGACCTGGCCTCGGGTCATCTTCTAAGGAGTCTCGCCCACGTTCAAATTCTGCTGACCACTTTGCCACTGTGGAATACTTTGGGCTACTATCACTATACACATCAGCCATGCGCCGATAGATTTCTTTGGCCTTTGCACCCTCCTTAGTGAGGAACTTTATGACTGCTCTGAACTCAATATTCTGACTTTCCATTTGTTTTCAAACAAAAAGTAAGAGCAAAAAATGTACGTGTTGACTGAACGGCTGTTATCATTCAACTGACAAAGGTTTACACTGCACAAAAATGAAAAATGAAATCTTGAATTGTATAGACAAATACCCGAGTTCTACGAACTTATTGAACTCCCCTCGTAATTCATGTATTTATGTTTTAAACAGTTCAAGCTGATACCAAAGTTGTATATGTACATCCATGTTTAGTTAGCTTATTTTGGTTTAGAATTCATGTACTCACTGACTGTGTTAAAGGAGATGTTTAAAGGTTTTTTTTTTCTATTTATAGCTCAGGCGGCTATTTTGTACCGCCGAGCAGAACTTTTTTAGCAATTTTGGTAAAGGGCCATAAGAGGAACACCTCTGTGAAATTACTTTGAAATCTGGACACTGGCTGCGGAGGAGATGCCTTTTACAGGTTTTTCTATTTTTAGCTCTGGCCACCATTTTGTTCAGCCAAGCGGAGCCATTTTAGTAATTTTGGTTGAGGGCCATTGGTGGAATACTTCTTTGCAAATATTTTGAAATCAGGCCATTGGCCAAGGACGAGATGTCATTTGAAGATGTTCTGTTTTTTAGCTCTGGCATCCATCTTGTTCAATGGAGCAGAACCATTGTGGCCATCTTGGATTTTCATTTGATGCAATTTTAGCTTGTTTCGATCCAGAAGTCATCCTGTTGCTAAAGAGCAAGTTTCGGCTCAAAGCGATCTAAGGTTTGAGAAGAGATGTGGAAAACTGATTTTCAAGATGGCAGCCGTGGTGGCCAGCTTGGATTTTCTATCGGCTCATTTAGCTATTTTGTGTCTCATAAGCGCCCTAATGCTCATCATCAAGTTTCGATTCAACTGGATTATAGAGGAGATGTCCAAAATATGAATTCTCAACATTTTTCCCATATAAATGTATAGAGCCCATACAAATGCATGGGAAGCAAATTTGACCTTGCCGTAAAAAGGTCAAATGTCTACCTAGGACCATCATTTTAGCAATTTTGGTAGATCTCCTGTCCCCGGGGATTGTACAAAGATAAGGCCTCAGAGCTTATTTGGTTCTGGAGAAGATTTTTAAAGGTTTTTACCATATATGTGCATGGCAGCCATCTTGGTCATTGGACTGCGAACCATTTTAGCAATCTTTCGTTCCCTCAACCTAGGATGGTTCCACATAAAATTTGAGCAACGTTGGCCCAGAGGCTTCAGAGGAGGTCATTTGAAATTCTCAACGAACTTGACCTCGCCATAAAAAGGTCAAACATCAGTGTATGACCATCATTTTAGCAACCAATCCCAATAGACCTCCAATCCCTGATGATTTGTGCAAAGATTCAGCCCCAAGGCATCCTCTGTTCTGGAGAAGATTTTTAAAGGTTTTTACCATATATGGGCATGGCGGCCATCTTGGTCAATGGACCGTGATCATTTTAGCAATCTTTTGCTCCCCCAACCTAAGGAGGATCCACATGAAATTTGAGCAACATTGGCCCAGAGGCTTCAGAGGAGAAGTCGTTTGAAATTCTCAACATTTTTGTGTGCCCATACAAATGCATAGGGAAGCAAACTTGACCTCACCGAAAAAAGGTCAAACGTCAATGTACAACAATTATTTTAGCAACTTTGGTAGACCTCTCGTCCCCGAGGATTTGTGCAAAGATACAACCCCAAGGCATCCTTCGGCTTCAGAGGAGAAGTCGTATGAAAATGTTAACGCAGGGATGCAAAAGCTAGCACAGACTTCCTCACAAGATTTCAAACACTGTGGTATCAATTTGAGCTTTATGGTCCATTGACTTGGTCTTTATGTGAACTTTAGTGTTTAGCCCTACTATATTATGACAGCCCTGGCAGATGCCATGGCAACTTATATAGAATAATTATCTGAGGCTTACTGTTCTTTTCTCATTAGTGAATCTCCACTTTTATCCCTGTGGCTTATGAAGCGTCTGTGATTCTGCTGTATACAGTCATAACTATAACTACTTTAACCTTTAAATCCTCACTCCCCCCATATATATATATATATATATATATATATATATATATATATATATATATATATAGGGGTGGTGGGAGGAGTTAGATTTCATAGGTTTTTGAAGTTATGACTGCAGACCTTAATGTTTTATAATAGTTATTTCATGTCTCTTTGGGGAATAATCAGATTTACTGCATCAAGGTGCCGTAGATAGATTGATGCACCATTGACCTCCAAGGTCAGTGGTGCATTGAACTGCCCACAGTAACAAGGGGCAGTAGTTTTGACTATTAACTATTATAGGTAGTGTTGCATTAAACATGATAATGGTTGCATTATACATGATAATGTGTTGTGACAAAAGTGTACACCTATAGAAAATAGATGATTTGTTACAGTGAAAGTATGTGTAGATTATATATCCACGAATGTCAGTAGTTAGAAGTATTAATAATAATAAAAAATATTCCACAAATACTTAATTATGACTTGTCAGTCCTTTACTTATTATGATTGATTTTTAATGGGCTTCTATGATCAGGACTTTCTATCCATGTACACCAATAACAGCGAAAGTTGTCAGTATGCAAACCAGAATTAGCCTTTATTGAAGTGACAATGGGACAGTATTGATCATGACAAGTAATTTTAGTAAGTTTTCTCTGTCAAGCCTAGCTGCAATCACAAAACAGATTTGTGTGATTCATAAAATCAAGTCATCTGCTACAAATTTTGCTTGGCATTTTTTAAGGGTCAAATAAACAAGAGGGCCAAGATGGCTCTGTATCGCCCACGTGATTACCAGACAAGTTTCGAGTCAGTTGGCCTTTCAGTTCAAGAGAAGTTCAATATAGATTTTCAAGATGGCGACCATCTTGGATTACCAATCAGAAGAGTTGTAGTTACATTTGATCTGCAAGTCATTTCGATACTTCCAATGAAGTTTCGAGTCAGTTGGCCTTTTGAATCAGGGTACGAGTTCAAAATAGGTTTTCAACATGGCTGCTAGGGCGACCATTTTCCCATCAGAATAATTTTAGCTATTTTTTGTCTACAAGTCACCCTGATACTTCCCATCAAGTTTTGAGTTAGTTGGCCTTACAGTTCAGAAGGTTCAAAATAGATTTTCAAGCTGGTGACTGTGGTGGCCTTTTTGGATTTCTGATCAAAACATATTTAGCTATTTTTGATCTACCAGTCCCACAGATACTTCCTTCCAAGTTTTGAGTTGATTGGCCTTTCCGTTCAGAAGAAGCGCAAAACAGATTTCCAAGATAGCGTTTTTTGTTTGTGTTGAGGTTTTACGGCCCAGTCAACCCAGTGGGGTCATGTCGAGGGCAGTCAGTTTACCTAACCACACGTTTACTGGGCAGGCTTAGTCCTCTAAGCAGTTAACCTGTATTGTGCACATTCTTTCGCCAGAAACTGACAACTGCCCTTCTTGAATCAGCAGAAGGGAGAGAATGACAGTTGAAAATATTCCACGATCAATCTCCATGAAAGAATGTTGCTGACCTCGGTGGGGGTCGAACCCGCGACCTCCTGTTCTCCAGTCGGACACGCAGCCAACTGAGCCACCGAGGCCAGCCAACCATGGCAGTCATCTTGGATCTCTGATCGGAACAATTTTAGCTGTTTTTTATCTACATGTCACCCCAATGCTTCCTACCAAGTTTTCAGTCTATTGGCCTTTTGGTTCAAGAGAAGAAAGGAAAAAATAGATTTTCAAGATGGCAGCCATGATGGCAATATTGGATTTCCAATTGGAACAATTTTAGCTGCTTTTGATCTACAAGTCACCCAAATGCTTCCTACCAAGTTTCAAATCGGTTTGCCTTTTGGTTCAGGAGAAGAAGTGAAAAAATAGATTTTCAAGATGGCTATGCCATCTTGGATTTCCGATCAGAACAATTTTAGCTATTTTTGATCTACCCATGCTTCATACCAAGTTTCAAGTCAACTGGTCTTTCAGTTCTGCAGAAGAAGCAAAAAATGGATTTTCAAGATGGCGGCCAACTGGATTTCCAATCTGAATGATTTTAGCTATTTTTGATCTGCAAGTCATCCCAGTGCTTCCTACCAAGTTTCAAGTCAACTGGTCTTTCGGTTCAGAAGAAGTGAAAAATAGATTTTCAAGATGGCAGCCTGCTTGGATTTCCAATCGGAACAATTTTAGCTATTTTTTTATCTAAAAGTCATTGGCCTTTCGGTTAAGAAGTCGTTAAGAAGTGAAAAATAGATTTTCAAGATGGTGGCCATCTTTGATTACTGATTGGAACCATTTTAGCTTTTTTCGATCTATAAGTCACCTTGATGCTTCCTACCATGTTTCAAGTCAATTGGCCTTTTGATTTAGCAGAAGAAGCCAAATTAGGTTTTTAAGATGAAGGCCATGGCACCCATCTTAGATTGCCGATAGGAACAATTTAAGCCAATTTCTATCTACAAGTCG